>JAUAME010000008.1:13775000-14975000 GCA_030820535.1 Quercus parvula
ATAACACATTTATTTGGATGATTAATGCATCATTATTTTCTTCTAATTAATTTTATTTCACAAATAACTCATTAATTCTAAGTGTATTTAATGTATTTCATAAAATATAGAAACATTTATTTCCATAAAAAAAAATAGCAACATTTATATATTACTAATACACTGCAGTGGCATTCTAAAACTATGCTATAGCATTTTTAAAAATTAAAAAATAAATAAATAAATAAATAATAAAAAAGTAGAAATGCCACTATAGGCCCAGTTTTTTCTCTTTTAATTTTAATTAATAATGTTATATATATAGGCACACGCACACACACTTTGTTATATGTAAGAAAATAGCACTTATTAAATCATTTTACAAACATATTTTGTGCATGTGTGTAGGTTATTCTTTATACATAGTTTGGCCTTGCTGAAGAAATTTCTGGATATCACTGCACTTGAAAAACACTAGAAATCAAACCCACAACATTGAAAGTCATGAATATCTTAACAAGGATGTTGTAGTCCATGTTGTTCCAGCTACAAACACTTGAGCATTTGTTTCTCATTTGTTCAAAACATAAATTTCCCTTCAACAAAAAAGAAATAAAAACATCATAAGTAGCGATTCATATTATGGATAGACGCCTTTTACATATTGTATCCACTTGCTTGGTTTTCCAATTTCCTGGAATTACTTGCTAATTTATTGGTTTCCCCAAGAGGTTGATATTGAATTGCTACTTATCACGTTTTATTGCTTTTTGTTAAAGGAAAATATTTTTTCTAGAACAAATGAGAAACAAACGCTTAAGTGCTTGTAGTTGTAACAACATGGACTATAATGTCCTTGTTAAGAAATTCGTGACTCTCAATGTTATGGATTTGATTCCTAGTGTTTCTCAAGTGTGCAAATCATGACGTTTAGCTTGTTATTGTGACCCTGTTCTACGGAAGGACCTCGACTTAAGTAAGTTTAAGTCCAACTCTTTTGATATTCCCTTTTGAACAATATGCTCTGTCTGATGTCCAATCAAGCAGGAAGCTAATGAAAATCCGTAAGACTTCTATAAATCTTAGTCATGAAAATGTGACTTGGTTGTTTTTTCATTTCTATGTATTCATAAACAATGAGAACTTAGTCCGTGGAGCTGAAAGGTATAATGTTTCGGTCCCTAATTTACAGGTATAGTTAAATCATAAATAAACCATGTGATGTGTAAATTGGGCACTTAACATTGAGACTCAATTCTTCCTAATAGGCCTAGAGTCCTAATCTAAAAAGACTTATTCTAACATTGAGAGTTTTCTTCTCACGTTAGTGGTGTGACACATAGAGTGATTGGCCTTTCTCTAGTATCATAGTTTATTAAATTTCTACTTCTTTCTGTGTTGTGTGTTTTCAATTATGGATTCGGACTTTGTTCAAAAACTACAAAACGTTAAGTTGATAGAAGATGAAGGTGTGGTTAATAGGGTTGGAACAAAGCATAGGGACAGGATTTTGGAAGAATGTTCTCTCAGTCTGTTGGGGAGACTTCTCACAAATAGGTCTTTTAACCAACGTGCTGCAAAGACTTTACTGCAATCTGTGTGGAAAATGGGTTCTAATGTTCGTATTGTTGATGTTGGAGATGGTATCTTCCAATCTAAATTTTCCATGAAAAGCCAGTTGAAGTGGGTGCTTGCAAATGGTCCTTGGAGTTTGAGGATCATCCACTGGTATTATGTAGATGGGATGACTATTGCTTCTATACGTTTTACTTCAATACCAATGTGGGTCCAGGTTTGGGGACTTCCTTTTGATATGTTGTCTAAGGAAGTTGGAAGAGACATTAATTGGTAATGCATTGGGTAAGGTTGTGGAGGTAGACCTGAAAGCCTTTTCATTAGATCAAGCCCATTTTCTTCGTGTTAGAGTTGAACTGCCTTTGGAGAAACCGCTACGTCGAGGTGGGATTATTGCAAGTCCTGAAGGAGATAAGGTTTGTATTGGCTTCAAATATGAAAGACTAGTGGGGCTCTGTTTTAAGTGTGGTCGGATTGGTCATGAAGCCAGAGAATGTTCTTTCCACGTTGACCATCAACATGAATATCCTTATGGTGAATGGTTAAAGGCCGGTTTTCACAAGACTACTACTTCTGTGAACAGTGGTGGCAAATATGAAATGAGGGACTTTAACACTCAAGTGGGGCCGAGTCGTAGGGAAATGTCTATGCCGTTTGCCAGGGAGACTGATAACGTGGAGTTTGATTCTATGGAAGGAGCTTTAGGGCAGAACCATAGTGAAGTTATTATGCCATCTGTCAGGGAGAATATAAATGTGGAGTTTGATTCCACGCAAAGAGTTTTAGGGCAAAACCATCATGCAATTGTTAGTGGAGGATCTGTTGATGGGCCAACTAAGGGTGGCGATGTGGCTGAGTCGGTTGTGAAGGCTGGAATAGATGCAATTGTTGATAGGAAACTTCCTCCAAATTTTGAGGCAATTATAACTGAACTTGATCAATCAATCCAATCAGAACCGATTAATTTGAATTTAAACTCTATCCGTGAGCAACAATTGATGGATAATAGCGATTTTTACTCAGGTTTGGTTGATATTGAAGTGATGGATGATGATGCAAATATTCGCAAGTGTGATTTATCTAGCAAGCAAGTGGTGTCGTGTGATGCTTTGTCTCTTCAAGGAGATATTTGTGAAGTTAACGCTAGCAAAGGTAACACCAACTTGATTGGAGGCAGGCCTAAGAAGATTGGTGTTAACATCAAAAGTGAGTCACCCACTTTACAAAGCCCACCTATTGCTGGGTCGGATGTTGTTATTGCTAAAAAGCCCACTTCAATGGCTAAAAATTCAGGTAGTATAGAATTGACAGGGACGAAAAAAGGGACTTGGAAAAGGGCTTCTATTAAGTCATGGCCTAGCTTAAATTTGCCTCTTAATAAGATGCTGGGTGCAAAGAGGAGTGGCAAGGAATTTTCTCACAAGGCAGAGAAGGCAAATTTGACAAAAAAGAAAACAAAGATCAATAACAATAAAGTTTTCTATGTTTTTTCTAAGGATCAAAGTACATCGGCGGAGGTTGCTATGCAACCCCGCCGAACATTATGAGTCTATTGAGTTGGAACTACCGTGGGCTTGGGAACCGGCAGACAGTTCGTGCCTTAGTCAAGGTAATCAATAAACAAGATCCCAATACTGTCTTTTTAATGGAGACAAAATCTAGTTTGGATTGGATGTTAAAGCTTCGTGCTTGGTGTAAATATAAAAATGGTCTTATTGTGCCTAGTAGGAGAAGTAGTGGCGGTTTAGCTTTATTTTGGAAACAAGAGATTAGGCTTGATATTCAAACTTATTCTCACTCACATATTGATGCATGGGTTGATGGAGGAGATGGTGTTGGTTGGTGGCACCTTACTGGTTTTTATGGAGAACCTGATACTTCTAAGAGATGGGAGTCATGGCAAATACTCAAACATCTACATGAAACATCCTCTCTACCTTGGCTAGCAATTGGGGATTTTAATGAAATTACTAGTATGGCTGAGAAGGAGGGGGGAAGTAATAGAACTAGACAACAGATGAAATATTTTGTTGACACTATTAACTGTTGTGGACTTAAGGAAGTTTCGTTCACAGGGCCATTATTTACTTGGTTGTATTTAAAAGAAGATGGGTCTCAGATTAGAGAAAGGTTGGATAGAGCTTTGGCTACGGTGGAATGGTTTCATTTGTTTCCTATGGCTAAGCTTAATCACCTTTCATCATCAGCTTCTGATCACTCTCCACTTGTTCTTCAATTGTGTGCAAAACCAAGAAAAAAGAGGATGGGTAGGGTTTTCCGTTTTGAATCAATGTGGTTAAAGGATCCAAGATGTGAGTCTATTATGGAGGAAGCTTGGGATGAGGGATTGTATGGAGGGTCGGGTGATGTTCTGAATAGGTGTTTGGAGAGTTGTCGTGCTAGACTGGAGGTATGGAATAACGTAGAATTTGGTAATGTGGAGAAAACAGTGGCTGAATTACAAAAAAAGTTGGAATGGTTAGAATTGCAACCTTCATCTCCGGATATGATTAGATCTTTAAGGAACACTAGAATTGAGCTGAATTGTTGGATGGATAAGGAAGATGATATGTGGAGGCAAAGATCAAGAATCAGTTGGATGCAATCTGGGGATAGGAATACCAGGTTTTTCCATGAGAAAGCTTCAACAAGGTATAAAAAGAATCTTATCGAAAAGTTAATGGATGAGAATGGTAGGTGGTTGGAGGGAGATGAGCATGTGGAGGAGTTAATGTTGCAGTACTATGAGAGGCTTTTTACTAGTAGTGGTCCTTTGGAGTTTGAAGAAATTCTGGATGCAATTCAACCTAAAGTCACCCCCAGGATGAATCAGGTACTTGTAAAGGAGTTTTCAAAAGTTGAAGTGAAAATTGCAATTAAACAAATGCACCCTTTGAAGTCTCCTAGACCAAATGGCATGCCTCCATTGTTTTATCAACACTTTTGGCCCAAGATTGGTGGTGTGGTTACTTCAACAGTTTTGGCTTTCCTCAATTCAGGTATCATTCCTCCAAACTTCAATCATACACATATTGTCCTTATTCCTAAATGTAAAGAGCCAAAAACTGTGACTCATTATAGACCCATTAGTCTTTGTAATGTTGTTTATAAAATTGCATCAAAAGCCATTACTAATAGGTTGAAAACAGTTCTTCCATCTATTATTAGTGATACCCAAAGTGCATTTGTGCATGGTAGGTTAATCACTGATAATGTTCTTGTAGCATATGAGATGATGCACCATATTAGTCAAAAGAAGAATGGAAGAGTGAGTGATTTGGCTCTAAAGCTTGATATGAGTAAGGCATATGATAGGGTAGAGTGGATATGGTTGGAAAAAATTATGCAAAAGTTGGGTTTTGATGATAAATGGTGTGATCTGATTATGATGTGTGTCACTACTGTTTCTTATTCTGTGAAGATTAATGGAAAGCCTAAAGGGCATATTGTTCTAAGTAGGGGAATTAGGCAGGGTGATTCACTATCTCCTTATCTTTTCTTGTTATGTGCGGAAGGACTTTCTGCTCTCATTAAGAAAGAGGTGGAGAATGGAAGGTTGGGGGGAGTTGCAGTTTGTCAGAGGAGTCCCAAAATATCTCATCTTTTCTTTGCCGATGACAGTTTGATATTTTGTAGAGCTTCCTTGAAGGAATGTGAAGCCCTTCAGAAGGTGTTGAGGGTGCTTCGGGACAACAGTTAAATCGTGCTAAAATTTCTCTGTTTTTTAGTAGAATGTTTCAATTTATGCTCCTATCTATTATCTGGATATACCAAGAAAGATGTACGGTCTAATGAGGCTACTATGAAATATTTACTCATGGGTGGGGCAAGCTCTTCTATGGAAAGAGTAAATTTAGATATATAACCACCTAATGCCCCAAGAATATTATATATTATATAAACTATA
This sequence comes from Quercus parvula, assembly GCA_030820535.1. Taxonomy (NCBI): domain Eukaryota; kingdom Viridiplantae; phylum Streptophyta; class Magnoliopsida; order Fagales; family Fagaceae; genus Quercus; species Quercus parvula. The sequence goes on from JAUAME010000008.1 coordinate 13,780,462, forward strand.
AACTATAAATTATATAGCAATGAATTTCTTATATAAAAAAATTATAGAATTAATAAATAGTAAATAGAAAGTAATAATAAATATATAAATTAAAATTAAATAAATAATAAAAAAAGAGTACCTCTTTACTTTCGTCTGCAAGATCCTTTTATAGTACTCCTAATGATATTCAAGAAATCATCAAAGAGAGGTTTGGGGCCCAAGTGATTAAGCATCATGAAAAATATCTGGGTTTGCCATCATTGGTGGGGAGGAATAAGAAGAACACATTTAATTCTATCAAGGATAAATTAAGGAAACAGGTTGCTAGTTGGAAAGAGAAGTTATTGTCTAAGGTAGGGAAAAAAGTGTTGATAAAAGCTGTGGCGCAAGCAATTCCGACTTATACTATGAGTGTTTTCAAATTGCCTGACTCTCTATGTGAGGATTTGACTAGTATGATACGTAATTTTTGGTGGGGGCAAAAAAATGATGAGAGGAAAATTGCTTGGTTGAGTTGAGAGAAATTATGTACTTCGAAAAATTGTGGTAGGATGGGTTTTAAAAAGCTAAAGGAGTTCAATTTGGCTTTATTGGCAAAGCAAGGGTGGAGGCTTCAACAGGGTCATGACTCTTTGGTGTACAAGGTTTTGAAGGCTAAATATTTTCCCACAACTGATTTCTCACAGGTTGTATTGGGTAATAATCCTTATTTTACTTGGCGAAGTATTATGGCTGCCCAACCGCTTATTAAGTATGGTTTACGGTGGAGACTTGGTAATGGTGAGAGCATCCAGATTTGGGGTGATAAATGGCTGCCTAAGCCTTCAACTTTTATGGTTTCATCTCCCAGATTGTTCATGCCACAAGATATGAAGGTTGGTGATTTAATTGATAAGGAAGAGGCTACTTGGAAAGTGGGGGTTGTTGATGCCCTTTTTTTGCTGCATGAAGCAGAGGCTATTAAAGCCATACCTATAAGTAGTAATTTGTCTGAAGACAAACAAATTTGGGCTTGGAGCACTAATGGTGTTTTTTCGGTAAAAAATGCTTATTAGGTGGCATCTCAATTGTCTCTTGCTCAGTCCATGGGTTCAACATCTGATGGCAGCTAAGAAAAAAGATTTTGGAAATGCTTATGCAAGTTAATGTGCCTCATAACATAAGGCACTTTGCTTGGAGAGCTTGCCATGACATCCTTCCATTCAAAGCTAAATTGGTTAAAAGAAACGTTTTGTAGGTAGCTACATGTGAGGAGTGAGTTGTGGAGGCAGAGGACTCATTTTATTTTTTCTAGAAATGTACCCGAGCTAGAGATATGTGGTCTTCATCGAAGCTGGTTTTCCCCAACATTATAGACCAGTTGTCCTCTTTTAAGGAGATTATGTGGTGCTTAACGATGGATGAGAAGTACTCACCAGAAAACATTGAATTGATATTGACGTGTGCGTGGGCGATGTGGGGTAATCGGAACGATATTCGGCATGGCGGAACTTGTAAAGATGGAAGGATGCTTTTTCTATGGGCTTCGCAATACCTGGAAGAATATCGGTCTGCACTAGATTTGTTACCGGTTGCTCAAGAGTCCGTTCACCATGTTCTCAGATGGAACCTGCCACCTATATCGTCTTTGAAGATCAACGTAGATGGCGCAATATTTGCTGATTTGCGCACTATGGGTATCGAACTTTTAGTACGGGACTGGAATGGCAGGTTTGTAACAACAGTGTGCTAGCAAATTTATGCACCACTGGGTCCTCTTGAAGCAGAGTCGAAGGCTGTTGAAGTTGGGTTACAGTTTGCTAAGCAGCTTGGAATTTCTGATTTCACAATTGAGGGTGATTCACTAATTGTTTCTAGGGCGTTGAGTCAATTTTCCTCAGTTCCAGCCTCAATTGATCCAGTGATTATGGGCATTAGATCAGCTGCTCTGGAGTTCCACAATGTCTATTTCTCTCATGTGAAACATAATGCAAATATTCCAGCTCATTTGTTAGCAAAGTATGCTAAGGGCATAGTTCATCAATGTATGTGGATGGGGAATTGTCCTAGTTTCTTAGAATTAGCAATTCTTCATTATGTAAACTCTATTGTTGTTTAATTAATATAAAGTGTGTGCTTTCCTATCCAAAAAAAAAAAAAAAATTAACAGTAAGTGGAATTCAATGGGCTCTCAAGATGTTGGAAGGGCTTGAGTCATAGATTATTCCTTGCCTTTTTAATCCTACTGAAATCACGCAGGTTATCGGTACATATATATTGCAAGAACTTCTTTGAACATGAAATTATGCGCTCTTTTGTCGTAGAGTTTGCAATAGCCCTTGTTGAGGATGTGCCATAGCAAATAAAGGCATATTTGTCTTCTATAAAGGTTTTCTTATTGCTATGAAGAGTTAATATAAAATTAATTTCACTTGTAAAGTAGTGGATCAAGATATGGTGATCATTACAAAAACGAGTTGTTGTTTTATAAATTACAATCACGGTAGACACATGCATTGATCTCTTTATGCAAAACAGAACTAATGGAGAGTTCTTCATATTTTAAGAATTTGTTGTTTTAACTTTTAAGATACCCCTCCTCTCTGGTTGGAGTGGTCCAACAACAAGTCACTACTGGAGATAACCTAGCTAGGATGATGGAGCAACGCCGAGGTCATCATGGTGGGATGATTGAATTCAAAAGGTTGTCTCCTCCAACTTTTGAGGGGACTACTGAGCCTATGGAAGCAGAAAAATGGATCATTGAGATGGAGAAAGTATTTAGAGTTCTTGAATGCCCTTAGGATGAGAGAGTGGCTTATGCAGCTTATATGTTGCGTGGAGATGCTTATGATTGGTGGTGGTTGGAAGAAGAAAAATGTGGCCAAGAGACTGAGCCTTGGACTTGGGAGCTATTTAAGTCTGTATTCTATGAGAAATATTTTCCTAAGAGCATCCGCTTTCAGAAGGAAAAAGAGTTCATCAAGCTGACACAAGGTAACATGACAGTTGCTCAGTATGAAGCAGAATTTTCCAGGTTAGCCAAATTTGCTCCAACAATGGTGTTGGATGAAGAAGCTAAGGCTCGAAGGTTTGAAGATGGATTAAGGCTCCGAATTAAGCAAGGAGTTGTGCCCTTTAAGTTGACTACCTTTAGGGCAGTGGTGAGTAAGGCCTTACTAGTGGAGATTAAGGCCTTACTAGTGGAGATGGGGCTCAATTAGGCTCAAGCAAATAGAGATAATAACCAAAAGAAAAGGCCTAGGCAAGGAGAGCAAAGCTCTAGCTTTCAAGCCAAGAAACAAGGAACACAACGTGCTGATACCAAGGCACTACCAAAGTGCTCTCGATGTGGTAGGCCTCGTGCAGATAAGGATTGCTGCTGGAATACTAGAGCATGTTTCTCATGTGGACAAAGGGGTCACAGGATTGCTGAGTGTCCCCAATGGAAGGAGGTCAGACCACCCCAAGACCTATAATAGGACAAAATCAGGGAGCAGGCCAAAAGCCCAAGATACAAGGGAGGGTTTATGCACTCACTCAACAGAATGCTAATACTTCTAATGCTGTGGTAACAGGTATTATTCCGATTTCCACAACTTATGCTTATGAATTGTTTGATCCTGGTGCCACTCACTCCTTCATATCTTCCAATTTTGCAAAGAAACATAATTTTAAATTTGAGCTCATGGAGTCTGAATTATGTGTGGATACCCCAGTTGGGGGTGTAGTAGTTACTGATAGTGTTTGCAAGTCTTGTGTTGTCAAAATAGCAGATAGAGAGTTACTAGCAGATCTAACCTTGTTGGAGATGCGAGATTTTGACATAATCTTGGGAATGGATTGGTTGGCTACCCATTATGCCAATGTTGATTGTCATAGGAAGAAGGTAATTTTCCAAGTACCTGGTGAGATTGAGTTCTGTTTTGTGGGAAGTGGGGCATATACTTTTCCACAGGTGATTTCAGCTTTACAAGCTAGACGTATGATGAAGAAAGGGTGTAAAGGATATCTGGCCACTGTGAGAGACACACAACAAGGTGAATTGAAGCTGGAGGACATTTCTATAGTGAGAGAGTTTCCAGATGTGTTTCCAGAAGACTTGTCAGGGTTACCACCAGATAGGGAGATAGAGTTTTCTACTGACCTATTACCAGGTTCTAGCCCAATTTCTAAAGCCCCATACCGAATGGCACCTGCTAAGTTAAGGGAATTAAAAGCACAATTGCAAGAGCTACTTGACAAAGGCTTCATCAGGCCTAGTGTTTCCCCTTGGGGTGCACCTGTGTTGTTTGTAAAGAAAAAGGATGGGAACATGCGACTTTGCATTGATTATAGGGAGCTAAATAGGGTGACAGTGCGAAATAAATACTCTTTACCAAGGATAGAGGATTTGTTTGATCAACTCCAAGGAGCACAGGTTTTCTCTAAGATTGATCTTCGTTCTGTTTACCATCAATTGAAGATTAAGACTGCTGATGTGCCCAAGACAGCCTTCCGTACAAGATATGGTCATTATGAATTTTTGGTGATGCCTTTTAGCTTAACCAATGTACCGGCAGCCTTTATGGACTTGATGAATAGGGTGTTTAAACCCTTCTTAGATAAATTTGTTGTGGTTTTTATTGATGATATTTTGATATATTCCAAGAGTGTGGAGGAGCATGAGAATCACTTGAGGCTTGTACTACAACTATTACAGGAGAAGAAGTTGTATGCAAAGCTTAAAAAATGTGAATTTTGGCTAGACAATGTTGCATTCCTTGGGCATGTTATATCTAAAGATGGGATTGCTGTTGACCCTAAGATAGTGGAAGCAGTAGTAGAATGGAATAGACTAAACAGTGTGACAGAGGTTCGTAGCTTTTTGGGACTGGCTGGTTATTACAGGAGGTTTGTTGAAGGATTTTCTCACTTAGCCATGCCTTTGACTCACTTGACCCAAAAGGGAGCTAAGTTTGAGTGGACTGGAAAGTGTGAAGAAAGCTTCCAGGAATTGAAGAAAAGGTTGGTGTCAGCACCCATTCTCACCATACCTTCAGGTAGTGGAGGTTTCACCATTTATAGTGATGCCTCTAGGAAAGGCTTAGGGTGTGTTCTTATGCAGCATGGGAAGGTAGTGGCTTATGCCTCTAGACAGTTGAAGCCTTATGAGCAAAATTATCCCACACATGACTTGGAGTTAGCTGCAGTGGTTTTTGCTCTAAAAATTTGGAGGCACTATTTGTATGGAGAACAGTGTGAGATATTCACTGACCACAAGAGCCTCAAGTACCTCTTTACTCAAAAAGAGTTGAATATGAGACAAAAAAGATGGTTGGAGCTATTAAAGGACTATGACCTGACTATTAGTTACCATCCTAGAAAAGCCAATGTGGTAGCTGATGCCTTAAGTAGGAAGTCTGCAGGAAATTTGGCAGCATTGTTGACTACACAAAAACACATCCTGGAAGATTTGAGGAAAATGAGGATAGAAGTACAGTTTCATGAAGCAGAGGCACATCTGGCAAACCTTAGAGTTCAGCCTACCTTGATTGAAAGGATAAAGATTGCACAAAGTAATGATCCACAGTTGCAGAAGATAAGAGATTTGATAAATCTAGGCTCTCAATCTGAGTTTTGCATGCATGAGGATGGATCCTTAAGGTTTGGTAATCGGCTTTGTGTACCAAATGATCCAGACCTTAAGGTAGAAATTCTAAAGGAGGCTCATAACACAAGTTACACGATACACCCAGGAGGCACTAAAATGTATCGGGAATTAAGGGAGACTTTTTGGTGGAACATGAAGAGGGAGATTGCTCAATATGTTGCTCAATGTCTAGTGTGTCAACAAGTCAAGATGGAACATCAAAGACTAGCTAGATTTTTGCAACCTCTTCCTATTCCAGAACGGAAGTGGGAGGACATTACTATGGACTTTGTGACGGGGCTGCCTAGAACCCCTACTGGTAAAGATGCAATTTGGGTGATTGTGGATCGGTTGACAAGATCTACATACTTTTGGCCATTAGGGTGGATTTCTCACTCGAAAGGTTAGCTGGATTGTATATTAAGGAAATAGTGAGATTGCATGGTGCACCTGCATCCATTGTGTCTGATAGAGACCAAAGATTTGTGTCTCAATTTTGGGAGAGCGTGCATAAGGCAATGGGTACTAACTTGAAGTTTAGCACAGCCTTTCACCCTTAAACATATGGACTTTTAGAAAGAACTATACAAACATTGGAAGATATGCTGAGAGCTTGTGTAATTGATTTCAAAGGTTCATGGGATGAACATCTACCTTTGGTGGAGTTTGCATATAGTAATAGCTACCAAGCAAGTATTAAAGCAACACCATATGAGGCTTTGTATGGTAGGAAGTGTAGGTCTCCTATATATTGGGATGATGTTGGAGAAAGAAGATTGTTGGGTCCTGAGATTGTACAACAAACAATAGATAAAATTCAAGTGATTAAAGAGCGGCTCCAAACAGCTCAGAGTAGGCAGAAGAGTTATGCAGATGTTAGAAGAAGGAAATTAGAGTTCCAAGTGGGTGATCATGTGTTCTTGAGGATTTCACCTACTAAAGGAGTTATGAGATTTGGATTTCGAGGTAAGTTGAGCCCTCGTTTTGTAGGACCTTTTGAAGTCTTGGAGAGGATGGGTAAAGTTGCTTATAGACTCGCCTTACCACCTTCTTTATCAGGGGTACATAATGTTTTCCATGTCTCAATGTTAAGGAAATATATTCTAGACCCCAGTCATGTAGTGGATTATGAGCCTCTAAAATTAAGAGATGATTTAACTTATGAAGAGCAACCAGTTAAAATTGTGGACAAGAAGGAACAAGAGTTGAAGCATCATACCATACATTATGTCAAGGTTCAATGGAGGAACCAGTCTCTGAGAGAGGCTACATTGGAGTTAGAAGATGAAATGAAGGAGAAATACTCATATCTTTTTGAGGACTCAGGTATGTCAAGTTTAGAGGACTAAACTTCTTTTAAGGGGGGGAGAATGTAATACCCGAAAAAAAATAATAATAATAGGAGGGGTATTTAAGTAAAATTGTTTATGGGGTCAACTTTTATAATTAATATTACTAAGGATTTTTTTAGAAAATAAGGTTGAAACCCTAGTTTATATAGTCTAATTTTAAGTCAGCTTATACTGACAGATGTTTTGAGAGAGAAGACTACCCAAAATACTGAAGTAGAGAAGATTTGACTGCACAATAGAGATAATAGCCTAAAAAAAATCTCTGCTTGTCAAATCTAAACTTTATTTAGAATTAGAGTATTTTATTTATGTGAGTATTTTGATCAATAGTGAAACTATTTATTTATTCAAGGATTTTAATGATGCAAATGAAGAAAAGTTTAGATTTATATTTCGGTCAATTGGACACTGCAACCTATAGATTTTTCTGTGCTTAGCATCTAAAATTTTTATGTATATATGCTCCAATGCGATAAGTAGCTGGAAGTTGTGGATTTTAGGCGTGAGGATTAAGGGTCAACCTTCTGCACAGTGGTTGTTTAAGAAACTGTGCCGAATTGATGGAATTGAAAATATATATATATATATATATATATATATATATATATATATATATATATATATATGAAGAAGGGAACTGTAAAGTGAGTTAAGTACACGTCCTTGTCATTCCTAGAGTGATAGTATTATTCCTAGGTGCTAGCCTTATCTTGTAAGGCATAAGTGGTGGCAGTATACATATATATATATATATATAATATTATGATTAGGTGAAATTTTTGGTGTGAGATAAACGGACAATTGTGAGAGATTTTCTGATACCATTATAAGTCTTTCTTGAATTTTTATGATTATTAAGTAGATGGTACTTGTAAATTTTTAGGTGAAATCTAAGGATTTTAGAGTAAGTGTTAAAGAGAAGTTCTTTGTGGTGAGCTAGCTGAGGTAAGTAACCTTATCCTAATTGGTTTTATCCTTGCTTATAATACTACTATATTTTAACTATTGAAATTTGTTTACAATTGTTACTATTCTATTTAATTGTTTAGCTACATTGATTTAAAGTAAAGAATAGAGAAATTTCACAAATAAATATGAGCATTGAATACAAGATTTATTTTATTTAATTGTTTCTTTAGCTATATTGATTTAAAGTAATGAATATAGAAATATCCCAAATATATTGAATACTGAATATATGATTATATATGAATATATGTGTACTTGAATAAGATATATTTTTGTTAGAAACTATGATTTCATATATATGATTATGGACAAATTGACTATGAATTAATTCTGATACCCAAACCAATGGGGGTTATTCATTGGTACTCTAATACCCAGCCAATGGGGGTCATTCATTGGTATTCTGATACCCAAACCAATGGAGGTCGTTCATCGGTACTCTGATACCCAAACCAATGGGGTTGTTCATTAGTACTTTGATGCCCAGTCACGGGGATATAGCGTGACCATAGTCATAAGATTGTTAATAAAATGAATTACGTTTGAATATTTAATTATATTGAGTCATTATAACTGCTTATCTATTTTTGAAAGCTATTGTAAGTTATAGCTTTTAATATACAGAAAACTGACTACTTTCTAAATCATCTATAATATAATTGTAAGATTAAAGTATGTGATCTATTTGTAAAGTATTATTTTAAGATCATGAAGCTTCTTTAGCTATTTTGAAAACCCATAGCATATTATAACTTTTGAAGATTCATATTACATCTTATTACTTTACAGATCTATTGTTGGATAGAACTTATTCGGATTTTGGTTACTTATTGAGTTGTCAACTCACACCCCTCTTTTTCCTTTCAGATTTTGATCAGGAAGAGTAGCATATGTTTGGGCTTCCACTGGGATGTGCGCATGAGTGAAGTTTAGGAAATCAATGGAATAAGATTTGAACTTTTATGTTTTAAGATTACCATTTGTGTAATCCTTTAGACTTAAGGATTTAGTTTATTTTTATTTGATGTTGGAAGATTATTATTTGGAGATCTTTTGAAAATTGCTTATTTGAGGATATTTTTAAATTTATTGATGAAACTTTCTTGATGATAATTCTTTAATTGTTAAAAAAGCCTTACACACTTGTAGGGTGTAAACTTTATAAGTGTGTGGCTGTTGTCACGTGCCTAACTCTTACTTGGGTTCAGGGCGTGACAATATTTATGTATGTAATGACCCAAGAAAAAGCACTAGTCACATCTGCGCTATACCTCAAAAGGACTAGTCACAATTGAGGCTCCTTGTAGTTGTTAATAAAGTCCAAATCTACCCAGTAAATACCCGATGTGGGACCCATCACACACCCACACACATTACACAATCAATCAAATTGGGACATCACAATCTCCCCCACTTAAATCCCTAACATCCTCGTTAGGGCCCATTTTGTAGGGTAGTGTCTCTAAGCCCACGCGAGATTACCGGGTCAGCTTTGATACCATATGTAACGACCCAAGGAAAAGTGCTAGTCACATCTGCGCTATACCTCAAAAGGACTAGTCACAATTGAGTCTCCTTGTAGTTATTAATAAAATCCAGATCTACCCAGTAAATACCCAATGTGGGACTCATCACACACCCACACACATTACACAATCAATCAAATTGGGGCATCACACTCTCACTCGTCAAAATCTAAGAAAGCGAAATGAGATCCAAACAAGACCATCTCTTAAGCTAAGCCAATTTCTCTACAAAAATATCTATCTTCTTCTTCTTCTTTCCTCTCTATCCTTATTTTTTGATTACTTCATTTAGTTCATTATCTTATGTGAGGGAAAAAGTTTCTCATCTTTCATGTTGTGAAAAGCAAGAGGTTAGTGCTACTGTCAAATAGTTTAATGACATGCAAAAGCAAATAACTTAATCTGATATGTGATTTGAATGCACTTTGGATTTTTTTGTTTATATGAGTTGTAGTGTTTAAGTTTAAAATTTTGTAAATTTACTGTGACTGGAAAGGAAAAGAAGTTTACAATCATCAAAATATTTCTTCTGGCAAATGAATATAATATAAAGTTCTTAAATTTTTTGTAAAAAATTCCCTCAATGTATTTTTAGTTATTTCTGGATGAATTATTTCACTAGGAATAAAAAAGAATGGTAAATAAAATTAAATAATAGGACCGTTCAGCTGGATTAATCATGCTATATTATAATATAAAAAAATAAAGACAAAAGAGTGAAGAAACTCATATTCATGAGGATCAAAATTAAGGCAAGTTGTTTTTAATAATTCAAGGAAAATCTGACTAATTTTATGTTATTTGATACACATACACTTCTTAAGATTCTATAAAAATGTTCTAGAAGTAATTTATCTATGTGTTATTGTGGTAAATTTAATTATTTAACAACATAATTCTAACACTCACATAGTCCCCCTCACATATGGGCTCAAATCACATTTTTATAAGTGAGAGCATACACGTAAGATTTGTAATGAGAGGTAGAGTTAAGGAGATATGGATCGAAATATGGATCGTCTACTATAATATCTGTTAGGACATATGTGTTTCTTATGTTATAGAACATATGTCATGATTTTATGTAATTGGCTTATCCTTTGACAAAGCGCACTTTACTTGTATTTGGGTAGACTTAGGATGTGTTCAACTACTTCAAGAAACCGCGTTTCAAGATCTAGTGTTGAAGCCTTCAAGTCTGTTCAAGAAATCAAGCAAGGAGTGCAAATTATTAATGCTCGACAGCTGGTCGATACCTACTCGACACCTCCTATCTATCGAGGTTTATGAATTTTAGATTTCAACTCTGATTTTCTTGGGATCTGTGAATCTGTCTATAGGTCTTCTTTTCTCCTAACTCTAGACATATAAAAGGATTGTTTTAAAGGCTGTCAAACGGTACACAAGTTGCACAAGCATTGAGCAAACTCTATTCAAGCAAATTGTGACCGAAGACAAAGTTATTGACCTAGTTCATCTCTTTCTTGGAGAAGTTGTTGTGCATTTGCACCTTAGGGTTTTATGACCAAGCATCTTCCTAATCTTCATCGTGTGGATGAATTGAAGAACTTTGCAACCAACAATCTTTTCAGATTGGTGATTGAAGTCGCGTACTAGGATCCGCGCAATTGGTTAGTCATGTACTTGGGAGCCATGCATCAGAAAGGGAAACTATCACTATAGAACAAGTCTGATTAGGTATTGGGGTAAGGGTTCAACTGTAGGTTAGTAAGGTACTTGGGATTCCTTGTTTGTAACCGTTTGTTGTGATAATAGTGGAGTTTCGGGAGTGGTGACCTGAAAATCACCCGAAGGGGGTTTTTGCTGTTAGGTTTTCCCCATTCGTAAACAAATCACCGTGTCATTTATTTTCCGCTGCAATTTTAGTTTATTGGTGATTTGCTTGTGCTACCACGCTTTTGCATGATAAATTGATTAATTAATAATTTGGCTAATTAATTAATTAATTCCTATCACAAGGGGTCATTCAGTTTGTGGCCTATCAATATCATGTTAAATTATCAATTCTCCTAAAAACTTAAACTTCTAAGAAATGATAAATCTAATTATTTATTCATATAATTCTAACATGGTGTAGTTTTTTCTTTTTTAAATGAAGTCTCTACAATTCTATAGGAATTTCACTATTTTTTTCAATTTATACAATCTTCCAACTACAAGCTATTTATCAGTAATGAAAAGATTTAAAGAAGTCTTAAGGATTTTCATTAGCTTTTCAATTGATTGGAAATCAAACCGAGCATGTGGTTCATAGGGAACATCAAAAGAGTTAGACTTCAACATACTTAAATCAAGCTTCTTCCATAAAACAAGATCACAACAAGTTAAGCGTCACGAGCTGCACACTTCAGCAGGGGCAGAGCAAGAGAGAGGCACCCTTGACTTTTCAAGATTTGGTATTTTCTCATCAAACCTCAGCCACCATTAAAGCGTACACAGATGCACGTAACTAGCAACATGGTCAGCAAGTTCCTTGATAGGAATTGGTTCACCATACGTACTGCACAAAATAGTCATAAGAAAATGAGATAAGACTCATTAACATTTAACAATGTAAAAGGAAGATTATAAGCAAAGGGAATTTTGGATTTAGGCGAAACTGCATTAGGCCAAATTGTAGGGACCAAGATCATAATAAATTTGTGTGCTTTTGATCACCGAATTGCAATTTGTAACCATGTTAACAAATGACATAAGAATTTGCATTTGTTAGAACCTCAAAAGAACATACCAATTTCTGACCATTCAAAGAAACTCTGCATATTAAAGCATGAATAAATTATATTTCCCTGTTTCTCAAATAACACATCCATCCCTTTCTCTTCAACATTAATTGTACTCCATTCTTTCCATTATAAAAATAATTATTTGACTATGTAAAAGCACACAGATGCATGCATGATTCTAGGATGCACACACAATCACACACTACTTTGATAGATATTATTTAATGGTAATTTCATCAAACCTAATACAACAACCGGGCCAAACAGATGCTCCATATGGACCATTTTACTTTGACATGACCATGATTGCCGGTGTTAGATAACATATACAGTCTCTAGTGTTTCATAATGTAAATATAAAAAATAATAAAAATTGAAAAAAAAAAACTTTGAAAACTTAATAATTAAAATAAATTACCTGTCTTTCACTCTCTCGAGCTCATTCCAAATACTCTTCCCGGTCAAAATTCCTTCTAAATGTGTTATCAACCCCAACAACCCACACCAACTATCCCAAACAAAAATTAATCGAGCCAATTAAGTTATTTTATTTCAAAGATGAAATTTGAAAAATTTCATAATTTTTAAAAACTACTAAGGGAGATTGAGAGAGGTTCGAGTGAGATTCAGAGAGAGGTTGTTTTGTTCTTGCAAGAAAAACAACAAAATATCAAAATCCCATGAAGTAAATCCCTCAAAAAAGTCCATTTAAACAAATTGAAAATCGAAACCCTAAACCAAAAATCGAAACCCTAAACCAAAAATGGAAACCATAAAACAAAAATCAAAACAAACAATTTAAAAAACTTATTGTTAATCGGCCTTGTAAGTGTCTTGAGTGAGATTGAGAGTTGGAGAGAGAGAGGGAGAGACCTAAGGCAGCACTAGTGATGGAGGACTGGGCTTTGTCGGCGTCGGTGAGTAGGATCAATGGTGGAGATTGTTGGGAGTCACTTAAGGTGTTTGAAGGCTTAGACAGAGAGCTTTTTTTTTTTTTTTCTTTTGTAAAAAATTAGAAAGTGGCTTATGGTGTTCGAAGAACTCAGGTTTTTTTTTTTTTTTTAATTTATACTCGGTCCTGTAGCCACGTTTACATAAACGCAGCTTTAGGGGTGCCTATGGCCGCGTTTGACTCTTAAACGCGGCTTTAGGACAGACCTATAGCCGTGTTGTGTAAACGCGGCTCTATGACACATTTTAAAAATAAAAAATAAAAAAAAATTTCAGATGTGTCTATAGCCGCATTTTTGAAACGCAGCTTAAGCCCAACCCAAAAAAAACACAATTGAAACACCAAGAAACGCAGCTACAGAGCTAATCTATACTTCTGGTGTTGTAGCTGCATTTGGGTGAAACGCGACTCAAACACAATCTATAGCCGCATTTTTGAAAACGAGGCCTAAGACTCGCGTGTTTTGTAGTGTCTCTTCTTATACTTTTGGTATAAAAAAAGAAAATAAAAATGTAACTTTAGTCAAAATTCTAAATAATGCCCCCCCCCCCCCCAAAAAAAATTTTACTAAAAACATGTAACACATTTATTTGAATGATTAATTCATCATTATTTTCCTCTAGTTACTTTTATACCGTAAATAACTCATTAATTCTTCATTTTTTTTTGTTGAGAACAACTCCTTAATTCCTTTTTTTTAAGAAGAGAAGAGAATAACTCATTAATTCTAAGTGTCTTTAATGTATTTCATAAAAATAGAAACATTATATAATATTAATACACTATTTCTTTCCTCTAATTACTCTTGCACAATAATAGCATATCATAGAAATCATAATTAAATATTAGAGATGTGGAGTAGATTATGTTTTTTCCTTTTAGAAGAAATAATAAATGCTGACTTCATGGAGTTAAAAATCTTCTAATTTTAATGAGTGCTATATATATATTTATAGACACACACTTTGTTATATGTAAGAAAATAGCACTTATTAAATCATTTTACAAACATATTTTGTGCGTGTGTGTAGGTTTTTCTTTATATATGGTTTGGCCCTGCTGAAGAAATTTCTGGCTCTCACTGCACTCGAGAAACACTAGAAATCAAACCCACAACATTGAGAGTCATGAATATCTTTTACAAGGATGTTGTAGTCCATGTTGTTCCAGCTACAAGCACTTGAGTTTTTGTTTCTCATTTGTTCAAAACAGATATTTTCCTTCAACAAAAAAAATAAAAACATAGTAAGTAGCGATTCATATTACGGATAGACGCCTTTTACATATTGTTTCCACCTGCTTGGTTTTCCAATTTCCTGGAATAACATGCTAATTTATTGGTTTCCCCAAGTGGTTGAAATTGAATGTAAAAGGTGTCTAGCTACAATATGAATTGCTACTTATTATGTTTTATTTCTTTTTGTTAAAGGAAAATATTTTTTTAGAACAAATGAGAAACAAACACTTAACTGCTTGTAGTTGTAACAACATGGACTATAATATCCCTGTTAAGAAATTCATGACTCTCAATGTTATGGATTTGATTCCTATGGCATGTTTGGTAGACTGTAATAGGCATTGTAATGTAATAGTTATTTCTATAGTTTAGTTATTCTTTAGTTTGGTTATGTTTTTATTACAAGAAATAGTCATTCTTTATGAATAGCTATTCTTTAAAATAAGGAATAATTATTCTTCTTTAAAATGTTGTATTAGCTATTCCTTAGTAAGTGCAATAATTTCAAAATTTAAAATATTTCTAAATAAAAAAACTTTCTATATACATCTAACAATTATAAAAATAATAAAAAAAATCATAAAAAATAACACATATCTCTCTTAAATTTAAAAATAACAATTTTTAAAGAAATATAATTATATGAGTAAGAAATTTCCTAAAATAAACGTTAAGTTTCATTTTAATGTTATAACTCACAACCAAACTAATGAATAAGTTTAGTTATTACATTACAAGACATTTTATCCTTAGTAATAAAAATTACAATTCCTGTCGTAATCTCCTTTCAGTGTACCAAACGTACTCCTAGTGTTTCTCAAGTGTGCAACTCAGGACGTTTAGCTTGTTGTGACCCTGTTCTACGGAAGAAGTTGACTTAAGTAAGTTTAAGTCTTAAATCTTTTGGCATTCCCGTTTAACAATATTCTGTGTCTGATGTCCAATTTGACTTGCTTGGTTTTTTCATTTCTATGTATTTATAAACAATGAGAACTTAGTCTGTGGCGCTGAAAAATATAATGTTTCGGTCCCTAATTTACAGGTATAGTTAAATCATAAATAAACCATGTGATGTCTAAAAGGACTAGTACTCTTGGAATTAATTAACCGCAAGTGGAATTCAATGGGCTCTCAAGATGTGGGAAGGGCTTGAGTCGTTGACTATTCCTTGCCTTTTTAATCCTACTGAAATCACGCAGGTTTTCGGTACATATATATTGCAAGAACTTCTTTAAACTTAAAATTATGTTCTCTTTTGATGTAGTCTATGCAATAGCCCTTGTTGAGGATGTGCCAAAGCTAATAAAGACTATTTGTCTTCTATAAAGGTTTTCTTATTGCTATGAAGGGTTAATATAAAATTAATTTCCCTCGTAAAGTAGTGAATCAAGATATGGTGATTATTACAAAAACGTGTTGTTGCTTACAAATTACAATAACGGTAGACACATGCATTGATCTCTTTATGCTAAACAGAACTAATGGAGAGTTCTTCATATTTAAAGAATTTGTTGTTTTAAGATACCCCTCCTCTCTTTTCCTTTTATATAAAAGTAATAGCAGACGAAGAAATAAATAATTGGAAATGGAAGAGTTATCATGAAATAGATGTAAAACAAAATATGGGGAATGGGAGATATATCCATAAAATAATTCAAAGTAATTATAATGCCAAAATAATGCCAATATTTCTGGATAACTATGGCGGCAGTGCCGACCAACTTGATTGTAATAAAAGTAACTTACAACTGACCGGGCCAACTTGGCTCTGATACCAAAAGGGGGGTAAGTTACAACTGAGGGATAATCAGGCGACTGGGCTCTGATATATCAGATAAGGGGTGTGCGGAAGGTTAAAATAAAATAGCCAACTGTGGCTTACAATGATAGACTGTGTTTAGGATGCTATTCCTAAAACTTGGCTGGACCTCTAAGGTATTTCTGCTATGAAAACCTTTGCTGAAGAGGGAGGTTCAGATTTGCTGTAAAATGAAGCCTGCTGAAGACTGAGGAGTGAGCTCCTTTAAATAGGCTGAAAGGAGCATCGGATGCTGCTGAAGATTCCTGAAATCATGGAAGAATCTGCTTTCACGAGGTGAAATACTGCTTCCACCGACTGCTACAGTGATTTGCCATGATTATTGTGAATAGTGAAAACTTTTACTATTCATGCTACAGTAACTTGTCCCCTTGCTTTTCCGGATTGGGGTACTGTAGAAACAGTAATCTGCTGATGGCTGGTACTGTGGATACTGTTCAAATCAGTGGCTGGTGCTGATCTTGAATAGTAACCGGATTTGCTATGTTATCCTGAATGCTGGGTCAGGATGCTAGATACTGTCCAAGTCATGCCCACTGTAGGGATCTTGGGCGTCTTGGAATGGATCAGTTGGGTCATGGTTGACTGATCCTACAGAGTCAGTAGGAGAAACCTTTTCTTCGGATTCTAGCTGTTGTGAGTGAGCTATTAGCTGCTGGGCTAATTCTTTTAGCTCTTTGCTAGATTTTCCTGAAATCTGGACGGAATCAAGGCTGGACTGGGACCTTGTCCTGAGAGCAATAGGTTTCTCAACTGCAAGAGGGTATTCCTCATACATTTGGCTGATAATCTTGTTAATCTTAAGACTATCCCACCATTTAACTGAGAACTCCCTGTCTAAGAGGTTGTTGTTGATTGAATAATTCCATCTGCTGATCCAATGGATTTTGTACCTCTGGGAGAAAATCATAATTGTTGGGAACTTAGACCTGTGCCTAGAAGAGCTGCATCTTGAATCAAAATACCTTAGGGCATCTTGTAATGGCTCCGGGAAGATCGAAGGAATAGATCCAAACATTTCCCACCACTTTAGAAACCAGGAGGGGGTCATGCCTTTGAAGTCTTTCCCGAACATTATGAACCATGAGTGATCAAAGTTCTGATTCTGGAAGAAGAGTACTTTCTCAAAGGCATCCATGTAGTCGTAATAACTATAGTGGAGTACTGAGCCTGATGGAGATTTGTAATTCCTGAGGATCCTTAGCAAAGAAGGATGCTGTCCCCATTCTTTAGAGCTGACAAAATCTGTAATGATGAATTTGTGATAGAGGACTATTGGATTGTCCCCTTTGCTGTAGATGTTTTCTATTTGAGCAGACTTTTCCTGGGAGAGGATGCTCTTATAGAACTGGATATTCTTTTCTGGGTGTCTGGGTAGGAAATGCCAGTTTGGTGGTAATACTTCCATGGCTAAGGCTAGAGGATCTGTTATACGAACCAAGTGGGGTTCAATATAAGAGATATGCTGAATAAAGGCTTTTTTGACATATGGGGACCGACTTTGGACTGGGTAGGAAGAAGGTCTCTGGATGAGGCTAAAATGCTTTTCTACTTGATAAGGGTTAATTGTTTTGGGTGCTGGGGAGGCTAGGGCTGAGCTATAACTGGGCTGACCATGAGATGATGGAATAATTTGGCTGGGGGTGATTGGTACAATTTTCCCTGGGTTTTGTGATTGGCCGGAATCACTAGGGTCTTGCTGAATAGATAACCTAGGAGGCTGGGGCTGGGATTGCCTTCTGGACATCTTGGCTGTGACTCTGCAGAAATTCACGGGTTAGGAAATCAGGGATACTGTTCTGGTTTCCCTCAATGAATTCTAAATCAAAGTCAAAAACTGAAAGGATGGCTTGCCATCGCGCAAAAATCTGTTTTGATGCAATGTTTTGAACATCTTTTTCTAAAACATGTTTTGCTGATTTACAATCAATCCTGATTAAAAACTTTTGATTTAAAAGATCACTTTGGAATTTAGAAACGCAAAGTACTATGGATAATATTTCTTTTTTAATAGTACTATAATTTATCTGAGTAGGGGTCCATATTCCCGAATGGAAACAGACTATCTGTTCTGGGGAACTGGGATCAATTCTTTGGAGGAGGATGCCACCATAACCTATGTTTGAGGCATCGGTCTGGACAATCTTAAAGGAATTGTCAGCTGGAATTCCCAAACAGGGAAGAGTCTTGACATACTGTTTGATATGCTGGACAACTGTGGTATGGGCTGGGGTCCAAGGGGATGGATTAGTACGAAGTCTATCAAAAAGGAGTTTGCATTGCTGTCTGAGATTTTGATAGAAATCTGCAATGTAGTTGAGAGAACCTAGAAATCTCTGAAGTTGGGTTTTATCTAGGATTTCATCTGGAAATTTATCTGCAAACTGGATAGCTCTATCAATGGGTTTGATAACACCATGATGAATATCAAATCCTAAGAAGCGAACTTTAGTTTGGAAAAGTTTGATCTTTGGGGCTGAAACAACAAGACCATTGAGTTTGATAGTGCTGAGGAATGCTCTCAAGTGCTTCCTATGTTGGTCCAATGATTCTGAGAAAATAAGTACATCATCGATGTACACAATGGCATGACTGGAGAATGGATTAAAAATCTCATTCATGATATTTTGGAATTCAAAAGGTGCATTCTTAAGACCAAAGGGCATTACATTCCACTCATAGTGACCAAAGGGTGTGGTAAAGGCTGTCTTATACTTATCAGGCTCTCTGATCTGTATTTGCCAAAAACCACTCTTCATATCAAACTTGCTGAAGACAACTGCTCTACTAAGCCTATTGACTAAGTCTTTTTTGTTGGGAATAGGGTACCTTACCCATTCTAAGACTTTGTTGAGGGGCTTGTAGTTGATGACTAATCTAGGGACACCTCTTTCAATCTCAGCATTTTTCTGGACATAGAAGGCTGGACAAGACCATGGTGATTTGGATTTTCTGATGATTCCTTTCTTAAGGAGGTCCTCTATTTCAGCTCTACAGGTATCCATAAGTTCCTGGTTCATCTGGATAGGTCGAGCTTTGGTAGGGATATCCTTTTCATTAAAATCTTTGACATATGGGAGAGCTACCTCGTGTCTCTTTCTATGCCAAAAAGCTGTGGGAAGATCAGAGCAGACTTCCTGCTTAAGTTTTTCTTCAAACTTTCTGATCTCTTTTTGGAGGGTTTTACAAGCTAGTTGGTCCTCAACTTTCTTGTATCTGATTTCCTCCTGAAGGTGTTTAAGGTGTGTGGTCTTGGCACTAATCAAGTCTGAGACTATGCCAACTTGGATGGTGCTAATATTCCTAGGTATAGGCTTACTTGTGAATCTAAACCTGATGGTTTGGCCAAAGGGTTGGGTAGTAATTCCTTTACTATCCACTGTGAAAGGATAGAGATTGCAAAGGAAGGGATTTCCTAAGATGACTTTGTCTGTCAGGTTTTTGACAAGAACAAATGTGGTTTTAAAACACATGTTATTTTGGCAAACATGAGCTTTGGGCAGTTTGAATTCAATCTGCATTTTTCCGCCGCTTGCGGATGTTAACCGTTCCGTTGATTTTTTAAAGTACTTGGAGGGAATGATTCCTTCCTGGATGCAGTTGAGATCAGCACCTAAGTCTATCAAGGCTACGACCTCAAATTCAAAATCCTTGCTGATGACAATCCTGACTTTGGAATGCCATTTATGGAAGTTAATCCTAGTAATAGCATCTAAGACGAAATCTTTGTTGGGTTTTTGGATGTGATCAATTCTAGGGTTAACTGTTTGATTAACCTTATTGTCTGAGGGACTTTCCTCTTTGCTTTGACAAGAAGTGTTTTTCAAGGATTGGGTTAATTGGAAGGCTTGAAGGTTTTGCTTTAAGGCTCCAATTTCTCTTCTGGTCTCCTTGGTTTCTCTTTGAAGGTCGTCAATCCTGACTTCCTTCTTGTGCTGGATGAACCTATTGTAGATTGGTTCTAAATCTACTTTGGACTGCTGAGTCTTAGTCCTAGGATTACTGGTTTCCTGGGCTAAAGGCTGGGTTGGGCTAGGTTCTTCGTCCTTAAGGTTTCCTTCCTTAAGGTGGGAGGCTTTGGCCTTACAATCTCTTCTGTGATGGTCGCGCTTGCCACAACCATAACATTTTTGAGGCTTGTTAGGCTTTACTGGCCGAGATTTGTTAGGTTCCTGAGGTTCAGGGATTCCTTCTTCAGAGTGGGAGGCTTTTTCCTTACAATCTTTTTTGTAATGGTCACGCTTGCCGCAACCATAACATTTTTGAAGCTTGTTAGGCTTTGCTTCCTTGTAGGCTTTGGAAATGGGTTGAGATTTATTTATAGTGTGTTTCCTAGCTTCTAATTTCCGGCGTGATTTTTTGGCTTTTAAAGTCTCTTTGACTTTTGAAACTTCTTCATCTGTTTCAGAGGAGGAACTGCTGGGGGTTGATCTAATCTTTATTACCTTAAGCTGGTTAGGGCTTTTTGGTAAGGGAGCGGCTGGGTTTTTTGCTAGTTCTTCAAGCTTCTGAACAACTATTTCTAAGGCTATTTTATCCTTAGAATGGCTGGGGTCGGTTGGTAGGGACTTGACATGAGTCTGCCTAGGAGTGGGATTGCTAGCTTCATTCCTAGTGGTCCAGGCTTTGGTGAGGGCGCAAAACTGCTTGCGCTTGCCATAATACCGTTCGAAGTAAATGAAGAAGGGAACATTACGGGATAAATCCCTCATGAATAGTACCCAAGCATCATATACATTCTGCTTTTGTTCTCTGGTATAATTGGCTTTGTAGGCCGCTCTTTTGGCCTTATTTTCCTCAGAAGTAAAATCCTTTCCTAACTCTTCTAGGTCGGGATCAAACTCTTTGGTTAGGACCATGATGTTTAATGGTTCCTGATCTGGAGGCTGTTCCATATCAGTAACTGATGGGGATGGTGGGGATTGCTCACGATTGTCTTGCTCATCGACAATCGAATCCTCCTTGGCTGTATAGCAAGGTGTGCTGAGTTGGGAATTGGTTTTAACTCCCTGAAGCTGGACACCTAAGTCTCTTCTAGACGTTGGGAATGGTGATCCTTTAGGTCTATTTGAGCTATGCTGGGATGCTGGTCTATCTCTCAAGTAGATAGGTGACTGAGGCTGGATTGGAGATCTAAACTGGTATGTATCCAGAGGCTGTCTGCACTCAGGAGTGCTAGGCCTAGATCTATCAAAACACAACCTATTAACCGGAGATCTAAACTGGGATGTATCCAGAGGTTGTCTATACTCATAGTCTAGAGGAGTAGATAACCTAGATCTATCAAAACTTAATCTAACCGTACCGTCGGCTAGTTGCTGGACAAAATCCAAATCTGGATTCTGTGCTGGGTTTTGGATCTGTAGAACATGATTCTCATTTTCTAAAGTCCAATCTGCTGGGAATGTGATATCATTCCATTTAAGGCTTTTGGGAATACTAACCCTGGCTGTAGGATCAGTAGTTTGGATTAGGGTTGTTTCACCCTTCTCCCTTCTATCAAGTGCTCCAACATTCATGTTAGTTCTCATGCACTTGTAGTATACTCTGTATATCAAGGCTATTTGACTGGTTCCCTGCACCATGAGGGTTCCGTGGGTCTTGATATTTAAAGTGAGAGCTTTGATGACTGTGCTGTCATGAAGACAGATGCTGAAATCTGGAAAACAATTAAAATGTATAGGACCATTAGAAAGGCTGGTTTCTATGGAACCTAATAGACTATCGCTAAATCTGATGTGTCTAGCGTCTCTAAGGGCCATGAGGATTGAGCTGTTCAAACCTCTTCTGGTGAGTGGTTTCACTCCAACTTGGACTAATCCTATGTGTAGGAAGTTATGTCCTTTACTTTTATGCTTTTGGATAGCTGAAGGAGATAACAAGTAGCACGTTTCGTACTCCTTGTTTATACCATAAACTTGTTCTATGGTTTTAACATGGTAGTCTGTTTGAAAGGCTGATTTCAAAGACCACGAAGACTTATAGAATTGGCTGGTGGCAACTTTCGGGATATTCCAATCTCCTATGTCTAGATCTAGATCGGATAGCTCATAAGTTTCCGAATTAATTGCTCCTACGTCTGCTGGAATATCTGGGATGGATGTGGGTTGATTACATCTACTACTGGTGGATGAGTTACTTCTAAATATCCTATTCATGATTCTGGGGTTACAAGTTTAAACTAACAATTACAACCTAGTCACCTTTGTATCCTCAAATTTTTGGGTTTCTCAACCTTTAGATCTGGAACAGAAAAACACAACTACGGGATAGATACCTTACTGTTCAACTCCTTACCGTCGGACTCTCTTCCAATTTCCGGGACCACCCTAACACGCCTTCTCTCGGCTTTCAACGGGCTGACCAACGCAACCTAGGAAGATTTTTGACTATCCTGGAGGCACAAACAGAACTTAAGGTAGCAAATCTCACAGAACCAGTGTATCTGCAACAAACTTTCAGGGATAGACACAAAAATAAGAAGAATAGGGATAACTGTGAAGTAAAGGTTAATTTGAACAAATAGTCACAGAATAATAAATAGAAAGGCTAGAAGGAGGCTCAGCCTACCATTTACAGATGTAAAAGAAGATAATGAAGTAATAGCAGACGAAGAAATAAATAATTGGAAATGGAAGAGTTATCATGAAATAGATGTAAAACAAAATATGGGGAATGGGAGATATATCCATAAAATAATTCAAAGTAATTATAATGCCAAAATAATGCCAATATTTCTGGATAACTATGGCGGCAGTGCCGACCAACTTGATTGTAATAAAAGTAACTTACAACTGACCGGGCCAACTTGGCTCTGATACCAAAAGGGGGGTAAGTTACAACTGAGGGATAATCAGGCGACTGGGCTCTGATATATCAGATAAGGGGTGTGCGGAAGGTTAAAATAAAATAGCCAACTGTGGCTTACAATGATAGACTGTGTTTAGGATGCTATTCCTAAAACTTGGCTGGACCTCTAAGGTATTTCTGCTATGAAAACCTTTGCTGAAGAGGGAGGTTCAGATTTGCTGTAAAATGAAGCCTGCTGAAGACTGAGGAGTGAGCTCCTTTAAATAGGCTGAAAAGAGCATCGGATGCTGCTGAAGACTCCTGAAATCACGGAAGAATCTGCTTTCACTGGGTGAAATACTGTTTCCACCGACTGCTACAGTGATTTGTCATGATTATTGTGAATAGTGAAAACTTTTACTATTCATGCTACAGTAACTGGTCCCCTTGCTTTTCCGGATTGGGGTACTGTAGAAATAGTAATCTGCTGATGGCTGGTACTGTGGATACTGTTCAAATCAGTGGCTGGTGCTGATCTTGAATAGTAACCGGACTTGATGGACTGAGATTTTGATAGAAATCTGCAATGTAGTTGAGAGAACCTAGAAATCTCTGAAGTTGGGTTTTATCTAGGATTTCATCTGGAAATTTATCTGCAAACTGGATAGCTCTATCAATGGGTTTGATAACACCATGATGAATATCAAATCCTAAGAAGCGAACTTTAGTTTGGAAAAGTTTGATCTTTGGGGCTGAAACAACAAGACCATTGAGTTTGATAGTGCTGAGGAATGCTCTCAAGTGCTTCCTATGTTGGTCCAATGATTCTGAGAAATATATATATATATATATATATATATATATATATATATATATATATATATATATATATATATATATATATATGTATATAAGTGAGCTTTTAATTTCCAGTGAAGGAGGAGGAATGAGAGATTCAAATTTCAAAGTAACTAGTCGCTAACCCGTGCGATGCACGGGAAAATTTTTAGTAATTATAAGATTTCAGCAAATTAAATGCTTTAAAATTTGAAAATCTTAAAGAACTTACATTAGCAGTCATCAATTTGTTTACAAAGCCAATGCTAAATAGATCTACAAATTGCATTCTCATATCCTCTATCATTTGCAGGGTGACAGGATTCTTTTCATTACGATTTGCATCCTTCTATCCTTCAAAAGCTTTAAGAAGTGTCATGTGGTCACTGCATAAGAATGTGTATAAGGTTATACAAAATTCTATCATTATAATCAACATCCTAAAACTAATATCCAATCCAAAAATGTGTAACCAATGTTACATATTAGAGTGTTGTAGAGGGCAGAGAGTAGAGCAAACATTTTCTTACAACCACGACCAGATGGCTTAGAGTTCTAACCATTATTCTAAGGAACCCAACAATATCAATAACCCAAAAAGTATTGTTGTGATACATTTACTTTAGGACAAATAAATTCGAGCAATCAAAATCAAGCAACCAAGCTGTGTGTGAAGACAGAGAAGGCTGACGTTTTAGGTGCCCAAAAAATATTTAATCAAACAAACGATTAAGCTATAAGCTAAATCAGATGTGCTAAAAAACCTAGGTAGCAAAATAAAGCAAAACTTGAAAAAGCTAAAAGAATCAAGGAAATGCTGATTTGCTCACCAAGAAAAAGCTAAAAAGGGGAAAAAAAAAAAAAAAAAAAAAGACATTGAAAAAGAAAGAAAGATAAAACTTTCTTTTTTTTAGAAAATAATGTTGAAAACTAAAGTAACATTAAGACAATGTGAAAAATATTTGCAAAGGATTGCAACCTTTGTATGTTTACTTGGCTCAAAGTCAAAATCCAAATTCAATTTTGAAACAATGAAAACATACAACTTTATATTAATTGTAAATCAATCTCACTATATAAATTCACTTTTCACTCTAATGTATTTTGTAGATCAAATACTGTCAAAAGAATTCCAATAAACATTATTGCCACATCTATATTTGTTAGAAGCATTTAATTTACATAGAAGCCAATTGCAATCGCAATAGCTATCACGGTTGCTCAATGCTATGACAATCTAGATCCAAACACTCTCCTCCTAGAATCTCATCTCTTTTCTTTAAACCTGCACATCAAGCTTTGTGAATGTGCATTCCCCTCATCTTCATGGAAGAACAAAAGAAAAAGAAGTTGACAACTATATATTTATTGGTTGCTTTGCAAAGGAACACCACTCCTTCAACTGATGACATAGGTGTAGCTTATATATAATAATCACCAAAGGCAATGGTGAAATTGACAAAAACATCAATTACGGGTCTGAAAATAACATGTATACATATAACATATAAGAGGTTAACACTCATTGATAATTGTCCACAAAACCGTATGAAAAAAAAAAAACCACCAACAATAACAACAAAATACACTTTACAAATTAATGCCAAGTGCATGTTCTCCCCAAATGATCTCTTAGGCAACCCTTTTATGTTGACCATAGACTAACCCAATTTCCTAAATCAAAACCAATCCACCACAATATCAAAACCTAAGTCATACTTTAAAAAAAAAAAAACCCCCCTTACTGGTGGATGTATATAGAAATGGACCCAAATTAGGGTTTCAACCACTATAAAACCAATTCTAATTCAAAACCAAATCTAACACAATTACATATAATGCATTTAGTGAGTCATTGTGGTGTAATGCGTGCACTTGTTTGATAAAATATGTCAAAGTATCTGTGTGGAATTGGGGGAAGGATAAATAAATTGAAAGCAATGGAATAATGTTACTATATTATTTTCTTGGACACCTACCATGCTTGGTTAGTTAACAGTCAATAGTATTTTTGTTTTAATGCAGGATGAGAGCACAGGTGGTGTTTTAGTGTGTTAGGAATTCCTATGACAACTAAAACCAAGAGACATAAACCATAAAGTTGACTTAAAATAATGTGAGAGTATAACTATCAAATTCTAAATAAATAAATAAAAATGCAAGAGGGAGTGAGATTTTTTTTCAAACAAAACACACAAACCCAATAGGCAAACACAAATTGAATATACCAATATGAATATGCATGTAGAGCTTACATAGGTCAATCCCACATACATATAAAAGATGTGTTCAATACATCTATTTCATAAGAAAATTTTAGATAGAACCTAACATTATACAGTGATATCCATAGTATTAGAGTGCTATTACATAGCTTTGCCATTCACGCTACATATATTCAGATAAAAATAATTTATGTAGTGAAGTCATAGGTTACAGCATCATTTTCAGCTGTTTAAAATGATTGCTTAAATAAAAGCACAACAATTAAAAAGAAAACCAAAATTCCAAAGAACTAATCAGTAAAAATCATTATTCTTAACCAAAATTCTAAACGCTTATAGTTCTTTATTAACAAAATTATAACTCACAGTTCTAGTTGTGAGTTGCAATACAAATTCTCACCAATAGTACCTGCTGTAATTCACAAATAACCCAAAAAAATCAACTTATTGCAACTAATAATTTGAATTACTAAACTTAACAGCATAATAACATATAAAGAGAGCAATAAAAAATTCCAGACTTTTTCAACCAATCTAAACATATTCTAATTTTTACCAATCCAAAATACAGGACATTCACTAAACAAATGTAAATTTTTTACCAAGCCTTTAATCTACACTGATTCTAATTTCATTGAGACAATTTGTCAAACACTTAGGGTTGGCCTATTTTCAAAAAGGATACCAATTCTTATATCATTCTTTCAACCATTATAAAAACAAAAACATGAGAGAGAGATAGAGAGACAAAGCAAGAAATCTGGTGAATTTGTCAAACAAATTTGGATTTTGAATAACATAGCTCTTCAAATTGTTCATCCTACTACAGTTCCATACATTCAAATGTTTTCTTATTTCAACTGACAACCCATGTACACAGTTACTCTTTTAGGCCATTTGTCAAACACCTAACAGATATGGCCAAGAAATAGAACTTAGTTGATGTATAGGTGCTGAAATAGAGGAACTTATAAAAAAATTATAGTAATGTAGTCTAGAAATTAAAAACTTATTGATAGAAAATTGATATACCACCAATTTCAGGCTTCAGCCAGAAAATCCAATTTATATTCAATACATACAAAAAAAGAATTGGGCATGAGGATAACCTTATTGCAACCCATGAACACCATTGTTAGTCTATTACCCCGCCCAGTAAATCCGTCTCAAAGAGCTCCTTGACGATCATTGCAATCTTATTTGACAAAAATTTCCATCTTAAATCGCCAGAACCAAAAAAAAAAAAAAAAAAAAAAAAAAAAAACCAATTTTACTTCAAAACCGAGATGGAAAAATAAATAACAATTGAAGTGGAGAAAGAACAGTATATTGGAAGTAAAAACTGGGTAGGTAGGTTTTCAATTGAAGAGCAAATCAGAATTCTTACCTCAGATTTGGACTTCCTCTACAGAGGAGGCTGGCTTCAGTTGCAATTGACAGCCAAAACCCAACACACTCGAGGGTTTGGAAGTGAAATCCCTAAAATGACAGAAAAACCTAATTAAAGACGAAATCCCTAAATTGACAGAAAAACCTAATTAAAGACAATAGGAAAAGATATTATTCATAGATTAATTGAGAAATACCGAGAGAGAATGGTCTGATACGGAGAAGGGCTTTGGCCGACCTGTATTTGCGATTAGAGTGAATCACTTCAGAGGAGAAGGGGAACGGGATCAGGTTTTGTTGGAGCTAATATGGGTCTAGGTTTTGGATGATGTAGAAGGGTTTGGCCATGGAGAATGTTACACCGTGGGGTGTGTTTTGAAGGGAGAAGGATACCGAGAGAGAATACCGAGAAGGGCTTTGCCTGTATTTGCGATTGGAGTGAATCACTTCAGAGGAGAAGGGGAATGGGATCAGGTTTTGTTGGAGCTAATATGGGTCTAGGTTTTGGATGATGTAGAAGGGTTTGGCCATGGAGAATGTTACACCGTGGGGTGTGTTTTGAAGGGAGAAGGATCAAGGGATCGGGAGAAACAAATCTTTTATGAGGTGAGTATATATTCTCATAGACGGAGAGTATATATATTAATAAAAAGAAAAAAAAATCAGATTTAAAAATAAATAAAAAATGATGATGTGGAAAATTGTGGTGTTATCAAAGTCTTCGGTTTTATATATATATAGATGATTTTTGTTTCATGAGAAATAATGCTCAACCGATTATACTACTCCCTGGAGTTAATACAGAATATTTATAGTTTGATATTGTAGGAAAGTATATACTTGCCATAATATTGAAGTCAAAATCAAGGTTTTGATTATTTGAGAAAATTATGGGATTAGAATAAATCAAGAACTTTTTTTTTTTTTTTAAGATAAAAATTATACTTTAAGTATATTTTAAGTATATGTGTATGTGACACTCCTTCTTAGAGACTCGAACTTCTTTGGTTAATATAGAGTAATAAAAATGCTATCAGGAGAGGAAGTTATATTGTGGAGGTTAGCAGTATTTGAAGTCGAGCAAATTCTTTCCTCCAGGATTTCTTGGTTGTGCAGAAACCTTTGTTTCAAAACTCCACAACCTCGGTCAGAGCAATAAGATGGATACCCCCAATCTCGCCTCATTGCAAAGTGAATTTTGATGTAGCCTTCTTCTCTTCTGAGGGCACAGCAAGCCTAGGTATAGTCATCTGTGATAGTTCTGGTAAAGTACTTCATGCCTTAGCTCAACGGATCGTTAAGCCAACATGTGTTGCTGCAGCGAAAGCATTGGCATGCCGCAGGGCCATGTTTTTTGCAAAGGAGCACAGGGTGTTGGACTGCATTTTTGAGGGTGATGCTAAGGTGATTGTACAAGCCATCAGGTCTTTGGATTCTTCTCATCCTGAGTATGGGAATGTGATTCATGATGTTCTCCAACTAGTCAATTTTTTTTCTTTCTGTAGTTTCTCTCATGTAAAACGGCAAGGAAATTTAGTTGCCCATTGTTTAGCCAGGTCCTCTAAATCTGGTTGTGAGCTTCAGGTTTGGCAGAATTGTGTACCTGATGACATAGCTCCTATAGTCATTTGTGATTCCTTGTAATTCCTTTTAATTCAATAATACACAAACTTATCTGGTCTGGTTTCTCAAAAAAAAAAAACTCAAACTTCAACCCTTACCCCCCACACCACACAAGTACTTATACTTGTCATTCTGTCATAATAATATGTTCTTTGGATCCAACTGCACTCTTTAAACACAATCAATCATACCACAATTTGGAACTCGCATGTTGGTAGCCTAGGATATTGTTATTGACACCCAAAAAAAAATGCATTGTTGGTTTTTAAATTATTTTTAAGAGATATAATAGAATTTCAATTTATAATATAGAATATTGCGACATGCTTTAATGATTAGAAAGCATATGTAAGACCAAGTTTAAAGTTTAAGTCATTAACATCTTAGATAAGGGTTGTTAGGCTCACTGTTCTTTTAAATCCATGTTTAGACATATGTGAGACATGAGGCATTTAAAATATATTCCAATGGTTTTAAATAAAAAAAAACATGTAAGCCATTTAAAATCAAATAAATGATTTGTGTCTCACATACAATTAAAGATTTGGGAGAATTTTTCTTTAAAAATTAAGTTGTGAGAATTAAAGGATTTAAATGGGAGGAAATTTTCTCTATAAGAGAACAATGAAGAGAAAAAAGAACCCTTCCTAGAAGAAATTTTTTGTTAGGATTATGTTAGTGTTGGTAAAATTCTTGTGTCAAAAGTTTCAATTGTTATTGTATGATCAATTTCCATGTTTCTTGTTATTTTGAGTTGTAATCATTTGAGTCTTCGAGGAAGAAAAAGCTGAAAGTTGAAGTTGTTGCTATGAAGATTTTTGCCAAGAGAAGTCTCGGTCTTTCAAGTGAGATGTCAAGCGAAATTAGATTGAGTCACCCAACCTTCACTCAAGAGAAATTATTGTGTACTCCCGGAGTATCATAAATACGTACTCCCTCTTCTCACATAAATGGTGGGTCTCACTAATTAAATTTATCGTGGGATCCACCATTCATGTGAGAAGGGGGAATACACATTTATAGTACTCCAGAAGTACCTAATAATTTTCCCTCACTCAGCATCTCAGTTGAGCAAGTTTCCTAGAAAACTTGCCATATCAATTTTTCCAAATATGAGAGCAGTAATCCAACCCTTGATTTGTACTCATTACAAAGATGAAAAATAAACCCTAATACCTAGAGAACGAAGGTAGAGGTTTGTTTATCTTAGAGAGAAATCCTTGTATTCTCACATACCTTCATCACTCCCACTGAACATCTTTGTGAGGAGAACTCCACAAAAACACTGAGTTTACCTTGAGTGCTTTGAAGTGCTGAGAACCACAGAGACTTGCTAAAATCTATAAGAGGCCTTAGAGTGTTCAAAAGATCGAACTTGTAATTGGTGTCTCGACTTACGTTTGGAGATTGTGAAGAGAACTGACTATGTAGTTTGTTGCTGGCAGGAGTTAGATCCTAATAATAAGTACATGAACATTGGATAATTGGAGATTTTTTAAGTCTTAATGTATTGCAACTTTCTTCATGTCATTGGATAATTGGATAGTTATGTCACATCTCATTAAAAAGATAGGAAATCTAAATTAGTAGAAATGATATAATATAATATACAAATATATTGTTTAAATAAACTCAAAAAATATTTAATTATGTTGTTAACTTAACCGCATAATTATTTGCTATATATTTTTATTGTGTCTACTATTAAATTTGCTTTGGTGTTCTGTTACCTTTTGTTTTGGTTATTGTTACAACAACAAACTTTAGTAGGAATGTCGTATTTCAAATAAATTATTTTTAAAATAAATCTTAAAAGAATAACCACATAAATTACCATGACCCATGCATCTCAATAACATTTCCTGGGAGAACCCAAATTTAAATCCTCCTTCCCAACTTATTGTTTGCCAAAAAAAGAAAAAGAGCTATATTGATGTCCCTTTAATGTTAATTATTAGTGTTCCACCTAAAACTAATTAATACTTAAAAATGAATGCATCTACCTCACCAAACACATGACAAGTTTTTATGGGAAAAGAAAAAAAAATTAATGTTTTGACAATTTTTTTCATTTCCCATAAAAGTGATGTCAAAACTTTTCTAAAATGGATTATTAATCAATGCCCTATGGGCACTTGTTAGCATTTCCCATTAATATTTTCTTAGAAGAGAAACACTATTTTTTTTCTTAGTGTGCGTTTGGATTTGGATGAAAATTATAAATTATTTCACTATTCAGTTTATTTTTGCTATTATTTATGAGTCTCACTGCACTTTTTGGTACTATTCATGGGCTCCACTGTACTATTTCAACTAACTTTTACCTTTATCTAGTACTTTCAGCAATAAGTTTTCAATTTCAACAAAATAAGTGGTATCCAAACAAACCCTTAATTGAAAAGTATAATATAAAAATTAGCACTTAGAAATGAATGCATGTACCAGTTGAAAACAAAGCATTTGTTTAATTTCGAAGCAACATGGATGACATATGTACAACATATGGAGATCATTGTTGAACGGTGGACACTAAAATTAATGGCTTATGCAATATAATGGTGGAAAGTTTTAGATTAAGAAGTGCCACGTCTACAATATTTACACAAAACAACCAGTAACAATCTGCCACTTAAAATTTGTTGTGAAAATATTGTGAACATAACATTTCTCTTTAAAATTTGTAGACTTGGTCCAACTTTGTCATTGCCATCAAAAGAGGATGTGATGAATAGTTTTAAATTTAATTAATAAGAGAGAGAAAATGAAGATGCTATTAGGTAAATATTTCTTGCATATTAAATGTGTATTAATTGCATCACTAGTGGTTTGTTAATTGACTATTTATGATACACAATTAATCAAGCCACATAAAAAATATTGTTTATGATGTGAAAAACCAATGGAATTATCCAATAGAAAATTTAAGCTTCAATTGAATTCATTCTCATAATTGGTTATTAAATCAACTTGGTTTAATTCCCAAAAAAAAAAAAAAATCAACATAGCTTAATTTTCTTAAAATTGTCAACGGTTCTAAATAGTAAATTTATATAAACCTAATAGTATCGTATTGTAGTAGGACTTAATTAAAGTGAATGCTTGTGAGTTGTGACACGGATTTGAAGAATTTAGAGGGGTTTTAGGTGCCGATATCACTAAAAAAAAATATTGAGAGAGAGAGAGAGAGAAGCTAAGCTTAACAAAGTAAAATATACAACTAAATGTACATTAATATAATAAATTTAAAATCCACAGGGACAGGCCTAGATAGGGGCCCAAAGGGAACCCCTTGGGTCCAAATTTTTTTAATTATTTTTTAATATAGTTTTTATATATTATATTTTTGTAGTTACCCCCATCCAAAACCTTAGGTCTCTTTTTTCCTCAATAAGCCTAGCTAGCCTTACCCAAATAGCAACTATCCAACTCAAAAACTTAATAAAAATTCACAATGGTGATTGTATTTTAGCAACAAAAAAAAAACTATTTTACTACTAAAGAACCAAAAAATCATGTGTTATTGAAGAAACTAAAGCTAAATTTTTTGCAACCGCAGTAAACTGGTATAAGTATTGGTTGACAATAGCAAGTTGTTAAAAATAAAATAAAATATTTTATTAAGATTATATCTCTTCCTTTAATTAAAAAACTCAAATTCTATCTCTTCCTTTATTATTTTAATGAGTTGTTTATATTATTTTAAATGAAGTGATAAAAAAAAATAGAACAATTGATATTGGGTGTATTGTAAAGTGAGATGGCAAAATAAATAAAGTAACTTTTTGAGGTGCTAACTTTAACCCCAAATAAAGTAACCACTGTGAATGCTCTAACTTTAGCCCCAAATATATATATATATATATATATATATATATATATATATATATATATATATATATATATATATATCATCCAGCCTAGTATTAAAAAAAAAACATTATTTTGTTTTTGTTAGTAAATGATTGTATCTTAATGTATTTAGAAATAATGATTTTGTGTACTTATAATTTTTTAATACTATATAGATGTCTATTTGGAGTTTTTTTTCATTATACTCTGGCCCTCGCTAGCTTAAAATTCTGGCTCCATCCTTTGTTATCCACCCATTTAATCTTACTATTAGAGTGGAATTTTCTAATGCAAATTTTAATATTGAAATATGTGGGGTCAAAGAACTCAGCAGCCCCAATCCACTTCATACAGAGCCCAAGGCCCATACCGAGGAGGAAGAAACACCCAAGGATGAACAAAGGGAGTCCAAATTTCCAAGAGACTCCGCCGAGGACAATCCTGTCCTCGGCCAACCGAGATCATAAGAAGGAAGAGCGGCTTGCCTTTAAAGACAGCCTCCCAGGGCACCCCAAGAAAAAAGGACTAACGCAGTGGGTCGATCAGGGGAGCATGATGGAGGAGTAATCCAAAGAGAAGCTATCACCTCCGCATTAAATGCCCACCACTAATGATCTAGCAATATTAATGAGGAAATGACCCCTGAATAGTACTACCTAGATTGCTGCAACTTACAGAAAGTTTGGGAAGGCGGCAAATAGGACAAGCACTCAAGTAGCGACCTGCATGATCAACAAATGGAAGGCCAAGATCAACGAGAATGAGGTATATATTGTAAGAAACCCTCCAGGAAGGGGGGATCGAAAAAATGGAGATAGGGAAAACGGTTACAGTTTGTACCATTCTGGAAAACTTTTGTAATTAAGCACTGAAGAAGTAAGAAGTATAACCAGTCCTCGGATCAAGCCCGAGGACAAAGTTTCACACTTTTCCCCACATATTCGTTATTCAATCTACTTAAGATCATGTCTAATTGTTGTAATCCTCACTAAAGCCCAGCTCTTGAACTCACTCTCTACAAATTCATTGTATTGCGCTAACTGGGCCTGAGTCTACTCAAGTAACAATAGAAGTGCTCAAACCCAGTCCCTACAATTAGCGCCATCTGTGGGGAAGAACTTGTGTGCTAGTATGGACAACAATCAAGCATGGTAGGATCAGGCCCTCATCGAACAGGCTCCCATCAGCCTGAACCGACTAGATCCCAACAACAGGGCAACTTTCCCAACCCTGAGCGTGATCGAAATGAAGAGAATGGAAGGTTTCAAGAGGAAAGCGTAAACACCACTCAAACTAGCAGAAGTCATTCTCGTGTAGGCAATCACGTGTCTCAGAGACAAAATGACGAATAAGCCATGCAGCGAGAGATAAACGATTTGAAGAGAAAACTGGGCCATGCATAATGAAGGCAATCTCATCCCAACCCTGACTTGCCCTCTGATGACAAAAGCGATGATGACCATAGAAAGAAATCAAGAACCCTTCCAAGCGAGACCTTCTCTCATAAAGAAAAGCATTAACAGAGGCGCAAACGTAGAAGCCCATCTCCTAGGGGCTTAGGACACGATGCCACGAGCAGGGCACTGGATTAGCTCTTTAAATCACCTTTCACGCACCGCATAGAAGAGGCTACACTCCCTCGGCGATTCCAGCAACCAGCCTTCACCCTTTATAACGACAATACAAACCCCGTGGAGCATGTGAGCCAGTTCAACCAAAGGATGGCCGTCCACTCTAAAAACGAGGCGCTGATGTGCAAGGTTTTCCCATCTAGCTTGGGACCAATGGCGATGAGGTGGTTCAATGGCTTAAAGGCGAATTCCTTATATTTGTATAGGCAGTTAACCCAAGCCTTTGGTTCTCGTTTCATCACAAACAGCAGAGCCCCTCGACCCTTAAGTGCGCTACTGTCGTTATCCATGTGGGACGGAGAAACTTTAAAGGCCTACTCGGGCAAATATTGGGAGATGTATAACGAAATGGACAGCAACTTTGACTATGTCGCCATTAACACTTTCAAAAATAGCCTCCCAGCCAAGCACGGCCTAAAGAAGTCTCTGACTGGCAAGCCTGCCACCAATGTGCGCCAACTGATGGATCAAATCGACAAGTATAAACGAGTAAAGGAAGACCAGTTACAAGGGAAGGGAAAGGAGAAGGTTATCCCTCAGCAGATGAGGGATTTCAAGTCAGACCAATATAACAACAACCGCCCGAGAAGAGATTTCGTTGGGCAATCCAGAGCAACCAACACACAGACTATCAGTGCTGTATTCTGAGAACCAGTATATCGAGTGCTGGAGAAAATCAAAAATGAGCCATACTTTAAGTGGCCGAATAAGATGGCGAGGGAATCCTCGAGGCGCAATTAGCACTTTTATTGCCAATACCACCAGGACCACGGATATACCACGGAGGACTACAGGAACCTCCGGAACTACCTGGACCAGCTAGTCCGAGAAGGAAAGCTAAAGCACCTTCTGCATCATTCCAGTGGTCATCAAGGCCAAACCCGTCAAGAACCCCAGAGAGATGCTGCCCTAAGGCCACCCATGGGGACGATCAATGTAATCTTGGCTGCGTTAGGAAGATCAAGCACGCGCCCTTCGTGAGTGCTATATGTGGCCTAACTGCCTGCCGAGGAGCCCCAGCCAGAGCCGAAGAGGCCAAAATGAATTTCCATCCAACTTTGAGCTTTTCGGAGGAAGACAAGATCGGAACCACCCAGCCCCATGACGATGCGCTGTTAATCACTCTCAGAATAGGAGACTACGATGTGAAAAAAGTGATAGTGGATGGTGGCAGTGCTACCGAGGTTATATACCCTGACCTTTACAAGGGCCTGAATTTGAAACTGGAAGATTTAATGCCCTACAGCTCTCCTTTGATGAGCATCGACGAGAAGCTTCTTATTCCAAAAGGCATGATTAGGTTACCCATCCAGACCGGCCCAGAGATAGTGGAGGTGAATTTTATCGTGGTGGATACTTACTCCCCATATACAGCCATCGTCGGCAGGCCCTGGCTCCATACTTTGGGGGCTATTGCCTCCTCTTTGCATCAGAAGGTGAAATTCTTGTCAAGGGACCAGGTCCTCGAAATCCATGGTTGCTAATCCACAGCAAGGCAATGTGTAGTGGCCGCCATTTCGCATCAGTTTGACGTAAAGCCCTCGGCCTCTACTAAAAGGGACTTATAGCAATCAAAGGCCCCAGTGTCACCCTCTGATACAGCGGCAGAGAAGGCAAAATGCAAGGACCTAGAAAAGGTGGTCATTGGTAATACCTCAAAGAAGTTCTTCCAGGTAGGGGCTCAACTGCCCCCTCAAGAGAAGGAAGAGTTGGTCGAATTTCTCAGAAGAAATATTGACGTATTTGCATGGGACGCCTGTGATGCTCCAGGAATTGACCCAGCCTTCATCTGTCACCATCTCAATGTTAACCCGTCCATCACTCCCAAGAAGCAGCCACCCCGGCGCTCATCAAGAGAGCATGTTGATGCGATTAGAGACGAAATGATGAAGCTTAAGCGTGCAGGGGGTATCAAAGAGGTTTTTTACCCCGAATGGTTGGCCAACACCGTGGTAGTCAAGAAGAAAAGTGGAAAATGGCGGGTTTGTGTAGACTTCGCAGACTTAAACAAAGCATGCCCAAAAGACTCATTCCCCATGCCTCGAATAGACCAACTGGTGGACGCAATAGCAGGCCATCCTTGGATGAGTTTCCTAGATACCTTTCAGGGCTATCATCAAATACCTATAGCCTTGGAGGATCAGGAGAAGACAGCCTTTGTGACGCCTACTGTGAACTACCACTATAAGGTAATGCCTTTTGGCTTGAAGAACGCAAGGTCCACTTATCAAAGGATGATGACGAGAATGTTCAAGTCACAGTTAGGCAAGAGCATCGAAATCTATATCGATGATATGGTTGTAAAGAGTAAGGTGGTGTCCGAACACTTGGAAGACCTCTGCAGTACCTTTAACATCTTAAGGAAGCACAAGCTGCGCCTGAACGCTTCCAAATGCTCTTTTGGTGTGGGATCAGGCAAGTTTCTAGAATACATGGTTACTCATAGGGGAATAGAGGTTAACCCTGACCAAATCAAGGCCATTAATGACCTAAAGCCACCGCAAAACGCCAAGAAGGTCCAAAAAATTACTGGAATGATCGCTGCCCTGAATCAATTTATTTCCAGGTCAACGGATAAATGCAAACCGTTCTATCTCTTGATCAACAAGTGGAAAGGATTCGAATGGACCGAGGACTGTGTTGTGGCCTTCCAGCAACTCAAGGAATACCTGTCACGGCCACCTATCATGTCCAGTCCTGAAGCCGACGAGGTCCTGTGCGCATATATTGCTGTGGCCCCTCACGCTATGAGCTTGGTACTGATACGGGATGACAACGGCCTTCAAAAGCCAGTCTATTACGTGAGCAAGTCACTACACGAAGCTTAGGTCCGCAAAAGCTTCCCCATTATTTCAAAGCCCACACAGTGGTCATTCTAACCCAATTGCCCTTAAGTCCATACTTCAGACTGCTGATTACACTGGAAGGATCGTCATATGGAACACCATTCTGAGAGCTTTTGACATCAAGTACATGCCTCGGATCTTCATAAAAGGCCAGGTCCTAGCTGACTTGGTGGCCAAATTTGCTAAATCACTAGTAGAAGTAGTAGCAGGGGGGAGAAGCATGGAAGGAAAACCAGTTGGGGTGGCCTCTATGCCAGGGCCCCCATGTTGGAAGGTGTACGTTGATGGCGCAGTGAATCAAACGGGGTCCGGAGTGAGGCTAGTCCTAGAGTCTCCTGAGAAGACTATCATAGAGAAATCCCTGAGACTTGGGTTCTCAGCCATGAATAATGAAGCCGAGTACGAGGCATTGTTATAGGGAATGGCCATGGTGCAAAAATTGGGAGGAAAAGCAGTAGAGGTGTTCTCGGACTCAAGATTGGTAGTGGGCCAGGTAAAAGGAGAGTTGGAAGCCAGAAATACGAGAATGCAAGAGTATTTAAGCCAGGTTAGACGCCTGCAGTCAGACTTCGATCTTTTCAACTTGTCGCACGTCTCCAGAAGTGGAAACACCCATGCAGATTCATTGGCCACGCTTACTACCTCCTCGGCAGGGAGTCTGCCTCAGATTATCCTTGTCGAGCATCTAAATAGAGCTAACGAGGTTGCGAAAGGCACAATCCATATCCATGAGATCAAAGTGGGTCCCAGCTGGATGGATCCTATAGTAAAATTCCTCAAAAATGATATCTTGCCCGAAGAAAAGTCAGAGGCTGAAAAAATACGAAGAAACGCTTATCGGTTTTGGTTGTCCGAGGACCAAAAATTGTATAAGCGCTCCTATTCTAGGCCATACTTACTGTGTATTCACCCTGAAGCATCAGAGTTATTGCTTGAAGAGCTAGACAAAGGGATTTGTGGGAATCACACAGGAGGAAGATATCTATCGCACCGAGCTATTACCCAGGGATATTGATGGCCGAGAATGTAGAAGGAGACCTTGGAATATGTTAAGAAATGTGACCAATGCCAAAATTTTGCCCCAAATATCCATCAACCAGGAGGGGTCCTCAACCCTTTGTCCAGTCCGCGGCCATTCGCCTAATGAGGCCTAGATATTGTAAGCCTCTTCCCCAAGGCAGCAGGAAATAAGAGGTATCTATTAGTCGGCACGAATTACTTCACCAAATAGGTCGAAGTTGAGCCATTGGCCAACATCAGAGATGCAGATGCTAAGAAATTCATCTGGAGAAACATTGTTACATGATTCGGGGTCCCTCGAACCCTCATCTCAGATAATGGAATCCAATTTGACAGCAAAGCATTCAAAAGATACTGTTGCGAACTGGGAATCACAAACAGGTACTCGACCCTAGCTTATCCTCAGGGAAATGGACAAGCCGAGGCTGTCAACAAAGTCATTGTCAATGGGTTTAAGAAAAGACTAGATGACGCCAAGGGAAGATGGGTAAAGGAGCCGCCACACGTCTTATGGACTTACCAGACTACACCACAACGGTCAACAGGAGAGACACCTTTTGCCATGACCTATGGGGCCGAGGCTGTTATCCCTCTAGAGGTAAGCTTCCCAACAATAAGGGCGAGCTCCTTCACTCCCAGTAGCAATGATGAACTACTAGGGAAGAGCCTAGATCTGATCAAGGAAGGAAAAGAAAAAATAGTGATCCAATTGGCCTATTACCACCAGAAGCTCAAGCAGGGGTATGACGTCAATGTGAAGTTAAGGCCATTAGCACCAGGGGACTTAGTGTTGAGGAAAGTTGTAGGTGCTGCCAAAAACCCATCCTGGGGAAAGCTGGGACCCAATTGGGAAGGGCCATACCGAATTACTTCAGTAGCAGGAATGGGTGCATACTACTTAGAGGACTTAGATGAAAAAGCTGTACCTCGTCCCTGGAATGTAAATAACCTGAAAATGTACTATTATTAACGAAAGCGCTTCTCTAATTCAAATTCTTTAGTCCATTATGATTATCTATCTCGTATTGTGAAAAAATTCTAAGTACTAGACAGAACCAAAGTCTTGCATGGTCCTCAGACTCAAACCTATGGGGAAACTAGATACTTCCAAAAATTTCTAAGTACTAGATAGAACCAAGGTCTTGCGTGGTCCTCGAACTCAAACCTCTGGGGAAACTAGGTACTTCCAAAAAATTATAAATACTAGACAGAACCAAAGTCTTGCATGGTCCTCGGACTCAAACCTATGGGGAAACTAGGTACTTCCAAAAAATTCTAAGTACTAATGGTCCTCGAACTCAAACCTATAGGGAAACTAGGTACTTCCAAAAAATTCTAAGTACTAGACAGAATCAAGGTCTTGCATGGTCCTCGGACTCAAACCTATGAAGAAACTAGATACTTCCAAAGAATTCTAAGTACTAGGCAAAACCAAGGTCTTGCATGGTCCTCAGACTCAAGCCTATGGGGAAACTAGCTACTCCCAGCAGGAGCCTAGGTGGTCATTATTATTGTTTTTAATGATTATGATGGGATCTGAATGAGTGTTACCCTCCCTATAATGATTTGGTTCTTATCCTCCAATTAAGATATCAATAAATGAAAT
Organism: Quercus parvula; assembly: GCA_030820535.1. Lineage (NCBI taxonomy): Eukaryota > Viridiplantae > Streptophyta > Magnoliopsida > Fagales > Fagaceae > Quercus > Quercus parvula. Next base: position 13,820,472 of record JAUAME010000008.1, read on the forward strand.
TATCCTTTTTGTGTAGATGAGTAGGTAGGATTTGGAGATGAATTTTAACAAGTCCACCACCAGGTTACACATTCTTTTCATACCTTCCATTATTTTGAAATTTCTAAAAGATTAAGGATCAATAGTGTAGGGGTGGATCCTCGAACCACAACCTTTGAAGAAATTAACAAAATCAAAGGCTTAATCTTGGGTGAGTTGCGAACATAGTCTAAAAATACGCTCGGCACCTTGGAATTGGGGTTTCAAGGCTTAATCACAAGCATGGCACATATATAATCATTTCTACACATGGCATCCATACTAATAGTGATGACAACAAAAATAAACATGTAATATAAAAAAATATAAAAAATAAAAAAAAAAAAGGGAACTTCATTCATTCAATAAAACTTCATTACAACAAATCCCAATGTTCCAAAAAAAAAGATAATGATAATAAAATAAATAAATAAATAAATAAAACCAACAACAACAACAACACCACCGAAACAAAAACAAAACAGGAGCTAGCCTAGGTGGCCTATTTCTTTGGCTTAGTCTTGGCTCCTTCCTTGGAAAGCTGAGCAGGAGCAACCTCGAGATCCTTGGAGCCCTCACCAAAGGGAACAACCTGAAAGGGCTCAACAAGAAGAGCTGGCTCCTCAGCATGAGGGGCCTGAGCATCACCTACGGACTCTATAGTCTTCTGGAATGCATCAGGGTTCAGGCCTTCGCTCATCTCTACCGCCCCAAAAGGCTCGCTTTCCCTGGCTGGCTCCTCAGGGACAGTTATGGCCAAAACAGCTCCAAGACCAACAGCCTCAGCCTCCTCAAGAGCATCCCTAACCTCAGAGCTGGGGGGGGGGGGGGGGGTAGCTTCCCTAATGGCAGGAGGGTGGTATACATTCTCCACCTTCCACAGGTCGAATGAAGCCTCAACCCCAGCTTGCTTAATGGCCTCATTCTAAACTTGGGAACAGTAAAGTCTGCATACCCCAGAGACTTAAGCCTTGAGAGTGGCTTGGGTCTCGGCCACTCCCAAGTCGTAGGCCTCCTCCTCGGCCGTCTCCTTAGAGCTCTCAACCTCTGACCTAGCAAACATCACATTTTCCTTGGCCCTCAAGGCTTCATCCCTAGCCCACTCTGCGACGTTTTTGGCCCTCTTAGCCTCGGTCAGCTTTTCTTCAGATCGATGATTTGCTCCTTGGCAATCTTCAGCTGGTCCTCAGCCTCGAGCAAGCGCCTCATCTGGTCCTCGACTTGCTTTTGGGCACTAGCCAGGCCTGATTCAGCGCTATCCTTGGCCCTGGTCATCTCCTTTAAGTCCTCATTTACCTTCAAGAGGTCAGCCTCGAAGTTCTTGAGGGTCCGAGTGGCATCCAGGCGATTGTCACGCTCAAGCTCTAGGGCTTTGCTTTGGTCATTGGCTGCCTCCTCCAACCTATAGGTAGCCTAGACAGCCTGCCAATTGAAACAAGCACACGGTGAATAGGGAACCAAAGAACGAAGGTCAATGAAGCTACAAGCGTTAAAGGTCTTACCATGCCCAAGTACCTCTTGATGCTGAGGAAGACCTCCTGCCTCCTCAGGGTCCCTAGCTTGGCCATGTCGACGGGAAGCAACAGGGACCTTTCCAATGTGTCGGCCATATAAGCGCCCTCACCCCCTCAGAAGTCCCTGAGGGAGGCGTTGTCCATCAGAAGCTCCCCATGAAGCATTGGGGCAGGGAGCCAGGCCAGGGGCTCGAACTGTGCCGCGACTTCCTTTTCTTGGCCCTGGTGCACGAGCTTTAATTGCTTTGAAGCTCGTCAGGTTTCATCTTCCTCCTGAAAGGAGCAGGATCTCCCCCCATCCACGGGCTTCTTACCCTTGGAAGCCCTCTTCCTTTTTGGGTCAACGGGCTGAGAATGAGGAGAAAGTTTGGACCGTGGAGACGACGGCTGTGATGGGGTGGAAGATAACCTGGTCTGGGCAGGCTGAGGCTTAGGCGGAGAAGGGGGAAGCTTGGGCTATGATTTTCCCGGCGCATCCTTCCCCTGTTGGCTAGGGAAAGATGCGCCCTCACCCCCTCAGAAATCCCTGAAGGAGGCGTTGTCCATCAGAAGCTCCCCATGGAGCATTAGGGCAGGGAGCCAGGCCAGGGGCTCAGACTGTGCCGCGACTTCCTTTTCTTGGCCCTGGTGCACGAGCTTCAATTGCTTTGAAGCTCGTCAGGTTTCATCTTCCTCCTGAGAAGAGCGGGATCTCCCCCCATCCACGGGCTCCTTACCCTTGGAAGCCCTCTTCCTTTTTGGGTCAACGAGCTGAGAAGGAGGAGGAAGTTTGGACCGTAGAGATGACGGTTGTGATGGGGTGGAAGATGACCTAGTCTAGGCAGGCTGAGGCTTAGGCGGAGAAGGGGGAAGCTTAGGCTGTGATTTCCCCGGCACATCCTTCCCCTGCTGGCCCTCAATCAAGTCAAGAAGGCTGGTGGGAGGTTTCCTCTTGAAACCCATTTCAGCCTAAGAAGAGGTCCCTTAGAGATCCACTTCGGTCAAGCTAGGGTCACCCAAGTCACCAGAGGGATCCTCGGACAGATCGACTTGGTCGAAAGCACCAAATTCATCCTCGGACTGGCCCAATTCAGCGACTTGCTCTTCGCTTTCTGCCCCTACTTCCTCAACCTCGGTAGCCTGATGGGACGAAGATGAGCCTGCCCACGTAGCACCTCCTTGAGCAGAAGACCCTTCTGGAAGCAAAAAACCGTGCTCCGCTATGGTGATTCTGTGAAGCCGAGGATCCTTAGCTCTGATCACGTAATTCGGAACCGAGAATAACTTCTGAATAGGATCCTACCCGAGGATCTTGTAAGCAGCTCTGACCTGGTTGTCACCTTCGTTCACAAAGACCTCTGCCTTAAGAATGGTCTCTAAATCTACCCGGTTGACCAAGTGAAAATGGCCTTCAAAGGCATGAGGACCTGCAAAATAGAGGGCACACCCCTGTTAGCAACCAAACAATGCAAACTACGACAACACCAAAAGTCAACCCTCTCCTACTCCGAATACCCCACATGGTGCCCCCTCCTCAGTTGGATAAGGAAGGCCGTCGTGCCACGCCCCTGACACGATGAGAAAATCCTTATTTAGCCCTTTGCTGGACTCGAGGAGACATTGAATAAGCCGAATCTTGTCATCCCTTGCTTTCATGTAGTAGGATTTACCCTTAAGGTGTTGGAGGTTGTAGCACCAATTTACGTCATGATGGGTTAACCTCAACCCCATCTTCTCGTTTAGGGCGTCCACACAGCCTAAGATCCTAAACACATTGACGGCACACTGGATGGGAGCTAGTCAGAAATGCCTAAGGTAGTCCCTCATCTCCGGCCCCATAGGAATCCTCATACCCCCTTCTAGGAAGGCTATTATGGGAATCACTACCTCTCCCCCTTGGCTCATAAAATTCCACTCGCCTTCTTTACAGTACCTTAAACCTATGTTACTAGGTATTCTATAATCAGTAATGAATTTCTCCATCGCCTCTTCCGACTCAACCAACCTTTTAAATCTACCCATCCCTAGGAACAGCTAAAAGACTCAAGGAAGGACAAAGGAAAGAAAGGGATGAAAGGAAAAGAAACTTAGAAGAGAGAAAATACGAGTTAGAGAGAGGAGAAAACTTACAGAAATTAGGAAAAGCTCCTCGGACAGGCTTTTTATCTAGAAAAGAGACGTAAGTTTGGCTGAAGACTTGACTGGATTCAGGGTATGTGCGTAAGAACTCTTGAGTGTAAAAGTAAAGAGACAGATTGGTTCAAATGGGTATTTATACCTCCAATTAAAATAACCGTACGGGTTTTCCCACCCATAAAGGCCAAAGAAATCCCCACCGTTGGATTACCATCACACCATCCAATGTAGGGAGCACAGAGCCGGCAAAATTTAATGAGAACGCATCCCGTATATTGAAGCGCGAAGAACATGCCTTAGACAAGCGAAAAGGCTCTAGCACTGATGGAGGATAGGACTTAATAAGCCATGACGAAAGCCCGAGGACAACAAAACCCTCATCTCCGTCCAATGAGCCGTACAGCAGGATTTTGAGGGGCTATTGTGGGATCAAAGAACTCAGTAGCCCTGGCCCACTTCATACAGAGCCCAAGGCCCATGCCGAGGAGGAAGAAATGCCCGAGGATGAACAAAGGGAGTCCAAATTGCCAAGAGACACCGCCGAGGACAATCCTATCCTCGGCCAACCGAGATCATAAGAAGGAAGAGCGGCCTGCCTTTAAAGACAGCCTCCCAGGGCACCCCAAGAAAAAAGGACTAACGCAGTGGGTCGGTCAGGGGAGCATGGTGGAGGAGCAATTCCAGGGGAAGCTATCACCTCCGCATTAAATGCCCACTACTAACGATATGGCTGCATTAATGAGGAAATGACCCTTGAATAGTGATATGAACTTCACCAACAATTGTGATGAAACCCGATAACAACGATGGTTTGGAACCCCAAGATCGTGTAGACAAGATTTGTTGAACCTTGACCCGTCACCTAACCAGATGAAAACCAAGACTACGATAGAATTGAAACGCCACACCAAGAATTCCTAAGAATCTCTCAAGAATCAAAGGTGATAAGTTTGGTTGTTTGAACGCCACAAGATTAACTTGATAAGTTCAAGAGTTCTTTTAAGAACCAAGAGGATCACAAGACTCACAAGGAGAATAATTTCTGAATACCAAACTGTCCTTTTCAAAATTCGTACTACCAGATATATACTTGGAACAACCCTCCAAGAATAGGTAAAAATCATAATTACAACTTCAAAAACAACACCAAAAATTAATATAATCAAGTTCCCACGTTTTTTAGTTTTCTAGGACTTCAAAAATAGCTAAATGACTAGAATTAACATGCCCAGCCAATACCAAGACATCTTCCCATTTAATATCCTTGGAACTTAACAAATTCACATTTAATATCCTTGGAACTTAACAAATTCACACCCTTTTATGGTCAGACCATGCTGGTTGCGAATTTGCATGCATTAGCCTCTTCAATTGCTTTGATGACATGGACTAAGCCTTGATTATTATTTGAGCCCATCTTGGTCTTTCTAGAATCTGCCCAAATCTCTTGGACAAGCCCATTTAGTGCTTCCTTGAAACGTTTGGCTCTAAGTCTTGTAATTGGGCCACTAGAAAATGACAATGGGTCTTGTGCAAATTCAGCTCCACTTCCACTTGTATGATCAGCATGTCCAGCTCCTTGGTGTGCATCAAATAGTACTACCTAAGTTGCTGCAACTCACAAAAAGTTGGGGAAGGCGGCAGATGGGACAAACACTCGAATAACGACCTGTGTGATCAACAAATTGAGGGCCAAGATCAACGAGAATGAGGTATATATTTTAAGAAACCCTCCAGGAAGGGGGGATCAAAAAATTTGAGATAGGAAAGACGGTTACAATTTGTACCATTCTGGAAAACTTTTGTAATTAAGCACTGAAGAAGTAAGAAGTAGAACCAGTCCTCGGATCAAGCCCAAGGACAAAGTTTCACACTTCTCCCCACGTATTCGTTATTCAATCTACTTACGATCATGTCTAGTTGTTGTAATCCTCACTAAAACCCAGTTCTTGAACCCACTTTCTACAAATTCATTATATTGGGCTAACTGGGCCTGAGTCTACTCACATAACAATAGAAGTGCTCAAACCCAGTCCCTACAAAATATTATACTAATCTTTCCAATTTTTCTTTCTGTCCCAAGAGTGATGTCTCATTTTATATTAAAGTATATTTGTATAAATTTTTTTTTATTAGCTTATTTTGTAAAATAAGTTGAATAAAATTATTTTTAAAAGTGAAGTTTCAAAAATGTAAACATAAACTAATGCAAAAATTATTTGGGATTTTAAGTTTAAAAAATCAAGACCTGAATCAGATCTAAGTGCATGAAAACTTGGATACCAAGACAAGAAGCAAATGAAAGCTGTTGAAAGGAGGCAATAAAGTCCAAAAGAGAAAAAGAAAGAAAAAAAAAACTTTGTAAATTTTGTCAAACTAATTGTACTTAAAAGTCTTAATTTTAGCAAATCCAGAAAGTAAATAAAAAAATAATATATATATATATATATATATATGTATGTATGTATATATTATACTTCATTCTAAGTAAACCTAATCCGAACCCGAAAAGCCCTAGAAACATAAGTGTAAATACTGAATTTTAAAAAATAATATGTCTAAAGTATTATAAAAACAAAGTTTTAAAAAAAAGTTATGAAGTTGATATTTTGGTGGGTGAGGAGACTTTAACTATGTATATACATTAGAGGACCATACTCTACTTGCCTTAAGTTACATATTGAACCCCTTATATCATATGTGCCTCATTCTCATTATTCATATTTCATGTGACTATGTTGGTCTCACTAGATTGAATTGAACCACTTGGACTTGGAGAAGCTAAGTGTTTTCCATTCGTTACAAAAAAAAAAAAAATATATATATATATATATATATATGACAATTCCATAATTTCAAATCATACATCCATTTGAATCGGAACCAATTGGTCTCATTTCTCTCATACTTCAAAATCTAAGAGAGATAAAAGTGATCCAAACAAAACCTTTGCTTAAGGTAAGCATATTTCTTCACAAAGACATCCACCTTTTTTTCTTATCTTGTTTCCTTCGTTTTCCTATGTGTGTTAAAATTATCCCACTAAAGATAAAAATAAAATTTCTTGTTCTTGCGTGTTATGAAAATAGGATGCCAATGCAGTAAAATAGCTTACATTTTATCAACATGTAAAAGAGAGAAATTTAGGCTCCATTTGTTTTGACTTCAAACTAAATTTGGAAATGCTTTTCCATAAAATAGGCTGTTTGGTTGGTCCAGAAAATTGGGTCAAACTGAAAATATTTTCAGTTTGACCATAAAATAAGTGATGTGGGGCGGAAATGGTTTGAAGTGAAAATTTTCACTTAAAACCATTTCCGGACTCACGCGCAAAGAGAGACAGAGATCGCACCCAGATCACGCCACGAACCCAGATCGTCGTTCGACTTCGACTTCGAATCGCACCCAGATCGCACCCTTCGACTTCACCGGTGAACCCAGAGGCCAGGATCGCACGCCTTCAACTTCGCCGAGATCGCACCCCAGGATCGCACGCCTTCGACTTCGCCGACTTCGCACCCTTCGACTTCGCCGACTTCGCCAACTTCGCATGCCTTCGACTTCGCCAACTTCGCATGCCTTCGACTTCGCCAAGATGGCACCGAGACGGCACCGATCGCACTGAGATCGCAATTGAGAAATGGTTTGGTTTTGATGAATTTGACCGGATTTGATGAATTTTTTTTGGTTGGGTTTTGTTTCTATGTTTATCTATTGAGAAATGGTAATATATATTTGTTTGAAAGCTGAGAAAATGTGTTTTCTATATTATTTTCAATAACACAACCAAACACTAAAAAATATTTTCCAAAGCATTTTTTGGAATGCAACCAAACACTTGAAAATATTTTCCTTTCCCGAAAATAGCATTTTCGGAAAATATTTTACATGAACCAAACACAGCCTTAATCCAATATGTGATTTTATTATTTGATTTTTACTTGTGCCATAAATATATTTATGTGGGCCACCCACGTAAGAGGAGTAGGCCTAATGAGAAGAGCTAAAAAAATGAAAAGTTAGAGTGTCAATATTAGTAGTCTCCTTATCCTAACATCTTAAGCGAAAAAATAAAAAGAATTCCAAATAAATTGATATGTCACAATGCCACATTAGCTTGTAACTTGTAAGGTTTTGTAATAAAATTATATTAGTTTTTGCATTTTTTTTTTTTTAAATTCCAAATACCGACGTACCTTACATAAGTCTATTTTCATAAAGATCTAATATTAATAGTTACTTTAGAAGTGGTAAAACATTAGTGTAGCATTATTATTAAAATAAATAAATAAATATCTTTAGCGTACATTTTGAAATTTTATTTTTAAGAGAGTAAATAAAAGATTGAGAAATTGAGCAGGTAAAGAAGGAATTCTTCAAGAGGCACAAGAGAAATTCGCAAAATTTTGAAATTAGTCTAGCATCTCATATATGAACCATTAAAAAAGATCAAATTGAAAATTATGGTGGGCTCATAAGGTGATATGTTAGTATAGGAATCATATGAAATGGTTAATAATTTTTGTTCTATTTCTACTTCTGATTGGTAAAGAAGATCTAATTTGGTTCCCAAAAATACAAAAGAAACTTTTAAATTTTGGTGGCCCACACATTCCAATTATGGAGACTGCTTTACTCACTTCTCTTAAATGAAAAATGAATCCTTAATGTATTATGTCTCTCGTTATCAAAGGTCTCGCTTTTGGTGAGACCTGCACTACTACTTCGTGACAGTGCTTTGGAGAGAAACTAAAAAATTTAGGCAAATGAACTCAGAAAAGAAAAAACATCAAAACTCTAATCAAGAAATGCACTTGTCCACTTGCATATTGTAGGATTATTTATTGCCAGTGCTACTGAACAGTCTGAACCAAGAATGGTTGATGTTGGATGAAGTTATCCCTTAATTCATTTATTTCTTTGATACATATAAATAGTGTGATGTCCTTAAAGACATGACCAAGATTTTCTTCTCCATTTGTATTTGGCAATTTTAGGGCAATTGTTTTCAATAGATTCATTTCATTAGTCAACTTCATATAAGACTTTTTTATTACTTTTCTCTTTAATTTTTACAAATTCGACAATATGATCTTAAATAATCCTCCTACAAGTAACCTCTTGAGTACTGAATTTCTTTGAATCGAACTTCATTACATGAGATTCAGATTTCTTTAAAAAGTCAACTAAATTATTACTATTATTGTTATTTTATATATTAAAAAAAAAATCATTCTTCGTTTTATCTAGTTTATCTTAGCTTCCCCTCAAAAAAAAAAAAAAAAAAGGTTTATCCTGGCTTAGCTGACTACGTGATGTTATGAATTTGCTACAAATGTCACCAAATAAAAAGAGAAATTTGCAATGTCAAAAAAAAATTACGTATGGATGGAACTTCTATTTTGTCATACTTTTCCATGTTGGATGCACCATCAACAAGCATATTGAACACCATCAGCATGATTATTGTTAGTGTGTGGAGAAAGTGAAGTAATCTCATTTCATGCTTTGTTTGCATAGGCTGGGTCGTAGAGTTGTGTGATAAAGCAAGTTAGTTTCTTGCCATCTCAGTTCCATGTTATTTTATTACAACTGTGATGACATGTCATTTCTAACTATTGAGAGAAAAATCTATTCTTAATTCCCTTGTGCTCTCATGAGAAAACCTGGGTAGTTTAATAGATGTGCTTTTGATCCAATGTTCTTGAGACCTGAAACAACTGAGATGTTTTTCATAAGTATTTTATTTGGTGGGATATAGGTGCTTAAATATGTTTCTACTTTCCTGTCATGTCCCTTATTGTTATTCTTTAATTGCGGTATTGTTTCCTCAAACTTGGATTTTTTGGTTGTCTACAACTAAGCACCAGATCTAACAGTACCAAATACAAATTGATATAGACACTAGAAGAGCCCAAAAAGTTACTTCGATAAGTTATTCATCGAACACATTCATTTATGTATTTTTCCAAGTGACTAGGTAATCTATTAGTAGTTCACAACTAGTTGAAGTGGACCTTAATGACGTTACCTCTGAGATAGAATCACTACTTACTATGTTTCTATTTTTGTGTGTTGAAGGGAAAATCAGTTTTGAACAAATGAGGAACCAAGGTTCAAGTGATCGCAGCTGGAATAACGTGGATTACAACATCCTTGTTAAAATATTCATGACTCTAAACTTTATCGATATAATTTCCAGCGTTTCTTTGGGGTGTAGCTCATTGCGCTCAGCTTGTTGGACCCGGCTCTTTGGAAAAAGCTCGATTTAAGTACACAGAGCCCTAACTCCAATAATGTTCTCCCAAATCCATATACTTTGTCTAATGATGAATCGGGCAAGATATTAACAAAAATCGTGAAGAGTGCTTTAAATCTCAGTCGTGGAAACGTGACTTGCTTAGTTTTTGTCGACGTGGGTAGCTTGAATTGCCACTAAAGCCCAAGCCCATTCTTGTAAGTTGGTCAAGGATGACCAAGTACAACTAGGAATGTATCTCCTAGTATAGCCAACCTATGACAAATATATAAATACATATATTAGGTTTGTGTTGAAAAGCAATATAGAGATTATTTCAATTAACCTAGTGAGCAGCAGCCACATGAGAGAAAATAGAGAAAAGAGAGGCAACCAGTTTCTATTCTTATTATTTCTGTGAGAGAGTGCTAGGGTGTAATTGGGATTTGGGTTTCTTGATAGTGTTCTTGTGCACTATTGTATCTCCCTATTTTTTATAGTGAAATTTCTCCGTCGTCTCCGTGGAAGTAGGCAATTTGCCGAACCACGTAAATTCTTGTGTTCTTTGTGTGTGCTTGTTATTTAATTTCCGCTTATTTACTGTTATTGATTTGAGTCCTAGGGTGCTATCTGCACAACAAGTGGTATTAGAGCCAGGTTAGGATTCAATCCTTTGAATACAGTAAAAATGTCAAGCACAAAGTATGATGTAGAGAAGTTTTGTGATAAGGGAAATTTTTCTCTTTGGCAAAGGCAGATGAAGGATCTCCTAATTCAACAAGGAGTTCATAAGGCCTTGCTTGGGAAGGAGAAGAAACCGGAAACGATGAAGGATGTAGAATGGGTAGAGGATGAGAAAGCAGCTAGCGCTATTCGCCTCAACCTTAATGATGAGGTCATTCACAACATCCTAGAAGCAAAGACAGCAAAGGAGGTTTAGGAAAAACTAGAAGGTCTTTATATGAGAAAGAATTTGACGAACAAGTTATACGTGAAGAAGCAACTGTATAATTTGCATATGAAGGAGAGTTCAGATCTGTTGGAGCATCTCAACACATTTAATATGTTAAACACCCAACTGTCAAGTTTTGGGGTGAATTATGAGGATGAAGATAAAGCATTACTCTTATTAGCGTTGCTTCCTACTTCTTTTGATCATCTAGTGATTACGTTGATGTACGAGAAAGAAATTATAATACTCGAGGAGGTGACTAGTGCTCTCTTGTCACATATAAAAATGAAGCAAGATGGTGATGGTTCTCAAGCTGATGGACTTATTGTAAAGTCTGAGTCAAGCAATAGGGGTAGAAGCAAGTCAAGAGGACGAAACTCCAACAGGAATAGATTACAATCTAAATCACGTGCAAAGAAAGACGTAGAGTGCTTTTATTGTCACAAGAAAGGGCACTACAAGAATCGGTCTAAAGAGTTGAAAGAGCATTTAGAAGAGAAGAAGAATGGAAAGAAGCCCCTATAATCAGCTAGTGTTACTGAAGAAACATCAGATGATAGTGAAGTTGGTGCTGATTTACTTTCAGTTTCATCAAGTAACAATGTTCTACTGGAATCTTGAGTTTTAGATTCAGCATGGCCATATCATATGACTCCAAAGAAAGATTGGTTTGACACGTATAAGCCTTACAACGGTGGTATGGTCCAAATGGGTAATGATGCTACATGCCCGGTTATTGAAATTGGTATCGTGAAGATCAAAATGTTTGATGGAGTTGTGAGAGTTCTTAGTAATGTTAGACATGTTCCAGATCTTAGAAAAAAATTAATTTCTTTAGGAGTATTGGATGATTTGGGCTATTCATACTCATCAAAGAGTGGAATCATGAAGATTACCAAAGGTGCTTTGATGGTGATGAAGGGACAAAAAGTAAGCACGCTTTACAGATTGATTGGGAACACAGTTGTAGGAAGAGTTGCAGTCACCACTCCGGTGGAGTCCAACACTGACGACACAAAATTATGGCATATGCGACTTGACCATATTGGTGAACGTGGTATGTTAGAGTTGCACAAGAGAAATTTATTGAAAGGGGTGAAGACAGGCAAGCTAGACTTCTACAAGTATTATGTGTATGGGAAGCAGCATAGAGTTAGTTTCAAGACAGGCTCTCATACAAGTAAGGGTGTTCTTGACTACATTCATTCAAATGTACGTGAAGAAGCAACTGTATAGTTTGCATATGAAGGAGAGTTCAGATCTGTTGGAGCATCTCAACACATTTAATATGTTAAACACCCAACTGTCAAGTTTTAGGGTGAATTATGAGGATGAAGATAAAGCATTACTCTTATTAGCGTCGCTTCCTACTTCTTTTGATCATCTAGTGATTACGTTGATGTACGGGAAAGAAACTATAATACTCAAGGAGGTGACTAGTGCTCTCTTGTCACATATAAAGATGAAGCAAGATGGTGATGGTTCTCAGTATTTCATCAGTTTCATTGATGACTACTCTAGAAATGTATGGATTTATTTTATGAAGCATAAGTCTAATATGTTTGGCATATTTAAAAAGTGGAAAGCACAGGTTGAAAATCAGACTAGCAGGAAAATAAAATACCTTAGAACAGATAATGGACTAGAGTATAGAGATAAAGAATTCATAAAATTTTGTGAATTGAAAGGCATTACTCGTCACTTCACAGTTAAAGGAACTCCACATCAGAATGGGGTTGCAGAGAGAATGAACAAAACCTTAGCAGAAAGAGTTAGATGCATGAGATTGAATGTAGGGTTGCCTAAGGTGTTTTGGGCAGAACAGTTAACACAGCAAGCTTCATTATTAATAGATCTCCATCATCAGCTATTGTTCAAACGGTATTGTAAGCATTCTTAAAGGAAATTTCCTTTAAAAATGCTTAATCAAATATTTAAATATTTGAAGAATCAAATATCAATTCTTAAAGGAAATTAAAGGAAATATATGAAGAAAATATCAACTCATTAAGGAAAGAATTTCTTCCAACCAACGGTAAGCTTTTTATTTTTTATTTTTTTTATTTTATAAGGAATTTCTTCTATAATTGTAACTTGTAAGGAAAGAATTGGAATTTATCAAAAGAAAAAATGACTTTCTTTCCACAGGCACAGAGGTAGGGCAACAGTCATCTTAGTAACTTTGGTTTAAAAATCAAAGCTACTAGACTAATACCAAAATATATATATTTATTATGCATATTGTATCACAATCATTCCAAGTATTTAGTGGTTAGGTGTGTGGTCTTAAAGTTTTTATAATGTCTAAAGTTCAATCCCTCACTCACCTAACCCCCAAATTATTTTGTTATAAATTTTGGGCAATGAGTCAGGCTAACAGGTCGGGCTAATGGGCTAGGCCAACGGGCTAGGCTAACGGGCCGGCCCACCGAGCGCCCATGGATAAAGAAACTAACCCATAGCCTGTCCCATTAGGCTACTGGGCTGCCCACGGCCTTCAATATTACCGGGCCGGGCTGCCCATTAGCCTGGTGGGCTAGCGGGCTACTGGGCCAGCCCATGGGTCATGGGCTATTTGATGACCCTTAGGCAGAAACCACATGGATGGGCGTAGGTATTGAGATGAGGGCTTGAAATCCATGGAATCTTACATTGTTTAGGTGCAAAAAAGGGGAGGACCTTATATGTTGGTCAAATATCAAAAATGTTAATAACGCGTTTACCCTTGCTTTGTGCTTGGGAATAACAAAGTCGTGATGGATATGGGCTCTTAAGTGGACAAAATTGTTGACATAAGTATTGAAAAGTTACATTTATAGTATCAGAGCCTAAAAACCCAATCGAAACTGTGGGGTACCCACATAGGTGACATGTGTGTGCCTGAAGGAGGTGGATTGTAGTGACCGAAAAGACCAAGAGGTGCAGGCCACATGGATGGAAGTGGGTGTGATAAGGTGAAGGCTTGTAATCCATGTAATCTCACATCACCTGGGTGTGGTAACAGGGGAAACCTTATATGTGGGTTGAATATCCAAAATATTAACATGTTTTCCCCTGTTTCACGCTTAGGAAAATAAAGTCGCAAAGGATATGAGCCCCAAAGCGGAAAATATTATTGACATAAGGATTGGGGTGTTACACCTATGGAGCTGCGTATGCATCCTAAAGCAAAAACCTATATTTCTAACTCTATTATAGACAAATTCCACAGTAAAAACTCTGAAGGGATTTAACCAATAAATCCCAAGGTAAACAAATCTACAAATCAATTAGAAGTTTTACAATAACTAATTAACCTTATTATTAGTGAAACTATCATTACAAAATGCAGCCCGAGTCCATGAACTTCCTCAGTGATGGAGATTGATGTTGCAACGTGAAATTTCAGTCAATGACTCAAAGTATCCACTTGAAAATTCAGATATAGCAATTGTGATGACTAGCATTGCAGCAACTTCAACACCACTAGTTCAAATTAATTATGCTTTGCTTGATCACTTGTAAAAGATTTTGAGAGTAGGAGGCACAAAACCTTTTGTTCTATATGAGAGCATCTCCAAAAATCTTTTGAATGTGTACTAGGATTTGCTTAAATACCTTTGACTTTTATATAGGAAACCTTAATCACACTTTAATGAGCTGACAAGCTGAATTTACTTTTAAGTAATGCCAAGTTTCGATCTGTCAAGATCTAGGCTTCTTAATCGAACGAGTAGGTGAATTTCAGCACCTGGGAAGCCGTCTTGAAAACACTTAAACACTCAAAACATACTATAAAAAATAAAATAAAAATAAAAATAAAAAAGACACTTATGTTCACAGTTTGCTAAACCTATATCTAGAAACCTAGAAAAATAAATAAAATTTGGAAATTGTATGTGCAAGTTAGATTGTCAAGCTTATAAAGGGAGTGAGCTATGAATTTAACAATACATTTAAATGCAAAAGCTCATGAACAATAAAAATGAAAACTTTAACATTTTAACGTCCAATAAGAAAGCAAAGGCAGAACAAGGAAAGTAAAGAAGGCATGTAACATATGTGGAAAACCCTTAAGAAAGGGTGAAAAACCATGGGCAAGTGAAGGACTGAATATCCTTCACTCTTTAGAGCTTTCTATTATGTGAAAGTTTGAAGTATTACATATGGTGGTGTTCTTCCCCAAAGCCTTTCCTTTAATTTCCTCACTTTCCTACCCAGATTTCTACGTTTCTCTCTATCTTTCTATCTTTTTTTTCTTTTTTTTTTTGCCCTAACTGCTCAATAACATATTCCTCTATATAGTACAAGGAATGTTGTTAGGTACATAAAAAAACAGGTGTCAAGCTCTCATTCCCCCATTTAAACCCTAATATAGTTATTCTACTATATAATGGTTGGAGGAGAGAGAAATCTCCACCGATGTCAAGATAGTGGGATGAAGGGTGTGGCACAAGTAATAGACAAGGAAAGCGACAACAAGGAGGTCAGGAGTGATACATGCGTCCTCAGCAGTGGTCCAACATAGTTTCAGCCAATAAGGGGTGTTTTATAGCATTTGACCACAAGGAGTCGCTATTTCCTTTTTTCGCTGGTGTTGGGTGTCCATGCTAGGCACGTATTTCACTCTCTCCAAGGGTGATCATGCCATTGGCATAATCCCGAGACACTCTTCCCTTTGCCAACATCCCCTTCCCTTTCCTCACATTGTGTCCACGTTTAGGGTTTGGATTTAGCCAAGTCAACACTCATGTTTACCTTGGCTGGTGTAATATACAGAAATCAAAGTATAAGTGTCTACTCTTCTTTATGTAAAGTAACAATATTTGATTCTCTCCTCCTATTATTGTAATAATCAAATTATTAAAAGAAACGTAAACTTGTTGAATTCACAATTTGTTATAAAACAATATTAATACATTACTAGATTATAAAATAATAATAATAAAAAATTAAAATATTTAGCCATTCTTTTAGTAACAACTTTTTTCATTCAAAACTATAATATAGCTCACATACTTTTTTTTTCAATAAAAATTGATGCTACGACTCTACACTTTTTTTTTTTCTCCCTTTTATTTTAATATAAATAAAAAAAATTACAAAAATATAATTTTTAATATAATAAAATTGAGGAAAAGAATACATATAAGCTTAGTCTTAATCTATTGAAAATGTATAGCCGACCCTAAAAATTTTGAACTAAATTTTTGTTGTTGCTATAATTATTTTAACACACACGTGTATGTATGTATTATTATCCTAATAAGTTATTCTTTACATTTCTAGTTTATAAATTTAGATTACTTATATTTAGCCCAAGAGGTAAGCCTAACCAGTTGGCTTTAAAATATATATATATATATATTTATCATCACTATTACTATTAGTCATGTCAATTTTTTTCATCTATCACTTAACAACATGGACTATTTTAAAATAATACAAAATGATTGGGAAATAAATTAACTTATTTGAAACGTTATAACTCATTTTAACACGTAAGGCAAACGTTGGAATATATATATTTATCTATTTATTTATCATTACTATTACTATTAGTTATGTCAATTTTTTTCATCTACCACTTAACAACATGAACTATTTTAAAATAATACCAAATGACTAGGAAGTAAATTAACTTATTTGAAATGTTATAACTTATTTTAACACGTAGGGCAAACGTTAGAAACCAAAATATAAATTAAACCAAAATATTTGTGACTCCATGACTGCCCCCAATCATAGAATGAATAAGTAGTAAAGCTGTAAAGGTCCATAATTTGAACCCTGCCCTTTGTTTTCTAGCCAAAAGTCTTATGAAAAATCGATAGGGCTTAGTTATGCGCCTTACCTTAGTGGGGCACCTATGCTGTTTTATTAGCAGAAAGCAAATTAAAGTTGAAAGATTAATAAGAGTTCCTTTGTCTATTCCTTTAAGTTTCAACAAAAGTGAGACATTACAAGTCTACCCTACATTTACGGAGACGACTTGACCTACGGTAAAGTCATGCACGTGAATTGGGTCAATGAATCTTTGATTTTTTGGTTAAGTGAATGTGCTCAAATTAGACGCTAAAGAAAAAGTTCACTTGTTTCTTTGGAAGGATACATTTAGTTGCAGAGTTAATTCATGAACAAGGTGCCAATCCCGCTTGACACTTGTTTTCTTCGATTCTTCAGCACGTGAAAGAAAAAGAAAAGGAGTCTCATTGGCTTGACTAGGGGTTTTTATTTATTTATTTATTTATTTTTATATATAGGACACTGGCTTGGGTTAAAGTAGTGTTTTTGGTTTTTACTAATTCACGAGCTTTATGTATGGATTTTGTCACAGTAAATTAAGTCTTCTTACATTTTCTTTAGTTTAGGCCGTGGATCAACTAGTGCAACCAGATGTGAAAACTGGTTATGGTGCTCAATTATAACAAGTCCCACTCTCTATCTATTAATAAATGTGAGATATAAGACTCAAAAGAAAAGAAAAAGGGACAACTAGGTTAAGCAATTAGCTAAAATTGGACTAGTATTAGCTTGACTGTAAGTTCCCAGGTTGCTTCTAAGTTTTGGTAGCTGTGTTTACAGCTTTCTTATTTTGTTTTGTTTTGTTTTGTTTTTTTGTCAATTTTTTTTATAACTAGTTTAGAAATCCTAATACTTAACCCCACCAAACCCACCCCACGCGCACCAAGTAGCGAGCCCATGGAAATCCCCTGGCCCCAGCTTTCTTGTTTTTCAGATATGGATACTGTCGCTATATTTTACATCCTTCGGACATTAATTAGGTTAAGCTCCCATTATACATATATATAGCTTCAACACTGCACATGGGAAATTTCTGTTCATTTTTTCTTCCTAAGTAACTTCTTCCTGTGAGATAGATTTGATGCTACGATGATGAAGATTGTGTTTTATATAAAGGAAACGTATCAACTCGTTTATCAGAGTCAGCCTTGAAATTTATTAGCATTGCTTTTAGAAGGTAATTAATAGCCAAACAAATTAAAGTTCGAAAAAAAAAAAAAATCATATCCTTTTTAAAAGGAACATGAAATACTATATATTGTGGTCATTATTATAATGATAGGTGGATTCCAATTAATTCAACTACTAAAGTTTTTTATTGTAAAATCAAAGATTTATTAAGTATAGAAATCGGCATATATCAAAAATTATTTAATATCTTAGTCTAATGATAAAGAACAATTATCATTAAATAGATATTATAAGTTGAATCTATTATATTTATTATTATTAATAATAATAAATAGTATAACATCGATGTAGATCTCTTTGATCTTTACAAGATGAAATCCATGAGGTAAATTTAATTAAGACTATTCAATCTATTAGTGAAAAGAGGGGAGTTATTACACTGTCAGTGTGTGTAAATGGATTTTGCCCTAACGAAAAAGCTCGAGTATAAGTTACGTGTATGGTTAAAGTCTTTTGATGTGAAATGAGTAAGATTGGAAATCCTATCAAGCAAAAGGAAAGCTGATCCCTATTGAGTATTGACGTAGAGTGCATGGCGGATGCCGCGTCAATTAATGCCGTATGCTAAGAGAAATCTTGTATGCTACTGGTTGGGGTCCACCAAACCCTATTTGCTACCCACTTTTTCTTTTTTCCTTTTTTGGTAAAGGATATTGTGCTGAATATCACGGCATAAGAGCTACCCACGGTCTATAAAAGCCCCGCGCAATCATTTTCTAGCTAACCAAGCACTTGTAAACATATAACACACAAAACACCATGAGACTAGCATTATCTTACTACATGTTCTTGAGCTCAATATTCCTCTTCTCACTTTTTCATCTCAGTACCGAGTCTTCATCTTCTATTCATCCATTGTGTCACAATGATGAGAGGTCTGCCTTGTTGCAATTTAAGGAAAGCTTTATTGCCAACCCCTCCTGTTTCATTCCTTATGCTTATCCTTATAGGGTAGCATCATGGACGCTACAAGGTGAGAATAGCAGTTGTTGCTCATGGGATGGGGTTGACTGCGATGAGGGCAGTGGTCACGTGATTGGCCTTAACCTCAGCAGCAGTTGCCTCTATGGTTCCATCAACTCTAGCAGCAGCCTTTTCCGCCTTGTTCACCTTCAAGTGCTTGACCTCAGCTACAATCACTTCAATTACTCTCACATACCATCTACTATAGGAAATCTTTCCATGCTAACACATCTCAACCTCTTTTATTCCTTCTTTGTTGGTCAAATTCCATCAGAAATTTCACTACTCAACAAGTTGTCTTTCCTCGATTTGTCTTATAATTATTTGCCTTATTCTACACCTTTGCTAGGTTTGGAACTCAAAAAACCCAATCTACAAAGCCTAATTCAAAATCTAACCAACCTAGAGGAACTCCATCTCTCTATGGTAGACATATCTTCTCCAGTACCAAATCAGTTAGCAAATATGTCCTCCTTGACTTCTCTTGTTCTCGTTTCTTGTGGGTTGGTTGGGAAATTTCCAATAGGCATTCTGCAGCTACCAAACCTACAATTTCTTGAGTTACATAATAACTCAGATCTTGTAGGTTATTTTCCTGAGTTGCATTTAAGCAGTCACCTTAAGTATTTGTGCGTTAAGGAAACAAGATTTTTTGGTGAGATACCTGCCTCAATTGGAAACCTTGTTTCCTTGGAATATTTGGATTTCACATATTGTAACCTCTCAGGGTTGATTTCCCCTTCACTAGGTAACCTTTCCATGCTCACTTATCTAGACCTTTCAGGAAATCATTTTATGGGACAAATACCTTCTTCCTTCTCAAACCTCACCAAATTGACTTCTCTTCTTCTCTTTTCTTGTGGGTTGGATGGGAAATTTCCAGTAGGCATTCTACAACTACCAAACCTACAATTTCTTGAGTTATCTAATAACTCAGATCTTGTAGGTTATTTTCCTGAGTCGCATTTGAGCAGTCACCTTAAGTATTTGTCAGTTGAGAGAACAAGATTTTCTGGTGAGATACCTGCCTCAATCGGAAACCTTGTTTCCTTGGAATATTTGGATCTCACATGTTGTAACCTGTCAGGGTTGGTTCCCCCTTCACTGGGTAATCTTTCCATGCTCACTAATCTTTACCTTTCAGGAAATCAATTTTGGAGACAATTACTTTTTTCCTTCTCAAACCTCACCAAACTTACTCATCTTGTAATTACCTCTTTTAACTTGAGCAGTGCAAGCTGTTCTAGACTCAATGAGCTCAACACAATTACTAATTTGTTCCTTGGGGGAAACAATTTGACAGGAGATATCCCACACTTTCTTGCCAATTTCACCCAACTCACCTTTTTGTACCTGGGCTCTAATTTGTTCACTGGTCACATGCCTTTTTGGGTTATGAACTTAACCAAATTAAATTATCTAGATCTTTCAGGGAATATGTTGCAAGGTTCCATTCCAAGCTCTATCTCTCAACTTGAAAATCTTCAAAATCTTGATCTTTTTTCAAATAATTTGAGTGGCACAGTAGAGCTAGACATGTTACTTGGGTTGAAAAATTTAACCCGGCTATGTTTGTCATTCAACAGATTATCATTGCTCCCTAAACAAAGTTCCAATGCTACTCTTCAAAAGTTCTATGTTCTGGGGTTGGCTTCTTGCAATCTAAATGAGTTCCCAAAATTCTTACAAAATCAAGAAGGATTGACTTACTTAGATCTAGCATTCAACAATATTCATGGCCAAATACCCCAATGGTTTTGGAAAACAAGTACAGAAACTTTGGAGTACTTGGATCTCTCTCACAACTTTCTAACCAGCTCAAACCAAAGTCTTTTTGCCCTCCATTGGTCTCATTTACTTGTTCTAAACATTAGCTCAAACAAATTCCAAGGATCAGTCCCAATTCCACCACCCTCCATCTCCTTCTATTCAATCTCAATAAATGAGCTTTCAGGAGAAATCCCACCACAAATTTGCAATTTGAATTTTCTTGATGTTCTCGATTTGTCAGAGAACAACTTAAGTGGCAATATTCCAAAGTGTTTGGGAAACTTCAGCAATTCCCTCATGATATTGAACTTACGAAGAAACAACTTGAATGGCACAATTCCTCACACATGGACAAGTGGGAATAAATTAAGGATGATTAACTTAGGGGAAAACAAGTTGAGTGGACAAGTGCCAAAATCAATTGTCAATTGCGCAATGCTGGAGATTCTTGATCTTGGAAGCAATCAGATCAATGATACTTTCCCCTTTTGGTTTGGAAACCTACCAGAGTTGAAGGTTCTCATTTTGCACTCTAATGGATTCCATGGTGTGATAACGAGTCCAGAATTCAATCCTGCATTTCCTAAGTTACGTGTCTTTGACGTTTCATGCAATAGTCTTACCGGTACTTTGCCTTCCAAATTCTTCCAAACTTGGAATGCCATGAAAATTGATGGAAAAGGCCACTTATCTTACATGCAAGTGCAGACACGTAGTTTCGTGAGGGGATTTCCTGATCATTATGACTATTCAATGACAGTGACAAACAAGGGCTTGACAATGAACTATTACAAAATTATGGAAGTCCTCACAATCATAGATTTCTCAAAAAATAGATTTGAGGGAGAGATTCCAGAATCCATTGCAACTCTCAAAGGGCTTCACACACTAAATTTATCCAACAACATATTCACTGGTCATATACCTTCATCCATGGGAAACTTGGCACAACTTGAGTCAATGGACCTTTCTCAAAACAAGCTCTCAGGAGAAATCCCTCAACAATTAGCACAACTTACTTTCCTTGCATCATTCAACGTGTCTTACAACTTATTCACTGGATCTATACCACAAGGAAACCAATTTAACATATTTCCAAATAGTTCTTTTGAAGGGAATTCAGGGTTGTGTGGAAGCCCATTATTGAGAAAATGTGAAGGATCTTCGCCTTCAACCTCCAATGAGAATCAGGGCTATGGATCTTCAATTGAAATTGATTGGAAATATGTTGTGATTGGGTATGGAAGCGGTTTTTTAGTTGGAATTGTTATTGGCCACATAATGACCACTAAGAAACCTGATTGGTTTAGGAACACTTTTGGAACAAGGCAATATAGAAGGCAAAGACAAACGAGAAGGGGATGCCGAAACTAAAATTTCGATGTTTTCTTCTCGCACTACTATAGTTTGTTTTTCTTTTTTTATTTTATGTTTCTTTTTCATCATTTGTGTGAGTGGGATGGGCCGGGGCATGGGGCAGAAGGAAGTACTACTAAATATTAAATTGGATGTTAAAAAAAAAAAAAAAAAAAATACCTCAAGTGATTAAGTACTATTATATATGAATAAGACACCCAAATGCTCCTTAATATATTGTACGATGGTAGTCTATTTGTTGCTGATTAGTCCATTGTGTCTGAATGACTATGCAATGGACCAAGCTTACCATATTGCAATTTGCAACAACTATTCACAAAAAATATACAAAGATGAATAATGTGAGCTCCTCAACCTGTACAACAAACCTTCTCGAATGGCCGCTTTAGGTCTCCCTATGTGACCAATTAGGGTTGCGTTTTGCCAACTATGAGACCATCCAAGATAGAGAATGAAAGTCTATTTGTAGTTGGCCGCTTTCAAGTCTCTTGCATATAACTAGATAAATGTCTCACCACACGAGGGTGTGGCTTGATGGTGGAAGTCCTTATTCCAATACCCAAAGTGGAGCAATTCGAGCAATAACCCCAACAAGGTCTATGTGGTACACGTGGTATTACTCATTACTGTTACACTTACGTGGCATGGGGTCAATGAGTCCACATCGGAAACCCCTTTTTTTTTAATTAGCAAAAAATAAATAAATAATAATAATAATAATCACGTGGCACAAGCATTATATTTGTCAAATGAGTTTTTGAGTTGTGCACTATAATGCCAAAAATAAACAAGTAAACTAATTATGTCTTAATTTTATAATTTTTTACCCTAAAAATAATTTTAAAAATTGGTTTGGATCACAGGTTAGCTAAATCGGGTTGGGTTGTCGAATCCCAACCCGTTTTGCCAAGTCTATATACGCATATTGTCTCAAAAACTCAGTTTTTAGGATTCTTTCATATTCATTTAGATTCACATATCTTTTAACTTGTTCAAACGACTCTTTATCTAAAACAAAATAAAACGCAACAAATTAATATTAAACAAATCAAGATCTATTTCACTTGCATAAATTCTAAAATTTACTCAAGAGTAATAAAACACAAAATAGAGCATGTTCATAATTATCCAATCCGAAGAGTCATGGGGAAGACTTATATCGTTTGAAGATCACAAACTTGCAATTCTTTAACCATCCTCCAGTGCCTACACAACATGATTAGATTGAGATTGCAAAGGGCTAGATTGAGATTGCAAAGTATGGGCGGCGCTACACTTCAATTTTTTGAAGATCACAGACTATTTCACTTCAATTTTTTATATATATAATATATTTTTTTGTTAGTTTAATACTTTAATTTATTCTTTAAAATATTATTTTTGCACACCCTTGCTTAAATTTTATACACTCTTATTACAAATATTTCTAATTCTAAAAGTAAGAGTAAGTGTTTGTGGATTGTAAGTGTTACTCTTTATCATAAACTAGCGTTAAACCCGCGCAATGTGCGGGATCATTTTACATATTACTGATCTTTGCATCCAACATAACCTTAGCTCTCATACTTTCACTACATACATTCAAACCTATACAATTTTGTATATTTAAACACGTACACACACACATTTATTAAATTTATACTTGAATTATGGCTTGCGTAGTACACTCTGCAGTGGAATGCTCTACGGTTTTGGCTTTCAAGAATCTACACTTTACTAATCCCACTAACAATTTGCAAAGGTCATTTTATTTTTAAAACATTTACTAAAACTTACATAAAAGCTTAAAACACACCAATCTAAAACTTACATGACAATTTCAAACACCAAATCTGCTATTCCTAGGAACTACAATGAATCGCACCGAACTAAACTTATATGACAATATTAGTTATAGTCTTTGAGGTATGTATCATAATTTGTGTGAGGGTATGAAGGAGCATATAAAAAGTTAAAATAAAAGAAATATCTCTTAATGCTTTCGTAGATTAAACCCAATTTATCACCACTTTTAACCCCATTCCTCCCCTTCTCTTTCAAGTATTACAGAAAGTATTAGAAAACTTGAGCCCACAATATTCTCACAAACTAAACATAATTTCACAAATGATTTAAAAATGATATATACAGGAAATCCTTATATTGCCTAATTGTGCTAAGTGCTAACAAATCCTGGATTTTACAATGACTTAAAACAATAGATGAAAGTGATCACAATATAATGCACACGCAATGAACATGATAAATCAATTCTAACATTTGTGAAATCACCCAAAAGGAAAAGCTCAAAGATTTGTGTATAATCAAGTCTTGATAGTCACAAATTTACAATCAATATTGTGGCATCCAAATAAAACCCATGATGATAAAACTTCAATTGTTCATTACATACTAAAAACATATTAAAAAAATCAAAACAACATTGTAGCGTTAGAAGTCTTAACTGCTAACTTGAAGTAAAAGAAGAGGACTGTTTCCATCAATTCTGTTTTCTCTAATTTACATTGGTAAAATAGAGAATTTGAGTACTTGAATCAGTAGACAACTTCCACGGTAAAATAAAATCATTTAAATATAAATCCTGAGCTATTTAATATAATATATAAAGCCATAGTCGGTTCATTTAGCAAGTACAACTTTCTACCATGAGTAATATAAAGTTTAGCATAGTGCATTCTCATCATTCCTTCTAATTCTTAAGGAGGGAAATTCTTCTAATTCTCAGCCTAAAATATTTGCTTCAAATGTTTCTAGTGCCTGCCTTTGGATTTGCTTGAAACAAAGGTGGGTTGGCAACACTAACTCTACTTTCACCACTTCTATCTCCTTCTTGATGGAAACTGGATATCACTGAAAATAGTGGTTTTTGTGAGAAATATACAATTTTAAGAAAACCGCAACACAATCCAAATTAATTAAGAAAACCACAACACATTCCAAATTAATTAAGAGAATACAATACTTTGTACAGAAGCCTCAACACAGAGTCCATTACAGAAACAAAAAACCAATAATTAAAGACGTATAACATAACCCCAAAAAAATAAAAAAACTAAAATAAAATTTTAAAAGAAAGCTTATTTGATCCAAAAGATAACTTTAAGATTTCTATTTTGAACACTTTAGGGTGAATCTTTTTTAGTAATTTCTGTTATCTATAAAAATATAAGATGGTGTTTTAAATAATTTTTAATGCATTTAAGGCCGATTGACAACCATAATCAAACACATTCAAGGAAATTCATCAAATGACAAAACACCCAACTCTTACTTTTTAATTAGCACAAGTTGTTGCTTATAATAGTATAAAGATAAATTTTATCAAGAGCCAAGCTAGTTAGTGCAATTAAATCTTCAAATTGCTTCAAAAACAAATCATGAACTTATGAAAATTATTTTATAAAAAAATGCAAATTAGAAAATTTCAAAACTGTGGTGCTTCCTGGCTTCTCTTCAAACTTGTTTTTGCCAAAAATCTTCAATTGGGCTTCAGCATTTTCTGTTAAAAATCCACTTCGTTCTTCAAAAACTTCTTCTAATGCAATGTGCTCCTATCAAACCAAAGTATTTCAAAGATTTTAACAATTAAAACAGAACTTTACAGGTAACTATTTCAGCAATCTGACTGTGTGTGAAGACTACGATTTTTCTTTCTCTACTTTAAAGTCTCAAATCTTTAAGTCATTATTCTAAAAGCCCCAAATTTTTCCTATTTGATACTAAAACAATTTTTAACAGCAACTGCGGTTCTACCTTTCAACAAAAACTACCATAGAATGGTTGTAGACAAAAAAAAAAAAAAAGTAAGAAGAAAGAAAATAAAAACCAAATAGAATTCAGAAAATAAGAGGGAGGGAAGAAGAAAACAATAGCATTAAAAAAAAAAAAAGGAATATACAAATCTGAAAAATAAGAATTAGAACTGGTTTTTTTTCCTTAGAACTTTGAGTCTCTCTCATTCTGACGTGCCCTTATGAACTGTTTCCCTTTGTGATTGTGGTTCAGTGGTCTAAGTCTGGCAAGGGAAGGGAAGGTAGAGGAAAAATTTATGGTTATGGTCAGCCATACATATTTATCTCTTGGTGCCCTATGAACTCTGTCTCTCATATCTCTGTATCTCAAGCCTTTCGAGTTTCGATTGCATTTTAAGTTTTTAACTCAAATAACTAAATCTAAAGCAATCCAACCAAAAAATTCAAATCAAAGTCATATTCAATCCCCAAATTTGAAAAAGAAAAGGAAAAAACTAAAACTAAAACAAAAACTTTACTTATTATGGGTATACGGCAAAAAAACCTAAAATAAATATCAATGCAACATTCAATCCTATACTCATTTAATCCCAACGATTTGTTTAAGATTAGAAACAGAAGTACCCGAACTAAACCCAATATTTTTCAGTGATTCCTGTAATCTAAAAAAAAAAATCCCGTTTCTTTACAATGAAAACCCCAAACCTAAATCATATTCAATCCCCAAATTTGAAAAAGAAAAGGAAAAAAGCAAAAACAAAAACAAAAACTTTACTAATTACGGGTATACGGCAAAAAACCCTAAAATAAATATCAATGCAACATTCAATCTTATACTCATTTAATCCCAACGATTTGTTTAAGATTAGAAACAGAAGTACCTAAACTAAAACCAATATTTTTTTAGTGATTTATGTAATATGAAAAAAAAAAAATCCCGTTTCTTTACAGTGAAAACCCCCAAGAAAAAAAATTTCAAAACCTAGTGTAATCCAAATACCTAAATAAATTCAATCCAACCAATATCATACCCAGATCTAAGAAAGAAAGGAAAAAAAAAAAAAAAAAATAACCTTTACCAATGGTAGTTCCGACGATCTAATGGTAACATGTTAAGGGAACTTAGTTTTCTCTTCCTCCATCTCTACTCCTATGCGCCTTATGGACTGTCTCTCTCTCTATCTCCGTCTCTCAGATGTGCGCTTGAGTGAATGAAGCCACCGCCTAAATTTTCAAACCATCTCTCTCTGTTTCTCATATTCACTCTGTTTCTCAGGCTCTCTCTCCCTCTCTCAATTTAACCGTGTTTTGTTTTAGACTGTGGAAAACACAGCAAACGTACGGATTAAATTTGAGGCCCTCAAACGGTGTAACGATCGGGTTTTTTTGTTTTTTTCCAAATGCACCGTACGGTATTTTAAAGAATAAATTATATACGTGTCAGTATTTTAAGGAACCTTTTTTCCTAACGTGGCAGCACCTCCTTGAGGCTTCTGCTTTTATATATATATAGATTTATAATAGAGTAATGTACAACCACAAACTATTTTACAACATTTTTACAAAATGTTGATGTGACCAACCTCTTATTAGTTTTCATCTAAACCCACCATTAATATCACTTTTTTCATTTACTAATAATCACTCACCACATTAACAGTTTGTAAAAAATTTTGTAAAATAGTTTGTATTTTTAGCATTATTCTTTGTATTATATGTGTGTGAGTGTATTTAATATTGATTGTGTGCATTACTTTTTGTTATAATGTTATTTGTGTAAATAATGATGTGTGTGGAAGTTTGTGTGTACAGTATAAAATATAAGGGAAATATTTTGACACCACTTTAATGGGAAATATAACAATTGTCTTAAGGGTATCCGTAAACATAACCCTAAATATAATATAATTTTATATAATTTAGTAATTAGGAAATAGAGATGGTTTGTTGCATGTGTGTGTATTGTTATCATGTTATAATAACTTTTTGTTATAAAGTTAGAAAAATTCAAAAAAAAATTTGTAAAGTTAGAGATTGTTCAAGTATTTGATTAGTTAAGTAAACCTATTATTTATGTACGAATGAGTGCAGTTGTATTTGTCAATAATTAATATAAAACCAATGAGTTGAGTTTATTCATTTAGTTTAAAATATTTTTATAGAAACAAAGACAAATAGATAATCACAACTGCATAAAAATAAAAAAGTTAGAAAAAATAAAATGGTCATAGCAGCTACCCACAATGGCATTAAATACTCATAATGAACTATCATATAACAATTCAAAATTTGAAAACTTGTAGAAGGAAATTGTAAAACTTCAATTTTTTTTTTTTTTTTTTTTTGGTCAATAACTCGATATATATTCAAGTTCTCTTTTTATTAAATTATTTTTTTCATTTAAGTCTTTTGATGATCCCCTAAACAAAATTCCTGAACCTACCACTATTGCAAAGGGAAACTAAAGCATGCAATAGAACTTGGATGATAAAAAAATTAACCAAAATTAAACTTTCAAACTAAAGGAATGGCTTAACAAGAAGCACCATCTCTTTTTCACTCGAAAGCTTTCTTGAGCACTTGATTGCTCTCTATTTTGAGTGTTTCATACTAAGGACTCTTATCAATAGACAAGGCAACTAGTGAGAGTAAAGAAATTTTTAGAAGCTTTCATACTTACTATTGGTTTATGATAATGAATCTATTCAACAACATATTTTAAAACACACATTTATACATACATATCTGACATTGGTTAGTGTTTGTATATATATATATATATATATATATATATATTGTTAGGACATATGTGATTTAATGTTAGAAACATATGTCAAATTAGAATCGGTTAATTCTTTGACAAAACGCACTTTACTTATAATTTGGTAGATCTAGGATGTGTTTGATGCAACAAGAAAAAATGTTTCAAGATCAAGTGTTAAAGCCATGCAAATTTGTCTAAGAAACAAGTGAAGAAGTGCTGGATTTTAAAGCTCAACAGCTAGTATCTATCAAGATTTAAAAGCTGCTGAAGCCCGATGCTCGACAGCTATCTATCTATCGAGATTTATGAAAAATAGATTTTCAGCTCTGATTTTCATCCAATCCATGTGTATATGTTTGGGCTTTCTTTTCTCACAACCCTAAACATATATAAGGATTATTTTAAGGGCCGTAAAAGGTTGCGCGAGTGTGAAGCAAATTTGTGTTCATGCAAATTGTAACTGGAGACAAAAATTTTCCCTAGTTCATCTTTCTCTTGAAGAAGCTGCTGTGTTTGTACACTGTAGGATTTTGTAACCAAGGAACTTCATGATCTTCATCATGTGATGAACTGAAGAACTTTGCAACCAACATCTTTTTCAAGTTAGTGAGTAAGCCACATACTGGGATCCACGCATCGAATTGGTTAGTCACGTACTGGGAGCCGTGCATTGAAAAGAGAGATTGTCACTACAGAACAAATCCAATTGGATATTGGGGTAAGGGTTCAACTGTAGGTTAATATAAGGTACTAGGATTCCTTTACTTGTAACCGTTTGTTATGGTAATAGTGAATTCTCGGGAGTGGTGGCCTTAGAATAATTACCTAATGGGGTTTTTGCCGTGTAGGTTTTTCCCATTCGTAGACAAATCACCGTGTCAATTTAATTTTCGCTACATTTAGTTAATTGGTGATTTGTTTGTGCTACCACGCGTATTGCATGCTAATTGAATTAATTAATTAACTTGGCTAATTAATTTGTTAATTCATCATAAGGGATCAATACATTCTTGGCCTATCAAGTGGTATCAGAGTAAGCACATTCTGATTAGGTTTTAATCTTTGCTATATGATCCATTAACCCCTGTTGTCATGGTTGCAACCGGCTTGAAGAGATCTTTGTTTTCAAATACATCTTGTTTTTTTAATCTCTACTTGTTTGAGTGTATCAGAAAATGCAAGTCTAAAAGTTATTTGAATTCTATTATGATGATTATTGGAAAACATCCCAACTTGACAAAGAAGAAACTAGACTGTCTCAAAATGAAAATGTGCAAAGGAGTTTGTTTAAGAAAAGTGAAAGTTAAAGGTTTTATTCATAAAAGGCAGATGAGAGAAAACACCATTCCCACTTATCTGTCATCTAAGCATGAAGTGTGCTTCATGATGAAGTCCGCATTTAAGGTTATGGACACGTGTTTATGGTACATTCACAGTGGCTACTCAAGACACATGACTAGAGACCAATCTCTCTTCAAGGTTTTCAGGTTTAAGAAAGGTGGTAATGTCACTTTTGGTAATGGGAGTAAATCACAGATTAAAGGAATGGGGATCATTTCTCTACCTGGACTGCCAAACATTGCAAATGTTCTATATGTAAAATGTCTAAGAGTGAACATGTTAAGCATAAGTTAGATATATGATCAAGACTTCATAGTACTATTCTCAAAGGGAAAATGTCTTGTCATGGATAAGTCTAGAAAGAAACTCATAAGTGATGTCTGCACTCTAGACAACTGTTATGGCTTGGTTCCGGATGCTAATATTGTGTGCAATAGCATTCGTTTACCAAATGAAGATCTATGGCACCAAAGGATGGGACATGCTAGTTACAAATATCTTTCAATTGTATCTAAGCATGAGTTAGTTTTGGGGATACCAAAGCTTAGTAGAGTGAGCAATGTGGTGTGTGGACCATGTTAGCTTAGAAAACAAACAAAAGGAAAACATCTGGGCACTCAGACATCCGCTACATCCAGACCATTAGAGCTACCACAGCTGGATTTCATGGGTCCAACCAGAACCGAGTCTCTTGGTGGAAAGAGATACATCATGGTTATGGTAGACGACTTCATTAGGTACATTTAGGTCATACTCCTATGATCCAAGTCTGATGCTCCTAAGCACATTGAAGCCTTGTGTACAATATTGCAGAATGAGAAGAGCCTGAAGATTGATCGAATTCGAAGTGATCATGGTAAATAATTCGAGAACTCGTATATGGAGTCCTTTTGCACGAGATCAGGTATATCTCAAGAATTCTTTGCTTCTATTACTCCTCTACAGAATGGTGTAGTAGAAAGAAAGAATAGGATTATTCAAGAGATGGCTAAAGCCATGTTGCACAACAAGGAAGTGGCTAGAAACTTGTGGGTAGAAACCGTTAACACTGCATGTCATACGATTAATAGGGTGTATTTTAGACCCAGTACCAAGAAGACTCCATATGAGTTATGGAAGGGAAGGAAGCCAAATGTTAAGTATTTCAGAATTTTTGGAAGTATTTGTTTCATTCTCAAGGATAGAGAGAATGTGGAAAAATTTGACTTCCAAAGCGATGAAGGAATATTTCTAGGACATTCCTTTACAAGCAAGGCTTATCGAGTATACAACAAAAGAACCATTAAGATAATGGAAATGGTGAATGTTGTTATTGATGAATCTTCAGACTCTGGTTCTGAGAAATTTAGTGAGGAAATCCCCAAAGAGATTCTTCCTCCTGAGCCCAAGGAAGTTCAAGAAATTGTTGAACAAAAGCCCACATCTCCAAATACTCCCGGTACTCCAAGTGTTGTAGAAGATTCAGCAGATATATCTACTTCACCTGATTCTGAATCCCATGAGGAGAAAGGACCTTCCTCCAAGATCAAATTGAATCATCCTCCTGAAGTTATTGTAGGAAACATGAATGAACTTACACTAAGGAAGTGTACAGTTGATAAATGTGTTGCTAACTTTGTGTCTTATTCTTGTTACTTATTGCAAGTTGAACCCACTAAAGTTGAGGAAGCTCTTCAGGATGAAAGCTGGGTTGAAGCTATACATGATGAACTACTTCAATTTCAGAAGAATGATGTCTGCACTCTAGTACCTAGACCAAAGGGTGAGCATATCATCGGCACAAAGTGGATATTCCACAATAAAACTAATGAATAGGGTAATGTGATCCAGAACAAGGCTCGTCTTGTAACTTAAGGATATTCTCAAATAGAAAGAGTAGACTATGATGAGACATTTGCTCCAGTAGCCCATATGGAATCCATTAGAATTCTCTTAGTCCTAGCATGTCACTTGAAGTTCAAGCTTTACCAAATGGATGTAAAGACTGCTTTCTTGAATGGGTTCCTTAAGGAAGATGTCTATGTGACTCAACCAAAAGGATTCACTGATCCACACTTTTCGGATCATGTGTTGTACCTCAAGAAGGCACTTTATGGTTTAAATCAAGCGCCTAGAGCTTGGTATGATTAGTTCACACAATACTTGGTGTCACATGGATTCACAAAAGAAAAAGCTAATCAAACTCTCTTCATCAAAAGGGAAGACGACGAGTTGATAGTTGCTCAAGTCTATGTTGATGATATCATCTTTGGGTCGACTAAGGATGAACTTGCTCATAGTTTCTCAAAACTCATGCAGACTAAGTTCGAGATGAGCATGATTGGAGAACTAACTCACTTCCTTAGCTTGCAGATTCGTTAACAAGATTCAGGTTTATTCCTATCTCAATTTAAATATGCAAGAAATCTTATGAAAAAGTTTGGTTTGGAATCTGCTAATTTTGTTAGAACCCCTATGAGCCTAAATGTTAAACTCACTATTGACTTGTTAGGTAAAAGTATAGATTCATCTCTTTATAAAAGCATGATAGATAGTCTTCTTTACCTTACTGCTAGTAGACCTGACATTAGTTACAGTGTAGGAGTGTGTGCTAGATATCAGGCAAATCCCAAAGAGTCTCATATGATTACTTTGAAAAGAGTCATAAAGTATGTCAAAACCACTGCCGACTTTGGTGTGTGGTACAGCAAGGACACAAATGATGTCTTAGTTGGGTATTCTGACGTTGACTGGGCTGGAATGCTGATGATAGAAAAAGTACATCAGGGAGTTGTTTCTATGTGGGTAATAATCTTGTCTCCTAGATGAGCAAAAAACATAACTCCATCTCATTATCCACTACAGAAGCTGAGTACATCGTTACCCATAGCTGTTGCACCTAACTTCTATGGATGCAAAAACTCCTCCATGATTACGGTATCTGTCAAGAGCATCTTACAATCTACTGCAACAATACCAGTGCCATAAACATCTCTAAGAATCCGATTCAACATTCTTGAACTAAACATATAGAGATTCAACATCACTTCATTCGAGAGCTTGTCGAAGAAGGTACTCTTACTCTTGAGTTCATTCACACTGATGATCAGAAGGCTAATTTGTTTACCAAACCTCTTGATAGCAAACGGTTTGAATTCCTTCGCCAAAACATTGATGTCATCTCCATGGATTGAGCTCTCTTTCTTCTCCTTCTTCCTCATGCATTTGCATCTAGTTTTATGCATTGTTTTGTTTAACATGTTTAGTTTGTTTATTTTTTCAGTTTTGCTTTATTTTGCTTTTCATAAAATAAAAAATAAAATAAAATAAAATTTTTGAAAAATCAGAAAAATACAAAAACAGTGTATGTGTACGTTGGTACTTATGTACCTTGGATGGCCATTGAAACAAAGTTTTCTAAACTTTGTATCTTTTGTAACTTAGATAAGTATCTCTATGCACAACTAAGCAAGTGAGCTTTGTGACTTGTGTTTGTGATGAGTAAGATTAAGTAATCTCTTGTACTTAACACTCGTATCACTCTTTTTGATGGGAATGACTAAAAAATCCAAAGAGAAAGGCATAAATAACCATCTCACCATTATTGTCCGCCAATCATGACATGACATTTGTATGCTTCGGCATTGCAAAAGTGGAATGTCAAATGCTTAACATCATTGAGTATTTCTTTTCTATCTCTTATATGCCCATGCATGGTTTGCTTAAAAGAAAAATATGCAAAGAAAAATTAAAAGCAAAAAGAATCAAAATGCTTTATATATGATTGCAAGCGTGTATTCTAGGAGATGTAGGAGTTATAGGATGTACCTCGAAGATGATAGTCTCCATCAAACAGTTATGATTGTGTATAAGTTAAAGTGATTTTCTCATAACTCAAATTGTCATAACATGTAGACACGTACGCAATCTTGCGATATTTTTCACACACAACACGCAATATTCTTTGCTACTTTTGATACATGTGCAGGTATAATGTGATTTGGCCATCATAAGGAATACATGTATTAATGTATGCTTACTAAACTGTTTTAACTTGTTTTTGAAATATAAAATTGGTTAGACTTGTTTTGAGTGTGTGTGTGTGTGTGTGTGTGTGTTTTGGATCTATGAGCTTGAAATTTTTTTCTTATTGAGAGATGATTTTAAGAACTTAAAATGTTGTTTGGATCTTTGGTTGTATAGCATGCTTGATTGTATTCATATTTGTGTTTTTCTCTTCTTGAAAAACTGTTTTTAAGCAATCTCGACAACTGCTGGATACCTCTTAACAACTAGGCTATCTATCGAGCCCCTTCAAATGCTTTTTATCGCATTCTCGATAGCTTCTCGATAGCTGCTTAATCCATCGAGAAACTTTCTGGATGCTCGATAGATTCTCTATAGCTTCTCGATCCATCGAGATCCTTTAGCTGTGGACAGCTCTCGACAGATCCTGGACAATTCTTCGACAGCTTTTTCACATGTTTTAAATCTCGACACCTCTCAATCTATCGAGATTTATGAATTTTCTATATAAAATATCTACACGATTTTTTCTTTATTTCCTTGATCTCTCTCAATAGTTTTCATCTTCTCATCTTCCCAAGCCTCTCTCTCACACTCCAAACCTCCAACCCAAGTGTTCTTCGGTCTTTGTGTGCATTTTCTGCTTCTGATATGTCTCTTTTTCACTCATTCATCATGCATTTCACGTTTTTGACCTAACTTTTGGGTCTTTGTTGAAAATTTTTGGGGTTTTCAAAATTGTTAGGTTTTTCACAAAATTTTTGGGTTGGTTTTTGTGAAAATGTTTTTAAATCATCATGCATTGCATCTCATTTGCGTCATAACACTATTTCATGCATTTTAGATGTGTGTTTACTCTATTACAATGATTGTGTGCTGGTAGGTTTGGATTAGGCTAAGCCCATGATGTATTTAAGTTTGCATGTCACATGTTCATGCATTTTTCATGCATACGTACCTTCAAGTTTTTATATTCTTATATATTGTCTTGTTGGTGCTTTTCTGATTGTCTCTCTCTCTCTCTCTCTCCCTCTCTCTCTTTCTTACGTTAGTCTGCACTATGGAACCAAAACGCAAATCCACTCCGTCTCAAAACCATCTTCATTCTGGAGCATCCACTTCTTCTTCTGACTCTACACCTTCTCATGTACGGTTCCATGATGATAAAGCACGAAAGGACTTTTCGGAGAACTTTTCTCAACGAGGCATTCATTTGGAATACCAAGTCATCTTATTAGACTTTTCCAATACTGACCTACCCACTGTCATCTACAGTAGGGGTGGGGGGTCACTATGTGACATCCCGGTCACTTGTCCCTCCGTGATCATACAGGAGTTTTACTCCAATATACACAGATTTAATACTTCTATACCTCATTTCTTCTCTTGCGTTCGAGGTACGTGCATAGTAGTTACTCTGGATATTGTATCCGAGGTACTACACGTTCCTATGGTAGCGCATCCTGACCACCCTGGCTATGATCGTCTAAGGACTATGTCCAAAGACGAACTCTCGTCTCTCTTTTGTGACCGTCAAAACACCCCTTACTCGGGCTTTGTATAAGGTATGAGGTTCTTGAACATGGTGATGACATTCATTCTTCATCTGTCGTCTCACTATAACTCCATTACAGAGCCTCATGCTTGATTTTTGTTATCCCTCTTAGAGGATATCTCTATCGACTTTTTTTCTCACTTCATTCTATCCCTTATAGATTTCTATAGGAATACGGCAACCAGTGATAAACTCATTTTTTCTTCGGCTATCACGCAGATTCTCTGCCACTTTTCTTTCTCCTTTCCCGAGTCTCCTCACTTAACGGTTATGAGTGTCATAGATGCTGCTACCGTTCGACGGAGCGAGACATAGCTCAAACCGAGGCGGCCCTGGACAGAGACAGCAACTCCTCCAGCTTCTACCACTCCATCCACCTCTACTCCTTCGTCTTCTGTGGGTGGAGTGACACTTGAGGCCATCATGGCACAGCTTGTGCGCATGGATGCTCACCTTGACACACTTAGTGATGAGTTATGTCAGGTGAACACCCGTGTTGGTCGTATCGCACGACAACAGGCTGTCATGGGTGGTTTCACTGTTGCTTCATCTCCATCTCCATCGACTTCCGAGGATAAGAGTGACGATGGCTCCGGTAGTGATGGTGCTAGCTCGCCCAGTGATGATGAGATGTCTACCTGATGTACTTACCCTTTGTCACTCGTGACAAAAATGGGGAAGTAGTTTTGATATAAGAGTAGTCATACAAAGGGGGAGGGTTAGCAAAGGAGATTTTTGTGATAGAGGGAGTGTTTATAAGGGATGTAGTAAGGACTTTTTGTATCTTTTCTTTTCTTTCTCTTTTAGATACATTATTTTTTTGTACATCGGTCTTGTGACTACTTAGTGATAGCAAACCTTGTACTTATGTTGATATATATATTGAGGTTGTTATTACTTTCTTTCACCTATCTTTACATGTGTTGTTTCTTTTCTCTCTTTATACACATGATTCTTATATACTGTATGCAATCTATTATTTCTGTTTTACACTAAGATGTCGTGATGAGTTTTGTTTAAAGTGTTTCAAAAATATAGGTTGTATAAGTCTTCTTCGCATAAACTCTCTTCTTGCAAAGTTTTTCAAGAGTTTATGTTAGGATAGATTTTATTGTATTCAACAAGTGAGATGAGTTGAGTGATTTATGACTTCTCTCATATGTTCATTTGTTTGTTGTAGTTTTGTCATGGATTTGTGAGAGACTGTGCCCCCTACCCCCCTTTTTTAGGATGTTGGGCTAAACTCACGTGAATTAGTAGAGCCGTGTTATTGCCTCTCAAAATGGAAGTTCAACTAATTACATTTTCTCCCTTAGATTAAGGGTTTTACAATGGAGTCATCACTTATTTAATTATTGGAAAAATAAGAAAACCATAATTGAAAGATTCCTCATTTTATTAACTTGAAATTGAATTTACATTGATCATAGGAAAATTACATGGTTTTGGTCCTAGATACAATCTAAAATAAGGTACATGACTTTGTTTCCTAGTTACAATCTAGAAATTGAAAAATTACATGGATAAGCATTGATCTACGAACCCTTGATCTAAGTTCAGAGGCTATGTTACAAGGTGGGAAGGTGTTAGGCACCCACCTTGCCCGATAAAACCGGTCTTCTAGACTATGGTAGCCAACATTCATATCATATCATCCAATATGTCAATCAATTTACATGTTGAATTTAAAATATGTGCATGTGATGACGCTAATTCAATTTATTAAGCATTGCATTTAAATTAAAAAATAAATTATAGTGAATGTGTGTGTATGGTGATATTCTAGATTCAAGGATTTGAAAGAATTATGAAACAAACATGTTTTTCATATTTTTGATGTGGATTTAAGATTAAAACTAGTATTTATGCATGAACATGTGATGAACAAATAAGAACATGTGAAGAACAACTAAGAACATTTAAACATATTCAAAGAAATTTAAATGATTATTATCATGCTTTAATCTTAAACTCTCATCATGACAACACCAAACAAGTTAGGGAAAGGGATTATACTTTCATGCAAGATCCATATGGTAGAGGAGGAAACTCTTGGTAGAGGTCCCAATGGTAGAGGAAAAGAAGAGTTAGGAAATAGTGAGTCTCACTCAATACCTTGAGTCTCCGGAAGACCAAGACATGACAAGACTACTCAACTTTCTAGAATTCAAGAGAGGAGAAGAGATAGGGTTTTTGTGTGCTTTGGAATGAAGAAGATGGGAGGTTTATATAGTAGTGGTGGAGAAAATATGAATGGAATGTCATTTAATGAGGGTTGACAAAGAATCATGAACCTAAACCTCGTTTTAGCCTTGGGGGAAATCTGGTGATTAAATGGAAAGATTTATGGGAGTGAGGAGCAAGCTAAGTTCGGTTTTCTCGTAACTACTGTAACAACCTATAGAGCTAACTTTGAAAAATCATATCTTACTCAATTCTAATCGGAATTGTCTCATTCTTATGCTCAAATTAAAGCCTCAAATGTCTAGTTTCTGGAAAAATTAACCTCATTCACAAATTCAAAATATTTTGAGAGATATCGATGAAATGGTGAGCAGAGGTTATTTGTTAGAAAATAGTTTCAGCATAATTAACATCAATAGGTCCCAAATTAGCTCCCAATTAACATTAAATGGCTTCAATCACTCTCATTTCAGACTTAATTGGTTCTAAATTTACTCTAATTAAAAGATAATTGCACAAATTACTCATTGAATAATTAATGTTAATTAGGTGTATGCAACCTCACCATAAAATGTAGTCCTAACCAATCAAATTATGACACATCATTGATCTCAAATTGATTACACTCATAACCAATTGAAATCAATTGTTCATAATCACATATAGTCGGACTCAATTTGTGATAGTGCATCTCAGCCATTAAAACTTGATTTGATGATAACTTTCAATCTGGTGTTCCAATTATGGCTTATGACCAGTCGATTTGATTGTTACGACATCAAGATCATTTTGGTGAAATGAGATTAAGGATCTAATGGTCAGAATCAAGATGCATGTTCCCAAGGCAAAATTACCCTTTTACCCTCCATGTGAGATTAAATGCAGGTTGCAAAATGGGGTGTCAACAAGATTGCCAAAGGGGGAGATTGTTAGGAAATATGTGATTTAATGTTAGGAACATATGTCAAATTAGAATTGGCTAATCCTTTAACAAAACGCACTTTACTTGTAATTTGATAGATTTAGGATGTGTTTGATACTTCAAGAAACAAAGTTTCAAGATCAAATGTTAAAGCCATGCAAATCTGTCCAAGAAACAAGTGAAGAAGTGCTGGATTTTAAAACTCGACAGTTAGTATCTATCGAGATTTAAAAGCTACTGAAGCCTGATGCTCGACAGCTATCTATCTATCAAGGTTTATGAAAAACAGATTTTCAACTCTGATTTTCATCCAATCTGTGTGTATATGTTTGGGTTTTCTTTTCTCACAACCCTAAACATATATAAGGATTATTTTAAGGGCCATAAAAGGTTGCGCAAGTGTGAAGCAAAGTTGTGTTCATGCAAATTGTGAGCAAAGACAAAAATTTTCCCTAGTTCATCTTTCTCTTGAAGAAGCTGCTGTGTTTATACCCCATAGGTTTGTAACTAAGGAGTTTTGTGATCTTCATCGTGTGATGAACTGAAGAACTTTGCAGCCAACACCTTTCCCAAGTTGGTGAGTACTGGGATCCGCTCATCGAATTGGTTAGTCATGTATTGGGAGTCGCGCATTGAAATGAGAGATTGTCACTAGAAAACAAATCCAATTGGGTATTGGGGTAAAGGTTCAACTGTAGGTTGGTATAAGGTACTGGGATTCCTTTACTTGTAATCGCTTGTTGTGATAATAGTGAATTCTCAGGAGTGATGACCTTAAAATCACCTAATGGGGTTTTTGTCATATAGGTTTTCCCCATTCATAAACAGATCACCATGTCAATTTAATTTCCGCTGCATTTATTTAATTGGTGATTTGTTTGTGCTACCACGCGTATTGCATGCTAATTGAATTAATTAATTAACTTGGCTAATTAATTTGTTAATTCATTACAAGAGATCAATACATTCTTGGCATATCATATATATATATATATATATATATATATATATATATATATATATATATATATATAATTAAAATATTTAAAAAAAACACACAAAAACACAAACAAAAAGGGGAAAAACAAAAGAAAGAAGACTTATCTCAAAGCAAAGAAGAAACTCTTGAAGTTTGATTGGTCCCCTCGCTCTTTGAGTAGTTATTCTCTCCAAGGGCGAAGCTGCACTTAGCAATGGCCCCCCCAAAATTTTTTAAAAACTTCATAATGTATGTATATTTTGCAATTGTTTAAAATATTAGACCTTAAAATCAATATTTGGCCCCTCCAAAAAATAAGAGCTGGCCCCTTCAAAAAAGAATTGAATATCTAATTGTTGGGTTCCAAAAAATAGTTGTTAAGAACAACAAACTATCCACCTTGTAACATAAATAGTTGTTACTTTCAAATTTTTAGTTTTTTCCTTTATTAATTGGTAAGTTTTGTTTGTTGAGTTCAAATTAATAGTAAGTTTTTAATAAAATAAATTTCTCTTAAAGTTATTTTATTTGGGACTAACTCTTTTTGTTGTTTTTGTTAAGTTTCAAATTGTTTATCAATACTTAATTAGTTAGTCACAAAGCGTCTAATGAAAAAAATAAATAAATAAATAACTTCACTGAGGATATGTAATTTTAGGGAGTGACAATACTTAAAAAGAAATTTTCTCGTGGACACGCGCACACACACACACACATATAATTTTTATATTTAATTTTCAATTTGTGACTAAGTCTTTTATTGTTATTGTTGTTGTTAAGTTTCCAATTGTTTTTCAATGCTTGATCTAGACTAAACATGTTGAATGAAAAAAAAGTAGAGGATAATTTAATGTTAGGGGGTAAAAATGTAGCTGTGTAAATGTATGTATGAATATGTAATTCGGCCCCCCAAACTAAAAATTCTAGCTACGCCACTAATTCTCTCAAACAGAGCACAATCATGTTAGGGAACTTTTAGAATTAAATATCAACAACCTCACATAATGCACTACAACAAAATGTATTTTTAGTGACGAAAATTAGTGAGGAAATATTTTTCGTCACTAAAAATACCGCTTTAGTGACGAAATATGAATTTCGTCACTAATAATGAAAAAAATTATAACATTTAGTGACAAAAAATAAATTTCGTCACTATTGTGATCTGAAAAATGGGCGCCAGTAGAAGGAAATTTTGGCGCGAATTTAATTAATCTATAGTGACGAAATATTTCGTCACTAAAAGTTGAAATTTTTAGTGACGAAATATTTCGTCATTGTAGGTATTACTATGAATAGCATTAGTGACAAAAATCCTTTCGTCACTATAAGGAAGAATTAGTGACGAAAAATATTCGTCACTAAAAGTAATAATAGTGGTGCATTTATATGTTTTTAATTTATTTAGTAGATTAGAATAAATAGTATTTTATTTTATTATTTTTTTTAAAGTGTATTTTAAAAGCAATACAGGCGGCGTCGTGCAGAGTCAATTTGTGTATTTTTGAGTTTTTGGGAACAAATATTTTGGCTTTGGGGGGTCTTTCTTTCTTTCTCTCTCTCTCTCTCTCTCTCTAAAAGTTAGGGGGTATTTTGGGGATTTCACAGAAGTTCGGATTTCAAAGCGCTGTTAAAAAGGTGCCACGTTGGACGTGGGTGTCAGGAGTGGGGTGAAAGTTTTGAAATATTGGAATTTTAATGGACGGCTGAGATTTTGATTTTGGTATCCAACGGCTGCTATTGCAAGAAATTCGTAGCATCTTGTGCTGGTGGGACCCATCTTGTACTTTTTAAAATGGGTGTTACGTGTTAGGATCACCTGTGGGTGAGAGCACCCAGGAAAAAACAAAAAAAAAAATTTTACACGCTCTCTCTCTTTCTCACATATACTTCACTTATATTCAACTTTCATTCTCTTCCTGGTTATTCTCCCTTTTTCACGCCACCCTTCGTGGTTATTCTCCCTCACAATTACAGGTACTTTAATCACACAATAAAACTCAACGCTTATTATATTATTATTATTATTATTTTTCATTTACAAACTAAACACCTCTGTCTAATTGATTTGTCTTAGACTCAGTAAAGCCATTTCATAATTTCTTTTCTTTTCCTCCATTTTCTTAGCAACCAAACACAGCTTTGAAACCAGGAAACTCGAAAGAAAAAAGATCCAATGCGTATTTTCCATTTCTTCTTTGCATTTTCCGAATTGTTATTATCATTATTTTGTGTTTCAATTGAATTTCTGGAATTTTTTAAATGATTATTATTAACTTGTCCATGATTATGTTCAATTCTTATAAACTTAAAATTTTTTACAGATTTTGCACAAACCAAAAGAAATGCGCAAGTTAACGTGAAAATAAGAATATTATATTACGCAAATTATCCTAACTTGTGCAGACTCGGGTACAGGTATAGGGGTACGACACGTTTGGAGTACGGCTATTAATTAATTACTTAATATTTATTTTTATGTGTAATTTAAATCTTTTTAGACATAATTTATGTTTATTTTTGGTATAAAAATTATGTAACAAAAAAAAAAATGCTTAAAAACATACCTAAAATTAATATTTATATGATGTCAAGGAGGTTTGGAGTAATTTGTAATTATCTATGTGCTCATGGGGTTTATTGGTAAATAGAACCGGACCAATATTTTTTGATCTAGAACATTCTCTCTCTCTCTCGCTGAAGGCCATGGCAGAAAGCTCTGCGCTCTGCCCTCATCGATATTCGTCACCACCACCGTAGGCGGTGGTTCTCTATCTCTTGATCTCGCCCACCTCTGCACCACCACCACCGTCGCCGTCAGCCCTTCCTTTGATCAAGACCGCATGTGGCTCAATGGCAAGGTTCAATTCCTCTCTCTCTCTCTCTCTCTCTCTGAATTCTGTGTTTGTTTTCTGGGAAAAAAGTTTAAAGAAATTTGAATTGACTTCATGTTTATTATTGGTTAATTAATTAGCTTTTTGAGGATACAGACTTCAGATTTGGCTTTAATGATGGGTAGATTTATTATCATTTAGCTCCCCCAAAAAAAGGGTTGTTATATTTATTATCAGTTTGGCTGATGAGAAAGTGTTGGAAAATGAACGAAAAGTTGAAGTAAAAGAGTCTTGTAGTT
Source organism: Quercus parvula (assembly GCA_030820535.1). Classification (NCBI taxonomy): domain Eukaryota; kingdom Viridiplantae; phylum Streptophyta; class Magnoliopsida; order Fagales; family Fagaceae; genus Quercus; species Quercus parvula. The sequence goes on from JAUAME010000008.1 coordinate 13,863,029, forward strand.
CAACTGGTACTTAATTTATTTGGTGTTTCCAATAGAAGACATTCAAATCTCCCCTCCCCCAACTATCTAATTGTCAAACAAAATGGAAGAGAAGTTGAAGATTTGAATGTTAACTGATTAATCATGTTGGATTAATCCTAGTGGTATTTGATATTTAGATTTGATGAGGAATGGAGGAAAAAGAAATTTCATTGTTAATCATAGTTTAATAATTTTTGTGGCTAGAAAACGAAATTCCTTTGAAAAATTGAACGTAATTTTTATTTCAAATGTAAAACGAAAAAGTTTACTTTTTTTTTTTCAGCTATTAAATATTCTTGTGATCCTTTTACTTTTCTAATTAATTTGTGGTGATTTTTGCTCTTCTTGGTTAGTGTAGGAGATTTCCCTTGCTGGAGGCAGGTTCCAAAGCTGTCTGAAGGAAATTCGCAGTCATGCTTGTGATGTTGAGGATGAGGAAAAGGGTATCAAAATTGCAAAGAAAGATTGGGAAAATTTGCATTTGCATATTGCTTCCTACAACAATTTCCCTACTGCAGCTGGGTTGGCGTCTTCGGCTGCTGGGTTTGCTTGTCTTGGTAGATGATATATTTGATTCACACGTTAAGATGCTGATGGATTTAATGTTATTTAATTTGATGGCTTGTGTTCTGTTCCCAGTTATATTAAGTACAAGGCTTGGATACTATGGGATTTTGGATGGAGTACGAAAGGTACTTGGTTACACTTTCTATAATATTCATTCCATATATATCCCTCCATATATTTCATTGAAATTATTTTTACAGATGCTGATGGATTTCCTTAATTCTTCCAATGAACTTTGAATAGCTGGAAGTGGTTTATTCAAATGCTATTAGTTAAGCTTTTGAGATAATTGATAATTTACCACTAGTTTTGTATCTGTAACTCACCTCTACCAAGTCCAACAGTTGCCTTGAGCTTCATTGAATTAAGGTCCTTGTTTTCCAGAATGTATTTTTATTCTTACATTTTCTTAGCAACAAATGAATAATAGTTGTGTTACTAACCTGGAACAGCATAAAACTTCTATGCCAATGTAACTCTTCGCTTAATTTTCTGGGATATGATAATTTTTTGCAGAAAGTTGCTGCAAGCTGCTTGTGGCTTGCATCAAAGCTCGAGGAAAGCCCAAGGAAAGCAAGACAAGTCCTTATTGTTTTCCACAGAATAGAATGTAGGATGGAGAACTTACAGATAGAGCATTTGGAGATTGGTTCACAGGTTAAGCACCCACCTTCTTCTCCATGGAATTACCTGTTTATCATTTTCTTCTTTGGCACAAGAATTTAATTTTTCTTCTTTTTTTCTTTTTGGCAACCACCGAGTATAATGGCTTTGTCTGAATAGGTGGTTAATTTTAGCACTTCATGTGTCTTTGCACTTATATAGTCCTCCTATTTTTCTCTAAAAATGCAATAAATTCTCATGGTTACCTTGTTTATCTTATTACTTTTCTAACAGAAATATCATGACCTCAAGGCTGACTTGAGCGGAACAGAAAGACATATATTGAAAGAGATGGGAGTTGTTTGTCATGTTGAACATCCTCATAAATTCATATCTTACTACCTTGCCATTCTCAAAACACCTCCAGAACTGAGGCAGGAAGCTTGGAATCTAGCATATGATAGGTACTTTTTGCAAATTAACTACTCATGGACAAAAGTTACGCACTTTTATTTCTTATTATTTGGTTATACATTTAACAAGGGAGCTTTGCATCTAAAATTTTTATTCTTCAGTTAAGTCTTATAAAAAAAAAAAAAAAAAGTGTCATTTAGTTTACATATCTATATAGATAGTATTCATAACTATCAAAAAAAAAAAAAAAAAGTATTCATAGCTGTCTTTAGTATCATATAGAATTTACATTGTATAATATTAGATTTTTGTAGGAAGTGTTCATAATTCGACTAGTATGTTTGAGTGTGCACTAAATACTCTTTGGACAATGTATGGTGCTTTTATTTTTGGTGGGCTACATAAATCCTTCTTCTCCAATCAGCCCTATTTAGGGCCATATTCTGTTATATTTTTTATGATTATGCTTTTCTTTCTTTTTAGACCGATATTATATTTAGGCCTCTCTTTAATGCTTTTAGCTCCTTGAATCTATAAATTGCCTTTTTTTTATGTTGCCCTGGCCATGCATATAATTTGATGCAGAAGACATCTTGACAGTTATTTGTTTAGTTGGTAACTTGGTAGTCACACTGTCGTTATGATGATGCTCTTACTTATGGGGGTGGTTCAACTTCAAGTTAAAATACTTTTTGGTAAGTACTTTATTTGCTTTCTACAACTTATACATTAGGAATTGTGATTTTATAACATAGTTAATGTTTTTACTTTACGTTTTTAACGAAGTATTGTTTTTATATTTGTGCAGATTTCTTATTGGTGGCTTTTAGGTGATTTACTTTTGGCATTACTTGAAGGCATATGAGGACATCTTCCATTAGTTCTAAAATAGGGTTTAGGTAGAGTTATTGAAATAAATGTATGGATCTTTTTTACTTGTGAAATGTATGGATATTTTTTTATAAATGTGTTGTTGAAATAAATGTGTTATTCAAATGTGAGATTTTAATAATGTAATGACAGGTTACAAGTTAATATCAAAGCCATGAAAAAAAATAAAAACAGAAATTAAGTTTTAGTGACGAATTTTTTCGTCACAAATATAGCAACAAAAAATTGTTTTAGTGACAACAATTTCATCACTAAATATAGCAAAATTTTGTAAGAAATGGTTTTAGTGACGAAAATTTTCATCACTATATGTGCTTGGATTTTTTTTAAAATAGTTTTAGTGACGAATTTTTTCGTCACTATATGTACCCGAACATAGTTTTAGTGACGAAATTATTCGTCATTAAATATGATTTAGTAAACTAAAGTGTTTTTAGTGATGAAATATTTTCATCACTGAATAGTGTTTTTAGTGAGGAAAACATTTAGTGACGAAACGTTTTCGTCACTAAAAGTTTAAAAAAAAAAAATCAAATCGAACTTTTAGTGACGAAATTTTTCGTCACCAGGACTTTTAGTGATGGGGCTATAGTGACGAAATGAGTTTCGTCACTAAAAGTCCAATTTCGTCACTAAAGGTCCTTAGTGACGAAAAACTGGACTTTTAGTGACGAATTTTTTCGTCACTAAAAATACATTTTGTTGTAGTGATGGCAAAAATAAAAATTTCAAACTAAAGGAATGGTTTAAAAAGAAGCTCCATCTCTTTTTCACTCAAAAGTTCTCTTGAGCACTCAATTGCTCTTCTTTTTTTTTTTTTAATTGTTTCATACTGATGAAAATGACTTACTCTTATCAGTATACAAGGCAATAACTAGTGAGAGTAAAGAGATATATAGAAACTCCATACCATTGGAAATAGCAAACCAAAATGTGTCTCTTGCTTTTCCATAACTGTTTGTGTCTATTATCGTTCCATAACATTTGTGTCTTCTACATTCTAGAATTTTCTATTATGAATTCAATAGTCATTAGAATAAAGACAACTCCTATAATTTCACTTAGTTGGAAACTATATAAAAAGGAGGTAAAGATATGGTGTGAATGTAATGCAAAAAATTACCCTAAGTGTAACTTAAATCTCACCTCATAAATTTCATGTTAATTGGATCTTTTTTATTATCTAATTCATAAACTCATGCTTTGTACATTTTAAAATTAAAAATACTTGAAATTTTTTTTATGATAAATTAGTTGTTGATCTCCGATCACCTTGATATTTGTAAGTATGCAAAGTACAGCAAAACTATGTAATTCAAACATTGATTTGTCGAAATATTCCTTAAAAAATATTGAATGAATGATATAACATGTAGAACTTGTCAATAAATAAGAGTCCATACACAGAGGCAAAGTCATAAATCAAAATAAGGGTAAATTGCAAAATAAACTCTCAAAGTTTAGGATTACTTGGACTTTATACCCTAAGATTTACCTCTATTAGCAAAAGCAACCCCTCCGTTAGTGGGCTGGCCTATGTGGCAAAAAAAAACTACACATAAGACGCACTTGATGGCCACATAAGCGAGTCCACTAACGAAAGAGTTGTTTTTACTAACAGAGGTAAACTTTAAAGTGTAAATCCAATTTTTCAAATTTCAAAATGTAAAATTCAAACCAACCCAAACTTTAGAACCGTACCTAGCAATTCACCCCAAAAAAAATTATTTAGAACAGTTGGAAAAGCTTCTTTTGTACAGACAAATTATCCTGGATCTGCAGCTCTATTGGTCGTTTTGTTTAACGGAATCCCCATTGCTTAGCTACTGGCCGGATTGATTTGTGCTAATCATATTTTTAGTGGAAAGTGGATTTGGAAGCTTCACACTTTGCCAAGGATTCAGACATTCAAGTGGGAATGTTATTCATCTCAGTCATCCTGTCAAATCAGTCTTGGCAGGGAGAGGGTTGCATGGAGATACTTCTTGTGATTTCTGTTTAGAACTAGAGACCATTATGCATGTGCCATAGGGGTTTCCAGACTGCAAAGGAATTTTGGCTTGGGTCTGGGTTTTCACCTTCTGTTGTTCCTTCTTTGCCTCCAGCTTAGAGGTACGGTTACAGAGTAATGCTTGTGATGTATTACTTGGGACAACTTTTTTTCTATTTTGGTGTCTGGCTGCTTTGACTACAAAGAAACAAAAGAGTATTTCAGCAAGTATAATCTAGTCCTAAACAAAACATGATCAAGGTGTGGTAGTTAAACAGGTCAGGCGGGAACCCAAGCATTTGATGGTTCAAGTTCAATTCAAATGGCTCGGCTATTGATAACTCAGGAAGAGCAGGTAGTGGGGGCCTCAATAGGATTCAACAAGAGGAGTGCTTAAGAGGTTAATTTCTCAAGGGAAATTGATTTTGCTACTAGTTTTGAAGCTGAATTATGGGCTCTTAAAGAGATGGATTAACTGTGTTTAAGGATTCTGTAGTTTCTAGGATTTCGGATTTTGCAATAATTTCATAACGTTGGCCTCTTGTTAAACTTATAATCATGCGATCTTTCTGCATGACCATCATGTGCTTTGCCTACAGTCATAAATCAAGTAATAAAAACTAAGTGGTGAGGAATTTGCTTAAGCAGTGTCGAGCATTGTTTTATTTTTTTTTTTTTTTTTTATTCTAACTTTTCTTGTTTTATTATTAGCTTCTCTAAATTTGATTGTGATCTTCTTATTTAGGTAATCTGAAGCATTGGTTGTGTTTGTGTAACTCGATTCTGATAGACTTAAATGCTCAAGGAGACAAGGACTTGCACTAGTTAGCATGACCGTATGAGTCTACAACATTCTACATATATACCTTGATGAAAGATCCTCCTCTTTGCCCCATGGTTTCCAATCACAATAGGTTTACATCATAGTTTAACTTCAAAGTTTACGCCATAAGGGAATTGAATCATAGGGTTTCCTAAAAAAAAAAAAACCATAGAATTATCAATCCACATAGGCTTAATAAAAAATATAATTCAATAGAATTATGGGCTATTCGACGTGGGCTAACCATGGTATGGAAATTGGGCTATAGGAATATCATCTTAGAATCTGACACTGAATTATGTGTGATGTTAGCATGTCTTACTAGCTGTGTAAATTATGTGTGATGTTATAATTTTCTTTTTAACAGAAATAATGCTTGCTTAATTAGTTCGAATATAATAAATAAATAAATAGAAATTTAAGTCTATCCTACCTATGTGATGCTTGAGAATTAGAATTCAAGAAAACAAGGATTAGTCCATTGTCTTTTATTTATTTATATTATGTTTTGTCTTATGCATTTAGTATTTTTTTCAGTATTTAAAAAGGTCATGTGATTTTTTTTTTTTTTTTTTTTTTTTTTGAGAAACAAAAAGTCATGTGATTTGGTTGCATTGGCATTGGCATGAGACTTTTGATGAAGTGGGATGGTTACGATTTAATTGTTAAATGCATGATGAAGGGAATAATTTCTCTATTTTAGCCAACAAGAAGTCACTTTTTTCACTTTTACATGTGTTTGGATTCCACTTCTTCAGCCAATGTTTAGCTTATTTAAATTGTGTACTATTTGCGAAGCCCACATCACTATATTTTTTTTTTTTTTTTTTTTTTGGTTCTTTGATTTAAGCCTGTCCATGTTTAGAGCATCTCCAACAACTCAACCATATTTTAGTACTATTTAGAGAGTAAACAATTATTTTTGCCTTTTTTTTTACATACTTTTATAAATCTACTTTCTAAAAGACTCTATCATTTTCCTATCCCATTTAAATACTATTTCTTCATTTTTTTTTAATATTTTTTATTCATTCTCATCAACTATATTTATAAAAGATAGAAAGAAGTGGAGAGAGGAAAGAGAAAATATTAGTTTTTTAGTTCATCTTCACGAATTTTTAAGCCAAAAAAATTTTTTACTCATCTATGGTAACCTCCAGATAAAGAGTGATTGTTGATGAACAAAAAAAAATTTTCTAATTTGCGAATACTGCTACACCTGGTTTTTAAGGCTTTCACTCTCTACTTTGCTTATGATTTTGGTTTTAGCTCTTTCATTGGAGATGCTCTTAGCTCTCTTTTTTTGTTTCGTTTTTGTTCAAGTCCCAAGCCAATTATGTCATCGAATGATAGTATTTTTGTTTCTTGCTTAATATATCTTTATATCTCTTTTAAATTTTTTTTTGGCAAAAATGCAAAACTGACCCTTTAACTTTCACATTTTTTTTCATTTCAATCCTCTAACTTTCAGTTTTGTCAATTCAATCCTCTAACTTTCAATTTTTGTCAATGTAGGGCTCCGTTACATTTCTGTTAGTGGCTGCCGTTAGACCCATTGAAACGACGCCATTTTGGATTTTTTTTTTTAATTTAGAAATAAAAGAAAATAAGAAAAATCCCAAAAAAAAAAAACAAAAACAAAACAAAAACATTAAAGGGAACTTGGTGTAACTCATTCATTGCTCCGATTCCAACCACTTTTTCACGCTCTCCTTTGCCATCATAGTCCCAACCCTAGCGTACTTCCCCACATCTTTCAAAAAATCCAACAGCTTGACCTCATTCCACCAATCGTAGTTGTTGAGGATGACGAAGTTCTCGGAGAGGATTCTGGCGATGGTGGACTGAATGCCAAGGGTGTTGTGGCGGAGAGAGTCGAGGTCGAGGTTGGGACACTCGAGGGACTTGCTAGAGGGGTCTCCAACGCTAGCAGTGGCGCTGCCGATGAGGGCGACAGGCTGGTGGCCGAAGTGGTGGAACCAGGAGAGGACGATGAGGCCGAGGAGGTTGTCGAGGTGGAGAGATTGAGCGGTGGGGTCGAAACCACAGTAAACTTTGAGAGCTGAGGAGGAGGAGGAGGAGGAAACGGCGGCGATGGCGTCGTGGAGGTCAGGACTGGTTAGGGATTCGATGAGGCCGCATTGCTGGAGGATTTCAATGACGTTGTTGTTGTTGTTAAGGCGAGGAGGAGAGGATTGGGATTGTGTGGAGGAGTGGTAGCAGCAATAGATGTAGGATTCTGAATCAGTGATGGGTTAGGGATTTGTGTCTTCTTTGTTTTGTTTTAATTCAAAGGAAGGGGAACCAAATGTTTTTTTTTTCTTTTTCTTTTAATTCTGAATTAAAAAAAATAAAATGTAAAACAGCGTTGTTTAAGTGGGTCTAACGGCAGCCACTAACAGAAATGCAACGGAGCCCTACATTGACAAAAATTGAAAGTTAGAAGACTAAATTGACAAAACTGAAAGTTTGAGGATTGAAATGAAAAAATGTGAAAGTTAAAGGGTCAGTTTTGCATTTTTGCCTTTTTTTTATAATACTTTTATCCAAAAAAAAAAAAAAAAGTCAACTTGTTTTATTTAGCTTTTAGCATTTATCTATAATACTCTCAACAAAAAAGCTAAATAAGCGGTTTCCAAATGAAACTTTAATTTCTCACTTTCAAAACACACTCTACATGTTATTCTCTATTTTACAATATTTCCCATTGAAACAACCTATTTTCAACACACATAGCAACAAACCACCAACCCAACTCATATCAAACCTCAACCCCAAGCCGCAGCCACAAACCACTATCTCGCACTAACTCAGCAAATTGCCCTACTATAACTAACTTCTTAATTTTTAATTAGCATATTTATGGAGGAGACTCAATTCAACGAGATTCAAATGTAATTAAGGACGAGGTTGAGCAAAATTGAGAGATGTCAATCAAGCAAATTTGTAATGGAAGTGTAATTAAAAAGATCTTTGTTCTTCTTCATGCTCATTGTAGTTGTTTAGCCAATAGAATTCCTTTCAGCTGCACCACCCATACACACGGATCTTCTTATGTTACATTTATGTTTGCAATTTGTTAAAGTTGAGTTAGATGCAAAAGTAGTGGTTTCATTGATCTCTAACACAACTGAAACTAGTGGCGAGATCTCTACTCTTGTTGAAGATTGCAGGTGATGCTGCCCTAGTTTGGAGGATATTGAATTTGCAACAGGATTTTTGTGGTTTTTGATCATCCCACTATGATATTTTGTTGCTTTAAAATCGAGACAGTTTCGGTCTGTATGTTGACAGAACTTGTGATGGGCCTTCTAGCTCCTAATTTCTATAAACGAATTCTACTTTAATATAAATATATGGGTAAATTGCAAAATACACCCCTAACGTTTAGGGTTGTTTGGATTTTACACCCTAAAATTTGAAAAACTGGATTTTACACCCTAAAGTTTATCAGACCCTCCATTAGTGGTTTGCTAATGTGTTCGTTAAGTGCCATATCATATTGTAACATTTGCTAGTTGGACCAATTAAATAGTGACATATGTTATTAACTATTTAATGTCTTTAACTAAAATTAAAATAAATCTATATTTTTTTTATAGCATTTCTGATTTGCAGGTTATTCGAAATTTTCCCAGGAAAATTAAGAATCTCTTTCCAAAGAAACACCGGAAAATGACAACACAATGCAAAAATCCAAATGAATCCAGCCATAAACAAATAAGGAAAAAAAAATTCCCAGCATTTTCTGGGTAACCAAACAGAAAATTTTCCCAAGAAACCCAACACAATATGTTGGGCATTCAAAATTTCTCAAGAAATCAAGATTTTCTATTCAAACAAACACTAAAAAAATTACAACTCAAATTAAAAAACCATTCTAAAACACATTAACAATTTCAACAGGGCACATATCAATACCCACGGATCTACAAGCCCTCATTTCCCAAACCCAAATGAAATTCTCAAGCTTTCATAACCTAATCACCAAATCAACCAAAGGATAAAACAAAAAGAGAGAGAGATCGGCGGCCATCAGTGGTGGAGACCCCATTGACTTATGCTGCCGTGTATGGTGGCCATACTCGTGAGGTTCCGACATGGCTAAGCTTGAGAGAGAATCGAGCTTAGGAGAGAGAAACCTACGAGAATAGAGAGAAAGAGCCAACCTTCTGTGGCTCGCAATGGTTGTTGGTGGCAGCTGAGCTTTGGCTGCATGAAGCTTGGCCACCAACACTCGATTGACTCCGCCGTTGGCTTAATCTCCTCTTCACTGTCTCTCTCTGTCTCTGATGAACACGTCAGTTTGTGGTTCATTGATATTTTGTTGGTTTGATTGTTGCTGTGTGAGAAGTACTTGATGTTCATAAAATCTGAATAAACATTTTCTAATATTTTCTCTAGCTACCAGCAAAGGCTTAAGTTTAATGGAAGGGAAGAAGACATTAAGAAAGTGAATAATTCCTATGAGAAACCCAGCACAATAGTTGCCAAGGAAATTAATTATTTTATTTAAATTTTTTTTATTTAATTATTTTTACCAAATCTTTATTTTATTTATTTAAAAATTTTAAGCTATTTATCTAATGTGGATTTATTATATCCATATGTCATATTTTAATTGAATCAACTAGTACACTTCATTAGTTTATGTGGCACTTAACAAACATGTCAGCAACCCATTAACGGTGGGGCTAATTTTGTTGAAGTAAACTTTAGGGTGTAAAATCCAATTTTTCAAATTTCAGAGTGTAAAATTCAAGCAATCCCAAACATTAGGGGTGTACTTTGCAATTTACCCTAAATATATATATGTATAAAAGATTCATAGTGCGAAAATTATACTATAAGGACAAAGAACCTTTAATGTTCAAAGTTCAAATACTTAGAAGAAAATACGCTTTTCATATTCAAAAATGTAATACATTGATTAAACATATTTTCCGTACTATATTTATAAAAAAAAAATACTCAAAATTTAACTTAACATTGATATTCCTATCGCGCTCCTTTGCTTAAATTGGAGGGCTTGGCAAGCCTATCTAAACACATAAATACAAGAACGACAAATATACATTAGAGTTACAACAAGACCAGCCCTTAAACAATATTCACTATGCGTGTATATTTTTTATATCAACATAATCCCTGCAGGAGACGTGGGACAACAATCCATCAAGGTGGATGTGTGACAAATTTGGCTGACTAGCTTCTTTCATCTCCCACCCAATTGTTCTTCTCCTTGGGCCCAGTAGGACCTTCCTCTCCAGATAACTCAATAGGTAACTTATCAAATATATTCTCTACTGAATATCTGAGCATCACAGGCAAAAGATTAATTAGCTTATCCAGCTCAGTTCTTGAATCGTAAACAATAGTTGGACCCCATTCTCTCATAAAATGCAACCAAAAAGGCTCTGTAATAACCTCATCTCCAAGATACTCTGCTGCAACAAGTTCATAATGGATGCTTGAATCCACATACAAATTACTCCGAGCACAATCATTCCTCACTCCAATCCCGAGCTTTGCAGACCCCTGGAGATACATCCCGGGATGAGGGTAACTTGCATGTCCACTCTTTGATGAGTAAACAACAGCTTTATTTCCCTCTATGTACTCTAAGTCATAAGCTTCCACCCATTGACCACCACTATGCTGTGAATAATATATACTCCAAAGCTCACCCGTGAAGTTGCATATACGAAGTGTGTAATGCTCCCAATCACCCACATGCTCCCCAATCTTGCTAAGAGCAATATTCAATAATCCAACTTTCAGTGTGGCAGGGCCATTGAAGGGGCAGAAAACCCACATTGCAATGTCAGTAAAAGTACCACCTAGAGCTGGCTTCACATGAACAACAAGTTTTGCACTTTCTAAGTTCCCATGTTTGACAATCTCTCTGCGATCATCACTCGGCAAGTCAATCCAAAATTCCCCATCATTCGTTCCCCCACCTGGCAAATTTGAGCCATTTGCATCAATATCCTCACCATATAGACTGCCAGCTTTGAACAATTGTGCTCCATTTTTGAAAAACCATGTAACAGAAGATGGCAAGAAGATCTCTTCAGGATGAAAGAAAACAGTGGGTCCATAGTGGTGGATAAGTGCATGAATCTGATCAAGATTTGGCATTGCAGGTAGAGTAGGATTTAAATTCTTCAAGCATGCAATAGGCATATCTTCTCCAGGAATCCAGTAGCTACTGCAGAAATATGTCCCCACAGGAACTCCTTTCCCCAGCATGCCCCGGTGATGGGGTCTAATACTCCAAACTCGGAACGGCAAGTTTGGAAATTTGTAATCGACATCAAGTATGAGGCGGTAAATTTCACATTCATCTGTTAGGTCACTTCTGACACATCTCACTTCATCCAATTCAGGCTTCTCTGGCTTGTTGGTAACCAAATAGCCCATGGGCTTGTAACCCTCAGGTGGTTGAGGTAGCCAAATATAACCACAGTCACCATACTTTTCATCACCCCCATCATTAGGACTCCACACTAATGTATAATCAAGAGGCACTTGAAGAGCCGGAGGCTTAATAGGGTCACAAGTATGAGCATTTTCTGGTGAATAAATAGGTACTTCCCTAGCCACAAGAACAAAACCTCGTAAAGGCAGGTTGTTAGGTTGGCAATAGTGACCAAGGCAATAGAATCCATCTGGTATTCCCACTGGTTTGTAAAACGTAACACCTTTCTTCTTGTCTTGTGATAGGTTGTAGCCCCAAATGAACTCAAACTTTGTGATCTTGATAACTTGTATTTCTCCAAGACTTATTCTTCCAGAAGCAAAACTTTCACCTGAGAAGGCAATCATACAATTAAGTAAATTATATGAAGAAGCTGAATTCTCATTCCAGCTTTAGACATGAAATCATATATGTATATATATCTGTGTGTGTGTGAAACATTGCCTATAAAGCACAATCAAAAGAGCCCCCCCGTCCTAGCATGACGTTTTTCCCCCTTCTTTGGAGTCACTTAAACACAATAAGTACAAAAGAAAATATAGAACAAAACAAGCAGAAAAAATAGTCATTAAACCATTAATTCAAATACCGGAGCTCTGAGGTTAGAAATCTATACACAGCTTTGACAAACCAATAACACCCTCCAAGGAACTTTAAACAGAAATTAAAATGGAAAAATATAGAAGTACTTTAAAAAAAATTTTAAAAATATATATATACATGAGCACACTAAAGAAACTTGGCTATACATGACCTCTATCAGAAGTAATAATCATATTACTTCTGATAGAGCAGAAAGAATTTATATATATATATATATATATATATATATATGAGCACACTAAAGAAACTTCACTTTACATAACCTCTATCAGAAGTAATAATCATATTACCAAGTTGTCCATGCTAAGAATTTAGAATCACCCGCTGTTCCAAAAGTACAAATTGTAAGAGCAGAAAGAATTTATCAACAATACTTTCACACCCTTGGTCTTGTCATCACATTTCACAGAAGCATACAACTAATCGGATACTCAACTTTGAATATCTTTCCACAAAGTACACACTTCAACAGCAACAATTGAAGTCACAATAATGGTAGTCTATGTGCGTAGAATATTGAGCAAATGAAATGGCATTTACTTTCTTGTTTCTTTTCCCTCACAACAAAGTAGCCTACCGACAAAACAATACGAACCACCTTACCAAAGAAAAGGAATACAGACAGCTGGAAATTGAACAATGAATAAGGGCCCCTTTAACACAAATGTAATATTTTTCTCATCGTAAGGAGAAAGGTAAAGCTACACCATCAATCTCAAATTGACACAATCATTAAACTGTCCACAGGAAATCAAAGAAATTTGACATATTTGATAAGTTCAAGCTCTCTCTGCAGTACAAATCTGATTGACCACACAAATAACACAGAAACACTGACAAAAACAAAAACAACAATAACCAGAACAAACAGACAAACATAACTAAAAAAGCACTTTCACCAATAATCCATCCCGACAAGCCATAATCAACAATCCAGAAACACCCATTAACCAGAAAAACAAAATCTCAATCAAAACACTATCTTCAGCAACAAAACCCACATACCCATCAACCAAAAATACATAATTTACACAAGAAAACCAAAAAAAAAAAAAAAAAATTTCAGAACCCACGTTTTATTTTCAGAAAACAAACAAACAAATAAATAAATAAAACCCATAAGCTTTTACCTTCAGGCCATTGGGGAATGGGAGCTGGCAGTGAATAGGGTTGGGGCTGAAAAGGCTGAGAGAAATCGGCGGGTGTGTTCCAATAAAAGCATTTGCACCCAAACATAATCGCAAAAAGCTCTCTCACATACAATAAAATGGCTTTCAAAGCTTTGATCTTTAAGGCGTCTGATACTGAGAGTATATTTGTTTTGAACCCCCTCAGCATATTCCAAAAACTCCTATAATATTGGAGGGTTCACCTAGTATGACCCTCTTACACAATTATTTGGTTTTTGATAGTAATAGAGAGAGCGAGATCTCTGTTGTCTGTGTTGAAACTCTTGACTATTTTGAGGGTGGTGGAGTAGTATTTGTCGAAAGGGGTAGACATGGAAATGGCATGGAACATTTGGAAAGAAAAGGTTGGTTTTGTAAGGTAATAGAGTTCAAAAATATATTTATTAAAAAAAAAAAATTGTCCTATTTGTGGGTGGTGGGTCACCATGCAATTTTTAATGTATTTATATATATATGGCCATATGGGTGCAATCAAATAGGTTGGGTTGCATTTTTTTTCATGCTTTAGTCAGTGAGTGGCCAAGGCTCGGAGGGACATGGAGAGGAGGGCCCCTCAAGTTTGAAAATTTGGTTCATGTTGTCTACCCAAAAAATAGAAATGAAAATAAAAGTTGCGGAGATATTTTCCTCCAAGCCATTACATAAGGTTTGAAAAGATTATTTATATATAGTTTTAGAGTAATACTATATTTATAATCTTTTTTACAATAATTTCATTATAATTTCTAAATAAGATGTTGTTATTGGTTGTTATTGATGGATAATAAAAATAATTTTTGTAGTAGCCTTAGATTAGAACCATAAATAATTTGTCACTTAGGATTTGTTAAAATTATTATGAAAATATTGTGAATATGGAATTTCTCATTGTTTTAATCATGTCACTTTTTTAATGAGTCATATGATTTATTTAAATAATACATACAGATAACCTTATTAATCATCATGTTATGGATTAATTAGAGGAGATAGTTTCAAATTGATCCGAAACTAAATTTTGTCCATTCTTTCCGGGACAAATTTGTAGCCAATGATCACAACTCCGACTAAAAAAATTAACATGGTTACATATTTTAATAATTTAACCGTTAAATTACATGTTTTTTATGTTTTTAACACACATATCAAATTTCATGTCAATTTGATATTATTTACTATTCAATCCATAAACTTGTTTTTTATGCATAATTTTAGACTACAAAATTTTAAAATTTAAACATTTAATTGATCGCATAGCTATTAATCTTTGATCTTCTGAAAATTTTGCAAACATAAAAGATATAAAAAGAAAACGTAATCCAATGGTAAATATGTCAAAATTCACATCCAATAAAAAAGTATTCAGTAGAGTTGTAGCTAAACTTTGTCATTATTTTGGATACTAAATAAATACTAGCCAAAATATGTCAAATTAATTTTTTTTTTCAAATTAAAAATGGGAAAGAAACCAAAATAAAATGAGAAGTTTTTCTTTCACCTTCGTCTTTCAACTTCATTTTTACAATAAATTACCCCCAAAAAAAAAAAATTAGTACCTCTCAATTATTTTCAAAATGATGCGTTACCTATCTTAAAATAGTCTTACATGCACCTTAAAATTCAACAATTCTATCGTCTAACACCGTAGGGTTTACCTTCTTCTTTAAATTTTATTCCAAATTATTTTTTTTTTCCCCCCTAAAGAGGGGATACTTGTATAAACATTAAAAAATTAGTAGAAAATTAATTTTTGAAAGTAGAAAAACAGAGGAGCTGAGAGCAAAGAGAGGAGTGGCTAGGAGTAGAGAGAACTAAAGAGAAAAGAGGGATGTAGGGTTTTTTTATAAGCAAGACTTAGTTACAGTACTTAGGTATTGTTCCTTAGGTTTCCCTTTTAAGATTCTGCCATGTGAATTTTTTTTTATGAGAATGAAATGTATTTTGTAATTAAATAGTCACATGGTTGAATCTTAAGATGTGAACCTAAGGAACAGCGCCTAAATTACTGTACTTAGATTTGGTACCTTTTTTATTAAGTCAAAGGAAAATAAAAACCAAGTGGGTCTCCTATGGGCTGAAGACCAACGGCTACTGAAACCCAACAAAAACTTTTTATTTTTTGGATTCTTCAATGCAAAGAGCAACCGCCTTCATGGCATCTTGAAGTAATGGATCTTCCCCATCATCATACTTTGCTTTCAAAAAGAAAAGCCTTTTCATGGTGGAGCATAGCCGCCCAAGCAAAGAAGCTGGTACTGCAGGTGCATGAAAAAAAACACTCTTGGTGAGAAAAGTGCATTTTTCTTGCAAATGTCTTTGAGAAAAAGAGAAGCTTTCACCATAAAATAGAGCAAATGATAGTGGGATGCTACCTCTGCAACATTTTCACTACACAACAATCATCAAGTGATAAGCCCTATTTATAACACACATGACACCTTAAATTAGTTTATTGCTTTTGTGAAAGGAAAATGAAAATGGTAAACCTACAAAATTATTTTACAAACTCTTGATGTGATGAGTAATTGTTAGTAAATAAGAAAGTAATTTTGTTAGTGAACCAAAATGAAAATTAATAAAAAAAATTTATAAATATTATAAAATAATTTGTAATTATAACATTACTTGTGATGTAACATTAGTAATGGATTTTACACACAAGCTACATGACTAATTAGGCCAGTCATGCCAAAACACAAGAATAAGCCAGAGTCCAACAACTAGCTCCTAATCTTAAGCCCACTATCTCAAGATATCATTTAAGATGGCCCATTAGCATAAAATGAACCATCTAGAAACAAAAGTGTTTGAAACAAACTTATCACGCCAGCATGAGCTATCTAGAAACATTGCAAAAGGTTAAAATAAAGTCTAAAATGTAAAATCATGTGATTCCTTGGCACTGGAAAACAAAAATACCTTTGCCCAACAACCTCTCAAATATTTATACTTATGAAATCACCATTAAGTTAAGGTTATATACTCTTTTTTTTCTTTTCTTTTTTAACTCAAGTATGATTATCCGAGAAAGCGTGTGAGCTACAATGATTATAGGATACTCATTATCGAATCTGTCCTTATTCACTCACACTGTCACACACACATACGCATGCAAAAATAAAAACTCTAAACAATTGTGAAGATTAGTCCAATCTTACCTCAACATTTGCCACCTGTACGGTTCTCAAAGAACATGCACCAAAACCAAACAAACAACATATGCCCAGAAATTTAAACGTGTCTAGAACAGAAGGAATTAGGGTCAAACTGTCAAAGTCTTATGCAGCGTGGTACCACGCGCCTCAGCTTTGTATGCAGATACAGGCTGTTAAGGTCCTTATAGTATGGTCCTCCTCGTGGACCTATTATTAAAGAAAAGAAAGCAAAATAGATATTTTTCTCTCTGCCTAGCTACATTGCACTCTCTCCACCATTCAATAATCTATCTCCTGATTTTCCTGAGATCCAAACAAAAGCTAACGTGTGGTGTTGGAAACATCAAATTGCCCTCCTTTCTCTTTATATATAAATATAAAAAGGGACCTGTAAAGGACTCATTGGTTCACTTTCTAAAATCTATATTCTTTTCTTGTCCACTTTTTTGGTCATTGGAAGTACTCTGAGATCATTGCTTTACTCTCTTACTACATCTCAAAAGAGGTACACTTTCATTCTGTTTCTGCCACCTTTCCATTTTTTTCTGCAATTTTTTGGAGCTTATTCTGATATGAGATATGCACTGCTTCTCCAACTATGTTGCAAGAATAATGTCACATCGATGAACTACTTTTTAATGCATGAATTGTGTTCCTTTCCTCTCCTTCACGATGCCATACTTCATGAAGGATGACTCTCTATATGCTATTGCTCTTTTCTTTTCCTTCATGAATTGTTTCCTATGTTCTCTTTGGACTGATGTGTTCTTATTGTAATTTTAAACTATTTCAATTTTGTGTGTGTTTCAAGTTAGCTTAATTGATAATCTTAGAATTAGGAATCTAAAATTGAATCCTCTAAATAGTGAAGGGTAATCATTATTGTCAAATTAAAAATCTAATTTTGAATCACATCTTTTTAAAAATAAAGAATAATAATCATTATAGAACAAATACCATAAATTCAAATCTTATTATAATTAATGTGTATACACATATGTTTTACTATTTTAAGGTTAACCGTTGGTGTTAACATGTAATTTTAATGTGATATTAGTTAAAACCAAATACATAAAATGGACTTTCTCAAAAAAAAAAAAAATGCATAAAATGGCGCTCATACCCTTGTGAAAAAAGGGCAAATTTATTAACTGCTCTTGGTAAATTAATAAGATAACTATACTAATCATTCTATTCCTTTTGCCTTGTCTCCATTTACATTTTCCTTTATGACAGTCTCAACTCTCAACCTCTTCCTTTCTTTTCTCCACAGGACTTAATATCCAAAACAAAAGCCTACAACTAGAGCTTTATATTGTCAAAGAAAAATGCTGCTAAGAAGCTCTTCAACACCAGTTCTTGGATCCCTCCTTCCATCCTTCTCAGACAGTCCCAATAACATCATCATCAAGCACCAACCACCTACCATTCCCCAAAATCACAACAACAACAGGTTCTCACTTCACCAAACTGGCTCTCTCAACCACTCCCCATTCTCATGCAATTCCTCTCCAATCTCTCCCTCCATTGCTGACCTCGATCGGAACAAAGGCTTTCGAAGAGCTCAGTCTGATGGAAACTTGGAAGGACTAGCCTATGCTTCTTGCAGCACCAATGAAGACCAATACATTGAAACAAACCTACCCAAGAAGTTTTCAGCGAGACCCAAGTGCACCATGTTGCAAACCATACAATCTTTCTCATTTTATAATTCGAAAGGTGAATATGAAGATGAAGAAGATGAAGAAGAGAGTGACATAGACGATGATGATGAAGAAGAGAGAGAAAAGAGGGTCATGGCTATGAGAGCACAAACTCTAAGTTTGGAGAACAAAATGAACAGCATGATTTTGACTGAAGAGGTGAATGTTAAGGATCAAATTTGGAATACGGGTATTGGAGATGAAAAGGAGCTTCTTGGTCAAGGGATGTTTCTTGCAAGAGGGATTGGCATTGGTGGTGCCAGTGGTGGTGGTGGTAATGGTGGTCGAGGACATGGTGGCAGCAGTGGAGATTTCAACTCAGGAGAGGACAACCAAGGAGTTGAGGAGTATTATAAGAGGATGGTGGAGGAAAATCCTGGCAACCCATTGTTTCTGAGAAATTATGCTCAATTTTTGTACCAGGTTAGTTTTGTTCTCTCTTTGTTTACCCATTAGTTTCTTTTCTTGTTGATTAAAACTGATGCTAAGATTTGTGCTTTGCTTAAATCATACCAATATAGTTACTCTGATGATAATATTTTTGCAATTTTTGTCAAAATGATGAACATTTTGCTTCCATTGGACATATTGCTTTTCTTAACATTTGTAATGATAACGCATATCAATATATAAGACATATTGCAATGATGGATAACTGGATACTAAAGAAGCAATTATCATATCACAAGCTAGAAGAACCTTTTTAGAAGCTAAAGCTAAATTTTGACGAGGGAATGATAAAATTTATAAATGATACTCTGCTTCACTGGGGCATTGTTACTAGTTAGTAATGCTTAAACACATTATTTTGACAGTCAAAGAGGAACCTTCAGTACGCCGAAGAGTACTACTCTCGTGCTATCCTAGCAGATCCAAAGGATGGTGAAATTCTATCACAGTATGCTAAGCTAATATGGGAGCTACATCATGATCAAGACAAGGCTTTAAGCTACTTTGAACGAGCAGTTCAAGCTTCTCCTGAAGATAGGTATGTGTATTCCATTGAATAAAAAATTTTACATACATTAGGATGTTATTTTAATTTTCTTGTTCAAGTGCATGGTATGCACTTCGCCAACTATATAACATGTGATTCTTGGTTTTCAGCCACGTTCAAGCAGCATATGCTAGCTTCCTCTGGGATACAGAGGTATATGAAGAATGTGATATGCCAAAAGATGTTGAAGCCATGCCATCACAATTCCATGGAGCCGTGGCTTCTGCGAGTGCTTAAATTGTGGAGCAAAGCATGTGGACTGATAAAGCATCAAGCCGTTGAAGCCATATCATTGGTTGACAGGAAGAGATGGGTTTTCCAGGATGATCTTGCCAGTGGCTTGTATATCAAATGAAGGTGTTAGGTAGCTATAGTTTGAACACGATGTAAACTATAAGGTGCTAATGACCATTTAGCCATGCCAGTGATTTGCCCCAAAAAACACCTATCAGGAAGGGAATCTACCAAATGAACGAAAAATACAAAGAAAATAAAAATTATCCAGAATTCTTCATTGTCATGATTCAATGTTTATGTATGAACAAAAAAATCTAAATAATACCTGAGTTACTTTCTCCATTATATCCTCTTCTGAAAAACAAAGATCTCTCTCACCACAAATAAGATTTCTCTTCAAACTAATTTGAAGAAAAGCCCTTCAAACTCTTTATATATATTTTTATTAAGTTTGAATTTTAAAAATCTAATCATTAAATTGCATGTTCATTATGTTCTTTAAATGCATATCAAATTTCGTTCAAATCGAATGTTATTTACGATACAATCGATAAACTTATTTTTTATACACAACTTTATATCACAAATACTTAAATTTAAATATTTACTTGATAACATAACAATTGACCTTTGATATTCTTGAAATTTTATAAGCATGAAAGATATAATAATAACATGTAATCAGGTTAGATTTTTCAGATTCACACTCACTATAAAGATATATAAGGAGTTCAAAAATTTTCTCTCCAAATTAGTTTAGAGAAAAACCTTTTTTTCCCTTACCAATGTCCCATACAAGCAGAAGCAGCAGCATCTTTTTGGGAATTCCTGGACAAATGACTTGGAAGCACAAAATTGTTGAATTTAAAGTCAATCATGGAACCAACCAAAATTGTTGTACCAGCTGTTTAGAAGATCATGACAATCAACAAGAGGAAACAAGATTGATATCAGATTGTTCACTCTGATAAACAACAACAATGATATTCTGATATAAGAGAATCTAGAAGAGTAAAGTATGATTTCTAAGATCAGAAAGTCATTCATTAAGCACTTGTTTTCCTGAAAGCATGGAACATATAATGCCAAAAAATTTCCCACTTGAATTGCATGATAAAACCCAATCAAGGGGAAAAACAACATAGCTATACCCACACCAGAAACAACACAAGCAAGTCTCTCACCACTGCCATTCATGTAAAATTGCACACCCCAAAAAAGTACATCATATTTTCCTGAAACCATCAGAAGGAAAATGTTTTATCGGCAAAACTTATGAGCCTAAATAGCTCAAATCACCCATCAGATCAGACTAGTAGCTTTGACCCACGGATAGTTCTGCCCTCAAAAAACTTCTCCCCATCTTTAGATGCATACCGCCTAAGGCTTTTCAGCTCATCGTGAACCACGCTGATAAAAATCATTGCCTCTTAGTCTGTTGTCACCACCATCCTGATAGCTTCCCCTGCCCAGACTCCGTGACCCAAAACGCCCCCTTGGAGCCTCTGTTTGGTAACTGCCTCTTCCTCTTCCCCCCCGTCCTGGTTATAGCAATTCAAAATAGATGTTAATATATACAAATTCAGCGTCATTTCAACACTACAACAAAACAGACGAATAACAATTGGTTACTCCAAGAACACCATGCCACAAGGAAAATAACTACTATAAAAGTACGAAAGTTGAATTAGCTGCAAACATATGTAAGATCTAGTTTGGCCCATAAATTTTTTAGCATCAATGAATCCAATAGTCACTAGTAGACAGCAAATATTACCTATTCTGAAATGAGGTGTTTGCTTGTTACTAAGATAACCATGACTTGTTATCATGATAACTACCACACAGCAGAAGCTAAAAACCACTACTTCTTCACCATTGTGTCAAAAATGCCAATGTACCGCCATAAAAATTTCCATGTCCCTCTCCTTTCTAGTCCCTTGGTTTTTGGAACAAACTTTTTTTGTTCAAAAATATTTTCGCACATCACGTTACAACTATATATAAAAATCTAATCTGTCTTTTCTAAGAAAAATAATTCTGACAGTTGCTCTTTATATTCCAAAAAGATTTTTTAGGTAAGAATCCATGTGGCCCACATAGACTAATCTGTTAAGAATCCAAAGCCAACCCCAAAAAAATTGGGAATAAAGCACATTTATCCTTAATATTCAAGATTTTTTTATATAAGTTGATTTATTTTAAAGATATAATTTCAGCCAAACTGACATAAAAGCAGTTAGCAATTCAACATTTGAAACTATATAAAGCATGTGATCAAAGAACAAATAATCCATAAGAAATATATTTGTTTGAGTACAATTTTTAAGACATCTCCAACTATGCCTGATTTTTTGATAATACGAATTAGAGGAATAGATAAAAGGCACATACTTCCACCTCGAGAAATGCCACTGCTGTTTGGTCTCCTTTCCTCAATGTAGACTTGCCTTCCAGCCAACTGTATCGGAGATGCCTATAAAGATAAACAAGTTTAGGCCCAGCTAACAGTATTTTATAGAATTGAAATTTAAAATATAATTCATTGCAAAAATTTTAAATTATAAACCATTGCAAAATTTCAGTATATTATTGAAGATAAAAAAAAATTACAGCACATAAGACAGGCTGGTTCTTTCAGGCACCATAAAATATAAAGAAAAAATGGATTAAAATATTACAACTTTCAGGGAATAATAATCAAAATCCCAATTTACTGTTATATTCACATTGCATGGATATAATAGTAATAACAATTCCGTAAGTATTAAAAACATAGTTTATTTAGTTTTTTGTAAGCTTCAATAGATAAGATACCTGATACGCATCCATGATATATTCAAGTTGTAACACAAAATATCAATAAAATATTACCAAATACTTAGGATATTCACTACAACACCTTGAAGACTTTTTCAAATATATTCAAAGATTAAAAAAAATATATAGAGAGAAATACAAACCTTGAGTGCATTTTGAACACCAATAAGGTCTTCGAACTCAACAAAGGCATAGCAAACTCCAACTTCCTGTATAAATCAATTGCTATTTTAGCTGCACACAAGGTCACATACAACGAAGTCACTATCAAGAAAGAAAATCCCACCTTGCGTAACCTAATAAAGACACCATCAGGTATAATTTTGCCAAAGTCCTTGAATTCCTGCTCAATTTCTTCTTCAGTAATCGTAGGAGGCAAGTTTCTCACATAAACAGATTTTGGTTCATCTGGAAGGAAGATGAAGAATCAACTTAATGCTTCAAAAATGAAAATGCTCAAACATATCAACTTAGTTGCATGAGATAACCTTCCAAGTCTGAAATTCAAATACAAGTGTACTCTCATAAATGGAATCCTCAGAATTTCACGTGAAATATTGGCACATCACACAACTATTGGAATTTGAACCAATCACATGGTCCCCAAATAACATATATATAACTTTTTTTATAAGTAAATTATTATTTGGACAGGAGGACCCAGCCCATATGTCCAACTAAATATTACTTAAACAAATTTTTTTTTTGATAAATCGATAGTTGGGGGTGATGGGAGTTGAACACTAGATGTCTCTATTGGAAACACTAGGAGATGCCAATGGAGCTAATTAAATGATACATTGTAGACTGCAATAACAGGGGAAGGACAAACACTACAAAGTACAGACAGCCCAAGACCAGCAATAAAGTTAATGCTATAATGTCATCAAAACATAAATGATAAATTTTAAAAACATGTATCAATAACTAGACCTTCTTCCATTGTCAGACCCTCCTCCACTGCCTCTGCCGCATATTCAGGCACATATGACAATGCAGAGTTTGACTGCTGAGCAGCAGGCTGTGGCGTATGATTCCACTCTGAAGCAGTCGGGAAACTTCTATTTAAAGATGGCTGGCCGGCTGCTGATGGTGCAGGCTGCCCTCTAGAAACTCGCAGCTAGCAAGTTCCAACCATTAAAAACACAACACATAATATATAAGTTAATTAAACCACAGAAACTAATAAATTCCAAATTTCAATTAATGATGGATCTGGTTTTAGTAAAGGTATACACACACACACACACAAAAACAAACAAAATACATATCAATAAAGGTTCCACTCCTCCCATGCACAAATCTGAATCAAAGGAAAACACCCAATTCTTCTTGTGTTGACTCCCATGCATGGTCCCATTGCTTCTTTTTATTTATTTTAAATTTGCATATGTCTTCTCCAACCCCAGTTTCTCTCTGACATAGATGCTTTTTACTAATGAATCCAATATTTTTTTCCCCAATTGATTAATGAACAAAATGACTTTTGATCATGTCAGGTATGTGAAGAACATACAAACATGTGCAAACCAAACTCGCATAAACCTTCAATAAAGGAAAAGTAGCAAATCCAAAAGCACTTGCAGGAAACAAACACATCCTGAGACATAATGGCAAAAAAACAATGCAGCAGTACATTTGAAAATGAAAACAGAGTGGCACAGGTGTAAACCACCCCCCACCATCCACCACACACACTCCAGAGTAACAGAACAGGTACATACAATAGAAGCATAAGTTTTCTTCAGTGGCTCTCCCACAGGCTCCTCCACAGCTACAGCTGGGGCTTCATGCACAGTGTTTGCCACACTTTGAAGTGAAGCAGATATCTCCTCTGCAGGAGCTTCGTCTACCACAATTTCAGTTTCATGATCCTCTTGCAGCTGTTGCTCTGGGAGACTATATTGATGTTGTTGCTCTGGGAGACTATACTTATCAACTGGATCTTCTTCTATATGGATTGAATCAACATAATCCCGGGCCTCTTCCTCCAAAACATAGTCAGAAACTGCTAATACCACTGGGTTAAAATAATCCCCCAAAAAAAAAGACATGGAAAAAAATAAAAACAAAAATGCAACACTTCACCTACTAAACAATCTAGAACAGCCACAAGTTGATGATTTCAGGGAAAAAGGAACAAGAAAAGTACTCCAAGTTTATAAACAACTTTATTTTTTCAACCAAGAATTTATGAAAATATCTATGTTACATGACAACAAGGAAATTCCTGCACACACAGTTCACCAAATGAACTATGCTTCCTCAACTAGCAATATTACTGATGATTTGATAATGCGCCTTAAATAAGTAAAGGCAAAAAGAATCATGATGGTATAACTAACCCCAACACTTGCATGGGACCAAACACAAATTGATCCTTTTTCGTTCACATTAACTGTGACATGCCAAGTCAATTTCCATAGGCTAAGACTGGGAAAAGCATGGATGAGTTCAAACATCCAAGAATAGGAAACTAGAAACTTGTTGGCTAATTTAAATAGACATCTACACTGTACAATGAGTCCCATATGCATATAATTGTTTAAACTCATGGTGGAGCCATGCAAATTGCATATGAAACCTACTGGGCTCAAATTTCAAATATTTAGTAATTAACAATTCTCATAGCAAAGCAGCTGCATTACCTGGCGGCTCTGGAAGAGGGCTAGAAGCATTCAGCTGTGTATCAAACTGGTGTTCTGATGGAATAGGTGCTTGATGTTGATAGATAATTTCATCATCATCATTGAACTGGAAAATATCATTAAGAACAAAGTAACCTGTCTCTTGAGGAGCAAGAAAAAAGGTCTGAACAAATTTCCTTCGTCCACTGAATTCCCTTGCTTTAACCAATCCTGAAACCATTACCAGAACACCTTGATTCCAAGAATCAATGGAATTTAATGTCTTGACCTCAATTGAAGTGAAATTCAACGACATGATGAGCGTATGAATTTCCTGCAGAGGGGGGAAAATTATAAATTAACATGAAGAAGAAACAAAAAATAAAATAAAATAAGAAATGTATCAGGTCACAAAGCAAAATACACACAGTTGGCAACAGAAAAATTTAAGGAAAGTCTGATTGCATCTGAAAAGATAAACCACCAAAATATATTATAGATCATATTTCCACTAGATATAGAATAATCCAAGAAAATTGCAATTTGGTGACATGTAAATTAGAAACAACTGATGAGCATTTCATATCTTTTGCTGATGACACCATTTTATTTTGTGATGCTTCTAGGGAACACTTGCTATATGTCAAAAGATGGATCTGATTTGTTTTGAAGCTGTCGGTAGCTTAGATGCATTAGCAAGTATTATTTGTTGTAAAGTGGATAGTTTAACAATGAAATATTTGGGAATGCCTTTGGGTGCTCCGTTTAAGGAAACTTCAATTGGAATCCCATTTTGGAAAGGATGGAATGGAAACTCTCTGGTTGGAAGATACTTTACTTATCAAAGGAAGGTAGACTCACTTGGTTGAAGAGTACTCTGTCAAGTCTTCCAACATAATACTTAACTCTTTTTACCATCTTGAAATCTGTGGCAGATAAACTTGAAAGAATTAAGAGGAACTTGTTGTGGGGGACTTCAGAGAGTAGTTTAAATGCTCCTTGGTGGCACGAAATAAGGTTTGTTCGCCTATTGAGGTTGGTGGCTTGGGGGACAGGAGGATTGTGTGTTTTAATCAAGCATTACTAGGGAAATGATTATGGAGGTTTGGGCATGAAGCATGTCATTTATGGCAAAAAATATTGGGAAGACAATATGGGGGCCCAAGTACCAAAGTTAGTAGGGGGCTCATGGGTGTGGATTATTGTGTAGTATAAGAGCAGGGTCAGGATATAATGACCTCCCCTCGATTGTGTAGATATTTTCTGCTTTGAATCCTAGATCCTCAAGGTTTTGTTCTCCTCCCAAAGCACACAGCAGTCAAAGAAAAGGCCTCTACACATTGAAGAGAGATCACCCATTATAAGCACATCTGGGATAGATTCTCTTTCCATGTGGCTTTTGAAGTTGGAGCAGGTAATCGTATTCAATTTTGGCATGATCAGTAAGCTGGGGATATTCCTCTTAAACTTCTTTAACCTGTTCTCTTTGCGTGCTCAGCTGATAAGGAAGCTTTTATCTCTAATGGTTTGGGTCCCCAGGTGGTGTGGGGATTGCACCCTTCAAGAGGCCTTCCCGGAACTATATAGCTTTAGACATAATAAGGAGTCATCTATAGCGGAAGTCATACATTTTCCTAACCAATGCTGCATTGGGACATACAATTTTCTAGAGCTATATGAGATTGGGAGTTGCAACCTTTGACTGCTTTTATCGACCTTATATATTCTATGCCACTTAAGGGTGAGGGACATCACAAGACAAACTTTGTTGGAAGTCAGCACAAAGTAAGGGTTTTAAGGTGCGTGAGTACTATTTCTCCCTTTCCTCAACTCCTAGCATTCTTTTTCTGTGGAAGCCTGTGTGGCGCTCAAAGATCCCTTCTAGGGTAGCTTTCTTTTCTTGGACTGCATCCTTAGGAAAGATTTTGACTATTGACAACTTATGGAATAGAGATGATACTGTTGTGGATTGGCACTTTATGTGCAAAAGAAGTGGAGTCAAAAGAACATCTGTTACTTCATTGTCCCATAGCTTTTGAGCTATGGACAATGGTGTGGAATTTGTTTGGTCTTCTATGAGTTATGCCAGAGTATCACTGATTTATTCTCAACTTGGCAAGGTCCTTTTGGTAAACATCAAAATATAGTTTTCTGGAGGGTTGTACCGCACTTTGTTCTTTGGTGTCTTTGGCAGGAACGGAATGTGAGATGCTTTAAGGAAATGAATAGTCTATCCTCAAGATTAAATCTCTTCTTCACTCTTTTCTGGATTGGAGTACTGCTTTTAATCTTTTCCCTATTCAAATTTATTAGATTTGTTAGACCTTTGTAATTTGAGAGATTGATGTAATGTTACTCAAGTACACCACCAGTGTACCTGGGTTTTCTCTTTTTTGATTAATAAACTTTTGTTACTTATAAAAAAAAGGTGGATGGGGATAATAGGAGTTGGAACTTGAGGTTTCATAGAGATTTTCAAGATTGGGAACTTGAGGCAGCTTTCTCTTTTCTTCATCATATTTATTCTCTCGGGGGATGTGTTTCCGATTGGGGTCCATTGGGTCATGCCCAGGTCTTTGCAAGCTTATTGTTTGGTTGGAGGAATTGGTTCGGGAAGCAAGGCTCTGATGTTTGGAATTTGGTAGTTGATACTGGGTTGTTTGACGTGTGCTGTTTGAAAGGAGCGGAATTGTAGTTTGTTTGAGGACACTAAAGTCTCTTAGGATCAATTAAAAAGAGTGTTTCACCACACTGTTTTTGATTCGTCCAGATTTTGGGGTTCAACTCATTGCTTATCCATTCTTGAGTTTCTAGCTCCGCTTAGACTGTCCATGTGATACTTTTTGTATTTTGTATTTTTGCTCCTTTGTGTTCATCATCATGAACTCAAAAGTTCTTCTCTCTAATTAATAAAAATGCATTACTTACCTATCAAAAAAATATAAAGAAGAGAGGAGACAAGGGGCATCAGGCCAATCAAGAAGTTCCACTTTGCACCTCTTGTCACACCAAATAACCGTACCAAAGAACAGACACAACAAAGATTGGGAAATGTAGCATAATGAAAGGGTTGGCTAATTAGGGGAATTCTCAGAAAATAGGTTGTAGCAATTTTTATCAGGTATAAAGTAGCAATTTGAATCAAGAATAATGTAGCAATTTGGGAAAATTCATGCAAAGACAACCTTCCTCTTAAATCTGATAAGTTTAGAGAAAGTGGAATACAATGATGAACTGCAATGTATAGATAAATTTCCTAAGAATGAGACAAGATTTTAAGGTTATGTCATCCACAAGTTTCCTAGTCGAATTTTGGACTATATTCTGGGACATGAGGGTAAGATACAAGAAAATGAGCTTACAAGGTCAGCTTTTCTTATTTCTGATTTTCCTGGTTTGATTTATTTATCCACATTCCCCTAAAATGATTATTTCACAATCACAATTTTTTTTAAGTGACTTAATTATTCAAGGAAAGTGGTTCTGGCAAATACCTCAAAACTGGGTTCTATGAAATAATCTCATTTCTGGAAACTAAAATCCCCAAAAGATGGGCATTCCAAAATAAGCACTTTCTTACCAATTATAATCATAATTGTCAAAACATGAATGTGAATTGGTTTTTTTCTCTATATCGTGTATCGTAAGATACACAAACAACTAATGAAATTTATAAAAATAAAGATAAAAATTATAGATATACATAAAAAAAATATATATTCACTATAAATTTAAAATATATTCAACTAATGACTAAGTTAATCATTACTCATGTAATAATATTTAACAAAGCTAACTAAATAAATCAAATTAATATGCATTTATAACATATACATTCATTTTATATTAAACTCAAAAGTGGACATGAGCCAAAATAATAATTTCTTCTCATCATATTTATCATCCTACCTAATCAACCCCATCTAAGTTGATGTTATCATAATTTCATCATTTTGCAAAATTATTGCGCATTTACCTATCAAAAAGAAAAGGTATATCGCACATTTGTTAACAGCTGAGAAATTTCATAAACCACACCTTTGTTTTTGGCAATGTTTAAATCAGGAATGAATTGATTAGGATTGAATAAATTATTTAGAATGATTCCAATGTTAATTATGCAAACTTATTCTAGCATGAACATCAAAGAACTTCGGTAATGTTTCCCAAACTGTATACTTAATCATTAAAGTATTTCTCTTTTCTCCCCCATCTAGATTGCACTGTTTGACACATTTGTTTTCAAAATTAAACTACTTGAATGTATTAGCCACATAATTCAAACCTACGGTACCACCCAACTTTTTTTTAAATAAGTTTTCGCTTAAGGGAAGGGGGAAAAGGAGATTCGAATTAATGACCCCAGTTTAATGAGGAGTGATCCCCAACCAACTGGGCTACCCCTTGGGGTATAGAATTCCACTCAACTTATACAAGAACTGAAGAGAATGAATTGATCTGTAGTACCATGGCTTGTGTAAATTAATGAATGCTAAGAACTTCTTGGTGAAAATCTTGCTTGCAATGATTGGGGGCGTGTCATTTAGTTCCAATGTTGATTTGTTGGACCTAATGAGTCCATGAGTGATTCTTTAAGGGATCTTGCATTTGAGCAATCCTTCATTCTAATAAATTATTCTCTTAATTATCAAAAAGAAGAAAAAAAAAGTGAATATTCTCAAGTGCCTTTTGTGCCCATCAATGCTATATGTCATCTCAAAACCATCCCACCCAAAAAAATAATATCAACATAGCCTTTCTGGTTAAAAGTGTCAAAAAGTCAAGATGTAAATATGTCATTTTGTGCTCCTCTCCAGAACCACATGCCAATTTTTCCAATAATTATACACATGAACAAGAAAAAAAATCTGGAATTAAAACAGCCTATGCAAAGCCAGATAGATGAGAAATCTATGATTTGCACAGATCCGCCACCACCAAAAATTTGGCACTTCTGAACATGACACTCATATTAACCCATTTCAGAAGCTTGTTTGGATGCAGATAAAAAGAATCCACCCTAAATACCAAAACAAGTGTAGAAATTACAGGAGTGTAAATTGTTCTTATCAATATTCCAAAAACTTATAACATTTGTTATATGTATTAACTTTTTTTCCAACCATGGATCTCAGGCATGTAAACCAATACGTATGATTTTGTAAATTCTAAAAGATAATCCTAGTGTCCTTGTCCACAACCACAGAAGAAAATCCATCAAGTTATCTTGTCTAGTAGTAGAAATTGTTATCGGTGACCCTGAATCCCTCCCCCACATTCACATCACATGATTATGCAATACAAAAAAAAAAAAAATCTAAATTAACCACCACAGAACAAAAATAGAAAAAGAAATATGCACCAACTTTTTACCATAAAAAGAAAATTAGAATATCAACCTACCAGCCCATAACATGATTAATCACAGCTATAAGCATTTATTTACCTTCCTTTTTTTTCATTCATTTTGATTCAATCCTAATTGAAACCGAGAATCCAAGCTTCATAGTAATAATTCCATTAAAAACACATACAAACACAAACCCAAGTGAGAATACTTCAACCAAATCCGATTTACACATTTCCTCAAACAAAATGAAAAAATAATAAAAATAAAAACCCACAAGAATCAATCAAACCACAACTAGAATGCACATAAATAAAATCGAACATGCAAAGAAGGAACATATATATTATAGTAAATAGTTAAAGAAAGATTCGTTTACTAGGATTTCAGAGGCTTTCTGGGTAGAATCTCCATCGATCCGAACCATGATGCTGTCAGCGGAGTAGAACTGGTGAACAAGTTCAGGCTGTTGCTTAAGAATCTTATAGTACTGTGTCACAAAGTACGACCCCACCTGTATATACATGTAATACACAAAAACCATTAAAATGCATACAACCTTAAACAAAAACAAACACACACAACCACATATAAATATATATATATATATATATATATATATATATATATATATATATATATATATATATATATATATATAATATAATATGATATAAACACCTGAGCAGCAGTGACAGGGCCTTGATATGAAGAGGCCATTTTCCACAGTCACTTAGTAGATGACAAACCCTAATCTACAAACAACTAGGGTTTTGGATGAAACTGTAGCTTTTTTTTTTCTGAGCCAAGAAAACACAGTTCAAAGAAATAACCAGTGCTTGGAGATTTTTTTCAGATAAGATAAAATAAAGAAGATTAAATTATGTTAGAGAGAGAGAGAGAGAGAGAGAGAGAGGTTTTAGAGAGAGAAAGAAGAACAGAAAAAGAGAAATGAGAAGACTTGTTTGGATTGAAGATAGATCTGCCAAGAGAGAGAGAGAGAGAGAGAGCTTTGTCTGTCTGCTAAACTGGTTTGCTTTGTCTGTCTTTTTGTTTCGCTGGTTTTATACTATGTTGCTGGGGAATACAATAGGAAACCACAGCCGTTGGATTAGGATAGTGGCACTCTTTAGAAAGACCTACCCACGTCACGACCGTCCAAATACATATTCAAAGAAAGTTGGCATCAATGGCTGTGGCTTATCTTAAAAGAAGAAGAAAAAACGGGTATAATTTTTTTTTTCTTGGGGATATGAAATAATAGAATCAACAACGGCTGAGATTTGATCTTGAAGGTGGACATGATCTGACGGTGGTCAAGTAAGGCACAGCATGGACGGTACTTAAACTAGGATGTTTTTGGTGAAGTGGCTAACAGGAATTGGTGGTGAGCAAGATTTTGTTCTGACTCAGAAGTTGAAATCAGGAAACTGTGGTTTGTGTACTTCACCAAATACAAGTAGAAATCTTTATTTTTGCATTGGCAGAGAAGGGAATGAGACTCAGACACATACATGGTATTTGCTAAGCAGAGAAGGGAATGAGAGAAAGTCGATTTTGGTGTCCTGGTATGGACAAGAGAGTACTAGAGAGTGACAATTAGTATATAATAATAATAAAAAAGAGGTAGAATTTTGGTTCAAAAAAGTATATTAATATATATATTATTATATATGTGTATCAAAAAGGGAAATGTCAAATGTAGTTTTACATGTGTGGTGCTATTCATCACTCATCCTTGGACTTGAATGGAGACAACAAATTATTCACAAGAGTAGCAATCGTCCAGACTCCAGAGAGTGCATGATCAGGTGCTATTCAGAGCACCATTTGATTTTGCTATTAAAAGAATTAAGATAAGAATAACGAATGACACTGCCTGCCAATTTGGGGCGTCATATTTGCAGATTCCGGAAATGGATATTGTCAACATCTTCAGCACCTTTTTTTGTTTCTGAATTTTACTAATTTTATGCCACAGGTTCAGTGTTTTTTTTACCTCCTCCATTTTTATCAGATAAGTTTACTATTTTTTTTTTCTTTTTTTGGGAATCAAATTTACTACTCATTTAAATGTGTATAAAATAGTGACCTTGTTATTGTTGAAATTGGCAGATAATTACGTCACATTTTAGGTACAAAAAATTAAGTCACATTGGAGGTAACAAAAATTTAAAACATCAAAGTGAACCATTGTAGGGTTTCCTCTTTTTTTTATAGATCTCGTTTTGTTATCTTTTCTTTCTTTTTAGTTTGCCATCATTTTGTTCTCTAAACACAAACTTAGTGTCTTAGGCTAAGGCTGTGACTAGACGAACCACGGCGGTGGATCAACTTGGCTCTTGTGACAGCCTAAGAGCATTAGCATTGAAAAATGCTAATGCTATATTTAAGGCATTTTTGACATTTTAGGGTTCAAAATCACTTGCATCAAACAATGCTAAACCGCACTATTGCAAAAATTTTTGCAATAGTGCTACAGTACAATTCTACACTTAGAATTGTACTGTAGCAGAATGTTAAAAAATATATATATATTTTATTCCCCGTTTCTTTTCTCAATACTTTTCTCTCTCTTCCTTCTCTTCTCTGTTTCTCCATCTCTGCTCTCTCCTCTCTACGGACCCAACGCCATCTCTTCTCTCTCTTCCTTCTCTGGTTGTGGTTTTTGGCTGTGATGGTTGTGGTTTTTGGCTGTGCCCGGAGCTTAAAAGGAGTTGTGGGTCGTGGTTGGGTCCGTTGTGGGTTGTGGGTTGTGGGTTGTGGGTTGTGGGTCGGCGTTGTTGTGGGTCAGTGGTGGTTGTGGATCGGTGTGGGTTGTGGGTTGTGGTTTGTGGGTCGGCGTTGTTGTGGGTTGTGGGTTATGGATCGGCGTGGTCGGGTCGTTGGTCATGGATCGGCGGTTGAATGGGTTTGCTCCGGTGGGTTTCAAATCGTGGTTTGTGGGTCCGTTGTGGGTTGTGGGTTGTGGGTTGTGGGTCGGCGTTGTTGTGGGTCAATGGTGGTTGTGGATCGGCGTGGGTTGTGGGTTGTGGTGGCTGTTTCTCCATCTCTGCTCTCTCCTCTCTACGAACCCAACGCCATCTCTTCTCTCTCTCCCTTCTCTGGTTGTGGTTTTTGGCTGTGCCCGGAGCTTAAAAGGAGTTGTGGGTCGTGGTTGGGTCCGTTGTGGGTTGTGGGTTGTGAGTTGTGGGTCGGCGTTGTTGTGGGTCAGTGGTGGTTGTGGATCGGCGTGGTTGTGGGTTGTGGGTTGTGGATCGGCGTGGTCGGGTCGTTGGTCGTGGATCGGCAGTTGAATGGGTTTGCTCCGGTGGGTTTCAAATCGTGGTTGGGTTGGGATTTTTTTTTATCGGCGTGGGTTTGTGTTTGTGTTTGTGTCTGTGTTTGTGGTTTGTGGATTGAGCTAGAGGTTGAGGGAGCCTGAGAAAAAAAAAACGGTTGGAAAGCCTAGGAAAAGAAATAATAAAGAAAGAAAAAATAATAATATTTTAATAAAAATAGAGTTTTTTGATGTGGGAGGAATTGTAAAATGGTATGGTATAAGCAATAAAGTTACTTTTTGAGATGGTAAAAAAATATAGGATAGCATTTCTTGATGCTGATGCTCTAACAGGGAATGTCAAGGTTAAGAGAGCTTAAAAGCAATGCATGGCCCAGCCATCAGAGCCATGAGAGCTATTACAGGCTCATAGGAGTACCATTAATGGCAGTCATTAACTAATCATACTTTCTGTCTCTATTCATTGCAACAAGAGAGAGGAGCAGAACCCAGGCTGGTCAAAATGATATGACATGGGTTTAGGCTTAACCCAGAGATAATTGGCTTGTACATATTATTAGGTGTCATGTTCAAATAGCAAACGTGATAACTTTCAAGCACAACTAATTTTGACAATCTCTACAATAGGGCAATTTATAGACCCAAAGTGGAAAATTGCACAACACAAGCACAAAATTCTACTAAAATACATGAAAATATCGAAAAAAATAAACTTAGTAAAACCTAAAATTACAATTGCCGGTATCACAACTAAAACAGAGTCGTCTCTCCCCTCTTCTAGTTAGCTACACCATACCCATGTCTAAAAAACCCAAGGTACGGGTCAGGTCTGTATAAATAGAGACCAAGAAGTTAAAAAGAATAGATTACACATGGCAAAACAGTGCATAAATTGTCTCGCCAAATCAGTAGTAACTCCCATAATAGCCCTGAGGAACTGAAGCAGGTTGCTGGGGTTGCGCTTGGGCTTGGGCTTGGGCTTGGGCTGGGGCCATTGCCACAGCTGCTGTAGGTTGCGCATAACTTTGTTGTGGGAAGGCCTGCTAAAATTATAAACAAGGTTTATCAGCTCTAGATATAACAGGGCACTCAAAGAAAAACACTTTTCATAGTCCCAAAAAGTGCATAACCATACTGGGAGTTCTAAAGTACACAAAGGCTTTGCAGTCTATGTATTAACATACTGCAAACTTTTTTTTTTTGATAAGTAACATACTGCAAACTACATACAGAGGACATGGAATACACGTGCACAAAGATATCAATCATTCTAAAAACTCAAGTCCCTTTGTCAACAACAGTAAAATAAACCAACCAACAAAATAGCGGTTGCCACCATTAGGTGGCTAGAGATTGTAGGCAAAAACCAGTCCGAAGGATAAACCCCCAACTGTACTTTTATGGGAAACAATAGATTCCATATTTTTCTTGAATAGAGAGTTCTTTAAAAAAATACAAAAAACAGTTCCAACATGCCTAGTATAGAAACAGTTAAATTTCCGATTATCCCAAAAACTTAAGCTATTAGGATATGGTCAATTTAATCATTTAACCACACAATTCTAACAAAAACCATTCCCAGAAAAAAAATTAAAAATAAAAATAAAAATAAAACAAAACAAAACAAACAAAGGGGGACAAATGTTTTTTAGAAAAAAAGTCAAAATTCAAAACAAAACCAATTCCAATATAATATCAAATGTTTTTTAGGTACCTGGGCTGGATATGTTGTAGGATAAGCCCCATAAGCAGCAGTTTGTGGCACTGACGTTGGCATTTGAGGATTTGTGTAATTGCTTCCATAACCACTATATGCACTGTATGCAGCCTGCTGCAATATTTAAAGGTTCATTTTTAGCAGTAATAAATGTAGGTCTTTCAAGAAGATTTGGACTAGCTGAAACAACCTTGCATATGCACATGCAAACCCCCACAGAATTTTGGAGAACTACTAAAAGATATTACCAAATTTAATCTAGAATCAGGAAGCAATTCTCACAATTATAAATTATCTCGGGTTATCCTGAAAGAACCAATTTCACAGTTCACATAGCAGTCTCTGTTACATTAAGACATTCTGAACTACCAAAAATCTTGATGCACTCAGGACATTGAAACAACAGTTTAACACAATGGCTATTTTTTATCAAAGACGAGATCAATTCTTTAAGATATTTGAGTACAATGGCGATGAGTTTACAGGAGTTTTAATACAGTATTGCACTGCCCAGAAAAGCACAAAAGAAATAACATATTTTCCCTGATCTAAATACACTACCCAATTCATATATTAGTTAGCAAACCTCGTAACCAACAAAACCCATCAATGAGAAAACCAGAACTAACCATGAAATAAAAATCCTTGTAATGTTAGGACACTAAAAACTATTAAAAGAGTTTACTCAGTGGGACCCATGATAAACTAGTATAAAGCATACAAATACATGCAAATAAGATATTATTAAGAAATAACAATCTACCTGTTGTGTATAGCCAGGGGCCCACTGTTGTCCCTGTGCTTGTGTAACTGGTGGCCAAGTTTGAGGCTGTACACCATAACCAGCTGTCCACTGGTTTTGTGCACTTGGATATGCCCCCATCAAGGACTGTGCAGGTGAAGGAACAGAATAGGACTTAGCTATCTTGGCTTTATCTGATGCTAGATAATCCTCTGCGTGGCGCTTTTTCAGTTCTGAGGTGCTCCTATGGGGTAAGAAAAGCTTGGCATGCCGATCCTCAGCCTTCTTGATAGATTGCACATCTCCAAAGACATTCAGAAACTGAAAATTCCATTTGAGCACATGAGATTTTGGAACCAAATATCATTCTTAGAACTGAGCATCTGCTATGTTTAAAGATATTCAACTTAGATGCATGCTAATTCCTAAACTGCACATTTATATTCAAATATGACAATAATAAGCAATGTATGAATAAATTCCATTACAAGAAGAAGAAGACAATTACTCAACAGAAC
Source organism: Quercus parvula (assembly GCA_030820535.1). Lineage (NCBI taxonomy): Eukaryota > Viridiplantae > Streptophyta > Magnoliopsida > Fagales > Fagaceae > Quercus > Quercus parvula. Next base: position 13,899,734 of record JAUAME010000008.1, read on the forward strand.
AAGATAATTGTGATGGACTCAAAATCATAGAGGCTTATGCCAAAAGAAGACACATTGCCATTCAACCCAAACCCAACCTACTTATACCAAATCAATAACTCAGTATGCAAGGAAAAAATAAAGATATCCCCCATCAAAAGTTAAATAGAAATAAAAACAAAAACGTAGAAGTGCTTGTTGAAATTCCAGACATCTGGAAAAGAATTTTGGTAGCTTCAAACAAGGAAAAAAACTGCTTCAAAAATAAAAATTCAACCAAAAAAAAAAAAGCATTTCCAACTTTCATTTTACTCATATAGCAACTGTCAAATCTTAATCTTACAAATTCTCAAACAGGATTTGCACCATTATTAGCAAAGAGTTTTCAGTGGTTAATGTACCACAGTTAATTCAAAGATACTTCTTGAATCTTCATTTTTTTTTTACCAAGATTGGTTAGTTACAATGCAACCAATGGGCCTGCTATCAACAACTTCACCCTCAATTCTAGTCCTTTTAGGGAGAAGAGGTGCCATTAGAGCTAGAGCTTAATTCAACCTCCACTTTGCTGTTCAAATTTTAGTTTCTCATAAGAAAATAGGATGCGGAAAATTTTCCAATCAAGATCTTCAATGGAAAAACAAAACAAAACAAAATCCCCTTTTCCTGTTTTCAACTCAACAAGTCATGTCTATGAATCAATAAACTACATTTGTCTTACTGCTAAACAATATACCTCCAAAAAAATGCAAGAGAGCTCTTCCCTATCAGCCGCACTAGCAACACTGGGGCTCTCCAAGTCAGGAACTATGAACTTAACAACCAATGAATCTAAATAATCAATTTGCTTTGGTAGGGACTGAATTGCCTCAAAATGTATTAAAGCCTGCAAGCATCATGGAAGAACATATTAGAAAAGAGAACATTATTGAGATATTATTTAAAAAACAAAATGTGGCTGCAAGGATATATACAAGAGAGAGACCTCAAGAAGTGGTTTTGACAACTGCACGTGCTCAAGGGCTTGGACAAGAATTTCCCTAGCTTTCTCTACATTACCAGAAACCTACCAATATAATTGAAAGAAACAAGAGACATCAGCTATAACATATAGATTTCAGAATAAAATCTATGACCAATAATATACTTCAACAAATAACTAAAGGGAGAAATGAAAGGATGAATATAAAAATTGATTTCTGGGGACTAAGAAATTTAATTCATTAGAACTCCATGTTATAAGAAAACATGTGTGTCATGTTTTCATTTATAATGTGACAAAGTGAAGGAACAATCAACATCTAAATACGCAAAAATAATATAAATAAGATTATTTGAATTAAAAGACCAAAATATCGAGTCCATGTAATTTCATTAGCTAAAGTTGAAACCCCAAAAAATATCTTTCGATTAAACTTTTAATATTGTAAGCAGTAAGATAGGAACAAAAATAAAACATAACAACATTTGCAAAATCATGTTGCCCAACCTACCATGTATACAAACCGAGAATATTGCGCATACAGCATCGGTAATGTTTGTGAATGTTCTTTTCCTTTTTCAATAGCAATTGCCTGCTCATACAAGGAGTAGGCATCTTCAAGATTTCCCTGCAATAAAAATAATAATTATGGAAAGAGAATACATAATTACCAGAAATTTGAACTTTAAACAGCTTTTGCAGACCAACATACCAGCCGACATTCCATATTTGCATGCCTAATAATTGCTTCAAGGAGTCCAGGTGAGATTTCAGTATGTACAAGTTGATAGGCACCTCGAGCACCAGGTATATCCCCATTTTGCTCTTTAAACCGAGCAGCAAAAAGGTGAATCTCAGCTTGTCTCTGTTATATATTTGGTGACAAACAAATAAATCATGGATATGGAAATTAAATATAAAAAAGGAATACGACAATAATGGTAAATATTATATCATGTGGCTCAACACTTACATCAGAAGATGAGAATACATGCCAATGTAAGATTCATTTGAAAATAACATTAACAACTCAAAATATCATGTTTTTAATACTGAAATGAGCAGACAAAAACGGGGAAACAAATTAAAAAGATAGGATCATTTCTTGAAGGGCTAAAAACAGTATATGATTGAAAGGAAATTCCAAACTATAATCCATTCATTAAAAGAACAAATAAGGAAAAGAGAATACAAAAGGATAAAAAGTGGCAGAAGGGAAAAAGTGATGGGAGGGGGAATCCCCTTTTTGGAAGGAGGTAGAAAGGGGGAGGGGTAGGTGTAACCCCTCTAGGAACACCAAATCCAATTTACCCAAAAGTGGTTGATCGGAGGAGGAAGTTGGTTTCTTAACAAACAATTTGCAACATATTTTGCACCATTTTTTTAAACCATTTTAATAATGGCATTACACTAGAATTTAATATCAATACTCTCTTTCCTTCCCTACTAAGAACAACAAGGGGGAGCTGGGAAGTAAATTCCACACTTCTCAATCCTATCATCAAGGCTTCTCAGAAAAAGGATGATAATAGAGGAAAGCTATAAAATTTCATGTCCCATCAATTTATATTCAGGGCTGCTGCTGCCCTTCACTTCTTTATTTCTAAGCTAACTTCCCAATGAAAAATATTCGTATTAGAAATTTCCTACCTTGACAAAGACTTGGGTTGCACGAGCAAGCGCGTTATTTGAGAGATCCAAACTTCCACTAGCTTCCATGCATAAAATATAGCGTATCCAGTACTCAGGATAATTGGCACATGCAATCAGGCATCTTTCATATAACTTGACCACCTGATTCACATTTTTAAAAGAAATGGCATCACCTCATACAATCATATTCACCTTAAATTAATTAAAAAGGTAATACAAATCACAAAGGAGAAGGAGATATGCATAAGGAATACTCCGTTAGCGGAACAGAGAGGCCCCTCAAATACGAAAGGAGGGACCCTCCTTGCCTGACAGACAGATGGTTAGGAAGATAAGAAGACACCTGCATGCATAACATTGGAACTTTAAAACAGATATAATTTACTAACACATCATCAACCTGGAACGTCCACTGACAAATGAGGGTTTGAAGTACTTAGCCTTAAAGAAACCAAATCGAAGGTCCATGCTTAGTCTCAGTTCAATTTCCCGTTTAAAAAGTTGCTTCATCCAACGGTTTAGCCAATAAATAATATGGGGCAGCAAATATTACTTAACTGTGAGTCAAAGTGTAACAAGGAGGGCAACTAAAAACTACAAACCAGAGAAACTGAAAAAAGGCAAACTCAAAATACCTTGTTAAAGTCACCTTCCCTTTCCACAAAATCCAAATAGGCATGCCAATTTTCAAGCTCTGCAACATTGAGGGGCCGCACATGAAAGTAGGGCCTCCTAATAGCTGTTTCAAAACCAATGATCTTAGAATCGAACTCTTTAGCTTTCCTATACATCTCTTCTCTAATGGCGATATACTTCTGCAACTCCTCTGCTTCTGTTAAGCCAGCACTTACAGGTTTAGGAGATTGTTCCACTGCATCAGGATGAACCTCTCCCTCATTTAACTGGACACTAGACTCCGAAGGTGCACTTGCTGCTGCTGCTGCAGCCTCCTCAGCAGTCCTTAATTCAGACAAAGGTCGACTTCCAGCTAACTCCTTGAAGCTGTAGCACCATTGGCACAAGGGACGTAAATAAAACTTCAAAGGGGAAATTACTTATTCAATAAAACAAAACTTCAAAAAGGAATCTATTATGCATATAACAGAGAAGAGGTGCACTAAACCCTATGTCAATAAATAAGGCATGCAGAAGCACAAAGAGATATTGGAATATATGACCAGGGACACAAAATTCACAGCAACTAGAAACAAATTTAAAATCTTGAGGAAAACAAGGACTCTTTGAAGCAGTTCAAAATTAAAGCATATAAACTGAAGATCAAAACCAGTAAAGTGCAAATTATAGTCATAAATCCAAGGATATCAAGTTTGGCACCAAAATGTTCTTTCAAAAGTGAATAAAAATAAGCTAAATCCTCATAGACCGCAATTAGGGAGTGAGAAAAACACTGGTCTCTCCAACCACAAAAAGATTTCCAAACCCCACTACAAACACATTCAGCCACCCAAATATGCTCCTCAATGCAATACTGGACTAAAAGCAAGACATTTGTGGGAAACATAGAGCAGGAAACATAGAGCAAGAAACATAGAGCAAACTTGAGAAACTCAAGCCCAAAACAAAAGACTGAAAGGTAAACAAATAAACATATGGGCAATGTACAAGGAATTACCTGTTAAAATACCGATCCAATTGTTGATTTGGATACTCCAAAATCCTGGTGTAAATCAAAGCAAGGCGGCCCCACTCCTGCTGCAAGTATTCGTATTCAATATATTTATCCCAAAGGGTGAAAGACAGATAATCCGTTCCAACATAAGCTAATCCTCGCTCAAAAAGCCTGAAATACCATAAAAATAGAAGGTTTCGTTATCCTATATGTATAAACATCAACTCAGGTAATGCAAGAATATCCATTAATGGGTGACTGGCACTAATGTCATGGAGAAGAAACAATTCACTGTTAACAGCATATCACTTCCAAACGCTGCATTTACCTTCCTCAAAAAAAACCATACTATGTCCGTGAAATGGAGCAGTGATAGAGGCCATCTTAGCCCTTAAACTGACGAGATCTTCCCAGCAGCAATTTGCATATTGATGCACCTCAGAGTGTCAAAGTTAAAGATAGCTAAAATTCAAAGATAACTACATGACTATGACACAGGCTTTGAAAAAAAAAGGGGTATAATGAGGCAAAGAAATTGAATAAGATCCTAACAAATTTCAAACAACTACCCTGTATAGTAGCATCAAATCAAGGGTTTGCACATCAGAAAAAAAATAAATAAAATAACTTTTCTGAAGTGCATCCTATCAAACCTTTCCGCCATAAATGTGAAGAACCACTGTAGCAGGCATATGGAAATAATGTTAGCAACAAGAAATCACTATAGCCTTGTGACTAAGGGAACCATGCAATCATGATCTCCCAACACTATCTAACAAAAAGGAGCTAAATCAACGTCTATTACCTTCGGATGGTGTCTGGATCTTGATATGCGCCGATAGCAAATATGCAATAATGCAACCAAATGTCCACCGAATAGGTCACTCCTTGAACCGCCCGTTCATATACTTCCACAACTTTATCAATAGAGCCTAGATGAGCCTCATGGTCAGCATACTTTTTCCAATAACCATAACACAAAGGAAATTCTGCCAAAAAAGCATCATAAACTTTTCGGATTTTCAATATGTTCTCCTGCATGAGGGGCATAGATGAATCATTAGTTTCACCAGGGCCAGCTTTTCAAAGTGTAGAGACAAAAAAATAGAAAATAGATATTAACACCAGTTACATAATCAAAGGGTAGGAATGTAGAAAGCAAACATATGAGAAGCCATGTCTCTAACCCATCCACAAGGCACCGATACAGTTCCATAATTATTGCCACCACTATATTACTTATTTTTATTTATTTTCTGTTCTTTTCTTTTTTATAATTCACTTGTTACAACAAGTGAGGCGAGGGGGGATTCAAACCTTGGTTCTCCTCATCAAGGAGACTAGGCAATGTCATTGAGCTACAAGGATCTTGGCATTACTTTTTATTTTCTTAGTTGTACTTTGCCTATTTGGTTTGGGTCAACGGTCTATAATATTCTAGGAGTAATTTTAGTTCCTTGTGGATTAAGGTTTTTGAGTACTATATAAAGGCATAGATGACATATGATTATTTTTTATTGGCAAGTTACACATAGACATATGGTTATTTTTTATTGGTATGTTACACATGCACCTAATGGGTGTTGAACCCATAACATCACCCTCCACCTAGAACTTATAAGCGGGGGAGGAGGTGTCAGTTGAGCTAGCACTCATTGGCAGATGCATGAATTTTATCAACTTTGAATGAAATTCCTAAGTTCTTCAGAGGCTAATCACCCTCAAAGTGATTATTTGGAAGCCCAACCCCCTCAAAGCAGTAATTCACAAAAGCAAATCCAAGTTTTGCAATATTGAAACAATTTTGAATAAGACTGGCAGGGCAGCAACATATCCAGTCTCCCCAATAAAAATCACCCAACCTCCCCTTTGCAAGCATAATAAAGTTACTACAGCATAACCTGATTCTTATTATCTTGTATATAAAAGCTATTTTCTTTTTTCTTTTTCTATCAAATGTATTTTTCCTTTATTTTATTTTTATAAGTTAAAAAAAAAAAAATTTGATAAGCATGTATTTTTCCTTTATCCCATTCATAGTTTTGCTTGTATGATCATAGGCAAGAGGGGGAGGGGGAGGGGGGGATGCCCCCGAACTCCCTAAAATGTATATAATTGATCTTTAAGGTTGTCTACTTTCCTATACATGCCCCCCAACCACCCAATGGAAAACAAAAGGGGAAAATCAAAAGACAAGTTTCTTGCATTCAACCTAATTTGTGGGGCTTGCACTTTATATTCTAAGTTATGTATTAAAATCATAATACAGAGCATATATGAAAACAAATATCGTATCCATAAACTCTACCTAATTGAAAAAAGATACATGTTACTGTTTAAAAGTTAATAGAGATTAAGACTTACTTTAGTTTCTCTAAATATATTGGAATTAATAGATTCTTTAAATATGGTTAATAATCAAAAACTGTGTACTTAATGAGTGGATTTTTTTTATTGTGAATTTTGTTTTTTTTTTTGTAAGTATTTATTGTGAATTTTGTTACAAATAAAAGCTTTCTTTCGGTTACTTACAAAAAGTGAGGGAGGGGCAATTTAAACCTATGTGATTGTTTATTGTAAATTATGATGTCATATTACTATATTTACACATTTTCCTACAGCTTAGAAAATGGAAATGAAATATTCTTTAAAATATAAATGTTTAGTCAACCTTAGTTTTACAAATTTACTACACATACCCCATATCCTAGCTCCACCACTAGTGCTCGATCCTATGGATTTGTATTTTTTAAATCTGTCATTCATAATTAAAAAAAATTTTGGTAAGTTGTAAAAAATTATTAGTAAAAGAAGAAACCCCAGTAAATGGGGTTCTTAACAGTTTCTATTCTTGAGAATTTAAAATACAATTAATCAAGAAACACTAAAAAAATTAGTTTGGACCATGATGGAACTTGTCACAAATAACTTTTATCTGCAAAAGTGCCACTCCCTTTCACATGCCATGTAAATAGAGAGATCAATGAAACAATTATTATATGAAATACATATTACAGAGATTTGTCATTGAGAGGTAGACAAATTAATATGGGTCCCTTCTAAAACTCAAGGTTTGCAAGTGAAAAGTCATTACAAGTTTTTGAGAGGCCGAGAGAATAATTTTCCTTCAAGAGCATTTGGAATGCTAGTGTGCCGCCATGGGTGGCTTTCTTCGGAAACAAGGGATAATTATTATGGACTGGTGCTTTATGAGTAAATGACAAGGAAAGAGTGCGGTTCATCTCTTCCTTCAGTGGTGTAGTGGCTCAAGAACTAAGGTCATTGGTTTTTTTGCTTGTTCGGTGTTTCTTGGATAATGCCTTACTCCGTGATGGAGCTTCTCTCATGTTTGAAAGGACACTTTGCTAAGAGAAGTAACGGGAGGATTTGGAAAAAAGCTCCTTCATGCTTGATGTGGTATCTTTAGAGGGAAAGAAGTGATTGTTGCTTTGAAGGGAAAGAACAAAACTTGATTAATTTGAAGTTCTTATTTTTGAAGACCCTTTAGGACTGGACTTCAACATCCACCACATTTTTAACTATGGACTTTCTAGGGTTCTTGAATTCATTGAACTTTCATTAGTCATCTTTGTATTTGTTTATACAGTGTCTTTTTTTTATAAGAAATAAGTTTATTGATGTCAAAAAAAGGGGAACACCCTAGTACACAGGAAGTCTACAAGGGTTGAAACAATCAAGAACAAAAATTACAAGAATCTAGGAAATCAAGAAAAGATAAAAATGATTGGTTCCGCAATGCAGCCAACCAATCCATTAAAGTTCTAAAGAAAAATAGTTTCAAGTCAGATATGGATCTCTCCTTTATCTTCAAAGCACCGACTATTTCTCTCCCTCCAAAGGCACCACAATAAGCAATGGGGAACCATCAACCATATATACCCATTTCGTTGACGACCAAAACTGCCTTGCCAACATGCTAGAAGCCCCATTACAGATTGCGGCATAACCCAACTCACTCCAAACAAACCGAACACCATAGCCCACAGATCCATTGCAACCGGACAATCAAGAAAAAGATGATCAACCGATTCACCATTACAATTGCACTTGTAGCACCAATCCAATATCCAAACCTTCCTTTTCCGTAGATTGTCAATCGTTAAAGCATTTCCCTAAAGCAACAGTCCAAACAAAGGAAGCTACTCTAGAAGGAATCTTTTGTTTCCAAATGCTTTTCCAAGGAAAGGAATAGTCATTAGAGCCCACTAAGAGACTATAATAATCCTTAACCATGAAGCCCTTCTCTCTATCCGATTTCCAGCACATCTTATCATCCCCAAACCCTCTCACTGAAGCACCATATATGGTATCCATGAAACCAGCCAGCACCTCTCATTCCCGAGCATGCACTCCGCTAAAGAAACTGACATCCCAAAATAGGGTTCCATTATCAAACTTCATTTTTTTTTTTTGGGCGTTTTCTTTGTATGCTAATTGAGTTCTATTATTTATCAAAACAGAATAAAAAAATTTTAAAAAAAAAAACAGATGGGGAACAATACGTACTAACATATAAGTACATTAATATACAAGGGTGTTTCAGAAAGCAATAATTTACATAACTACTTGCATATATATATATATATATACATATATAGACACACACAAAGACGCATATACATGACATAATGTGTATCTCAGGTGACATTGTTATTAGATACGTAGATTAATCGACAAGAAGAAATCCATATATCATGTCAGACAGATTCAAAACGTGCCTTTCAAATTGCACAACATCTTGCAAAACTAACATGTAAATTTGACAAGAACATGCTGATTTGTTGATAAGCTTCCTCACGGTAAAATAACAAATATAAAAACACAAAGAGGATGGCAAAATTAACTGAATAATTCATCATACATTTGAAATTAATGCTGACATACCTGAGCCACCTTCTCAGTCTCTTCAATCAGGGAAGTCCAAGCATTAAAATCTAATGAATTAGCCCTCACAATGTTCCACAGTCTATCTTCTTCAGCAGACATAGCCGGTACTACAAATAAAAAGGAAAAGGATTTGAAACAATCAAGATGTTATTCACTTAGATCTGCTTATAGAAGTGTGCAAGAATAAGAAGAATAAAACTAGCAAAGGGAAGGGACACATCAAAAAGGGCGTCAGATGTAGAAACAATGACAGATGGGAGTGGTGTACAAAATTTTCAACATGTTTATATATTAGTCCAATTTATGTGTATTTGAGGTATATAGTAAGTATTTAATGTCTAGGAAATCTTCAGTACATGGTAAATTAGAGCAGAGGGAAGGGACACATCAAAAATTACAAATGGGAGTGGTGTACAAAATTACATAGTAAGAAGAATTACATCAGTAAATAGTAAATTTTCAACTAGCAAAGGGAAGGGGGACATCAAAAAGGGAGTCAGATGTAGAAAGATTGACAGATGGGAGCGGCATACAAAATTTTCAACATGTTTATATATTAGTCAAATTTATGTGTATTTGAGGTAAATAGTAGTATTTAATGTCTAGGAATTCTTCAGTACAAAGTAAATTAGAGCGGTAAGGTAGATTTAATAAAATATCTGACGCAGGACCTTTTAATTTCAGACCAAACTGCCAGGAATAAGATTTCTGAAGCTGGCTTAGGAAAAAAGAATAGGATAGTTTGCAAGAAAAGGTTAGGCTCTGGTGATATTTACTATTTAGGGTGAATAATGTATAGCAGACAGAAAGAGAGAGAGAAAAAAGACAAAAAAAAAGGTAAACTATAATATTGGCCCTTGTGGTTTATCCCTTTCACAATAGTCCATAAAGTTTCAATTGCTACATTTTAACCCTCTAAATTTTGGTCTAAAATGAAATTGTTAGGGATCCATCCAAATTCAACCCTTTTTTTTTTTTTGCACGTGGGACGTGAGCAATTTTATGGGATTAGCTTTAACAAAATACCCCAAACAGAACCAACAACATTCCAAATTCAATTTTCCTTAGGAAAGAGTGATAAAACAACAAAAGCAAATAATAATAAAATTGATTAATTAATTAAAAAAAAAAGGAGGAGATGAACCAAGTGTGGAAGAAGATGAAGATGCTGTCGTGGCTAGGAAGACCAAAGGCCATGGCCATCCTCTCCTTTTCCCCTCTTTTCTTTTCTGCTCAATCTGAGCTCTGAATTTCAATTTCCTGATTGATATTGGGCTAGTACCAGTCTATGGCATTTCAATTGCAAGAAATTTGAGGGAATTGTATATTCCCAAAGCTTCTCCCACTGATGCTTAAAGATTTTAGTAAAAGGTTATCGTTTCTTCTGGCATTTGACTCTGCCAAAATTTGTTGCCTCTAACCTTCTCATTAGTTGTGTTTGGTCTTATATTTATTCAAAATTTCCCAATTTGTGAAACTATTTCTCAGATTTTTCTATAAAATTCAGTGTTTGAGGTTATATGTGTGTGTATATTAACCTTCAATTCATTTATTGGGGAAAAAAATTCTTAATTTGTCCCTTCAAATTTTTATGTTGGAATTTAGCTTTTGGGCCATGTTCTTTTGACATGAATTATGATTTTTGATGTAAGGATCTCACGGGGAGGGGGGGAGCTGTTATGGCCTTGGCCCTTGGATGTAAACCAGCTCAACCAACTAGGTGTGATGAAATTTCTGAAGTTAAATTGTTTTGATTCTTAACAATTTTGTTCAAACTGTTCAATTTACTCTGAATTCTCAAGGATTTTGATTAGGTTACGGCTAAGAAAATTCATATTTTTCTACTTTGCATTTGTTGCGATTTTTTCTTCAGATTGTGCTTTTCGTGCAACCCATATAAAGAAAGTATGGGTTGATACCCTCACCAGGAGTACTGGGTTGATTGAACTTTTCTGATGATTAAATTTTGATTCTCCTTTATTTTGGATTAGATATTGAAGGAAGAAGAATAAAAAGTGAGAGTAAATCAAGGGGTAAATTTGTCCATAAATACAAAATATGTTAATTTTGACAGAACTCCTACAGTTTCATTTGGATCCAAACTTAGGAAGTTAAATGTAACTATTAAATTTTGAAATGGCCAAACCGTTAAATTGTAATTTACCCAATAAATAATTCTAGTCATAATTGGGAGCCTAGGAAGCATACTAATGAGAAATGCATCACACATCAAAAAATATATATAGAAATTAACTTAGTATACTTCTTCAACTCCCATAAAATATGCCCTTACAAAAATTATATGGAAAAACATATATATTCTTAGACACTAGTGCACTTGAAAACTATGCTAGCAAACTTGCTAGGAATGCCTTAACTGGACCAATCAAGATCCTCTTGAAAATCAATTAAAAAAATGTAATACTCTTGTTTCAGAAACTCAAATGTTTTTCTATTTCAAACAAAAACTAAACCAAATAGAAAATTCTCTAGAGAAGTTCCAAGCTGACCCAACATTGAAATCAAATCATTTTGAAGAATAATCGAATGGAGGCACAACCCATTTCATCTACAATCGTGGCTCATAAACACAAATCCTAAAAGTATGCAACTTTGTTCTAAAAGCCAAGGAATTCATGTTAGTATATGACTTAGCAGAAATAAGGGCCAACATGAAACCAAAAAGGGAGTTGGAACCCCAATTATTACGCTTCAGGCCTATCAAGGCCCATAACTATAATTGGATAAGCAAACTACAATGCACTTCCATCGCATTCTACAGCAAGATAACTCACAAGTAACTTTTTGATTTCCAACTAAATGTACAAAAAAATACTTCTATATTATGATTCAAAACAAGAAAGCCCTAACATGTGAATGCACATATGCTTGAAAGTTGACAAATTTTCCAACGGAACATGAGACACCTAATATTTACAATCCAATTAGCTCTAGGTCAAATGACAACTCCAAGGGGAAGGGGGTGGACGATAAAGTTGTGGGTTCAAGAAACATTGGGTGCATGTGTAACTTACCAATCTAAGCAAAATTAATATGGACATTTCTCTCACTACCAAAAATTTTGAAAGAAAAAAAAAAAAAAAACAAATTCTGTAGTATGCTTCCTGCTTCCTGTATACTGCATACTTCATTTTTCATCTTCAATGAAATTCTTACATTTTTACTGAAAAGAAAATAAAAATTGGATCTATGAATCTATTTGTTTTGGCTTAAAATGTTAGTTTATTTTCATCACCAACTTAAGTACAATTTTTTAAGTCTCTTTTTCTAGATACAACGATACTTTTACATAGGTTATTTTTCAAACAAATTTAGCCAATGAAAATAAGCTCATCCGAAAACAAGTGTCCGTTTGGGAACAACTTATTTAGCTTTTTGCTAAAAAAAATTTGCTAAAAGTGTTTGTTTTAGCTTAAAATGCTAGCTTATTTTCATCACCAACTTAAGTACAATTTTTTAAGTCTCACTTTTTCTAGGTAAAACAATACTTTTACATAGGTTATTTTTCAAACAAATTTAGCCAATGAAAATAAGCTCATCCGAGAACAAGTGTACGTTTGGGAACAACTTCTTTTGCTGAAAAATTTGCTAAAAGTGTGCTAAAGTATATTTGTACTATCAAAAAGTCTTTTTTTTTTTTTTTTTTTTTTAGTGAGGTTTTAAAAAACTGAGCTAAAAAGCAAAAAACTAGCTGGTAAGATAGTCCCAAACACGCACTATATTATCTGCAAAAAAATTTCATGTTTCTTACAATTCAAGCACTTAAAATACTTCCCCTAATTTATCTAACCCCAAAGGATAGCACAATCCGATAGAGACTGCTTCATGAAGAGGAGGTGACTAGTTTGAATCTCTCATTCCTCCTCCCATTAGGGCCAAACTTGTCCAAAAAAGAATCTATAATATCTCTTTATTTTTGCTTCTTAAGTATCTATGAACAGTGAATTAACAATTAACAATGTCATCTACCAGCTTTTCAAGTATGAAATATACATAGATACCAAATTAAGAATGCCATATACAAATGCAAATCAACACCTATGATGCTATACAACCAACACTTGGATTATACTGTATTTAAACCTACGGTCCTCTAAAACCAACACTTGAATTTATATATATATATATATATATATATATATATATATATATTACCGATTAATAATATTAAATATGAATAAAAGCTAGGAAAAAAGAGTCAAACAATCAAAATGCTTCACATAGGCACATGCACAAAAACAGGCTGAAGTAAGAAGATACTTTCCACTTTCACGTAATCCAGATTGATGTGCAATTAAAGATGAAAAAGATCATTGAGAGGATACTGATAGTAAGCCTTACCCCAAATTCTTTTTAAAATAAAATTAGGGTTTATTGTTTTTATTTTTTATTTTTTTTAACAAAAGACTAAACTAACTTGAGCTGTTCCCAATTATGAATGTACGTGTATGTACGAATGTATAAATATCTTAGGCAGTTACTGAATAAAGGTTTCAAATCTATGTAGAACTGCCTGCATTAGCTAATATAGAACTAACAAGGAAAAAATTAAATTAAATAAAGTGCCTGTGTCCATTGAAAAAGAAAATGCTATTTCAATTAAATAAGATTTTATAAATAGTTTCTATGAATTTGCAGGAATCAGCTTCCTCTAGCAAATCAACAACCATTTACTGATTCTCAAATTATGTACCGAGTATTATGCGCTCATGAGTTAACATGAAGATAACGCTATGCAATATACAATCTTAAAACACCCAAATAAAAAAATCACAACCTCCTTGCCCATATCATATTAATATAACAAAAATTGCAGAGAATTAAAAAACATACCAAAACCATCAAACTGTTGCTCATCAGCAACTCTCCCCGCATTCTCTGAAGCAATTCCATTCTCCACTGCCAGATACCCAGCTTCAACAACACTTCCATTCACAGAAAAATTATTACCAGCTGATTGTGAAAGCTCTGTTGCTGCATTTTCCAGACCAGTAGCTTTCTCACTAGTATTAGCAACTCCAACATCTGGTTTAGTCTCAAATGTCGTATCAACTTGAGCTTCTTGCATGACCAGATCAGGTTCCGTACTATTTATATTCCCATCTCCTGAATCAGATCCACCAGGAACAGTAGAATTTGCATCAGCTGGAGCAGCAGAAGCAGCAAAACCTCCAGTAGCCTCAGAGGGGGAAGCACCAGTGTCAGGAGCAACATTTGAGTTGGCCTCAACATAGCCCATGGAAGTGTGGCTCCCAGATGTATAACCCATCTCTGCAGATGTTTCAGATAGTACTGTTTCACTGTCTCCCATACTCGATGAACAGATTATTAGTCGGTGGTACAAGCTTCAAGACTTAAAAGAAAAAAAGAATCAATACAACTATAAAATTTTGAAAAAATCAAGAAAATTATGCATGACATCAGAGCAATATGTATTCAAATGCACCCCTAATGCGTTTTTTGCTTCAATTCTTTACAAACAAAACAATTTCTGTGACAATCCAAAAAATATTTACCAATCACTAAACAAATTCAAAACGATTGATTTAGCAAAATATGAGAAGGATGTTGGAGGAGGCAGGCAGGTGATGGGCAAACATGTTTGGTTTATGTAATACATAAAGTGGCAAACCAAACAAAGTAGCTCAAGGTAGAGTTCTTAAGTCACTTTTTCAACCCCATTTGCTAAGCCAAGAGAACCAAGCTTGAGCTAGAATTTTAGGCTTGTTCAAAAAACAAGCAGAGCCCAAGAAATGTTTTGCGCATTTTGAAGAGCATGCAGGTACAATATACTATTATAAAACAAGTGACTTAAGTGAACAACAATTGAACACATCATTATATAGGGTAGTGAATGAAAAGTATTAACTGCTTAAACTATCACCCACTAATATTCTTGACCAATGTTATTCTTAATTACAAATGAAGGCGTCCAAGTTTTAAACAGTGAACGAAAGCAATGGATGTTGGTACAAAATGTATCATGGGCATGTTTATTATCGTCATTTTTCACTGTCTGATTAAAAGCTCAAATATTATTGTAAAGTGGGAAGCCAAGCAACTTAGCTTGACAGTATTGAGTGTTCTGTAATTTTCTTTACACTAGGACAACTCTGTTCGACATATAATGCATATATGAGGACAATGACCCATTAAATCTAAGTAACAATGGTATGGTAGCATCAAAGGGACCAAAGGAGGTGGCAGTGGTAACACATTTAAAACATAAAACTAGTAATCCACCGGTTGCCATGGGTGTGGTGAGAGTCACTCATAGTGAAATTGACTAATTGTAGTGGCATTTGTTCACATTAAGAGAGGCAAAGCGGTGTTTTTGGCAGCAGAAACAACCAGGCAGAGGTATAGGAGCAGTGGTAAGGATGGTGTTATTGCTTCAGACAGTACATAAAGTCTTTTTTCTTTTTAATTAATAAAATACACACACATGTGGCTGACCCTAACTAATTTGTTGAGAATCCATAATAGCCGACCCCAAAAATTTTCGAACTAAGGCTTTATTGTTATTGTTGTAAAATACACACATACCCAATGGCTTTTGAACCCATGACCTCACTCTCCACCTCACACTTATAAGGAGAGGAGGTGCCAGTTGAGCAAGAGCTCATTGGCTTCACACAGTCTACTTTTAAGTTCTCGGAAATTTTAAATTATAGTTACAATTCAATCTAGGAAGCACAGAAACTTCGTTTGGGGTACCATACCCGTGTCATAATCATGTAATCGTGTTGTAACCCCCTGTCATGTTATAATTTTTCAAAAATTTCTCATGTCGTACGACACGACACCCATGTCCGTATCCATGTCCTTGCTTCCTAGAATTCAATTATTTTGCAAATATGGTGTACTAAACAAGACCCATTTAACAGTGAAATCTGTTTTGTAATCTACTTTAAACTAGAGCAAAAACCTAACCTAACCTAGCGAAAGTCTTGCCCAAATAAATAACCCAACCATCGAAAAAATCATGTGCTTGCTTGTTCTTCAGCATTTCACGCACAGAAACTACTAAAACTCTTCAAGTTTAGAATCAGTCTAATAACAAAGCCAAAGCAATGATTACAATCTCAAATTACAACTGAAAAATTACTCAAAGCGTGAATACTGTGAACTAAAACCCCACAACAAATAGTACCAAACAAAAACCAAAGCAACACAAAACTAGCACCAACAAGAAACAAACCAATAAGAACAAGTGGTTCAGATCCATATACAGAATCAGAGAACTAGGTTTTCAGCTTTCACAGAGATAACGAAAAACCATGAACCTAGGGTTTCGAAAATGCGAGAAACTGAAACGAAAGTACGTACCTGAGGAAACAGAAAACGGCGTCGTATTTCGGAGAGTTCGTGGGTGGGATTTGGGTTTGGGAGGTTTTTGTAAAAAGTGTGTATTTGCAGTAGTAGTGGATGTGGAAGGAAGATTTTTTTATATCTCGTGGGGTGTTGGGTTTGGTTGTTGGATCTGGGCCGTCGGATATGGGGTGATTGTTTGATCTGGGCCGTTCATTTCATTGTTCACTTGACTCGTGGCATTGTGTGCGACTCCATTCGTGTGGCTTATGGCTGCTGCCACAGCACATGACATGAGTCGATACAATCCATTGTATAAAATGATAGATTTTTATTACAAACTTGTTGTAGCTAATAATTACAGCTCTTACTTCAAAAAATAAAATAAAAAATTATCATATTATAATATATTTTGAAAATTTAACCTATGAATAGCATTTTTTTATGTCCTCAACACACATTTTAAATTTCGTATCAATCGAATGTTATTTATTATTCAATCTATAAATTTATTCTTTTATGCATAATTGTAGATTACAAAAACATTAAATTTAAACATTTGATTGATTAAATAGTTATTAATCTTTGGTATTTTAAAAAATTTTTAAACATAAAGGATATAAGAAGAAAATACAATTCAATAGTAAATTTGTCAAAATTCGCATCTAATAAAAAGATATTAATAAATTGAGTTGTAGTCAAACTTTGTCAGTATAAAATACAAATTTTTCTTTATAAAATTCAGTAGGATTTGAGATTTATGATGTTCCCTATATGAGGGGGTATTTGGAGACTAACATTGTGAAAGGATAAAATATAGTAAGTTAGCACGGGTATGAAAGGAATTTGCAAACTAGCATATCGAGTTTTAAAAACTCAAGTTCCATATGAAACTCAAGTTTTAAAAACTCACTTCCTACTTGCTAAGTTGGACACGTTTATGCCACATAGATCTTGAGTCTTTTACATACGATTTCAAAATACACATAACAAAGAACTACAAACCCAGAAAAAGAAGAAAACCCATAAGAAAGAAAGAAGAAAGAAGGAAACCCAGCAGAAAGAAAGTAAGAAGAAGAAGATCCACAACAAAGAAGAAGACCCACGACACACATAAACCCAGTCTCCATCAAGCATATCCCGGTCGTCAATCTACGGTACAGTTCACGATCTCCATCACCGAGCAAACGATCTGAACAAATTACACACAACTCATAAAGATGTTAATGATTTGAAAGAAAAAACTATGGAAGAGAGATGAAATTGAATGAGATTTGAGAGGTTACAGATAGTTTTGTTTAGGTCTTCTTCTTTTCTTCTTCTCCGTGGATCTCTTCCTCTTCTTGCACAGTCAATGCGCACTGGAACTCGAGTCTTAGAGACTTGAGTTCCACGTGGAATTTTTATCCACGTCACTGAGTCAGACGTCTAGAACTCAAGTTTTTAAAACTCAATTTGCTATTGAATTCGAGTTTTAAAAACTCGAGATGCTAGTTTTCCACTTTCTTTCACAGCTTGTCAACTAACAAAATTCTTCTAATAATAAAGTTAAATGGAAAAAAAATTCCCCTACATGATGAACCAAAAGTTTTTTTTTAAAGCATACAAGATTCAAACTAATGCATTTTATTTCATGACAAATAATTTTATCGGTTGAGTTAGCCATAAGCTATAATGCATGATTTATAGTAATAATTTGTTGTATTGTTGTGAAATTGTTATTTCTATAATATCACTCTTTTTACTTACGTCGCTTTCCGAGTTTGGGTAAATTTTGGTGAAGTCTAGCATTAACACTATAATTGTATATTTTATTCTAGTAGATTTGACAGACCTAGACTTGCTTCAAGGGAAAAGTATCGAGGGTGATGGACTTTTGGACTTTTTAATCTTTCCTACTCTTACCATTTTAGACAACAAGCAACGAAGATTCATTTCATGAGTACCAGACACTAGACTTTTATTTATATTTATTATTATAAAAAAAATGATAGAGATTACAACGCATGAGAATACAAAATTTTGACAGTAATGAGTACCAAACACTAAAAAAAAAAAACATAACTATCATGGTATTTTCCTCATTTTTTTTTTCCATTAGAAGTATACAAACCATCATGCCATACGATGTTTTCAAACATTGGTAAACTCAATTATTGACGTATAGAGAGTGTGGCCCCCAAAGTTGTGCGAGTTGCTGTACTAGATAAAGGATTGGACTCACAATTTATTTATTCGTGGGTTTCTTCACAATCCTACTGGTAGTTGCTTCAAACGCAACCTTGACAGTCTAATTTCCATTATCTCTTTGATTTTAAGTCCAACACCCCATTACCCTCTGAAGAGGATAAAAACAAGGCCTGACGGGCCTGGTCATATGGGCCTGACGGATCTATATCCATGGGCCAAAGAAATGGCAAGCCCATCCCTTGTATAGGTCCACTACAAATAGAACACTACATAAAATAAAGACTCAATAAAAATAGGGCCCAAGCGTTGGGAGATTCCGGAAGGGGCGCCTTAAATGAAGGATTTCTCTACGGGGGAATGACTTGTCCACCACGTTTAGGATTTTTCAAGTAAAGTCCTATAAGGAAAGAACTTGGACTACAAGGAAGGGAAGCAAATCCTCACTACTATAAAAGCCCCAATACCCTCTCACATCAAGGTACGCATAATTGACCCCTCTCTAGTACTCTAGAATTGTGATAATATTTCTAACTTAACCTTCGAAGGGTATTTGGCCGGCACCACACCGGTGCTCTCTGCAAGGTCTTCTTCTTTCTTCTTTTGTGTAGATGATTCACTTGAGTGTTAGGATCGTGCAACTCACTGGTGAGATTTACGGCCTCATCACCCTCTAATTTCTCCTCTTTCTTTCTCTCAACTTTCTCCCTTTCACTCCCTCAGTTTTCTCTCACATTTTTCCCAAGATTTTCCAACCCCCTATTTGTCTGCCCTCACTCCCCTTATATAGTCTCTCTTTAGTAGGGTTCAAATCATTACTTTTTTCATTATTTCCCATGCAATCCCACTTTTACCCGAAATCCCCAGAAACAATCATATCTTTTGAAGATTCTCTCAAAACTTGCTCTAGACTCCAAACGGTGTTTAGTAGCAAACTCCCTAAAGGCACTAACAATACTTGGGAACTGACCTAAATTTAGTCATTTCCTTGTGTATCTCCCACTATCTTATCAGTCGATAGTGGGCCTAGCTCGGCCTAAACACTCTGGTATTCCCTAAAAGATACTTTCTAGGTCCTAACATACTTATCATTGGGCTGGGCCCATTCCTACAGGGTTTGGGCTTAGCTCAATCTTCTGAGCCAGCATTGGCTACTTAGGCTGATCTTGGGCCTAAGTTAAGTGGGCCGATACTGATTACCCAGGCTCGAGCCCCCTATAGCGAGTATGAGAATTTGTTTAGGAGTACCCAATAGAAAAATACGATAATGGTTAATTAGAAGCATTAAAGAGACATGCATTATATTTTATTTTGCATGTTGGGGTCAACTTATATTATGGATAATATATATTCTAAAGTTTTTTCTAATAAAAAAACATATTTTATTTCCCAATTTTTTTTTAAAAAAAAACAATGGCATTTAAGATTATGATATAAAAGTCAGACTAGATTGACCAGTCATACTAGGTCAACCATGAATCGACCACCAATTTGGATTTAAAACCCATAAAACGGACAAATATAAATAAAAAAATGGCTTAAAAAATGTTTAGACTACGGTGAGACCTATTTGGTACTGTTGTTTAAACACCACAATAAGTATTTTCACAACACTATTTTACTCACACATATTTCCACAACACTGTTATTAAAATTCTCTTACAAAACAGGCCCTAATCAGTCCAACACGTTTTGGTTTTTCTTTCCTCCCTAAAATCAAAGCTAATAATGTACATTCCAAAATTTATTGGATTATTTCTATAAAAAAAAAAAAAAACTTGAGAATAATTATGAGATGGGCATATGAAATAATTTAATTATTGTTTGTGATTTTTGTTTTTTCATTTTATAAACCTTTTATATTGGGTAATGAGTGACATGAATTACCTAGTTCTTATATTTATTTTATGAAGAGTACTTGTCATGACCTAAGAAAGTGCATGTCACATTTGCACCTATACCCCAAAAGGATTAGTCATGTTACAATTAGGGCTCCCATAATTAATTATATAATCTAGTTCAACCCATTAAACAATATGATATGAGATTAAACACACACCCGTACAACAAAGTTATCCAATTCAATCCACATAATTTAGGGCATCACAATCCCCTTCATTTAAGTTTCCGACTACTTTGTCAGGGCTTACGTTATGCAATAGTGCCCTTAAGCCACATGGCATACCATGTTGGCTATGAGCCCATGATACCATTTGTCACAGCCTCAGTAAACACTAATCACATTTACGTTATACTACAAAAGAACTTGTCAAGTTACCATTAGGACTCCTTATAATCAACCATATAGTATAGTTTGACCTAATAAACGCCTAATATGAGATTTGGCACATGCACATACAACATACCTATCCAATTTAATCAATATAACTCAATGTATAATATTATATGTATTTATAAATATACAAACACATTGGAATTGAAATATTCCATTCCAATGACCGATATCAAAAAACCCCTAAAATAGTATTCAAAAGATCGATCTTGTCACCAGTAAAAGAGGTTGGTGGCGGATTGTTCTTGTTTGGTTATGAGTACTGGCCTTAAAAAGGGAAGGTAAAGTCCTTGCTTTTTACTAATGTTTTTTTATTAATTTATTATATATTACTATTTTCTATTTGCCTTGATTCAGTTATTTTTATTTTAATTAATCATTATATCATTATGGTTTGATCTCCAATAAATTTCCAGTCTAACCTCAAAACCTTGAACAATTTCATGTTCTAGTTTTTTATTTTATTTTATTTTATATTGGTAAGGTCTTTAAAGTATTGATTAAGATTTTAGCATCATGTTAGAGCATTTGCATTTGGTATTGCAAATGCTATATGTAAGAGAATTTTAATTAATGCACCAAACAAGCCCAACATCAGGACTTGAAAACACCAACTATTGCAAAAAAAATCTCAATAGTGCTACAATGCAATTCTGCCTTCAGAATTGCACTGTAGCACTATTCTAAAAAAAAAAAAACTAATATTTTATTCACTTTATCAATTCATCTCTCTCTCTCTCTCTCCGGGTTTTGGGTTTTTATTTTTATTTGGGTTTTAAGATATATTATTTTATTGTGTAGAAATATTATTTTAATATGTTGTATTGTAAAATGAAAATTGGGATGTTGAGAGTATTGTAAAATAGTATGGTATAATTGATAAAGTAGCTTTTTGAGATGGTAAAATAGGATGAGATAGAATTTTGGGATGTGAATGCTCTTAGGAATGACTTCTAAATATATAAGAATTTGGGGCTATTTCAAAATTAGGAAAACTCTAGATGCCACTTTTATATTTTGCTAGAACTCGTTTATAAATGTATGAATTTGGAAATTCCAAATATCGTGGTACCATGACCATTCTTGCTCAGAGGAATTAACAATTATTAAAATTTTTTTTTTTGAGAATCAAGCAGGAGAAACTTTATTAAATCAACCAAAGTCGGTTACAATAACATGATGGAGATGAGGTGGAACATCCTCCATCCACACCGTAAGAGCATCAATGTGTCTAGCGTACTAAGTTAAAGTTAAAGACAGACAATTCATTATATATATATATATATACATTTATTTATTTATAAATGATAGATAATTTATGATTACAACAATATGCATGGTGAATACTGAGTACTTCGAGTTTGAGAGAGAGAGAGAGAGAGAGGTTTGGCCCCTGTTTTTTTTAAGGTATATTGCTCTGTTGTGTATCACTATATGTATCTTGGAAATAAAATTATAAGCAATCGAGAAAAATAGGAGAAAAATTAAGATTCAAGGTGCGATTACAATTCAAAATGAAGTTTCTCAATACTTATGCTCTCAAAAGCCTTATAGGGTACTTATACATTACACATGAAAAGTTGAAGACCCAACATCATGAAGGGAACAAGCCATTTGGCCCATTCAAAACATGAACTTTAAAATGCATAATACTAAAAGAAAAAGTACAAGCATAATGCAGCATTTGGTAGAAATTTACTTTGCATTGAGGCTTGATTTTCCTTCTCTAAAACGGGGCTTCTGTTTTTGGATTACAGGTTCATGAAGTTTTCTTTGCTTAGGGCCACTCTTGTCATCCGATACCCCGTGGGAGACTTTTTTGGTGTTTAGAGGCCTTTCTGCCTTTACCTGATTATGCACAACCTTAGCTTGGGCTTGCATCCTCTTTGTTATACTATAATCTGAAGATTTTTCTTCCATTAATTTGTTCCGACTTCCAATCATCCCATCGTTATCTTAAAAAAGGGTGAAAAAAAAAATACTATCAAATTTGGCATGAAAAAAGCTATAAATGAAAGTGATTTGGTCTATTGTAATTAGTGCATGATAAAGTCATGGACCAAGGTGAAACTGATGTTGCAATATAAGCTGTTCAAGAAACTTTGTGAAAATGTTATATATGTAGCATTACCCTTCTTATATTAGAATTTAGACATTTATATACACGTTCAAAAGCTCCCAAAAAAAAAAAAAAAAACTCAATTTTGCTTCTTTTTTTTTTTTTTTTTTGGGTAGAAAACTCAATTTTGCATTATACATTATTAACTTTGTTAAAAACATGATGATGAAGTTAACATTAAAAGCAATCAGATAAAAGGGAGGAAATAAGATATAGGAAACAAATTTTAACTAGCAAAGAAAATGGGAAAGGTTTGGGTAAGTTTGAATTTTATACATTTTATGATTTTATGAGGTTATTGTTTTATTACTTTATCCCCTTTTTTTTGGCTGAATTACCATTTTCTATAGGATAGACAATCTCTTATAAGATTATTTTGATCATTCAAAACATGACACCAAAATTTTAGAATCCATGCACAACCCATACTCATGCAAATGCAATAAAACAAATCTGATTACCCGGACTGGATAGGATAGCTCGTGGGCGTGCAGCTGAATTAGCTCTATTCTGTTCACCACTCTTATCAACTTGTTTGTTGTTTTTCTTCACTGTTCCTGAGAAGTAAGTTATTTATCTGACAAATTAAATAGGGTAATATCTATAGGACAAAGTTTAGCTACAAAACTGGTTGTAGTGTAAAACTACAACCCTACTCAATAAAATAATTACTACTCCATATTTTGAAAATCTAATTGTTGAATTGCGTGTTCTTTACATTCTTAATTCACATGTCAAGTTTTGTATCAGTTAGATATTATTTACTATATGATTTATAAGCTTATATTTTATGTGTAATATTAAACTACAAAAGCTTGCAATTTAAACAATTTATTGATGGCATAAATATTGATCTTTAATTTTCTAGAAATTTTGCAAGCATAGAGGATATAAGAAGAAGATGTAATCTAATGGTGAATTTGTCAGAATTCACATTCAATAAAAAGATATTGAATAATATTGTAGTTTTAAATTACAACCAATTTTGTAGTTAAATTTTATTTATATCTATATATCTGCATGAAACACACATTACCTACTCTCTTTTTATTAAGTTATCTAGAAAAGAAACTGAAAACAACAATCAATTGTAAAAAAAATTACAGAATGAAAACTTTACCTTTGGACATAGAAATCATTTGTGCTGAGAAGTTTGGGACACGAGCCTTTGTGACTCTAGCAATAGATGAAGGGGAATCAATCCGATTCTCCTTTGCTGCGAAAATATAATTTGATCAAGGATTATGTGACCAATTTAAGCTTCATTGCCGGTAGCTATGACAATATTCTTATAAGCATTCTATTGTGAGTGTTTTTTTTTTTTTTTTTTTTTTTTTAAATCAATATATAGTTGAGGGATGAGGGATTTAAATCATGAATATCTCATTTAAAAACATTAGAAGGTGCCAAACCAATTAAGTATAATAATTAAGTAATAAAATTTACCATTTCTTATTCGCTTAAAATTATTGAGACAATTAATTGATAATAATTTATCACATTACATTAAAATGAAATTATCAATTTCAATATTATAAAGTGCTTTTTCAAGAACTATTTGTATCATCAAACCTTTTAAACCAAACAAAAAGTATTACTTCTTTTTCCTTTTTGGATTAGTGGAAAAGCTTGGCCAATCAAAGATATATATTTTGCATATCCTTCCAATGAATATTTTATTCATATAAATAATAGGTATATCCTGTAATCCTATTCAAAATGAATATGTCTAGATTTTCCTTCACACAATAAATATAAATTCTCTGGAAATAGATAGGCGCGCAGTTAAAAAGCTCAATTGTATGTCCAATAAAAAATGAATCCATGACATTCGTATCAATAGTTACAATATTAATATAAATAATAAGTATTTATATGCAATATTAAAAGTCTTGTAATTCTGTGACATTACTAGCTCTTCAGTATTAGAAATAGAACTATCAAATATATAATATATACCTTGTATGGACAGGGAATCCATAAGACTTAAAAACAGCATTGATCCATTATCATGATTTCTGGGAGGAAACTGATCATCTTGTTCATTTACCCTCACCTTCACAGTTGGATACACTTCAAAACACAAAAGCAAATTTAAAGAACGTTAGAAATCACCCCAAAAGACAAAAAAGCTATAGACAAAAAATAAATCCAGAAAATGCAAAGAACAGAAACCCACATGCAAATATTCACTTTTAGGTTTTATTACACTTCAAAATCAAAAAGCAACGAAAGGTAATGGAAAGATTAATTTGAGTAAGACAGAATCAGACTTTAATTTGTATTCAAATTCTGAAATCAACTTGTAATTAAAAAACGTATTATTATAAGAAAGAAGAAAGAAGATATAAGTATAGAACAAACGCTAATAATGGAAGAAGCATAGATAGGTATAAGATGGAGCTCACTTGTGTGGTTTCTTCTTGAAAGTTGAAACAAAATACAAATGAAAAACGAATTAGATGCATCTATATATGAATGTATAGTTGAGGAACAGAGTTAAAGAGTTGAACAGAAGCAACGACCACGTGGGACTGAAAAGTGCCATACTATGGCATTTTCCATTTCTTGACTTGAAAACCAAGAAGACAGGATTCTCAAGCTGAAACTTGTCAGTCAGGGCCCCTTTGGATGTTGGATCTCTACCGTTGATGAATGATATGATAAAAGATGGTTTGATTTAAGAGACCAGTGAAGGATTTTAAACCTCTTTGTTTAGATTAATTATCATGAAACTTATGCAGTAAATCTGACTGTAATGTTTTGCCCGTGGGTGAATTTAACCAAAAAAAACTTACCTTTTTTTTAGAATTGTTATTTGTTTTAATTTGAATTCACTGTCAAAATTATTTTTTTGCTTGCCACTTCAGATTTGTTGTAAAAATATTGCATATTGGTGGTTGAATTTAACTAAAAACTTATCATTTTTTAAAAAGTGTTACTAGTTCTAATTTAAGCCCATCATTAAAATCATTTTTTTGTTTCTCACTTCAAATGTATTGTGAAAATGTTGTATATATAGTATTTTTCATTTTTATTTTATTTTATTTATGAATAGCCAAACACTTTAGTTCCCCCCCCCCCCCACCTTTTTTTTTAACTCAATAGTTACAATGAATGAGAAATAATATGAACCATAAATGTTTTGTATGGGTCAAAAATTGAGGACTCGGGTTCATGGGTTGGGCCTTTATCTGAAACAATTAATTTGTAATAGATGGATTTTTAGACCAACAGTTGAGTTTGAACAAAATTTCAATGTAGAGAACTGAAAAAGCAACAACACAAACCAAATTTATATAAGATGTGATAATTTCTTATTTATTACGCCTTCCTTGGAATGTCCGAGGAACGTTTGTTCTAAGATGGGATTACAAGACAAAGCTTTACTCAATAATACAAAGAGTCTCTCTCTCTCTCTCTCTCTCTCTCTCTCTCTCTCTCTCTCTCTCTCTCTCTCTCTCTCTCTCTCTCTCGGATCAAATCCTTGCACATAGGGGATCTTTTCCTATTTTATAACACTAGTGCTTCAATCCTTAACAGCCACTTGTAGAGTGGATGATCCTTCAAGCAAGATACTTGTCCCATCTTTCTTCTCCTCTCCTTTTGAAGTTGTGCTGAGCAAGTAATAGGCTATTGAGACACTGTTTATGTGTCATTTAACCATTAATGCGGCATACTTGGTTTGTGCATAGCATTTAATGTGGAGGGGACGGTGACGTCTTTAGGAAACTTCTTCCAACTCTTGTTCGGATTTGTTACTATTACTTTCCTTGGCCAATATCCTTGGCATAGTTCAACAATTCTCCATCCTCCTCGGTTCATTCTTTTCTTGGTTCCTTCCTCAAACCAATTCCTTCTTCGAACTATTTGAGCCCAAGTACTCCATAAGAATATATAGTTGGGCCTTCCAAGACTCCAGCCTAGGCCCAACCTCCTTTAACTCACCTTGGCCCACACAATTTCCATTGAAAATATCAAGAGGCCCCAACGAATTGAGTTATAAGGCTCATGACCATCATCGCTTACATAATATTTAATTATTAAAAATAACACTTTTTGGCCAAGAAGGAACCTTACCAAATACATTTTTCCTTTTTTATTTCATGAACCCTTAGTTGGAAAAATGATTTCTTTTTTAATTTTGTCTCAGTTTTTATCAAATAATGCATAAGTAGGATGTCATTGATTGGATTTTTGATTTAGAGGATTATTTTAATTATTAGAAGATTCATAAAGAAGAAAAAACAATATATTTGTCCAATAAGTTAAAGAGTGATGCAAACAAAGGGCGGGATGACATAAAAATAATTTATTTTTAAAAACTTTATATGAAAAAGAAAAAAATAATTGATTTTTTTAATAATTTTTTATATTTCTCATAGAAATGATATTAAAACTTTCTTAAAATGATTACTTAACAAATATCCTAAGGGCATCCATTAATCGAATCCAAAATAATTTCATAATTATCTATGTTAAAAACAAGAAGTACTAACTAGTTTAATTATAAAGCTCCTCACAACGAAGTTTAAACTTAGTGCACTAAATTGATAAATGATAATTCAAAAAAATTTAGACTATATTTGTCTAAATTTAATTTTTATTTATTTATATAAATTTGTAGTTTTTTATAATATAATTTTAAGTGCATTTATTATTTAACTCAATTAGGGTCCTTTTGATAATGTTATTCTAGTAACGTTGTTTGTATTTTTTGAAAATACATATAGGTGATAAAGTGTGTGAAAATATGTGTAATGTTATTTAAAAACTAAAAGCTATTGTTTAAGTGCATATACCAAACACCCCCTTAATTTTCCTTATGCAACCCAAAAAAAATGCTAAAATGCAAAACTAACCCTTTAAGTTTCACCAAAATTCATTTCAATTCTCTAACTTTGGTTTTGGTTAATTCAGTCTCCTAAGTTTCAAAAGTATTCAATTCAGACCTTTCACTAACTTCTGTTAATGCTCTACCGTTAAGTTTTGTTTTTTTTTTTTTTTCCCCTCCAGATTTTTATATTAAAAAATGCAAAAAACTAATTTAAATTAAAAAAAAAAAAATCCCAAGACACACAACAAACCCAACACTAGAACAACAAAAAATTTCTTTACATTGAAAGTATGAAACAATGTATTTGAGTTTTTCTTTTTTGTGGGTTACAAACAAAATTAGAAGTAGAAATCAGATCAAATCAGATCAGAGAGAGAAAGAATCCAAGGAGTCCCAGATTAGATTGGTGAGAAAGAATCCAGAGACCCAAAGCAAATTGGAGAGAGAGCTTAATTGGGTTGTTCACCAAATCCAAAAAACTTTGAAACCAACCAAAACAAACAACCAAACACAACAGCCTAGTTGTGGGTTGAAACTCCGATGAGGGTTTGACGTGAAAAGTGAAAATGTAGAGAGAGAGAGAGGGAGATTGGCCTAGTCGAACCGAGCTAAGAGAAAGAAGACCACCACCAAGAAACGATAATTGACATTTGACAGTGATCGGTGAGGAGTGCAGAGCGACTAACCTTGGTGGTCAGCCATTAACAAAGCTTGCAAAGGAGCTCCTTGGGTCCGGCCTAGAGAGAGAGAGAGTGAGCTATTATAAAAAGAGGAGAGAGGAGAAAATGAGAATTGAGATAGATTAGGATTTGTTTAAACGGAAAAATTAACAAAAAAAATTAAATAAAAAAATATGAAACTAACGGTGTAGTTGACAGAATCAAACAGAAGGACTTGATTGAACTTTTTTTAAACTTATAAGACTAAATTGACCAAATGCAAAGTTAGATAATTATAATAAATTTTGGTGAAACTTAGAAGTTCAGTTTTGTATTTTAGCAAAAAAAAAAAAAAAAAAAAAAAAAAAAAACAAAACTAGAGTGAGTTTTAAGTTTTTCCCAAAGCATGTTGGACTCGGAGAAGGGCGCTGGCGCTCTACGCCTCTTCCCCTTATAAACCCAAAACCCTCCCGAGTTCCAAGGCTAGAGTTGCTGAGTCTTATTCCGTGCCTTCTTCATCCACCAACTCTTTTCAAGTTTCCATGGCTTCCCAACCACGAAAAGGCGGAGTCTCCTTGCCAGAGAGTCGAGTCCCCATGAAGAACAAACCCAACGTCGACAGTAGCATAATCTCGAAGCTGAGAGAGTCCACCATCCTCTCCATGGTGTCGTCGCGAGGCAGAGAGGTCGCCACCGACGCCATACTCGTAACGAAGAAGCTCATGAACAGCACTGGCAAGGCGGCGTGGATCGCCGGAACCACCATCCTCATCCTCGTCGTGCCTCTCTTGATCGTGACAGACCGCGACCAACGGCTCAGCGAACTCGAACTCCAGGAAGCTAGCCTCCTCGGCGTCCCACACCCACACCAATGAGAGAGAGAGCGAGAGAGAGAGAGAGAGAGAGAGAGAGAGAGTTCTTATTCTTTAAGGATTCTGTAGTTTCTAGGATTTCGGATTTTACAATAATTTCACAACGTTAGCCTCTCGTTAAACTTAGAATCATGCGATCCTACTGCATGACCATGTGTTTTGCCTATAGTCATAAATCAAGTAATAATAAATAAGTGGTGAGGAATTTGCTTGAGCAGTGTTGAGCACTGTTTTAAAATTTTTTTTATTCAAACTTTTCTTTGTTTTATTATTAGCTTCTCTAAATTTGATTGTGATCTTCTTATTTAGGCAATCTGAAGAATTGGTTGTGTTTGTGTAACACGATTCTGATGGCCTTCATGGTCAAGGACTTGTTAGTATGAGTGTATGAGTCTACTACGTACATATATTATACCTTGATGATAGATCCTCCTTCTTGCACCATGGTTTCCAATCACAATATATAGGTTTACATCAACGTTTTTCTTTTTTCTTTTTTAGGAAATTACATCAAAGTTTAACTTTAAAGTTTACGCCATATAGGGAATTGAATCATAGGGTTTCCTGATCAAAAAATTAATAATAGTAGTAATAATTCAACAGAATTATGGGCGCTATTCGACGTGGGCTAACCATGATATAGAAACTGGGCTATATGAATATCATCTTAGAATCAGACACTGAATTAGCAATAAAATTACAAACTAAAAGGGAGGATCCTGCTAGGTCTCTCTACTCTAGTTTATGATTGTAGGGTTCTCCTGTGGATGGTGAGGCTAGCAAAGAAGGGCAGGGAGCCAAGGACAAAAAGCTTGGCTTAATATATATATATATATATATATGACTTTAAGGGCATTGGGACTATGCTAGTATGCCCTACTAGCTATGTAAATCATGTGTGATATTATAATTTTTTTTTAAAAGAAACAATGCTTACTTAATTTTAGTATAATAAATAAATAAATAAAACTTTAAGTCTATTTTACCTATCTGATGCTTGAAAATTTAAATTCAAGGAAACAAGGATTGATATTTGTTAGTCCATTGTCTTTTATTTATCTATATTTTTTTATGCATTTAGTATTTTTTTAGTATTTAAAATTGGTTGCATTAGCATTGGCATTGGCATGATACTTTTAATGAAGTAGGGTGGTTACGATTTAATTGTTAAATGCATGATGGAGGGATGAGATTCAAAGGTTAACGAAAAAGAGCTATCATAATAGCATTCATATCTGGTTGGGAATAATTTCAATATCAAGTCACTTTTTACACTTTAGCGCGTGGATTCCACTTTTATAGCCAGTTTTGGCTTATTTTGTGTACTGTTTGTGGAGCCCACATCACTATTTTGTTTTATTTTTCTTTGATTTAAGCCGATTTATGTTTAAAGCATCTCTAACCGCCTAGCCATATTCTGGTACTAGTTGGAAACTGGAGAGTAAAAAATTACTTTTGTCTTTTGTCTACATACTTTTTAAGATATAATTTTCAATAAACTCTCTAATTTTTATCATTTTTCTATCTTATTTAAATATTATTTCTTCATTCCTTTTTAAATATTTTTTATTCATTTCCATCAACTATATTGATAAAAAATACTAAGAGGTGGAGAGAAGAAAGAGAAAATATTAGTTTTTTAATTCATATATCTTTACAAATTTTTTAAGCTAACAAATTGTTCTACTCATCTACAGTGACCTCTGGATAAAGAGAGTGACCGAAGATGAGCAAAAACAATTTTCCTAATTTGCAAATACTGCTGAATCTAGTTTTTAAGGTTTCACTCTCTAATTTGCCTATGATTTTGGTTTTAGCTCTTTTATTGAAGATGCTATTAGCTTTTTTTTTTTTTTGGCCATTTTATTCGGGTCCCAAGCCAATTAAGTCATCAAATGGTAATATTTTTGTTTCTTGCACAATATATCTTTATATCTCTTTTAACTTTTTGTTTATAATGCTTTGAGCCAAAAAAAAAAAAAAACTTGTTTTATTTAGCTTTTAGTTTTTATCTATAGTATTTTCAACAAAAAACTAAATAATCGATTCTCAAACGACACTCTAAGTGTTCACTTTCAAAATGCACTACATGTTATTATCAATTTTGCAATATATCCCATTGAAATACTATTTTCTACACACATGACACATAGCAACAAACCACCAATCTATCTCATATCAAACCTCGACCCCAAGCCGTTGCCACAAACCACCATCTCGCACTGACTTAGCAAATCGCCATACTATAACTAACTTCTTAATTTTTAATTAGCATATTTATGGAGGAGATTCAATCCAACAAGATTCAAACGTAAGGATGAGATTTCTCAAAAAAAAAAAAAAACCTAAGGATGAGGGTAGGCAAATTTGTAATGGAATTACTACAAAAAAAATGCCTATTAGCGACAAAAAATTTATGACGGACCCAAAAAGGCCTCTCAAAAAATCTTATTTGTGATGGCAAAATAAAACTCTCGCAAATACTTGATAAAATGTGAAATATTTGTGACCAACAAAAAAAGCTATCGCAATTATATGTTATAGCCGTCACAAATGCTAATATTTTGGAGGGAAATTTTCCCTCCATATTATTTGCGAGGGACAATTAAAAATCTCTCGCAAAAAGTGTATTATTTGTGACGGTTTAAAAAAATCCATCACTAATACTAAATTATTTGCGAGGGCTAGGATCGGCCTTCACAAATAATCATTAAAATGTAAAAAATTTTGGAGGGAAATATTCCCACCAAATTATTTCCGAAGGAGAATAAAAATTCCTCGCAAAATTTTTTTTTTTTGTGTGAGTTAAAAATATACCCTTACTGATACTAAATTATTTGCAAGGGCCACAATTGGCCTTCGCAAATAATCATGAAAATATTAATTTTCTTTGGAGATAAGAGTTATTTTAAAATTCCAAGAATATAATGATTAGTGAAATATAAAGTGATTGGAAATTTGTATTCAAAATTATGCCTATTAAAATTCATAATATCTTGTTTTTCATCTTTGGTTTTCAATTAGGCCACCAACTTATAGATGGTTTGCTCAAATTCTTTGAAACCTTCGGACTCAGCTTGACTTTGAACTTTATAATTCTAATTTATCCATCATTTTCTATCTGTGTAATTAACCACTACAAGAACTACATGATCACTTCTTTGGAAAGTTGCATGAACTAGACTATAGTAAAAATGTTATTTACATATCCACAACACATATAGTAATCTGTGAATGCCAATCACTCAGTACTGGGAAATAAGATGAACAAAAAAAAATGCTCAGTTTTAAAATCAGTGCAAGGCAATTAAGTGGTGAGAATTGGAGGCAGTAATTTAGACTTGGATCCAAGAACTTTAGCGTTTGTGTCTGGGGAGAATTCTATCCCAGGTAGCACTTTGACCTCTCCTTTTTTAGTGATATGAATGGGATAACTGAGCAAATGACCTGGAAAGTCATGGTTCAAGCTCAAACAGAGTCAAAATAGATAGTATAATCACATATTAAACTCAATGGGGTCAATGAGAGCATTCTATACTAGGATAATAACCTTAGAGAATTAAGAAAGAGAGCGAGAAAGATAACTGCCTGTACCTTGTTTGTGACTAAATTTCTATTTTAATAAGCATCCTTAGTATTATGCACATGGATAACTAATCTGGATGAAGCCAAATACAGTGATGGAATGGAGGCTGTAAGCCTTTGAAGTCACTCGATTATCATATTCTCAACACCACTCATTCTCCAATCTATATCATTATCCTCATTTTCTTCTTGCAGCACATTTGCATTACAATGTAAATTTTCTTCTTCTTGGTATGGCTCTTCTTCATCTGATGGCATTTCATAAAGGTTTCGT
This sequence comes from Quercus parvula, assembly GCA_030820535.1. Lineage (NCBI taxonomy): Eukaryota > Viridiplantae > Streptophyta > Magnoliopsida > Fagales > Fagaceae > Quercus > Quercus parvula. The sequence goes on from JAUAME010000008.1 coordinate 13,933,044, forward strand.
GGTTTGGTTTCAATCACGACATTCCATGTGGGATCTTTTATTCCATTAACATAGTAAACTTGAGTTGCTTGACATGCTAATACAAATGGCTCTACGGTTTTCAACTTTCGTGATGTATTAACAATAGTGGTTCCGTGCCGATTTCTCTTATAACCAATTCCTTCACGAGATACATCATACTAATCACATTTAAATAACACAACTTTGTTCCCTTCAGTATATTGAAGTTCAACAATGTCTGTTAGTTGTCCATAATAAGGCACATTGCAACTTTGATCCTCCCCTCTCACCATAACTCCATTATTTTGTGTTCTTTTACTTTCATCACACTGATTTGTATGAAATCTAAACCCATTAACATTGTAACCACGATAAAAAATAGCCAGTTTCTCAGGACCCCGAGCTAATGAAAGCATATGCCCATCAACCTGCCTTGTATTATATAAGTCGGTGATCTACAATAAAACCTAAATAAGGTTAAACTCAAGTTGTAGTAGTTAAAATATAAACAAACATACATTTTCAAAATAAACTACCATCTTACTCTTTTTTCAAACCACGCAATAAATTCTTGTCTATGCACCCTGTCAATGTTGAGAACACCTACATTTGTAAGGATGTTCTTATGTTCTCTGCACACAGTTAAATATCCTAATCAGTTTTAATATCATATCATGAGAATATCAAAAAAGTAATTTTTGTGAAGATCATCTTACTCAACAAATCGATCAGCGTCGACACAATTTTGAAGAACATAAAATGTTGCTGCATTGTGAAGATCATCATTCAACTCACACTTTATTGCTTTCCCTAAATGTCATCCAGGTGTTGAGAATATGGACAATTGTGAGGTATTTGCACATGCGGAAGTACCTCCATCATAATTTCGCTCTACCCAATTAAATTTGGTTTCTATTCCATGTAAATAGCGAGAACAAAATGTTAGATATTCATCTGCTAAATACTTTTTTACAATAGACCCTTCTGCGTGTGCCTTATTACGGACATAATTCTTAAGCTTGCGCAAATACCTATATTTGAAGGCATAACATGAAATTTTATCAAAAATAAAATACTAGTGTGCAATTGTAATTTAGATTATAATGAAATTTTGTAAATTTTACCTCTCAACTGGATACATCCATCTGTATTGCACTGGACCTGCAACTTTAGCTTCCCAAGATAGGTGAATGGCCAAGTGAACCATTACATCAAAGAAAGGTGGAAAAATTTGTTCTAATTTATAGAGGGTTATTGCAATTTGGGTTTCAAGACGATTCAAATCATCCACTCGTAATCTTTCTAAGAAAATATGACAATCATGAGTCTTCATACCAGAAATTTTTCTCTCCTCAATATTCACATATTGAGATAAATTTGCGGAGTAGCCATCTAGAAATTCAAGATTTTTTAGCCATAAACATATGGCCCTTTTCTCATCATTTGACAATGTATAGCAAGCTGGGGGTAGCTCTATCTTCCCATTAACCTCTATGGGGTGGAGCGTATGTTGTATGCCCATTTCTTTTAGATCAAGACAAGTGCTTAAAGAATCCTTTGTCTTATCTTTAATATTCATAATTGTCCCAATCACACTGTCAAATATATTTTTTTCAACATGCATCACATCCAAATTGTGACGTAAATAAAGTGTTCTCCAATATGGCAATTCAAAAAAAATGTTATGCTTCTTCCAATTATGAAACTGCCCATGCCCTTCTAGAAATTGCTTTTTCTGGCCTTTCCCAAATATAATTGGCTTTAATGGACGAATTTGTTTGAACACATCATCACCAGATAACCGTTTGGGTGCTGTCTTCCTTTCTTTTTTACCATTAAATTGTGACTTCTTATTACGCCATTTGTGGTCTAAGGCCAAAAAACGACGATGTCCCATATAACATATCTTATATCCATTTCGTAACCTGCAATGAGTAGTCTCATTATGACAACAAGGACACGCCAAATTTCCCTTTGTACTATAACCGGAAATAACAGCATATGCAGGAAAGTCATGAATAATCCACAACACTGCTGCTCTCATCTGAAAGTTCTCCTTTGTACATTTGGTTTATTTTATAGGTATATAATTTTTTGAATTTTGTGATATCTTTTTGTTTTGTAATATAATGAATTTCTTTTTGTTTCAATTTATCAATGTGATAGGATGATAATCATGTATTTAGTTTTGAAAAAATTGTTAGTTATATTTTTTTTTTTCACAATAAATTCATTGAAGTAAAAGCTTTGTGAGTTAGGTAGAGCTGTGTTTCATGTGTAATTTCACATTAATATTCATAATTGCTCGTGTTCTTTATTTTTTGTGACTGCATTAACAAATTTATATGCTACTTTTATTGTGTTGTTTACAAATGTTAGTTTTTCTAATAGTAGGTAGGCATGGCAAGGAAAGGTAAGAGGAAAGGTAAAGGCATTAGTGAGTCTCAAGACTCTCAACTACAAGAAACTCAGTCAACTAGGCATTCCTTTGATCATAATGAAGTTTCTGAGTAGGAGCTCTCACAAACTCTACGTCCATCATCTGAGCCTCAAATTGATGGAGCACATCAGGCCTCCAATTCCATTTTAATAAGTAGTATTACATTATAACCTTTTTTTTATCGCTTTTACTTAAACAATTGACTTATTATTATTGTTTTATCAATAGGTACTAATGCTAGAACAAAAAAGAGGGGTCGAGGAAAGGCTAAAGGCATGAATGCTGGAGATGGTGAAATAGAGGTTGAGATTTATGATGGCAAGTGAGTGACTTATTGCAATGTTGGTTTATTGAAATTAATTATGGTATCATAGCTATATGATATTGTTAACATGTTTGATTTCTATTTTCAGAATTATTACACCAAAAGCCACTCGAGAGATTACCATTCTATTTTCACCAAAAACTTAATGGAGCTTGGACAACTTTTACAGAATACCCAAATTCTGAGCTAGAGACTTTATATGCTCGGTACAAAGATCAACGCTTTAAGCATAAACAACCTGATGAGGAAGTCAAGAAGGCATTTATAAAATCAGTGAAACATCGCTATTCTGATTAGATATTTTGCATTAGAAATCCTATTTTTCAAAAGTATGAAGCGAAAGAAGATCGTTACAAAAATGGTCCGTCCTTCATTCCTACACCTTTTTGGAAAGAGATGGTGGATAAATGGATGAAGGGAGATTGGGAGGTGAGTATAAATGAGATACATGGCGTAAATTCTCTCACTCTCTCTCTAACCATTATTTGTTAATATTTTCATAGAAACTAATGTTTTAGTGTATGTATTATGCATGCAGGAGACAAGTTTGAAAAATAAGGATAACAGAAATAAGTCTAACATTTTCTCCACTACAGGTTCTGTACTAATGGCTAAGTACAGATATGAAATGGTACATTATACTATTATCAAATAGTTTTACATTTTATCGTGTATTTACATAGTTTAATAACTTTACCCATGTTTTTTTATTCTTTTAAATATTGCAGTATCTTGAGACGGGCTTTGAGCCCAGCCCTATTGATCGCTTTAAGAAATTTCACACAAAGAAGGATGGCAAAGAATGGGCAACTGATCGTGCTAAGACATTATATGTATGCAACTTATACCAAAGTTTTAATTTTGTTATCAACTTTAGTTTTTTTGTTGTTTTGATTATCCACGTGGTTTTTATTTTGTTTTTTTTATTTTTTTATTTTATGTGTAGGAAAAAATGGATGCCATAAAGGCCAAAGCTGTTTTTGAAGGTACTAAGACAAATGATTATTAGATCTTTCGTGAAGTGGTTGGTGAACCAAGTCATGGTCGTGTTCTTGGCATGGGAATAGGTATTAAGGCTAAGGATGTATACGGCTTAACTTCATCTAGTAAAGGTTGTAGCAAACGTTGCAGAAAAGATTTTACAAAAGAAAAAGAAGATTTGGAGGCTCGTCTTAGAGAGGAAATGGATTCCAAACTTGCAAAAGTTGTGGAGAAGCTTGAGGAGAAGTTTGCTCAAAAGTTGCAGTCAATGGGCATACTACAACAATCTGACATAGATCCAGTTGCCATGGTACAATCTCAAACTTATGCTTTTGCCTCTTGGATCTTCTACAACTTTCTATTGGTTTGATGTGGTTTACAACTTGCATCTATTATAATATTATATTATTTTATATTTAGTTTTGATAAATGATAATAGGACTATTACGACACTATCTACTGTTTTGAGTTTTGATAGCTGTGTATAGGTTTTGTATTTAAATTTATATATCATGTGTTTTGTGGTTTACGTTTTTCATAATTGTTATATTATTTTAATTTATATTTAATTTTGATAGTGGTTTAAGTAATCAAATTAAGTAATTGTTATTGTTAAATTTAAAAAAAAAAGTTACTTTGAGCGGTTTGGGATACTAGAATTCACTTCAATTGTTTCATTTTAACAATTGTTTCATTTTAACTCATGTTTAATGTTTTTTTATTTATTTTTTAGGATGGTACTAGCGGAGATGAAGATGACAACTCAAACAATAACATAGAGGTTGAAAACAACTTGGAGAGTGACTCAGAGGAAGACTAATATAGATCTTGTCATAGAATAGTTGTTTAAGTTTAAAACAAAGTTGAATTTCAGGATTTCTTTGTACTTTTTATATTTTAAATTTTGAACTTATATGAATTTTTATCTTTCAATGGATCAATTTATTGTAACATGATAGTTAAACAAAAATGATATAAAATAAATTAAACAAAAATGATATAAAATAAATTAAAAATAAATAATAAAATATTTCAAATATTATATGAAATATTACTACTGATGACGTAAAAAATTGGTCATAAATAACTTTATAGTGATGACAAAGTCTCTCGCAATTAATATACGGTTTTGTTAACAGGTGCCGGCCAGCACCTGTTAATGAAGTAAATAGAGCATTTTCTTGGGTCCCACCAGCATAGGAAATGGGCAAAAATTAACTTTTCAGCTTTGGTGGGTGTGAAACGTGCATCTTGGTATTTTCAGTAATTGTAGGACAAAAATACCCCTTTTAACACCTTCCCTTTCACTTTTTATTTCCCACCCAATTTCACTTTATCAATTTTTTACTCTTTATCTTCTTTCATTTTACCAATATCAAACTCACTTTCATTCACTTTACCATTATCAAACCCACTTCAAAAAGAAAAAAAAAAGATGAAGAAAAGTTCCAATGTTCAATGAAGGATTAAGCAATTATTTTGCAAGGTACAATCATTTTATTTTATTAATTTCATATTTATTCTTAAATATATTTGAATATGAGGTTAATCTTTTTTTATTTGTATCTTTTTTTTTTTTCATTTATCCTTAAATATGATGTGGATTATTTTAATCTTTTTTTAATATAGTAACAAGTTAAGACTCATCTAGTTGGATGAGAATTTAGTTATAAGTGAGACTCATCTAGTTGTTAAAATGATTTGTTTTAACTTAAATGAATTACTTCAAGAATGAACTATTATTTTTTTTAATTGTATCATTTTTTTTTTCATTTATCCTAAAATATGATATTGAATATTGATTGTTTTAATCTTGTTTTAATGTAGCACAAATGGATGACAATTTAGTTGCACGTGAGACTCATCAACTTGTACCATTGAATTACTTTGACTTAAATGAACTACCTCAAGAAGGTACTATTATTTTTTATTTTATTTGTAATCCATATTTCATTTAACGTATAATATGATATTGATTTTTTTATTTATTCTTGTTTTAATATAGCACAAATTGATGATGATTTAATTGCAAGTGAGATTCATAAAAGTGTTTCAAGGAATTGTGTTGAGTTAAATGAGTTTCCAAATGATGGAAAAAATAATAACCCATGTGGAGGGGAAATAGTTGATTGGAATGAATGTCCAATAGATGAGACGGGGGTTATTGAAGAATATGAGGATATACATTCAATAGAAAATGAATTTGAGCCTTTTGTTGGTCAATGTTTTCTTAGTGAAGAAGAAGCTTTCATTTTCTATAAAAATTATGCAAATCGAAATGGTTTTACAATTCGAAAAGGTCGTTTGGAGAAAAAAAATGGGGAAATAGGAAGACGTAATTTCTTTTGTCATCGGGAAGGTAGGCAACCACTAAAAATGGTGGATCCATCTAAGGAGCAACGAAATAGAATGTCTTTAAAATGTGGATGCAAAGCTCGGCTAACTATTGTATTGCGAAAGTCAATAGACATTTTTCCGAAAGAATGGCATGTCACTATTTTTGTTGTAGATCACAATCATGAATTGTTGTCCCCTTCAAGTGTACGCTTTCTTCCGGCCAATCGACTTATCACTGAAGATGATAAAAATTGCATTCTCTTATACAAAGAAGCTGGACTTTCAATTAGAGAGATAATGCGTGTTATGGAACTTAAGAAAAATGTGAAACATGGACATCTTCCATTTTTTCAACGGGACATTCGTAATCTTTATGTGAAAATGAGAAAAACACATGCTGTGAATGATGCTATGGATCTCTTACAATTTTGTAAAGTTGCTAAAGAAAGGAATTCTAAGTTTCAATATGCATTCACAACTGATGAAGAGAAAAGGTTAGAGCATATTTTTTGGTCGCACCCTCATAGTTTTGATTGGTATCAAAAATATGGAGATGTGGTTGTTTTTGATACTACTTACAAGGTAAATGCTTATGATATGCCTTTTGGTATTTTTGTTGGTGTCAATAATCATGGAAAGACAATTCTCTTTGGTTGTGCACTTCTTCGAAATGAAACAACTAGTACTTTTCAATGGCTAATGAAGGTACTCTATTTATCTTATAACTTTGTACAACTGTTTTTCCATTTTATTTAATTAATTAGTGGTATAATATTAATACAAATCATTTGAATTGTTTACATGTTCTAATACAAATTTTTTTATTAGCAGAATTTTGTATGTTTAATGAAGAAACAACCCACGGCAATTTTGACAGATCAAGATCCATGGATTACGGAGGCAATATCAAAAGAATTACCACTCACAAAACATGCCTTTTGTATATGGCATATTACCGCTAAGTTTAGTGGTTGGTTTACATCTATTCTTCGTAATCAATATTCAAATTGGTGCATAGAGTTCTACAAGTTATACAAGTTAGACTCATGTAAAGAATTTGAGGCTCAATAGACTAAAGTTATGGAAAAGTATGACATGCTTAGTAACAAACATGTAATTGGTTTATATCAAATCAAGCACTTTTGGGTACCATGTTACCTTCGTGGACATTTTTTTGGTGGAATGACAACAACCGGAAGATCGGAAAGTATAAATGCCTTTGTTAAACGGTTTGTTAGTTCTCACATAAACTTGATCCAACTCATTAAACAAGTAAGTCAATACTTACCATTGATTTCTTTTGTTGTATAATTTTTTTTATTTTTTAATTTGTTAATATTTGTAGTCTTTATATGTTATATAAAAGTTTTTAATTTATTTTATTATTTATAATCTTAGGTTGATCTTGCCATTGAAGATATTGAGCAAACACAATCACATGATACAATGTTAGAGACATTTAGAGGTTCTTCTTTAAGAACATTGTCACCATTAGAAGACCAAGCACACAATGTTTTGACACCTTATGCTTTCAAAATTTTTCAAAAGGAGTTTGAGAGAGCAACACAATATTCAGTTCATCAAGAAAATCGTATTGAATTTGTGCTACAATATTATAAAGATGAAACTAGTCAAAAGCACAAGGTCTTATGGGATGGTGAGGTGACTAATTGTAGTTGCAAACATTTTGAATTTTGGGGTATACTTTGTCGTCACATTCTTAGTATATTCCTTCACAAAGATTGTTACCATATTCCACCAATGTATTTACCATCACGTTGGTGTTGTGAAGCCTCATCAAGTGAAAAAGAATTGCTAGTGTTGGATGATGAAAATTTAGTAGGCAAGGAAAATGTGGTTGATGTCAATGTTAATGGTGTGATTGATGGAGATTGTTTCATTAATTGTCCTCCGCTATCAAAGACAAAAGGTCGTCCAAAGCAAAAAAGAATGAAAGGCGGAAGAGAATTAGGAAAGCAAAAGAAGACTTGTGGGCTTTGCAAGCATGTTGGTCATAACATCTCTACGTGTCTAGAGAAAGAGACTTGTACTTCCTTAAATGGTGCAAAAAAAAGGAAAACATGTACTTCAAGTGAAATGGGATTGAATCCAATATTTTGTTTGAAATGTTAGGTAGAAGCTCTTGAACTTGTATTTTTGAATTGGGATTGAATCCAATATTTTGTTATTTTTGAGTTTTTAATTGATGCTTCTCTTGTGTTTTTTCTTTTTCTTTTTTGGGTGTTATATTTTTATTTTGAGAATATAAGTATCTAGACTGTAATGTAATATAAGTAAGCTGATTTTTCAGATCAGAACCAGTTTCGAATTTTGATCATATTTCTTTGCTCAAAATTCGGATTAAGCTGAAATTTTGACAGCTGAAGGGAAATTTGACTCTCTACAACTTTTTCAGAAATAGCCTAGTCCGTATTTTGAGTTCTACTATGCCAAAAGTGCCTCAGAACGTGAATCTGAAATCTGTTACTTGATTAGCACGTTTTTGAGGTGTTTTCCAACTCTAAGATTGTATTTGGACGAATTTCAGAGTTATATTCATGATAAATCTCATTCCAAAGTGATCATTATGACTTTTAAATTAATTATTTTGAATATAATTATCCCAAAAGCCTAATTATCCACGGTCATTAAATATTATCAGCTTATTTGTTTTAATCCCATATAACAAATCTCACTTTAAGAAAAATACTCCACCAATCACATAAATTCATTTAATTAATTTTAATCATCAACCAATCAAAATTAATTTCAATTAATCACACGTGATCGGTTTCACCCTATATAATGCATGCTGATCGTGCAAACTTGATCATGCGATATATTTCGATCTGACGGTCCGATTTGGATTTAATGCAAGAACAAATTGGTGTATGTGATGCAAGAACAAAATGATGTGTGTGATGCAAGAATGATTTTGATTTTGTACATGGATGGTCACTCCAGTCATCTTCCTTTATTAAATTATGGGTGCAAAATCGAGTGTCTACAGTTAAATGGGTTCAGATCATATTTGGGTTGACACAGTTAACCTGTTTAATAAATGAGTCGTGTTTGTGTTCAACATGCAAACTTGTCAAACCCGTTTGACCTGTTTAGCTTATAAAGTTATTATTTATTTTGATATTTTTGCTTCATTAATGGTTTGTTTTTAGGGTAAGGCTTGTGTCCAATGAAAATTTTCACTAGACACGGCAGGATTTGGACACGTGTCCGCAATCTAACGTGTCTAGTGAAAACTTTCACTGGATACAAGCCACACCCTTGTTTTTATATGTTTATTACTATATTTGTAGTTATAATTGAATTTTGATTTTTTTTTTATGAGAATTGTAATTTAATTTTAGATATATGAGAATTGTTAAAAATTATATATGTTAGGTATGACCTATTAATCAAATAGATTATTAAATGGGTCATTTGTATTGACCTTTACATGGCTTGTTAATTAAACGAATTGAACGTGTCAGATCAAGTTGACTTGTTTAATAAATAGGTTGTGTTCGGGTTAAGGATTCCTGACACATTTACTAAACGGGTCGGATTCGGGTCAACCTATATAATCGAATACTCATGGCTCAACACGACACGAACCTGACCCGTAAACATGAATTGCCACCCCGTTGTAGTACCTCATATCACCACATTATGATCTGTCACCACATTAATTGCAATTTTTTTTAGAAGCATTAATTGCAAATTGAGACCATATGCATTGTTTTTTTGGGAAACAAACATCTCAAAGCTCAATCCATAGATGCAAATGTTTGGTACGTTACAACTTTAAACAAAAAGTCTAAGGTTAATATAATTTTATTTCAATTTGAATACATAGTCCTTAAAGGAAACTACACGAAGACATATTAAGCACAGCAAGTATAATTCAACTATAATTAAATTAAGATTTGTATCATGTGAAGCAACTTTTATTTAGTTCTTTAAGATTTTTATCCATTTAGAAATGATAGGAGAAGAAAAATTATATATATTTTTTCTTAAAATTTAAAAATTTTAAAAATTTACAATTTGATGAAGTCACTTGACACAATTATCGTGTTTAAGCACAACTTTTATTATATATAATATATTATAAGGGATTATAGTTTCTTTCATAATTTTTTTTTTAATATTAGGCCTTTTATACTTAATGAGAAATGATATGTCCACAATATTTTCATAATATTTTTACAATAAATTTTAAGTGACAGATTTTTATTTGTTGTTATTATTAAGGCAAAAAAGTAATTTTAGTGTTAGGTTCAAATTTAAACCAATAATAACTAACTATCTATAATTTATTATAAAAATATTGTAAAAATATTGTGAACATAACGTCTCTGGTACTTAATTATATCTTAGTATTAGTAACACCATGAAATGTATATCTGTCATAGTCCCATCAATCAATATATTCAATTATATTTTTCTATTAAATAATAGGATTTTTTATAGCCTTACCTAACACCCACCCACGTATGACCTTTTGATTTCTTTTTCTTTTTAATTTTTTTTCCTCTTTTTTTCTCATCCACCCATTTCTTCACAAATATCCACTTTCCTCATCTCCTTTATCTGCTTTCCTCCGCTCCTTTATCTTCATTCTTTTTCAGTTCTGTTACATTTCTTCATTTTCCTTCACGCACACACATCTTCAAAGAACCCACTCTCTCAAATTTCTCATCCATCCTCTTACCTGCCAATTGAAAAGCATTAAGAGTTAATTTTTCTCAATTTCACCCAAGACCAACTCCTCTCTCACTCTGTCCCAAAACCAAATTGGAATTGAAGTTACATGGATGCATCAGAGGACTCGTCATCTTGACCCGACGGTGTTAGAAAATTTAAATTTGATGTTAGAGTGAGATCAGTGATGGTCCGATGGAGGTCCTTGTCCATATCCAGATGTTTGCTATAATTTTCTCTATATGCCTTTGTTGTGTGTATTTTGTGGTTATAGAGAAGGGATAAATTTGGGAGTTCTTAACAAGGCTGAGGGTAATTTAGAGATAAAAGCTACGCTTTTTCAATTTTGGGTTCAAGGGCATTTTGGTCCGGTTGCAAAATGATTTGACTTTCTACCCTTACGCTGACACACGCTGCTTACATGCTCAACTTTTTCCACATCCCTAAAAGACTTGAATATTTTATTTCAATTTTTATCACATTAATATAATAGCGACACCCCTAACCTATCGCTAAAAATAAGTTGCGAGGGGTTAAAAGTCCTCACAAATGAATTTTAGTGATATTATTGCGAGGGTATAAATGTCCTTACAAATAATTAGTAACGACCACGGCTTCTCCTTGCTAAAAATAAATTACGAGGGTATAACTATCCTTACAAATATTTATTAATGACAACTGCTTTCCCTCGCTAAAAATAAGTTGCGAGGGGTTGAAAGCCCTCACAAATAAATTTTAGTGATGCCATTATTGCGAGGGTATAAATGTCCTCACAAGTAGTTATTAACAATGATTGCTTGCCCTCGTTAAAAATAAGTTGCGAGTGACTAAAAGCTTTCACAAATAAATTTTAGCGATGTCATTATTGCGAGGGTATAAATGTCCTAACAAATAGATATTAACGACGGCTGCTTCCCCTCGTTAAAAATAAGTTACGAGGGGTTAAAAGCCATCACAAATAAATTTTAACGATGCCATTATTTGTCACTAAAAAGTATGTCGTTAATTTGGAATTCGCAAATAACTAATTGCGAGGATATAAAGGTCCTCATAAATAGTTGTTAACGATGATTGTTTCCCCTCGCTAAAAATAAGTCGTCGACTTTTCTCATCGTTTGGTAATATATTTGTGAGGGCGAATTTGTTCAGTAGCGACAGTAGATTGCCCTCGTAAATTATTTATTTGCGAAGGTATGGTCGCAAAATCTCTTTTAGTGACAAGTGCAAATACGACGGCTTTCAAGGGCCATATGCCCTCGCTAATAACCTTTTGCGACGATATTTGAATTTTTGCGAGGGCATATGGTCCTCGCTAGTAGACTCTTTTTTTGTAGTGGAAGTGTAATTAAAAAGATCATTGTTCTTCTTCATGCTTATGGTAGTTGTTTAGCCAATAGAACTCCTTTCAGCTACACCACTCATAAACAAGGATCTTCTTATAAAAGAAGGTTGACCTTTAGACAGTCTTTTTTTTGAGCCCCCCACATTGTTTTAAATCCACTTGAGGTTGATGCAAAGGGTGTGATTTATCCACACTATTTTTCTACAGATAGTAATTTAGTTAGTGTTAATTGTTCCTTCAAGGGAAAGGGAAAAACGATTTGAAAAATTGAGTGGGTGAAGGAAACTCAGGACAAAAACAATATTGACACTAGTGCATTATATTACTATGTTAACATAAAAAAAAGGCACCAGTGCATTAAGCAAGGCTTTATGGCTTAACATATTTAATACTTTGAGCTATCGAACAATGTTAGGACATATCCAACTACTCACTCAATTCTACAACATGTTTACGTGTCACCTTATGATTGGTATTCAAATTCTAAAATCAACTAGTAAATCAAGGTGGTGTGGATCGCCGGAATCACCATCCTCATCCTCATCGTGCCTCTCTTGATCGTGACAGACTGCGACCAATGGCTCAATGAACTCGAACTCCAAGAAGCTAGCCTCCTCGGCGTCCCACACCCACACCCATGAGAGAGAGAGAGTTCTTACTCTTTAAGGATTCTGTAGTTTCTAGGATTTCAGATTATACAATAATTTAATCACGTTAGCCTCTCGTTAAACTTAAATCATGCGATCTTACTGCATGACCATGTTTTTTGCCTAGTCATAAATCAAGTAATATAGTGGTGAGGAAATTGCTTGAGCAGTTGAGCATTGTTTAAATTTTTTTTTTTTTTCTAACTTTTCTTTGTTTTATTAGCTTCTCTAAATTTGATTGTGATCTTCTTATTTAGGCAATCTGAAGAATTGGTTGTGTTTGTGTAACACGATTCTGATGGCCTTAATGATCAAAGACTTGTTAGTATGAGTGTATGAATCTACTACGTACATATATACCTTGATGATAGATCCTCCTCCTTCTTGCACCATGGTTTCCAATCACAATATATAGGTTTACATCAAAGTTTTTATTTTTTCTTTTATAGGAAATTACATCGAAGTTTAACTTTAAAGTTTACGCCATATAGGGAATTGAATCATAGGGTTTCCTGAAAAAATTAATAATAATAGTAATAATTCAACAGAATTATGGGCGCTATTCGACGTGTGCTAACCATGATATAGAAACTGGGCTATATGAATATCATCTTAGAATCAGACACTGAATTAGCAATAAAATTACAAACTAAAAGGGAGGATCCTGCTAGGTCTCTCTACTCTAGTTTATGATTGTAGGGTTCTCCTGTGGATGGTGAGGCTAGCAAAGAAGGGCAGGGAGCCAAGGACAAAAAGCTTGGCTTAATATATATATATATATATATATATATATGACTTTAAGGGCATTGGGACTATGCTAGTATTCCCTACAAGCTATGTAAATCATGTGTGATATTATAAATTTTTAAAAAAAGAAACAATGCTTGCTTAGTTTTAATATAATAAATAAATAAATAAAACTTTAATTCTATTTTACTTATGTGATGCTTGAAAATTTAAATTCTAGGAAACAAGGATTGATATTTGTTAGTCCATTGTCTTTTATTTATCTATATTTTTTTATGGATTTAGTATTTTTTTAGTATTTAAAATTGGTTGCATTAGCATTGGCATTGGCATTTGGCATTTGGCATGATACTTTTAATGAAGTGGGATAGTTACGATTTAATTGTTAAATGCATGATGAAGGGATGAGATTCCAATGTTAACCAAAAAGCGCTATTATAATAGCATTTATATCTAGTTGGGAATAATATCTCTATCAAGTCACTTTTTACACTTTAGCTTGCCTTTGGATTCCACTTCTCTAACCAGCTTTGGCTTTTTTGGTGGGGTAATTCTTAAGTATTCTCAGAGTACGGAAAATTGTACTTTCTTCTCTCACATTTTTTATAGAGTCCATCGTGAATATGAGAAGAGAGAATACCATTTCTTCATACTATGGAAATACCTAAGAATTTTCTCATTTTGTGTATTGTTTGTTGAGCCCGCCACATCACTATTTGTTTTTTTGTTTTTTGATTTAAGCCAATTCATGTTTAGAGCCTCCAACAGCTTAGCCATATTTTGGTACTAGTTGGAGAGTAAAAAATTACTTTTTTCTTATTTACATACTTTTTTAAATACAATTTCCAATAAACTCTATAATATTTATCATTTTTCTATCTCATTTAAATATTATTTCTTTATTCCTTTTTAAATATTTTTTATTCATTCCCATCAACTATATTGATAAAAGATACTAAGAAGTGGAGAGAAGAAAGGGAAAATATTAGTTTTTTAATTCATCTTTACAAATTTTTTAAACCAACAAATTGTTCTGCTCATCTAAAGTAACCTCCAAATAAAGAGAGTGACCGTAGATGAGCAAAAACAATTTTCCTAATTTGCAAATACTGTTGGATCTGGTTTTTAAGGTTTCACTCTCTAATTTGCCTATGATTTTGGTTTTAGCTCTTTTATTGAAGATGTTCTTAGGTTTTTTTTTTTTTTTTTTTTTTTGCCTTTTTATTCGGGTCCCAAGCCAATTAAGTCATCAAATGGTAATATTTTTGTTTCTTGCTTAATATATCTTTATATCTCTTTTAACTTTTTGTCTATAATGCTTTTAGCCTCCCAAAAAAAAAAAAAATTAGCTTGTTTTATTTAATTTTTAGCTTTTATCTATAGTACTTTCAACAAAAAGCTAAATAAATTATTCCCAAATGACACTTTAATTACTCAATTTCAAAACACACCCTACATGTTATTATCTATTTTGCAATATATCCTATTTAAATACTATATTCTACAGACATAGCAACAAACCACCAACCCATCTCATATCAAACCTCGACCCCAAACGGTCACTACAAACCACCATCTCGCACTGACTCAGCAAATCACCATACTATAACAAACTTCTTAATTTTTAAGTAGCATATTTATGGAGGAGACTCAATTCAACAAGATTCAAACGTAAGGATGAGATTTCTTAAAAATAAAAAAAAATAAAAAAAAAAAACTAAGAATGAGGATGGGCAAAATTGAGATGTCAATATAATCAAGCAAATTTGTAATGGATGTGTAATTAAAAAATCATTGTTCTTCTTCAAGCTCATGGTAGTTGTTTAGCCAATAGAACTCCTTTCAGCTGCACCACTCATAAACACGGATCTTCTTATAAAAGAAGGTTGACCTTTAGACAGTCTTTTTTTTAGCCCTCTAACATTGTTTTAAATCCACTTGAGGTTGATGCAAAGGGTGTGATTTATCCACACTATTTTTCTAACGATGTTAATTGTTCCTTCGAGGGAAAGGGAAAAAAGATTTGGAAAATTGAGTGGGTGAAGGAAACTAGGGACAAAAACAATATTGACACTAGTGCATTATATTACTATGTTAGCATAAAAAGAAAAGGCACTAGTGCATTAAGCAAGGCTTTATGGCTTGGGAGTTGTGAGCTGTGAATGGTGGCGGCCCACTATGCCGTAACATATTCGATACTTTGAGCTATCTAACAATGTTAGGACACATCAAACTACACACTCAATTCTATAACACGTTTAAGTGTCATCTTATGTTTGGTGCACCAAAATTTTTTTTTTTCCTAGCAAGTACCCATAGTGCTCCCACGTGTAAGTGTTGAAATCCAATCACAAATTGACACCCAAAAATGTTATGAAATTAGATGTGAGCTTAGGTTTGTTTGTAAGATTTACTTCTTCCTTCATAAAAAATTATAGGACTACAACCAATTACACACTTATTTTCACAACTATCTGATGTGGTTAACTGTGAGTGATGAAAAAAGAAAAAAATGATGATCCATGTGAAATAATAAATAACAATAATCTACCACGTAGGATAGTTGTGAAAATAAGCGTGGATTAATTATTTGTAGTCTTAGAATAACTCTTACTTCATGACTTAGCCTCAGTGTGAACATATTTTTTCTTGATTATGACTTTCTAGAATGCAATCCTTGCGCATCATATTCATATGAGCTACCCATGACATCAAACCACGCCTGCATGACCACGGGTAGAGAGCCAAGAGCCCTAGGCTCTGCCCTTAAAAAGAAAGGGGGGAAAAAAAAAGACACCTTAAAACATCAAGTACGTAATTTAATGTAATCATAAATTAATAAAAAATTGTAAGTACTTACTGTAGCCAAAGTGCAAACAAAGTGGTTCTAAAAGCATTAGGGAATGTTTGGTTAGTATTTTCAAACAACAATTTTCAGTTTTTAAACAACATTTCACGCATTTCAATGTACTTTTTCACTCACACATATTTTCATAAATATTTTTAAACAATAGTTTTCATTTTTTAAAAACATATACCAAACGGACCCTTAGTGATTACGATGTTTTCTTGTTTTTGTTTTGAAAAAATGCAAAATATCTCAATGATTGATACAAAGTTGTTCTTTAATGGGAGAAGATGACCGTTTCATCACGAAACTGTCTATTTTCTACTTCTCAAAATGTTACCCAAACAATGTGTGCTGGAATGCGTGGCGCCCTAGGATCCGTAACGAGGCCGCCCACATTTTAGTCATGTGGTCTTTATAATTTTGCCATTTTTATGACTCTTTTGATGTTAACTTTAGCCCGAAATGTTTCTCTTATGTGGTTCTGAGAGAGTCCAGGTGCTTATTGTAGTCTATTTCTTTCTTAATAAAAGTTTCTGATTAAAAAAAAAAAAAAAAAAAAAGAATGTGTGGCGCCCAAAGGAACAAACAAACCACTCAAAAAAACTAAAATTAGTATTAATTTTATTTTATAAAAAATACTAATAATAAAGTGGCCTAACAATTAATATGATTACTATCAATCATATCAATGACATAATAGCAATGGATACACATTTGAATTACTTTTTGATTGATATTATGTCGATACCGTAATAAATAAATAAAATAAAATTAGTTGTTTTATGTTTAAAAGTTAGCATAAAGTAGCATGCAAGTTTTTTTTTAAAATATCTTTATACAAGATAGAATTTCTACTTTAATATAATCTAAGTGTATATGGGTTTAAAACTTCCTTTTGAAGATTTAAATTCCGATCTTTGCCCTCTACACTTTACAAGCATTTATACTTATGAATTGACCATCGCATCAAGGGTGCGCGGTAGTTAATATGCCAATTTCTAAAAGCTCACTAAAATTTGTAATGTCGGTACAACATTTTTCTATATTTGGCTAGAATTAAACAAGTATAGAAATATTTCAACAGAAACAAAATGAATTAAACAGGTATCCAATATAAACCCACCAGCTATTTCAGATTGGAACCTTTTAAGTTCCAACTACCATAACAATGGCTCTGCTTTCCAGAAGCCTGCAGCCAATTACATGCGAAGGAAGTAACTCTTTAGTTTTTTTTTTTTTTTTTGGGGTTGTTGATAAATTTGATAGTTACAATAGGAGAAAAAAAATTTACATCGTATATGTCTCTATTTGAAACAATAAAAGATGCTAATTAAGCTCTACTTGCTTAAAAAGTAATTTTTAGCAAACAAAATTTAAAGCAGTTCCAATGCAAAATACTGAGATTCAAAAGTTGAAGTTTCATTCTATGGTTATACATGCAAAGTTGACTAGTTGAGAGGTAACTAAAACTGCAAGCAGGGAAGTAAATATTGTTATTTACCTTTATTATGGCTATAAATCTTTGTACATCATAAAGAAAATGCAAGTCTGAAACTAAAGTTAGTATTATGTATATGTAATGTGGGGGACAGATATCTTTTCTCTTCACATTCCCCAAAATTCTCTCTAACTTTACTTTCTCTATTCTCTCATATCAAATCATGTCAAAACTAAAGCTAATGTCAAAAAAATTAGACCAACCACCTGGTCCACCCATCTTTGCAAAGCATCGCAAACTTCAACAACCCTCTCCTCTCCTCAATGATCTGCACAAAAGGGCATAATTCTCAATTATTTGGTAATATAAATACTGTGATAAGATATAAAGCATAATAAAGATTCAGGAATGCTAACATACATGATACATACTAGCAATCAAACCCTCAGCCTCCATGCTTACCACCTTTTCTCTTCAACACCGACTTAAGAAACAACAAACAAACAATAACAAAGCCAAAGGCCGCCAAACCTCCAACTGCAATGGCTACTGTCTTCTGCGTGTGTTGTTTTCCAGTTCCTACACAAACCAAACATGTCACATGTACAACAGGCTTGGCTCTATATGATAATGCAACAACCATAAGAGTAAATGTAGAACTATAAAGGACCCACCTATCCCAATCACTCATAAAGACCAATTTCTCTCTCTTTCCACTAATAATCAATTGGTTTTTAATTTTTACAATACTAAAAAAAAGAAATCACCCAAGCCCTCCCTTAAATCATGTCTGCCCATATTTTATGCACACTGCACCCCTTGGAATATGGGGAGGGCCCCTTGTCACTCATTAGATGATTTTTTTTTTTTTTTTTTTTGGTGCTAGGTAAATGGGGGCTCGAACCCCAAGAAATTTACATAACCAGATACCAACATAATCAGATACCAACTCGCCTAGAAGTGGCGGTGGTACAATCATTAGATGATTGTTAAGACAGATGATTGTTAAGATTTAAGAGTACGAGCAATGACATGCACAATGTTGTTCATAATTTACTTTCACACTGGTATGACCTCCATCAATTTCACTAATTCCA
Organism: Quercus parvula; assembly: GCA_030820535.1. Taxonomy (NCBI): domain Eukaryota; kingdom Viridiplantae; phylum Streptophyta; class Magnoliopsida; order Fagales; family Fagaceae; genus Quercus; species Quercus parvula. Next base: position 13,951,950 of record JAUAME010000008.1, read on the forward strand.
TCACTATTATAAATTTTATTATTCATCAATTACAATATTATTTTTATCATTCACTTGTTATTTTCATCGTTCACCAATTACAATAAGCTAATATGAAGCCATTATTAAATAAGTTGTGACAATAGGTCCATCACTAATAAAAGTGTTGTGTGTAATTGGACCTATTGTATTAATATTTATGCAATTGAATCAATTCTTTTTAAAAAACAGGTGGGTTTTATTTTGTTCAGTGTCTCTCTCTCTCTCTGAAGTGACTTTTCTGGATTCCAAACTGGGCATAAAAAAATGAATATATCAAATATGTGTATCTCTACCTTTACCTGATGATGAATCTACGCGGGGGACACCAAATGGATAATAGCTATAGCTAATATAGCACTTGTGGAGATACTCTTGTCCAGAGATAGAGTCACCACAATCAGCTTTGACTCTCTCCAAAGCTGTCTTCACACAATCCACACAATCATCACTGCCCAAATCACCCTCACACTGCCCCAACACATACACTGACTCATAACTCCCTGTGTAAAACAAACCCCCATCGCCACTACCACCACTCTTAACCCCACTCTCCACCATATCAAAAGCTGTGTCCCTCTTTTGCTCAAACCCTGATTGACTGGCTTGAGTTGATCCACAAGTCTTGTACAACAACTCAGTATTAGGCACTTGTTTGAACCCAACAACCTCATAACGCAAGTAACATCCACTGAGTTGGATTCTAGCCGCTATAGCTTTGCCACAGAGCTTGTCAGCCCTACTTATGACCATGCTCACACAGCTGTAGCAGTCAGGGAGAGTGAGGTCCCCTCTGCATTGATACAGACCCATCATGGCATTTTGGCTGTCACCACTGGTGGTTGTGTAGAAAGTTTTCTGTGAAGCTTGTGAAACTAGAGAAGACAACAGGGTTTTGAGGTTTTGTGAGTAAATTGGGTCTGGGAAATTTTGTTTTGCACAGCCCTTGTACACCAAGTTTGTGTTATCTGCAGCAATTGTGACATAGGGGAAGAACAAAAAAATTGTGATGAATGAAAGCAGAGAAAGATAAAAGAGAAAGAAAGGTTTTTTGTGCAAACCCATTTGGAAAAGTTTGAAACTTGTTTCTATACCATGGGTGCTTAATTTGTGAAGGGTTTGGAATAATAGCTTCCAGAGATGGGCTTTGGTTGAAATCAAGGTTACAGTAATTCAAAGTTTTTGCAATATAGAGAGAGTGTGGGGATTTGGGTGTCCTTCGGTGGGGTTTGGAAACTTTTTGGGGGAGGTTTTGTCTGGGAAGTTTTTCTCTTTTTCAGTGCCTTTAAATAATTTGTTTGCTGGCTCCAACTTTGTAGTTGCGTTAATAGTAATGGGGAGAAGATCATTAATGATATTTGATGAGTAGTTAAAGAAATAATTATTTTATTGTCAATATATTGAAAGTGATAAAATTTAGAGTTTAAAATGTTAACACTGTACTCTATACTCAGATTATGATAGTGTGTGCGATGATAAAGGGAATATGATCTGATTTTATTCTGTTGCAGAGTTGGACCAAGAAGTACAGGGAGTGTTTTGACCAAGAATTCAAAGGAGGGTCTGACTGGTTTTAAGGGTTGGTTACTGTCTTGCTGTCCCAATTAACCTCTTTTCACAAATTTTTTATTTGTTTTCACACCTTTTTTGAGAAGTTGCGGGGGCAGAAAACAGTCAATATAAAAGTAAAAGTAAGCTCAAAATAATTCAAGGTTATAAATTGGGAAAAATTTTGCAAACACTCGTATTAATTCAAAGTTGAATAATTTGGTTTTAAGAATTAATTCAAAGCAAAATAAACTTTGGGTTTTTTTTGGGACATTGAAATGAAAGCTCCCCCCCCCCCCCCCCCCCCCCCCCCGCGGCGGGGGTAAAATCCTGAAAAGTGATAGCCATCCTTGCATGGGCAAGTCTGAACGGATTGAAAAAAAGAGAACTTGTTAATTATTAAAAATATAAACAAATTTTTTTAAAGTAACTTTCCAATCACCTATCTTTGTTTTATTATAGCAACCAATCACACAAAATGCCTTAGCAATGAAAACAAATAAGTATTTCTTAAGATGGGTAGACGAGAGCCTTAATGCCTTATGGTTAAGTCATTATGTGGTATTCCAATTGGGGAATCAGGGTTTGGAACTTTGAGAATCCCTGTCCTATAAGCACTTTCTTTTTTATACACTTTTAAATAAGTGGGAGAAAAGCAGCAAGAAATGTTATTAACAAGTCACTGACAAGAACAGAAATCTCTTTAAAATGGGGTAAAGCATAAAAAGTGATATGGTGGTGAGTGGTGATCTTGAGTCTTGTCAGCCAATTATTTTGTGGTTGCCATGTAGAATTGGGTGATAAAGGGAATAATAATGCTACGCATATCACAGTTTCAACTTGTCCTAAAACAAAAATCTCTTAAAAGATGTTTTTTTTTTTTTTTGTGGAAGGGGCCGGTGGAACAAAATTTCTCTCTAAACTAGTTTGGAGAGAAACCCTACAAACTCATCATATATCTTTATATTGAGTGTGGATTTTGAAAATATAACCGTTAGAATTTTGAAAATATAACCGTTAGATTGCATGTTCTTATTACATTCTTAATGCTTACAAAATTTTAAGAAGATCAAATATCAATTGCTATGTCATCAAATAAATGTTATAATTTCAAGTTTTTGTGATCTAAAGTTGAATACAAAAAATAAGTTAATTGATCAAATAGTAAATAACATCCAATTTGAACGAAATTTGATACATATGTTAAGAATATAAGAAACATGAATTTCAACGGTTAGATTTTCAAAATTCACACCCAAAAAAGAAATATATGAGAAGTTTGAAGAGTTTCTCTCCAAACTACTTTGAAGAGAAACTTTGTTCGAGGGGGAGGAGGGTCATTTGCATAAGAGTTATAATTCATTGGTTTTATATGTAAATTAATTGTACATTTGGTATTAATAGAATTTTCGAGCAGTTTAGGAAATGTTTTCTAATCTCTTACACTCTTTCAAACCAAGAATCACAATGTGAAATTGTTACATTTTACTGTATAGTCTATAATTGTCCGATTGGAAACAGTTTATCTAACTTTTTGCTGAAAACTTTTTACTAAAAATGTGCTAAAATATACTTGTACTTTAATAAAATTTGAAGAAGTGAGAAAAAAAATTGAAGTTTTAAAAAGTTGTACATAAAAGTTAAGAGGTAAAAGCTAAGTTTATAAGTTGATGCCAAACTACTAGCTCATAGAGGCATTCAGGTTTGCTGAACTTGTAGTCTATGTTTAGAGATTTCCCTAATGCAACAAAATTTCTGGTTAAACTGTGGCTTCCCTGGTCCACTTTTTGATTTCTCTAAATCAATTCTTACAGATAAGTATTCTCTTTCTAAAATCCTTTTGGAGTGTCTTTCTAATTGGAACATTGATTTGAAGTTATCTCTCATAACTGTAAATAGTTCTAGCAACAATAATGGCATGATGAAAATTGTTTCGGATAAACTTCAAGTTAGTTCACTTATTTTAGGTGGAAAATTGTTGCATGTGCATTGTGTAGCATGTATTTTGAATTTGGTTGTTCGAGAGGGTTTAAATGTAATTAGCGATGGTATTGAGAAGGTTCAAAGTAGTGTATATTTTTGGACACAATTGCCAAAAATAACATAAATTTTTGAAAAAAATATCTCACCAATCACATATTGCAAGTACTAAGGAATTGGTACTTGATTGTAGGACTCGTTGGAACTCTACATATTTGATGCTTTCAACTGTTTTGATTTATAAAGATGTCTTTCCCCGTTTACTGTGTTATGAGCCTCAGTATCAGTCTGCTCCAACTAACAGGGATTGGGAGGTAACAAAAATTGTTTGTGAGAAGTTGGGTTACTTTCATAAAGTTACTGAGTTGTTTTCTGGTACTGCCTACCCTACCGCTAATCATTATTTTCCTTCGGTCTTCCAGTTGAAGATGGAATTAAGTTAATGGCTTTCAAGTGAAGATGAGTTGGTTAAGAAAATGGCAACAAAGATGTTTGCTAAGTTTGATAAATATTGGAGTGGTGTTCATGACATCATGAGTTTGGCTTGTTTTAGATCCAAGATATAAATTGATGTTATTGACATTTTATTTTAATAAAATGTATGGTAGTAGTAAGGCTAACAAAGAAATTTACAAGGTTAATAACCTTCTTTTTGAGTTATTTGTAGAGTATGACATAGAAAACATAGATAGAGGAGTCATTTATTCTCAAGCTTCATCTTCTACATCTACATCTACATCAAGTGCTGCACATGAACACGATGATATGATGAGGGACTATGATTTGTTTGTTAGTAATGTGACTGCTAAAATAGGCCAAAGGAGTAGGGATATTATATCGGAGTTTGAACTTTATACTAGTGAGAAAGTGGCACCTAGAACTGAACAATTTGATGTTTTGAGTTGGAGGAAGCGTAATGGTAGTAAGTATCCTACTTTGCAACACATTGCAAGGGATATTTTGGCTATTCCTATGACAACAATTGCCTCAGAGTCGGCTTTTAGCACTAGCAAGAGATTGTTGAGTCCACACTGTAGTCGTCTTCATCATGATACCTCAGAAGCATTGATGCGTGGGCAAAATTGGATATGGAGCGAACTTAAAGGTGTACCAAAAGATGCTACCATTCAAAACGTTCTTGATGATTATGAAGAAAATGAAATGGAGGAAAGTCATGCCATGGAGCTTTCAGACTAATAGACAGGTATTATTATCATTGATTATCCTTGATTTTGGTCTATGTTTGGAAATTGGCACTTTAGTTTAGGTAGAGTTAGAATGATATGCATTTTATGGGGTTTCTAGTTGTATTATGTCATTTTGTTAGTGCTTCTTACATATAGATGCAAACAGAAATGTTGTGTTTGTCAGATATTGAATGCTCATGAATATATATTAGATCAGCATCTTTCTTTCCAAAAAATATTCTTTATTGTATTAGTTACCCTCAATTTGATTCTATTGGATCCTTCTCACCATCTAGCATCAAAATGACTTCCCACTATAGCACTTGCCAATTCTAGATAAAAACCCCCCATTTGAGAGGCAACTGTCTACTTATTAATCAGTGTCTAGGCACTACAATGTCTATTGCTTGAAGTTTACCCAATATGTTCTACAGATATTTGATCTGCCACTCTATAGATTTCACTATATGATCCACCATTCCTTGTTCTGTTTCTTATCCTATCAGATATTTCATCTCCTCCTGGTATATGTTTAAACAAACATTTTTGCATATTGTTAAAGCATCACCATATTGCGATCAAAAGTAAATAATGGGTGGATATCAACTTCTAGATAGTTTTCCATTTCTATTTTCCCTTTACATTGGAACTCATCTCCTGCTTACAATAAATTGATTAATTTATGTGACATTGATGATTATTTATGTTTGTTTTGACAGGTCCTGCATTCTTAGTTGATGTTCCAAGGGATAAGAACATTACTAGTATATTCTATTTTCTTTAAGTGAGACTGATTTTACTCTGCTATGTGCAATCAGCTAATATGCCGGGTTTGTTAGTTGGCTGATGTATTTGTGTATGTGAATATGAAACAATATTTGGGTATTGTGAATTTTTTGCGTATATGTTTATTGCATTGTATCACTATGTGTGTGTGTGTGTGTGTGCGTGAAGTTTACAAAGATGAGATATTGTATATTCAAGCAAGAAAATGGAAAGTGTCTTGGGTAGTGTGTTGTTACCTTTGTTTTCTCTACTGCTTTTTTTAGAGCTCTTTCTTGGTGTTCCCTTCCTTAATTGTTTCTTGAGTATTTTTTGTTCTTTTTAATATTATTTATGTTTGTTTTGACAAGTCCTGTGCTGTTAGAGTTCATGATGAGTGATTTTTCACCCATTCCATTTGTTTTTATAAATATGTGCAGGCAATTGCTAGAGGGGAGGAGGGCATGATGCTCTTTTTTGTTTGCTGCAATCCAAACTATGGCCATCGGTGGAGAGATTCAGAATCTAAGTTTTGATGATAGTAGTATTCTATGATGAGAGTATGTCATATGGAGTTTAGATGACTTTTATTACTGATCCATGAACCTTCATGTCAGTTGAAAACACGTTTTCAATATTTGTTGTTTTTCAAATAGTTTAATATACCATGGTTAGTGGTTGAGTGTTGGCATATGTTTTGATATGCTAATTTATTTTTGGTGACCAAAATCTCCACCAATTTCTTGGTCATACTTGATACTTAATACATGGTAATGCCAATGAATTTTATTTTGGATTATATTTCATTGGTAAATTGAAATATTTTGTGTATTCTAGTTTGTTTTGAGTTGAGTGATATATATTTTCAACTTTTTAAAGATAAATTTATTGGTTATTTTTTAGTTAAAATGTTTTGGATTTAAAAAAAATAAATAAATTAAATGGGTATCAAGACGGGTATGGATATCCGTGGATAATAAATCTGGGTAGATATCGGGTATGGATACTAATGGGTATTGCTATCCGAGTATCCATGGGCAAATAGTTCGGGTAGGGTATGGTTATACCTGATCCATACCCTACCCATGGCCATCCCTAGTTAGTGTTTTAACTCCACATTCCCAAAACCCTCTTTCTCTTGGAGTTCTTTGTTCACTCTTGTCATTTGAATCTTTGGTTAAAACATATAACAATTTTGATTTCCAACAGATTAATCCCAATCCTCCGCTTCATTTATTAGAGGTTAAGAATGGAGCACTTGAATACAGACTTATCATTTCACCAAAGCGCATGGGTCTACTAGAGGTATAACAAGAGTCATTTGGGTCAAGTAAGTTTTGATTGGTTTAAAGTTCAAACTCAACACTGATATAGGGTGAAGCTAGGATTTTTTGTTCGGGGGCTAAATTGGGGTACTAATATATTAGACTATAGTCAAAACTAACTATCACACACATGCGTAAACACATATATAAAATTTAATATTTTAATACTAGAGTATGTCATAATTTATAAGTATATTGGGTCTGTTTGAATTGAACTTATTGTTGCTGAAACTGAAAACTGAAAATACTGTAACAAAATAATTTTTAAATATGTGAATAGTATCGTGGGACCCATTTTTAATGAAAAAGTTGCTGAAAATTGAGATTTGTGGGTCCCGTGAACAGTACACGGGACCCACTGACAGTGCTATAGCAGGGCCAATGTGTGGACGTTGAAAGTGGTGTGGGTCCTGTGCACAATGCACGGGACCCACTGGCAGCTGTGTTCACATGTTGCTAGTAAAATAAAAAATAAAAAACGCAACCGTAAATGCAGGAATAATCTCAATCCAAACCGCACAATTGTATACAAAAATATGGACATTAACATATGTATATTCGAGAGATAATTTTGTAGGATAATTTATCATCTTTTAAACTCTAATGAGTATATAAAAGTTATCTAGTTTGATATTAGACATGTACATAAATTGAAATTAAGAAAACAAAAACTACCTTGTTTATATAACTACTAGACCATTGACGAAGTTTTTTTTTTAAGAGCATTATTAACTAACTCAAATATTTGGGGGGCTAACTCTTATTTTTGTAGTTAAATCTTTAAAGTTTTTAATAATTATACATAAAATAAAAGAAATTTTTGCTATAGCTCTGCTACATGCACTGGATCCTCCATGAGCAACCCAGGGCGGACGGCTAAAGGAGCATCGTCAAGAACCATTGTGGCAAATGGATGAGCCATTGGCTTTGGTACCTGTAATTTAGCCAAGCTATGGGCATCTAGGGATGGGATCTCACTTTGTTTACAATTACTAGTACAACTTGGTTACCCATAAGTAGAATTGTATGCTAAATTAGTTATGGGATTTCTTACTCAAAATCCTAGCCACTCAAGCTCCTTTTCAACACTTATTGATGTTTGCAGAGTTCTCCTCAAATAGGATTCCTCAAACGAGGGTGAAACATTACTTTAGGGAAACTTAACAGTTGCGCAAATGCTTTGGCAAGGAGGGCAACGAAGTTACTAGAAGATTTTGTTCTTTTTTTTATTTTCGTCTTATTGATGTTTTGTCCTTTAAATCAGGATGCCATGGTAATGGCCTAATGGGCATGTATGAGAGCATTCTCATCAGCTCTCTCATAAAAAATGCCATTTTGACACATCAAAAACCTACTTTATCATTTTAACACATCATTTTACAATATCTTATTTATCAGATGTTCTACTTTTCAATCCCATACATTAAAATAATATATACATCACATTAAAATATCATTAAAAAAAAAACCCAAAAGCGTCAAACCCAGCTTTTGTGGGAGTGATGCGTCGGAGTGGGAGACCCATTAAACCCATCACAAATCAAAGAACCCAAAAGCGTTGGAGGTGGGAGATCCATCAAACCCGAGGCGCTCGACGAACTGAGGAACCGCAGGGCGGCATCGGAGCTGGGAGATCGCGCTCAACGAACCGAGGAAGCGTTGGGCGGCATCGGAGGTGGAAGATCCATCAAACCGAGGAACCGCCGGGAGGCGCTCGACGACGGAGGGGATGAGGGCGGTGTTGAAGTGGAGCTTGAAATGGTGGCCGGAGAGCACGGCCGTGGAGTCCAGAGGTTGGAGCGTGCCTCGAGAGACTCTGAAGTTGTTGTCTGAGGAGAGATGTGTTGGGAGGAGAGAGGAAAACTGAATAAAATAAACATAAAAATTTTGGCATTCTTGTCCGTACGCTCTCATATTTGAGAGCATACTGTAGCATGTTTCAAAATTTTGGCACATATAACACACCTGATGATGCTCTGTTTTTGGTGATTGGTGTGTCAAATGCCAAATATTATAGCATTTAACACATTTAGCATACCTGATGGTAATGCTCTGATAGGCTAATATATGCAAGAGTAATGCTAGGGAGTAGGACACAACCCTTCTCATACCCCAAATTCACACTTTAGTAAAAAGGTTAATTCTGGATTAGATTTCAACACTTTTACATTAGTCCACCACATATATTTGAAAATGCTAAAATCTAATTAAGAGTTTATGCATAAAGGGCTGTTTGGATTCATTTTTTTGATCACTGAATTTCCATTACTCATCATTTATAACTCATCACTCAATTTTTCACACCTGTTTAGCATCATCACCCAATTTCCATCACTCAATATTTTTCACATTATTTATGGGTCCATACCTGTCAGCTGGTGCAACTTTTTTTTTTTTTTTTGGTTTTAGTTTTCAATACCCAAAATCATCGAAGCTAAAAATAAAATAAAATAAAATAAAAAAACCTAGAACTAAAGACCAAACCAGTGAAAAAAAAAAAAAAAAAAAAACAAATAGCCAACCTAGGAGAAGAAAGGAAAAAAAAAGTCAAATATAGTCAAAAGGTGCGGCTAGTACTGTTTGTGGGTCCCTTATGTGTGCTTAATTACAATATTACCATTGAGTTATGAGTTATGGAAACTAAAAATAGCCAAAATGTGTTTTCAGTTTCCATAACTCATAACTCAAAAATCAGATAATTGAGTGATGGAAATAGAGTTATCGTTTGCCAAACAACTTTTTTGCTATGGGTCCCACAATTTTTGAGTTATGAGTTATGGAAACTGAGAATTGAGTTACGGAATTTGCCAATCCAAACAGCCCCTAAATATGGTGTGAATTTTGGGTGTGGGAAGAGGTCCCTAGCATTACTCTATTACTATGCAATTGTCTTTTTGTGTTTTTAACGATGATTTTCTTTTTTGTGTCGACAGGAATTGAACCCAAGTGTTCTAATTGATAAAGTCTTTGACTAATCTCCAGCAAGTATTTTTGCCCAAGGGGCCTCAAGCTCATTGGCTAATTTCCAGCACAATTGAGTTGGATGCATTGAGTGTTGTACATCCCCAACAAGTAAATAAAGCACATATATCATGAAGCCAACCAATACGCTGATGCGTTGGCTAGAACAGGGTCAAGCTCTAGTACTTCTTTTGTTGTATTTATGGAACCACCATCTAACTTCTATTTGTTGTAACAGATTTGTTAATTCCTAGTCTATACTATTATATCTTGTTTACCCAAAAAGTATATATGGAGTTGAAAATCAAAATTGCAGGGGCTAACGTTATTCTAGTAATGTTGTTTGTATTTTTTAAAAATATGTATGGTTGAAAAAATATATAAAAATACGTGTAATATTATTTAAATGACAGTAAAAAAGAAAATAATAAAATCCCCTCCCATAGACTATATATTAGAGAACACATCACGTGAGACCCAGTAGTCCCAAAACTATATATATATATATAGAGGCCCGGAGTGGAGAAGGAGAAACGTAGTAACAAGCAGAAAACTGAAAGGGCACTCGGCGGGAAGTAAAACCCACTCTCTACTCTCTGCTACAAACATAAGAAGATAAAGTGACCAAACCCCAAAAAACCCAATTCTCTCCAAAAACCCATTTCACTCTGTTTGTTTTTTCAGAAATCTCAGGGAAATTCAGATTGAACAGTTCAGTGAGTACTCAATATTCTTTTATTCCTCTTCAATATCTTTCTTTTTAATTTCCTTATATCTCTGTGTATTTGTCTTATTTTTTTTTTTTTTTCCTTTGAAAATATTTGTACCCACTTCTTTGCAGTAGTTGATGATTCTTGAAGTTTCCGATTGAGTTCTTGCATCTCTGAATTTTTGTTTGTATTCAAGATATACTCTAGTCAATGCTTTAGTTTGATTTTTGGGTTAGGGTTTTCATACTGGGCCTTCTTGTTCTCATTTTATGCTTTAATTTATTTTGATCGAGAATTCTGCTTCTACTCCTTGCTTTAAGTATCAGTATTAGGTTTGATTTTAATTTTAATTATTTAATTTAATTTTTTTATAAAAAAATCCCAATGTTGATCAAAACTGCTACTATGCGTTGCTTTGAGTATTGGGTCAGATTTTATTTTTTTTTAATTTCTTTCTCTATGATTAAACTTCGTTTGTTGGTTTATTTTGCTCTCAAGGAATTGGGGCTATGGATGTTTGTCTAGGTTTCCAATTAAGCCTTAGCTTCTATATAAAATTCCTTGTCATGAAAACAACTTCTTCTGATTAATGGGTTGGGGACTTAAGAGTGTAAACAAGGGTTTTAATTCTAAGTAAAGATTCTTGAGATTTGTGTTTCCTAAATGTGCGCACGTGTTTGAATGTTTGCACGCATGTTTATGTCTCTTTGCACAAATTTATTTTAATTTTTGTTAATTAGTTTCAATTGTTGATGATTTACTGTGAAGCAAATGCTTTGTAGTTAGGAAATATTTGAATACCCCAACCATAGGATGCAACCTAGGAAGTATGGACATGGACAAGACGACAGGAGCAATTTCTAAAAAATTGTAAAATGACATGGTGGGTATGACACTAGCATGACAAAGGTAGGACACCCCAAATGAAGTGTGCATGCATCCTAGGATGCAACACAATTAAGGACAACCCTCCATAGAAGTGAAGAAGATCTTTCTCTGCTTTCCAGTTTGCAATAAAGCTCACTTTGATGTTCTGTTCTTGGATTCAACACTTCTCAATTTAGAATTTTCTACTTTTTCTCTTTTTGCATTGTTTCTCCATAATACTGAAGAAATCTGCATGGACATTTAGTTTGAAGTGCTATACTAGTTGGTATAATAAGTTAATTTTCCTGTTTGGTGTAGCTGCCTATATTTACAAATTATTTTTCTTTATACCATAAGAAGAAATTGAATGGTTTGAGGTAATTTAGACTCCCTACCAATGAAAAATAAATTTTCATCTTGACCAAAGCTCATACCAATGTTTCCATTTACATATTTCAAGAAGTATCATATGGGCTTCCGTTATTTGCTTCCCACAGCCCACATTGCAAGTGTCATAAACCACAAAATTACATATCATTATTGTCATGATTTTTAGTGCAAATTACATTGATATCATTTCATAAAGCTTTATTGAATATTTATAAGGTTATTCTATTTAGATCTTTCTCAATTTGGAAAGAGATTACAGTTTAGTGCAAAAATTGTTTTCCATCCATATATCAAGTCCACACCTTGTGGTTTTAAAATGACCCTGTTCTTTTTTCGTACTGCTCTATCAGAAAAATTTGGCCTATTTGTGCCCCCCAAGTTTTCAGTTCATAAAAGCTTACTTCAAGGAAGTAGTTAAATGCAACATTTGATGGTGGAGATCTAATAATCTATGATGGAAGCAGAAGGGTACAATAAGTGCTCAATTGGAAATTACCTTCTTTATATGAATGGCGGGTACATTCATCAACAGTTGTAAGCTGTTTACATTAAAAAAAGGTGTAAGCTGTTTACAATTTGATGGAACTTATAATATGTGTAAGCTGAATGGAGAATACATGCATCTTCAGTCCCTGGAAGTCAGGATAAGTTTTAGGTAGATTGTATTGAGATCCAAACTCTCTCCAATCATTTGAATACTGTTTACAGGAATTTTTTTCTTTCTTCTTCTTCTTCATTATTAGGGTAAATGACATCACACCCCCAAATGATCAAAATAATTAACACTGCCCCCAAAGTAATTAAAAAAAGAGGGTGACACTGTCAATTATTGAGAGTTGAGTATAGCAATTCTTCTTCTTCTTCTTCTTCCTCTTCAATGACATCATTCCCCCAAATGATCAAAAATAATTAACACTATCCCTAAATTAATTCAAAAAAGAGGCTGGGGTTTCAATTATTTTTATCATTTGGGGGTGGAGTGTCATTTCTTGAAAGTTGGGTATAGCAAGTTTAATTTCACTACACCTCAGGTGTATCAGTGTAACTTACCCTTATTATTATCATTGTTACAGGAAAAGTTTTAACTTGTTGAAATTGATTAGTATCTTCTGTCCATTTTTGTTAATTTGAGAAAGTATTAGTTAAATTTGCTCAAGATAGACAAAAATCTGGTGAGATCTACCATTTTTAGCTATGATAGGAAGGATAACAGTTTTATTTTTCTCTCCATGTCATTGTATCTGTATATTCTTTTTCCATCACATGAATGGTTCGGCTTAATTTCAATGCATTAACCATAAAGTTACTGTTGTTGCAATATAAGATAGTGAATTGTGATTTTCTTCCATTAAGTTTAATTTTCTCAATGCTTCAAATTGAGTTCCATAAAGAAAAATCCCAATGCTTCACATGTCCTGTATCAAACAACAGTTGCTCCTATAAGTAATTTGCGGCATTGTGTTTGAGTTTTCCAAAGCCTAGACTAATCACCTGGTTAATCCAAACAAATTTCAGTTTGATGTTCCTTAAAAAGTAACCAAGTCCTTGTATGGTTTATATATTAGAGGAATATAAATGCAATGCTTGTGTTGATTCTTCTATTATAAGAATCAACATTACAACTGCTACAGATCTGATCTGTAAGAAATTGGTCTTTGATTGGGCTTGAGGTAGTACCTTCACTTACATAATGCTTGGTTGTTTAATTAGGTGTTCTGAAAGATGAATTACCTTCTTCTTTTTTTTGACAAAGAAAGATGAATCACCTTAATTCCAAGATAGATGGACCAAAAGTTAGGGTCTATGCAGACCTCAATTGGCAATATAGGAACTTTTACTTTCTTAGTTTTATTATTAATAGTTATAAAAAAGTAGCTTTTATGATTAATGTGGTATTATAGCTAATTATTATATTCATTGTTTACATTTCATTGTTGACAAAGAGCTGCGGGGGGGTCAAAGTTCAGGGGAGGAGGTTGAGTCAGAAAACTGGTTACACAAGACAAATTTTTCAGAGCATGAAAAATTTAATAGTTGAAGTCATAATTACAGGAAACTACATACTAGAATGGAAGATTCTGACCAATGCTCCGGAACTAAGGCTACAGGCAACACCAGAGAACTAGTCTGAGCAAACCACATTTAACTTTTCTTTTTAATTACAGCCCATTTGTCTAGCTTACTGTGATTGGTATGCCATAGTAATACTAACATGTAAGTTCTACTTATGTGCCAGGATCTTGCACTATCTTCCCTTGACATTTCTTCAGAGCCTGCTAAACTTCCTACGTCTAAGCTTCTGCATCCAGTTCAAGCACCCATGGCTAATCATTCTGACAGTAATTCTGTGGAGAGTAAGTTCCTAAAACTGCAAGAGGCAAATAACATCTCCAAGGCAGCTTACAGGGAAATCATGGGTATGGCTTTAGAAGCAAACACTTGGGTTGTTGGTACTCCAGCATTAGGTACAATTGAGGAATTCCAACAGATGTTTAAGACTTTGCCTCCACCCGGAATGAGAGTCGAATGTTCGGTTGAGACTGCAATTGTTCCAATTGCCCCTGAGAACTTGGTTTCTGTCTTGATGGATGTGGTGAGATTTCTTAACACTAGCATTGAAATACTTGGAACTGGGCATAACCTGTCTGCCAAACATGAATGGTGACTAGTGGGATCTACTTTCGTCATGAATGTTCTTGTTATTTTTTTCTGACTTGCATACTTTTTTTTAGGCCTCTTAACCATGCTAGAGACATCCTTTGAAATCTGAACTAGAAAATACTGTGTTGGTCTATTCCAATGCACCATCTTTATGCTTTAAAAAGGTAGTTTTACTGAAGAAAGAAAGGGTTAAGGATCACTTATATTTCTTGTCTGTAATGTATGGTTTCTGGACACTTGACAGCTTGTTGATGAGAGGTACTGCAGATGGAATGCAAATAATGAACTGTTATATCTTTGTTTTTGTGTGAATGATGGTCATGGCCATCTGCATTTAATGAACTGCATGAATTATGCTGGTAAAGGTGATCAGGCAATCAGAAAGGGAAATTAAAGAGGGTCTGTATTATCTGCAGTTTAATAAGTGGCCTCTTAATTCGGATGCACTATGTCAGTCAAATCTTACATAATTGAGTCATATAGAAAAACCATAACTGAGTTTTGTACTGCTATGGTGAGGTCTAGCTTTTAACTTGAACCATTCATATATGACCTCAATTATTACTGCCTATAGCATGGCAGAATGGGATAACCTTTTATTCTACCTGTTTATGATTTATCCAAGGAAGAGTCTACTCAATGTTATCAAAGTTCCTATGAAGTTTCACTCCTAATAGACTGAAAAGATTATCCCAATGAAATGATTTGTGAAATTCTCAATATACTACTTGAAAGCATATCTGAGCATGTAATGCCATGTTACTTTATATTTGGTTAGGGAAAATGAACACCCGCTAAAGGATTGAATTTGTTCATCTTTCTTCTTTTCCCCCTATACATGATTCATTTTTGCTGCCTTTTTTTTTTTTTTTTCCCTATTTCAAGGATAGATGGGGTTCAACTTTGTCCCGCGTTGCCCATTTTGGATCTAGCCATTTGCCAACTGGTGTTTTGCAGCAGTTGAGTCGTGCTGATGAAACAATCACGAAGATAGTAATGGTAAGATTTGGGGGGCTCTCATTTGGAGATTACCATGCTTGATCACCTTTTTGTTTCCTTACCGGTTATAGGTCAATTATGCCCTACTAGTACTTATTATCCTTATTGTAGGTGAATGCTGAATTTCAATTGCCCACACCACTCGTGCCAACAAGGAAATTCTGTTTCCTGAGATGCCTAAGAAAGATCGTGGAAGACATATGGGCCATTGTAGATGTGTCGAATGATTATTTCCACCATGGACCTTCAGATTCTAAATTGGAAGTAAAGTGTCGGCGAAGGCCATCTGGGGTGATAATCAGGAGGCATGACGAGTACTCTGAGGTTAGTGTAAAGGCAAACAATCCACAAAAAATCATGTTTATTAAAAACTTCATTTAAGAGGATATAGAAGGATTCTTATTACTGCACTGGTTATTTTTAATATTCTAAATGATTTGTTTTCTCAAATTCTGGGTCTCTATCCTAGTGCAGGTTATATGGCTTGAGAATGTGGAAGTGAATGAGCACCAAGTCCAAGAAAATATATACTCGTCAATAATTAACTCGAACCTTGCATTCTGTGCAAAGCGCTGTGTTAGGACATTGTTGCAGAAGTTAAAGCGAAATAATAGTAGATTTCTCAATCTTAGGATGCCAGTGGACCAGCAAGGTATGACATTTATAATTTATCCATAACCTTTACATGTTAGTGCCATTTTCAATAACTAGGCGAGGATAGTGTAAGTAGTAAAATTGGTTATGCTGTCCAATATCACCAATATAACTCGTATGCTGATTTTTTAAAACCTAACCACTCATGACTCAAGATACGTTTGGAGATTAATGCCTTTCTACAGGCCAAATCCACCCAATCCATTCAATGGGATGGTGTCCTTTGCTGTGCCAATTCTCATTATGCATGAGAAACCTGACTTTCCCTCAAGTTTTAGTTTTATGTGAGTGAAATGATTAAATCTAATGATATGCACATCTGGTCATATGTTTCCTCTTGCTGTTAATGTAATGTTCATTGTCATTTTAATCAAAACTTTGAGCTTTTTAACTCACTGTTCATTTTTTACTGGCAGTTTTGGGTTTAAAAGTTAAATAACTACTGAGGTGATTACGTAATGAAAGTTATGGAATTCTCATACCATGGCTGTGATGTTTACTTTTTTTTTCCCAATGTTGTCTTCATTTACAACATAAAAGCTAGAGCTTGGAATCATCATTATAAAAGTTAGTATCATAAATGATTCTCAAATTTTGTGGGGTTGATAAATGTTCAAAGGTCAATATATCTAATGCATGTTGAGATACTATATAGCAGGGTTGGATGCTTTTTTATGTTCCACAAATTTTATGATTTAATGAGAACATGAAGAACTTATAATATTATTATGAGTTTTGCAGCTCGTGCATATTTGCTGAATTTAACTGAGTATATGGAGAAGAATTTCTTGGAATGCATTAATGAGGCTCCTAACAGAAGGAAATGGGATATTCTGTCTGATGGAGAAGTAAGGGTTTTGAAGGATGTGACCATGAATCATGTTGAGACACAGGGCTCAAGTAATTACATCGCCTTGACTAGCTTCCGTATTCAAGCAAAACCATTCTTAGTTGCTCAATTTCTTCTCAAAAATAATGTCAAATTACAGGTTGACTGCTTTCAAAACAACTCTGCCAAGTTACTCTGTTAGTGTGTCAATTTGCTAATCTATCAATATAGACTGCTTAGTGTTTACATATTGGTTTGTTGCAGTGGCCGAGCCTTCTGGAAGAGCCTGAAGAAGTGATTAAGCTTGCCTCAGAAGATTATAATAACTGCATCACTTTACATAAGAATGTAGATTTACAGAATGATTTCACAAAGGTGATAATTGTTCATGTGATTTCACTGATTTACTTGTCGGTGGGTGCATGATCTTTTGCTTATATGAAATGTTGTTTTGATGTGACAGAATCATGACTATTTGTTACAAGAGGCTTCATGGGATGAATTTTGTTACTCCATCATATCATCACCAATGACCCAAGCAGCTACTAATGCACTTTTTGCTGGAGGATGTATATATGATCACTTAAAGCCTTCAGGGTTTGCCATATTGCCTGATGGATCTGCGGGCCTGCTATCTGATTCGTGCTTAGTAACCATTGCCATGCAACAAGAGCTTGCTGTCCTGGAATCTGGTCAAGCCATTCAGTCCATGAACTTTATCATCAATGACATCGTTGAAGAGATATATGAAGCAATGCTAACGAGTAAAATCACTTAATGCTTCAGATACACTACGTAAGAGATTAGTTGAAATCAAAATTACTTTGGTCATGACTCAACTGAATCTTTTACCGTCTTGCAATTCACATGTACCATCAAATTGCAGGGTCTCAATTACTGATGGTCTTGCTATTACGTAGTCATTTTCTTGTGAAAATATAGGAGCACTCATATCGTGATCTATTGTTCTAATTTTTTTTTATCTATTTTGCAGTCACAAGGGGGAGAAGCATCAAGTTAGACTTTGAAATTGACTAATCTTGGAAGCCATAATGGTTCTTGTATAGTCTACGATTTGTTCTGTATGCGCTTCCAAAACCTCATTGTTCAGCATAGAATTTCAGTTCATTAGACATGAAGTTTGTATGATACTGGTTATTCAGTTTTGACATGATTGACATGTTACTATGAATCTTATAGAGGATCGAAATTTAGTTCCCAGTTATCCATGTACCTGCGGCTCGCGTTTAAGAAGATTAAATAGGAATTGATGTCTGATAGGTTTTTTATTTTATTTTTTATTGGCTACAGTTGGTTTTTAGTTAGTCACACTTCCAGGGAGTTGAACCCGCATTCTTTCCATTGGGGAGAAGCGGAAAAGTACCATCTGAATCAAACAGTTCAGTACATTTGATTGTTACCTGTGGCCTTTAGCTGCCTCTCTAGTAGGGGAGTAACTTCTGAAAACTTTAGTTTTATTGAATTATGGGTCAAATTCAATGACTATTGTACTTCATAGAGGTTATGGAATTAAGGTACAAAATGCAGCTTGCATGGGACCTTTGAAAAAGAGAGAAGAAAAAGAACTATTCATGTAGTTAAATATTTTGCAGCCTTTTATCTTGGTGACTGTCGTTTACTTTGGCTGCCATCCTTTCAAAGAATGTATTCTAAATTTTAAACCAAATAGTCTTGAAAATGAAGAGCGGTTGCAGGTATCGTTGTTTGCCCTTTGGGATGGTAACCTATTATAATTAGCGTAGGTTTGCCCAAGCCCCAGGTTGAAAACAACGTCAAATTATGGCATCAAATTGTGACTTGCATAAGGTCCAATTCGTAGTTTCATAGCGAGTGCCATAAGGCCCATAACCTAAAATGGAGGAACGTTGTAATGAGTCCTGACAATAGTAAATGGTTTGCATCTGGGAGAAGGATTGGCAGTTTTGGCAAGAGTGAATGGTTTGTTTGCATCTTCTTTCTTCTTCTTCTTATTTAATTATTATTTTTTGTATGAGAATAAACGATAGCTCTTCTTCTTCTCATGGCAGTACCCCTTTGGTTTCTTCATCGGCAGTGGCTGTTGCTCAGCCACGCCGGTCACCATGAATTGCTTAAGCTGGAACTGTTGCAGGCTTGGAAACCAGCGGCTAGTTCGTAAGCTCTCTGAGTTAGTGAAATCAAAAGGTCCCATGTTAGTTTTTCTTATGGAAACCAAAAAGAAAAATTCATATATGGAGAAAATTCGATGCCATCTGAAGTTTGATAATATGTTCCTCGTCCCTAGAAGACATTTTAGTGGTGGCCTTGCCTTGTTCTGGTCTAATAATTTAGACCTCCATATTCGTACTTTCTCTCCCCATCACATTGATGCAGTGGTAAACCCAAGGGTTGATGACGCCTGGCGATTTACGGGGTTCTACGGAGCTCCGAAAATTGCTAACCGGGAAGATTCTTGGTCCTTGCTCCGTCATCTCAGCACTCAATTAGATTTGCCATGGGCGTGTTTAGGTGATTTTAATGAAATCACAAGCTTGGAAGAGAAGTCGGGGCTGCTTTAAGGTCGGAGAACCAGATGCAAATGTTTAGAGATTACCTTGATTTTTGTGGGTTTAAGGATATTGGCTTTACTGGCTTGCCTTTTACTTGGTGCAATAATAGGTTCGATGGCACGTTGGTGTGAGTTAGACTAGATAAAGCTTTAGCTTCGACGGAATGGATGATCAAATTCCCATCTATCCGTCTTCACCATCTGGCTGGTTTTTCTTCAGATCATAAGCCATTTTGGCTATGCTTTGATGACGTGCATAGTCATTTCTACCGACCTCAAAAACCTTTCTGATTTGAAGAAATGTGGATAAAAGATGAAGGATGTGAAGGGGTGGTTAATGCAGCCTGGGATGTTTCTGTTGAGGTTGACCCGATGCTGAAGTTTTGCACAAAGTAAATAATTGCCAATCTCACTTGAAATCTTGGAATAAGAATGTCTTCGGTAACATAAGAGGCTCTCTAATTCAAAAAAGGAAACTATTGGCAAAGGCAGAGCTTGTGGCTGTGTCTGGGTAGGGTATTAGGCAAGTTAAAGTTCTCAAAGAAGAAATTAATAAGTTGTTAGACTTAGAAGAGTGTATGTGGAGTCAGAGAGCAAAAACGGATTGGTTGTGATATGGTGATCAGAATTCAAAATACTTCCACTGCAGTGCTTCTGATAGAAATAAAAGAAACTTTATCGCTGGCCTTGAAAATGACCTCGGCTCATGGGTGGAAGAGGAGGATAGGATCAATGAGTTGTTGAATGACTTCTACTCCTCTTTATTCTCATCTTCTAATCCAACGGAATTTGATGCATTCCTTGATTGTGTAGAACCTCGGGTTACCCCGGAAATGAATGAATCTCTAACCCGGCCTTTTGTAGCTTCCGAAGTCCAAATGGCCTTTGCTCAAATGAAAGCTAACACATCTCCCGGGCCAGACGGATTTCCCCCCTATTCTACAAACAATATTGGTCAAAAATTGGAGCGGAGGTTTCAGACGTAGTTATTGGTGTCCTTAATACAGGTATTCTCCCTCATGAGCTCAACCACACTTTCCTGACTCTAATTCCTAAGATAAAAAGTTCGAGGAGGGTAGGTGATTTTAGGCCAATTAGTTTGACTAATGTACTTTACAAACTTATTGCAAAGGTTCTTGCTAACCGTTTGAAAAAGTTTCTTCCTTAGTTGATTTCTAAAACCCAGAGTGCTTTCGTGCCTGGTTGCCTAATTATTGATAACATTTTGATAGCTCATGAAACTCTTCACTTCATGAAGTCTAAGCGAAAGGGGAAGGTGGGACTGATGGCCTTAATGCTTGACATGGGCAAAGCATACGACCGGGTCGAATGGTCTTTCCTGGAAAAAATCATGGCAACTATGGGCTTCAGTCAAAGATGGATTTCTCTAATCTCAATGTGCATTAGATCAGTCACCTACTCCATCCTTCTAAATGGGCAACCACATGGTCTCATTTCTCCACAAAGAGGTCTTCGTCAAGGTGACCCCCTGTCACCATATCTATTCTTACTAATCACTGAAGGGCTGCATGGGCTTCTTAAGAGAGCTGAAATAGGGGGTAGCCTGAGCGGGGTGTCTCTTTGCCCGACTGGTCCCCGCATTTCTCACTTACTCTTCGCCAACGATAGCTTAATCTTTTGTAGAGCCTCCATGTCAGACTGCTAGACAATCCAATCTATCCTTCAGACTTATGAAAATGCTTTGGGCCAAAATATCAACCGGGGTAAGACCAATCTGTTTTTCAGCTCTAATACTTCTGCCCAAACTCAAGAAGATATTAAAAATCTCTTGGCTATCCCAGCTATCCAAAGGTTTGAACAGTACCTTGGTCTCCCCTTCTTGGTTGGTCGAGCAAAAAAACGGTCTTTCAGTATAATAAAGGAACAGATTTGGAAAAAATTAAAGGGGTGGAAGGAAAAACTATTATCTTAGGCGGGGAGAGAAATCCTGATTAAGGCAATGGTTCAGGCGATCCCCACCTATACCATGTCGTGCTTCAAACTTCCGAAATGGCTCATTAATGAAATTGAAGGTTTGATCAGGAAATTTTGGTGGGGTTATCGCAGGGAGTAGAAGCGTATCCATTGGGTTAGTTGGGAGAAGCTTTGCCTTCCCAAAAGCGAAGGTGGGATGGGTTTTAGAGAGCTCAATAGCTTCAATGACGCTCTCCTTGCCAAGCAAGTATGGAGGTTAAAGAACAATGAGGACTCTTTGTTTTACAGTGTGTTTAAAGCTAAATTTTTTCCATCTTGCTCTATAATGGAGGCTAATAGTTCAAGTAAGGGTTTGTTCGCATGGAAAAGTATAATTCAGGCTACTTGGGTTGTTGAGATGGGTTCGTTTTGGCAAGTAGGCGATGGGATGTCCATTAAGATAAGAGGTGATAAATGGTTGCCTCGCCCTCATGGTAGCTGTATTGTCTCGCCAGTCTCAATTCTCAGTCCAGATTCTATGGTGAGTGCCTTGATTGATGATGATTCCCACTCTTGGAACTCAAACCTGATTCAGCGTGAGTTCCTATCTCATGAAGCTAGAACTATTTTGGGTATCCTTTTGAGCATCCATAACTCCCCAGATAGGCAGGTGTGGTTTCCCTCCAACCAAGGTGTTTATACCACTCGTAGCGCTTATAGATTATTATCTTCATCAAAAAAAGTCTCTCCTTAATTGCTCTGACCCTAGCAGTCGTAAATACATGTGGAATGGTATTTGGTCCTTACAGATTCCTCATAAAATCAAACACCTGTTGTGGAAGGCAGCAAACAATGCTATTCCAACGTTATTCATCCTCTGGAGAAGGAAGGTGGTTAATGTTGTGGTCTGTCCGGGCTGTGATTCCGAATGTGAAGACACCATTCACGCCCTTTGGAGCTGCCCTGTTCTTAGGCCGATTTGGGAGGCAGATGAGTTAACAAAAGTTTTTTCGAAATATAAGTTTTCTTCCTTTGCGGACTTGCTAGATATGTCTTTCATGTTTAAAGAAGAAACAAATATGAATCTCCTTGCTGTCCTGTTTTGGTCGATCTGGGAAAAGAGAAATACGGACCGAGTGAGGGGCTGTGGGTCGAGCTTTCATGACTTACGGTCAAGGGCAGTGCGTTTTCTCTAGGACTTTGCAAACGCCCAAACCTCTACTCGTCAACTGCATGCTTCTTTTCCAGCCTAAAGGGTTAGGTGGATCCCGCCAATCTCCCCACATTACAAAGTGAACTATGATGGGGCTATTTTCAAAGAATCAAGTGCTGCAGGACTGGGTGTAATTGTTTGGGACTCTGTTGGTAGTGTAATTAGTGCTCTTGCCGAACGGATCTCTCTTCCTTCCTCAGTTGCAACGGTGGAAGCTCTGGCATGCAGGCGAGCTGTCCAGTTTGCGTTGGAACTAAGTGTATTTGATGCTACCTTTAAGGGAGATGCCAAGATTGTTATCTAAAGCACTATGTGCGGGAGTTTCAAACCATCCTGAGTTTGGTTTGATCATTAATGATTCCCTGAGACTAGCTAGTGGTTTTTGCTTTTGTAATTTCGCTCATGTAAAACGACTGGGTAATTCAGTCGCCCATTTCCTTGCCAGAAAATCCATTTTTGGTAGTGTGTTTCAGGTGTGGATGGAATCCGGACCTGATGACATAGCTCCTTTTGTAGTCCATAATGCTTTGTAATCTTCTTCTTTAATTTATTCTAGCAGGCCTCTGGGTCTTGTTTCTCCCAAAAAAAAAAAAAAAGATAGCTGCATTTAGAAGTTCAAACATGCTGGTTTACATTATGGGTAAAAACTATGGATACTCCTTAAGTCATACACTCGTCCCTTCTTGGCTGTGTAACAGAAGCTAACTTATATGAGCAGCTGAAAATTACAATTTGATCTAACCCATGTTGGAGAGAACTCATAGTCATAGGTGTGTCACTCGCTAGCACCATTTCACATCGTCCATGAGTAGACCCCCAATGCAGAACTTGAGAGTAGGACGGGAATCAACCTCGAGCGTAATTTGGCCGGCGAAGTCCAAGTTCTTTAGCGTATTAATTGTAAGGCTCTCTCACCATAGCCACCGCCCTGCCTTGTATAGCATCTCCACCCCCATGCATAAATATAATCTTCTCACAAACTAGTGCTGCCACTGCCACCACATCACATATTAGAGCCATGAATTAACACCACCTGCTTTGCCTTCTAATCACGGACCCCCTTAATTATTAGCAACAGATCCTGAAGAATATCTTAAGGTGAGGAGTTGAAGCTTTACACTATGTTTTCTTCAATCAACTCGGAGAATAAGAAATTCAGATTCAGTGACCTTTAACAGATCGGACCCAATAGAAATGGCATCCCACACTTCACCTTTGAAAAAGAGAATCAGAAGGGTAACTACACAGTACACACTACTTTCTCAATAGTCGCATGTGTAAAAAGGAAATCTCTTTTTTTTCGGTGGTCAAACAAGACTGTTTTTGTGGCAAAATTTGCTGTACAGTAACTTTTTGGAAAAATTTTAGGTTAATAGCGTGCGTTTGAACTTATTTAGTTATGTAAATTGTTTTTGGAACTCGAGTTTGGCAAACTTGAGTTCCAACCCAAAATCGCCTTTACTAAACTTGAGGTCCAACTACTATAACTCTGACGTGGAATTTTAAAAAAAAAAAAAAAAACGTGGAACTCGAGTTTAGCAAACTCGAGTTCCATGCTGTTAAAAATTTAGTAAACTTGAGTTCCAAGCAAGTAAATTTTTTTTTAATGGAACTCGAGTATAGTAAAATTGAGTTCCAATTAATTTCACACCTACCCCATCTGTCTCAGTTTTTAACTCAAAAATCACTCATAACTCTCATAGATGCATAACTCTCATAGATAGTGCCTGTCCCAACTCTCTCCCATGCCCAAAACTCTCTTGGTTTACTTCACAGCCAGCAACTTTCATTTATCATTCTACAAAATTAAAGGCTTCTTTCTTCTTCAATTGTAGGTAAATATCTGAACCTTAAAAAAAAAAAAAATTTGTTAGACCTGGTTAATATAATTAAGTTTTCATTTGGTAGATACATATACACATACCACTTTTATAGTGTTTATGAGTAATGTGTTGTTTGTAATTGTAATGTTTTATTTTTATTTTATTTTATTTTTTGTATTTGTAATTGGTTGTTATTTGTTCTTTGTAATTGGTTGTTCTTTGCAACATGTAATGGGTTGTTATTTGTAATGTGTATGGGTAACATGTTATTATTTGCAATGTATTGTTATTTGTAATGGATGTTACAAGTTTTAATTTTTAAAGGTTAGTGACCATATAAAAATTTGCTTGAGTATAAAAATTTGAATATTTATATTTACTTGGAGACGATATTTTATATTTGCTTGGTTAATCATACAATGCTATCTTTAATACAAATTTGTTTGGAAATTTCAAAAATATTATCTCCAATGTTATATTTGGTGGACCATACAATATTATTTTTACTTGGTGGACCATACAATATTATATTTATATTTGCTTGGAGATAATAAAATTCAATTGTTTATAATTGTTTGGTGGACTATACAATGTTATCTTTATATTTGCTTGGAGACAATATTTTATAGTTCATATCGGATAAAAGTGTTATATTTGTCACTAACTTTTATTAAACTTATTTGACTTTAAATAGACTTGTAATGAGTTCAATTGATTTATATCTATATTATGGTGGAGAGTCCCGTAGTGATGTGACTCATGAAGTGACGTATGAAGGGCTGGTAAAAGTTAGAAATTATTCAGCTAAAAAAGCGGTGGGAGATCAATTTGAAAAATTTGAAAAAGAAAATTATGAAAGAGTTGGATTTGGACCGTCAGTTTCATGACATAAAAATTATATATCATGCTCCTCATGCAGTTTTCAGTGACCGCATTATCTTCACACCTATTGAAATAAAAGGAGACAAACATGTTAAGATTATGTTTGACAAGATAAACTCTATGCCCAGTTACAAGTTGTTGAGTTGTATATAAGTGTGGAGCCCTGTACAAAAGTTAGTGGTGAAGATGTGCAACAAACAACTTTGGAGGGCGGTAGATGGGAAGAATTACAATCATTACATGTGGATGGTTATCCGACTCTTACCCTATGCACCACAGTAGGGGGTTATACAGTACCATGTCATGAGACACCAATTCCAATGGAGGTTTGCGGATCTAGTTATCAACAAGAATGTATTCAATCTCTAGGGGGGAAGATGAAGGCGATGTTGATCATGGTAAAGATGAGTATGTAGAGATGATTGGGAGAGATGACTTCCATGAGTAAGTTGATCACTATGAAAATGTTGGCAATGTTCATAATGATGTTGTGGATGATCATAATGATGATGCTATGGAGTTTCATGATGTATAGGCGATCATATAGGTGTGCAACATGTTACGAATACAGTCTCTACCTACGAAGCTCATGGCCTGTCATTCCATGCAAACACTTGGGATAATATAGTTGATCCTTCAAATGTTAAGATACCATTTCATCAAGTTGGGCAGAAGAAATGAATTTTAGCGAATGATTGATTTTCCCAAATAAAGAGGCAGTGAGCCAGGCATTAATAGTGTACTCTATAGACAATAACAAGAGTTATATAACCGAGTGGTCCAACCAGCAAAGATTGTATGTGAAGTGCGTGAACAAGTCATGTGCATGGAAAGTTCGAGCATTCTCGCAACAAAAAGTTAACAGACTATGGGCCATCACAGTATACATCGGTCATCACATTTGTCCATCAGTTGGGGTGAACAAAGATGGTAGAATGATGGATTCGAATTTTCTTACCAAAGAACTTCATAAATATGTACTTGAAGATCACACTTGCGAGCGAGCATACTGATGAACTTGCATCTCATTGGCATCCGGAGGTAGCGATTGTGTAATTCAGTTAACAAGCGCTTTTATTTGAATCCTTTGAGCATCTAGCACGGTTTTATTTTCATCTAAACAATTCAGCACACACAGTTTTCCAAGTTCTTTTAGTGGACCCAACCATTGCCTCACCCTCGATGGGCATCCCCATTATAACTTTCACATCTTGCAGTGTGATCATCATCTCACCATGTGGAAGGTGGAAAGAATGGGTCTCTAGGCACCATTGCTCTACAAATGTAGTGATTAATGCATGCTCAAGCTTTATGGATGAGACCATGTGCAGATGATCTAAACCAAGCAACCTCACTATGGCAATCACATGCTCATCTACCATAGGATCTTGATGTGTCAACTCTTCATGGCAACATTGACAACTTAGTGTGTTAGGAGCATCCTACAAATGTTATAACAATAGATAAATATCATATACTTCAATCAAGTATGTAATATGCCATTAAAGAACAACTCAACATCCAAAAGCAATAGTATAATTTATAAGTTTATTTTCGAATCAATTTCAGTTAAAATCCCAGCTGCCAAACAAAATAGCAAAACAATGTAAAATATAATTTCAAAGTCGTAAAGAAAATAAAATAAAATCTCCTATGGGTTATCCATGTCAGGTTTCTTCTATCATTTCACAAAAAAGTTAATAAATCACCAAATACCATTATGCATAAATTTTTACCTGCCTCCAGGGTTCCAAAGTAACTCAGATCGATGATTCACTGCCTCCAGGATCTACCGTCATGCTGTAAAAAGTTTTTATGTCATATCAAATAGAAATAAGAGAGGAAAAAGAGAAGATATAGGATTTAATTTAAACCATACAATATAAAATATCGACTAAAATATTTTAAATGTACAACATTCAATAATCAAAGTAATAATAAAAAATAATGCATATGGCTGACATTGCATAATCTTTTAAGGATCCATAGGTGACCCAAAAAAAAAAAAAAATTTGGGACTAAAAAGCTTGGTTGTTGTTGTCAAAATAATCAAAGTCATCCAAACACTCAAAAACTACCCAGATATAATTTATACTGCCCAGATATTAATTTTCCACACTCAAAAACCACAAATCTTCACATCCATCTAATAGAATAGCGTACCCAAATAACCCATTCAATCAATTATATCCTAAACAAACTTAAAGGAATTCCTCAAAAAACCAAAACAAATTTAAACAAATTATTTAGAAACCCTAACAAAATTTCACAAATAAGTATGATAAAAATTTCACAAATTATTCGAGCTTGCCTTGTTTTCTAATGGAGCGTCGCCGCTTGTCACTGCTGTTGGGAGGCCGTCGTTCGTTGAGTCAGAGGTAAGGCATGACACGGTGTTGGAGCAAAAAAAGAGACGAAAAGAGGAGGCACTGAGAGAGACAAGGGACTAAGGAAGACGCTATACTGTGAGTGAGAGAGAGAGAGAGGGATGCTGTGACTTGGGAAAAATAAAAAATTGCATACTGCCCTGGAACACTCAAGTTCCATTTAAAAAAATTTACCCGCTTGGAACTCGAGTTTAGTAAACTTGAGTTCCATTTGGGTAAATTTTTTTTAACGGCATGGAACTCAAGTTTACTAAACTTGAGTTCCACGTGATTTTTTTTATTTTATTTTTAATTCGATGTCACAGTTATACTAGTTGGTTCTTAAGTTTAGTAAAGTCAATTTTGGGTTGAAACTCAAGTTTGGCAAACTCGATTTTCAAAAATAATCTAACTAAATAGCTTCAAACGCATGCTATTCACCATTTTTTTTTTTAAAAGGTACTATTTAGCAAATTTTGCCCTAATTTTGTTGGCAAGACCCCTTGACATTCCCGCCACACATACATTTTTATTGCACATTTACGAATTTTAGTTAACTCATTAAGTCAACTAGGAAAATTTTTCCAGGTTAAATAAGGCGGTAACACAGCCCCCATATTTGTCTTTTTATATAGGCAAAAACGCAAAACTGACCCTCTAACTTTTAGTCTTTTTCATTTCAGTCCTATAACTTTCAGTTTTGTCATTTCAGTTCTCTAACTTTCAATTTTTGTCAATGCAAGACTCTGTTAGAACTCAGTTAGGGGCTGCTGTTAATTGAGCCAAAACGACGTTGTTTTGGTTTTTTTTTTTTTTTTTTTAATTAATAAATTTTGGAATTTAAAGAAAAAAAGGAAAATCTGTAAAAAATAATAATAATAATAAAAATAAAAGAAGAAAACATTTAATGGGAGCAATGATCCCCTAAAATCAAAACAAAGAAACCGATTCATAACTCCATCACCTGAATCAGTTGAGCCACCAAAACTCTATCTAACCAAATATTCACTCCCATGCCACCTAAAAACACCCCCAGCCTAATAAAAAACCTCAACCAGAACCACCCATCACCTTCATAATCCTTATACTGAGACACCCATCTGGCTTGTGAGTAAGCATTCAAAAGATTGAACACAAAAGCCATCATTGCCACTGACACTGGAAGCTGCCATTGTTGGTCTTACTCTTATTGTTGTTGTTATGTAGGCAAAGTGGGTATATGCAAGTTCTATGGAAACGGTGGAAAAGAAAGGGGGACATGGTGGGACCCCAACCAGGACAGTTGTGTTTGCCATATGGGGCTTGGAGGAACCTGAGGGAGATGAAGGTTGGGGGCCCTATGAAGTACAGAGTTAGGAGGCTGTAGTGAAAGAGGTTTTGATCTGATTAGACCATTGTTATGTTTATGACTTGTGTTTTGTGTTTTTGTGTGTGTGTGTTTTTTTTTATTTACAGATTTTCCTTTTTTTCTTTAAATTCCAAAATTTATTATAAAAAAAAAAAGCTAGAACGACGTCATTTTGGCTCAATTAACGGCAGCCCCTAACTAAGTTCTAACAAAATCCTGCATTGACCAAAATTAAAAATTAGAGGACTGAAATGACAAAACTGAAAGTTAGAGGACTGAAACGAAAAAGACTAAAAGTTAGAGGGTCAGTTTTGCATTTTTGCCTTTTATATATTATGCAATTTTTTTAGAATAATGATAATCACACACTCCTTATTACATACTAACAATACAGACACTGCTACATGACTAAAATCGTGTTTTTAAAACACAATTTTAAAATAGAATGTGTATGTAGTGTGTGATAAGATTTTCCATTATTATGTCTTGAAACAAATCCCCTAAAAAGAACCCCAAGAAAAAGAATTGGTCAATTGCCTGACACTTTATGAAAGTTGTACTAATGACACCCTAAAAATAAGTTTTTAACAATAGCATTCTCTCAAGTAATTAGTTCCGTAGGATTTTTTTTTCTTCATTCTATTCACTGATGATTTAGGAGTAGTAATACGTTTGATTTTTGAATATATAAGATATAGAACAGAACTGTATAAATCATTTTTATTTACCTAAGTTGTCGTTTGCTTATCAATATTTAAATGAGACTCAAAAAACTAAGTTTATTATAGTATATCAATAATTTTATGGATGATAGTTTTCGAAGAAAGAATGCAAGGGTTTTAACCAAAAATAAATAAAACGATGTTAAATGTCTATAGCAAATCGAATAGCTTTATATACTCATTGGGATTTAAGAAAATAATAGGTTTTCTTCACAAATTATGTATCAAATAATTTTGCATACAATTTATTTAGGAAAAATTATAAATACCACCCTTGTTGTATATACTTCAAATATGGAGCTATCCTGTGTTTTATTTTGTAACACTTACCTCTTTTGTGATTTGCCATATAATAAGGCACTTACATCCCTTGTGATTTGCTTTATAAGTCATTTCTCAAATTTTAATAGATTTTGATGATGTAGACAAGTGTCAACAACACCCATTGAAAAAGAATTAAAGAAAAAGATTAGAGATTAAATTCAGTAGGGACATGGTGTAAAATCCATATTTTACTCCTCCAATCCCAACATGTTATATCGTCTTATCATATATTTAAGAATAAATATAATCACGCCCAATCAATTCTAATACTCATATATAAATCCAACCAAATTAGGAGTTTATTGAGATGTTATTAGATATGGTAAGATATATTGAATTCTAAGTAAAATACTGATATTGCAATTTCTTTTTAGATGGTGTAAAACATGGATTTTACACTCCATCTTTACTGAATTTGAACTCAAAAGATTATTCTACATTAGAGCTTAGTCCTTGTGAACAATGAACATATGCAAATCCAAATGAAGATTGGAGGAGAAAGTTAGTGAGAGAATAAAAAATGAGAGGGTAGAACTTTTTATTTTTGAAGTCTTTCTTTATATTTCTTTATATATGATGTCAGCACTTGTCACGTCACCAAAATTCGTTAAAGTTAACAAAAATTGCTAATAAAGCAAACCACGAGGAAAGTAAATCTCTCATAAAATAAACTACTAGAGAGGTAAGTATCACAAAATAAACCACATGGTAGTTCCTTGTTTTATAGGTATACCACAGAAGTGGTATGTGTAATTTGCCCATATGTGTCTTTGCGAACAAGAAGGAACCACTAGCCCAGCTTGTTTGGCCGCCATAATTAGCTGAAAAGCACTCTTCACAATAAAATTATCATTTTCTCATTGCACTACATATAAACAATCCCTAAGTCTTCTTCAGCTCAAAGGGATGTTCTTTATGACTTCTGCTTCATGTGGTAAAAGCGTTAGTCAATAAAATGAGATTGCCAACTTGGCCTAAGGGTTTGTTTGGTTGTGATAAAAATAGGGAGGATAGAAAATGGGGGAGAGAAGATATAAGAGAAAGGGTTTTTGGGTTATTTGGTTGGGGTGGAAAATTGGAGAGATTTTGATAAGGCTCAAAGTATTTTCTTTCCTAACTCACCAAAATGTTTTATCTCATATTGGAAGAGAAAACTTAGATGATTTTACAACAACCGAATTAGGTACTTTTTGCCCTTATATATATTGTAACGTAAAAGATGCATCTCTCTTTGATTTTTTTTTTCTTGTATTTTTTCCTTCTCTTTGACCTTTTCTTTCTTTGTTGGTTTGTTCTTTTCCTACTCTCTCTCTCTCATATATATTTTGGCAACAGCAATCTAAAGTTTGATCTTCAAACAAGGTCATAAATGTAGCCACATGCAATAACGAACTTGATGGCACTAACATAAGTACCATCCTGAAGGAAAAAGTACTAGCGAGCCAAGAGAAAGTGACTACATTGGTCACCAATCAGTTGGCTTTTGTGCAACAAACACCTAATGATACAGTGAGTCATGGTTTCCAATACTTCCCATGACTTGAAACTCATGCAAGCATATGAGAATTTAGCCAATGTTATATTGGCTTCTGGTGGATCTCAAGATTTCAAGAGCATCATGGATGTAATTAAAGCTGCATCGCGTAAAGCTTCGTAACATTTTGTGATTTCTATCCAGAAAACTACCGATAGGGAATATGTGACCATTACAAAGGGCAAAAGGAGCCTTACAAATTTATGATGGTATCGATCATACAATCCTCTTAATACGTGTTAGCTACATTCGGTAGTTAACGAGTACCAACACATTTTTAAAAGATAAGGTACCAAAATGTTTTTTATTTAAATAATTAAATGCACTAAGACCCCCCCTAAATGTTACAATAAGACCCTCTTAACTTCTTTTTTTGGGGTCAATTTAGTACATAAATTTTAATGTGGTATCAAATGAAATCTTTCTATTAAAATTCGGTCAAATCATTAAAAAAAAAGTGACATGGCGTCCTAAGAGTCTTACTGTAATAAAAGCATAAAAGTTAATGCGGTCTTAGTGCATTACTATTTACTTATAATATTACCATTTTTACTTTTTTTATGTGCAGATCTTGATGGTTAAAAGTAAATAGCAGTGAACAAGACATTTGAGGGCAAAAATGGACCAAAAGGAGGCCAAGTTGTGGCACTTAAATTAAACTCTCTCTAACCTTTCAATATTCTATTGTTGTGGTACTAACTCTGTTTATTTAAGTAAAAATATTTTATAGAAAATGAGTAATTTTCTAAGAAGTATTTTTTGTAAAACTATCTCACTTTCCTATATTTGGTAATTACCTTAAATAAGTTGAAAATTAATTTTCTAACTTTTCTTATTTAATTTGCTATGAGATAGAATTGTTTTCCAAAAAAACTTTAATGGAAAACAATCTCTAAAAATAAGCCATATTTTTTCTGTTGACTAAAGATAGTTTTCCTTTAACTTATTTTTTATTATACTACCAAACATTAGAAAATACGGAAAACTATTTTTACAAAAAGTTTTCTTTCGAAACAAACAGAGCGTAACGATTATCGGTATAAATTACACTTGTACGCGCAGTACTCGTCAATTCTAGCGATAATGCCAAATAAATGGCACTGTTGATTATATATATATATATATATATATATAATGAAATAATTTGACTTTTGACCTCTTAATATTGGGTTATTTAAATTTTGGAGGCTTTTAAACTCTATTCGGTATATTTAAAACCTCTATTAGAACTTGTCATATCATATTTCCTTTAAATGGTAAAATAGATAATTCCATACTTTTATGTACAAATACAATATAAAGGACAAAGTTTAGTTACAAACTTGGTTAACTTCCACTAAAAATATTAACATTGTTATATATTTTGAAAATCTAATTGTTGAATTGTGTGTTTATTTATGTTCTTAACACGCATGTCAAATTTCGTGTCAATTAAATGTTATTTACTATTCAATTAGTAAACTTATTACTTATGCATAGTTTTAGACTAAAACTTGAAATTTAAACATTTGACTAATGGCTTAGATATTAATCTTTAATCTTCAAAAAAATTTGCAAGCATGGAGATATAAGAAGAAAATATAATCCAATGATAGATTTCTTAAAACTCACATCTTTTTTTTTTTTTTTTTTTTTTTTTAAGAAGACTTAAAACTCACATCTAATAAAAGATATTGGCTACAACAAAATTTGTAGCTAAATTTTGTCTCAATATAAATGGTTACTTATAATTACCATAATTAATTCTTTAAAAATCATAATTATTAAATTTCATATTTAAACTAAAAATAAAAGAGAGAGAATAATTATTTTATTAAAGTGAAACTCGATAGTTTTATTTTCGGGATCACTAAAATTCAATCCCCCAAAATGGCAACAAAATTAGGGGGGCAGGGGGAAGGGGGTCGTAGGAATTACCAATCTACCTTCAATCCTTCCCACGTTCCATTTTAAGTTACACTTTTGGCTTTATTATTTTTACCTCAATTTTGGTTTTTATTTTTCTTATAAGATATTGTTGAGGTAAAAAAAAAAATCACAATGTTATACCAAGGCCCAAAACAAGGCAAAAGATTGAAACTTAGGAAAAATAAAGCATTTGGGCTTCTAATAAGAAAGAGGAGAGGTCCAAATCCATTAAGGGTCCATAAGGAGGGATCCAAACTCATGAATTGGCAAGTTTCGGGCCTCATAAAATAAAGGAAGGAAAAAAGCCTAGCCTAGCCCTCAAAGGTTGGAAAGCTGGGGAGCCTGGGAAAATAACTGGGCCAGGATGCCTGGGGATTCCCAGGAGCTTGGGATCCTCGGGACATACAGCAAAGCCAAGTTGGAATTAAGACAATTCAGGGTAGGTACTAAGAAACACAAGGAACTATAATAGATATGTCTGTATCAGCCACCCAATGATATTGAAAGGGGGTAAGAAGGCTTAAGAACCAACAACCTATGAGTAAAGGCCTGATACCTAGAGGAACCCAGGAGGAAGAACTGTAAGGGAATGTGGCTGGGGATATTTCAACCCCGTAGGAAGGAATTAGCTCACTTGAGAAAAATGACAAAATGAAAAGCAACTAAAAGTTGGGTCTGAAAAGGTGGAATCTGGAAGTCTTGAAAGAAGAAAGATCAAAGGTCAGCCCTCTAGGACACCCCAGATCGGGAAGGTCAGCTGGGGTCTTTCAAAGAGAAAATCTCAAAAGGAGGAAATAATGAAGAATAAGGAAGAGACTAGCCACCAATGTTGCTAACACAACATTGCTTTTGGTACCCAGAAGAGCAAATAGAAGGAATCATGGTACCTTGGAAACCCTAGGATGACATTTTAAAGGGGAAGCAACCAATAGTGAAATGCATTTAGCAACAGTGAATTAGAGCAAAGATCCTTGAGAAAACTCTATCATAATTCAAAAAAGAGAGAAAAATGAGGGAAATACCGTCTGGTATCCTCAAGCAGCCACTAGAGAACACACTTGAATTAAAAGGGATTCAAACTTTGCAAGTTTTAAAGGCCTAAAGAACCATCTAAGTCTGAGATTTTTGAACTTATTTGGACCTTGTAACACTTTCTAGTGAGTGTAGTGTATTACATAATCCAGAAAGTAACAAAGTATTTTACATTATTTCAAGGATCCCTAACGCTTTATTTTATGTTCCTTCTTGATCATTTCGTTCCTTTGCTGTTTCTTGCTATTCAATGCATATATTTCTTGTTTGTTAGCATGTATGCATTGTAAGATTCGTGCTTTGTGCACCACCTGGTTCGAAATCAACCCAATTTAGCTGCGGTGAACCAAGTTCAGTCCCTTAAAACAATAAGTATTGGGCCCAGGATCTTTGTTTCTACTTGGGCCCGTGTGCTAAAAAAAAAAAAGAACCCACACAGATATTTAAAAGAAAAAAAATTATCTACTAGAGATATGAGATAAAATGTATACAATTTAAATATACTGTACTCTCATTTTTATTTTCAACCAAATAAAAGAATTTTTTTACACTCCACTTTTGCACCCTTCTAATCAAACAAAATGAGGGAAAATTAAGGTTGTGTTTGGTAACAGTTTTTGTTTTCTATTTTCAAATTTTTGTTTTTGAGAATATAAAGAAAAAAAAATTCTTGTATTTTTGAAATAAAAACATGTTTGGTTAGTTGAAATTAAAAAGATAGTTTTTTGAAGAAAAAAAAAGAAAATACTAAAATATGTTGTTACTAGGATTTGAACTCTAATGCTAACTCATTAAATGAGACAGATTCACTAAATTAAATGCATGTTTTCATTGATTTTTGAAAATTAGAGACTGAAAACAGTTTTTTGCATGTTTTCAATTTCTTTCACAAATTGAGTTTTGAGAACAGTTTTTGTTTTCTGTCCATTTTAGGTTGCCAAACAAGTTTTTTAGTCTCAAAAATAGAAAATTACTTTTGGAAGCAGAAAAATAAGGGGAAAAAAACAGTTACCAAACATACCTTAAAATTTTTTGGCGAAAATGGGTAACTAGCAATAAAAAACTAACTATATAGTTAATAGGTCAAGTTTGGAAACTATATCATTTACTAACAATTCGAGCCTCAAAGGCTCGATTTTGGGCCTGTAAATCGAGCCTTTGGGGCTCGATTTGCATGTTCTAATTGGGTCTGAGTTGGCATTTTTTCCACGTGGGATCTACTTGTAAATCGAGTCTCTAAGACTCGATTTACATTTACAGCAAAAAAAAAAAGACTTTGCCTTTACAGCTTCTCAACTCAACAACCAACAAAACCACAGCAATCCTAACAAAGAAAACCACCACAACAACCAACAAAACCACAACAACAACAGCAATCCTAACAAAGAAATCCACCTAGAGAAAAAAGAGAAATTAAAAAAAAAAAAAAAAAAACCCAGAAACAGGTCACCTGTTGCGCGCCTGGGCTCGCCTGCGACCCAAGCCGCGCAAGCCCATGCGCACGGCCTAGGTTGCCTGTCGCGAGCCCAGGAGCGCGACCCAGGCCGCGCAGCTTGGGTCGCTTGCGACCTGGGTCACAGGCGACTTGTTTTTGCGCGCGAGCCCAGGCCGCGCTGGTGAGGTGAGCTGTGAGCTTTCTCCAGATTCTTTCTCTCTTTTCTCTGATCTGGGTTCTTCTCTCTTTGTTCTGTTTTTTTTTTTTTTCTTCCTTCTCTGGGTTCTTCTCTGATATGTTCTGGGTGGGTTTTTCTTTGATATGTATAGGTTGGAAATCAAGTCTTAGAGACTCGATTTCCATGTGTTCTCCACGTGGAAAAATATGCCACATTGGACCATATCAGACCATAAAAATCGAGTCACAAATACTTGATTTTTAGGCCAAAATCGAGTTTCTTATACTCGAGTTGCTAGTAAATAATATAGTTTCAAAACTAACCTACTAACTAAATAGTTAGGATTTTATGGCCATTTGGCCATTTTCGCCAAATTTTTTCTCTTCTTTTACTTTTCCATTTCTAACCAAATGGGCCCTTAATTAAACTATGTCTAAAGAAAGTTATTATAAGTTTTAGGGCCAATAGTCAAAAGTCTTGTATTTCAATTGGTGCGCAAAATAAACTGACCTTAAACCGCAAAGTAATAATCATAAAAAAAAAAAATAATAATAATAAAAGGAAAAAAAGAAAAGAAAAGTAATAATTCCCCTTATTTAAGGAAATGTAACGGTTCTTAACAGGATTCCCGAAGGGACTGTTCACTGTTGTCTCTGGTGCCTTATAAAACTTTATTTACTCTTTGAAACCCCATTCTATCACCAATTCCCATGCACTCACTCAAAGCCCGTTACCTCTAATTCCAATGCACCACTCTCGCACAACGCTCGTACAAATAACGCGCCTCCCTGCAACGCGCACAATCCGAAAATATTTAAAATTTGAAACTCTCATAAAACCGGCTCTTCCACAACATCTGCGATCAGTGCTCAACACGCGCTTCCTCTGCGCGTGACAGACATTCTGATTCTCCCCTGGAATATATTAAAATAAAATAAAATAATCTCAATGGTGCTCCTCAGCTGAGTCCTTGAGTGTGACTCTGTAGTCTCTATTTCTCACTTCGTTCGCTCGCTCGCTCTCTCCAAAATCAAAAAAGACCAAAATTTCCTCTTTTCTGGTGCCCTAATGTCACTGCACAACAAAAACCCTTTTCAGAAACTCTCACTCTCTCCCTAAAATGCTGGTAAACTTTTTTGCTTCCAAAATATTTCACATTTTTAAAGCTTTTTTTTTTTTTTCAATTTCTTTCACACAAGAAATTTAAGGTTTTTTTTTTTTTTTTTTCAAAAATGGTTCCAAATTTTTTAATTTTGAAAATGTGTGTTGTTTGTTTCCGTACAATTTGGTTCTTTCTAGGTTTTCCTTGCATCTTTAGCTGTTTTTGATTTTTTTTTTTTGTTTGAAAATGTTTGTGTTTGTTTCCATACAATCGGTCTTGTTTGGTCCTTTTCCAGGTTTTCTTGCTGACTGCATTTCTGTCTCTGTTTGGTTGCTGAGAAAATGTGCCCAAAGAACTCAAATTTGTTACACTTGCTGTTTCTAAAGCTTCATTGTGTGTGTGTGCGTGTCTCTCTCTCTCTCTCTCTCTCTCTCTCTCTCTCTCTGTGGGTTTTAGGGTAATTTTTTTTTTTTTTTGGGGTGAAAACGTTTGTGTTTATTTCCGTACGATCATGTTGTTTGGTTGCTGGGAAAATGTTCCAAAAGAAAACAAAATTGTTACTCTAGTTTTCGTTATTTTTCACAAGAATGTATTACACTTGTTGTTTTTAAGCTTAATATATCTTTTTCTCTTTGTGGGTTTTAGGGTAATTTTCAGGTGGTGATGGCTTGAGATCAAACTTGGAGAGGATTTGGGTTTGGTAAGAATATTCTTAATTTGATATAGTTCTTTTTGCATGTTACTTTTTTTGAGTGTGTTTGTGTGAATAATCTTCCAAAAGCGATGTTGGTTAATTTATTACCCCAAATTTAGTGCTTTTTGCACCTTTGTAATTGTGATTTTATGAATTACGTACCCATATTAAGCTAATTTTTAAGTTAATTTCTTTTATGGTGAGGTTTAGAAGCTGTGATAAAGATCAACCATCATCTTTTTTTTTTTTGGCTAAAATATTGTTTTCGTTCCTGAAGTTTGAATGAATTTTGTTTTTTGTCCTAAACTTTAAAAGGTCTGTTTCTCGTCCTTAAACTATTGAAACATGACTTAAAACTTTAAAAAATATATTTTTGTTGTTGCTATTTTCGCCCCTAAATTATTGAAAAAGGCTCTTTACAAAGTTTAGGGATGGAAAAAGAAAACTTTATGCCAACTTTAGGGACAAAAAAATATTTTAGCCTTTTATTTATTTATAAGTTTTATAATTCAATTGTTTTAAAAGTTGGGGAGGGGGGAATCGAGCCTTGGTTCTTCCCATACAGGAGACCAAGTAATGCCACAGAGGTACAAGGCTCTTGGCTGATAAGAGCAATCATCATGGATCAAATGCCGTAGGTTTTAGATGTATTGTATCTATTAAAAAAGAAGTAGGTCGAATTTGATTTAGTTTTGGAGATTGGGTGTGCTATTTCCACTTAAAGAGAAGCCAAATGGGAGAGAGTTGTGTTGTCAGTTGAAGGTGTGAGGTAAAGAAGTATTGTATGTTATGGATTGTGTTTCAAGTATTTATTTCTAATTCAAAATGTGAAATTACTAGTGTTTTCTTCTTTTCTTTAGTTAGCTATGCAACTGATTTCTAGTGAATTAAGAGAGTTTTTTAGTTGCTGTGGAGTATGAAAGTGATGAAAGGTCATGAATACAGAAAGACTTTGAAGCGATACGAAATTCATATTTATCAAGTTCGGAATAATCAAATCTCTCTGTTGCGTGGTGGTTTCCTTAAAAGCATTGGGAAATGGCAAGTGCACCGTGCACATGCAGCATTTATTTGCTGAGAACAAATTGAGAAATGCATATTGATGTTTGGTTTTTGTTACCTTGGAAAGCCATTGCAAAACAAACTAAGAAATATAAATTGATATTTCTTTAAGTGAAACTAGCACGCTTTGGCCAAGGTGATAGTAAACAATTCTAGTTTATGTAAAGACAGACCCCAATCAACTATAAATTGATATTTGGTGTTTTCCAATTTGAAAAGATATTTTTCCTGACTTGATATCTGGTGATTGATCCCATTTTAAGAATGTTAAGTAAGACTGTTATCTTTGACTGGAACATGTAGAATGAGAAAATAAGATGATTTTTAATAAATACCATTTTTGGGTCTTGACATGTCTCAAGGATGATACATTTTAGGGTCAATATTAAATCTACTTCTCTAAAGGGGCAAAATATACTGTATTTTCTTTCAGTTGGTACTCTTTCCCTTTTTGTGTGTGTGTTGTATTCTGTTTTCTCTATGGTTATTTCCTTGTTTCACTTTCAGTATATTGACAAGAGTTTAAAACAGAGTTTCTGCTTTCTTCTCCACTAAAGCAATTTAGTTTTACTTTTACCGATAACCCCCCCAAAAAAAAAAAAAAAAAAACTTTTGAAAATTTTTTTGGACTTGTTTCTAGGATGCTTTTTCCCCCTCCCCATACTCATATACTTTGGAAAATTTAGGTGTATTTGGCATTTGTCTATCTCTGGTATAATAGCTGGTGGATGATCATCAATGGCACCAAATCCTAAAGTTGCAGCGGCCTTTCGTGCTATGAAGGATATTGGAGTTAAAGAAGATAAAGTTAAACCAGTATTAAAAAAACTTCTAAAATTGTATGATAAAAACTGGCAACTTATTGAAGAAGAAAATTATAGAGTTCTTGCAGATGCTGTATTTGAAGAGGATGAAAATGAGGTACAATTCTCACTTAGAATTTAGTTGGATCTATTTTAAACTTATTTTTCTCTCTCTCACACGTATGCTTATCTAACATTGATCCTATCAATCAGGCTGTGGAGAAGAGGAAGATATGTAACAATGCTGATGTATGTAACTCATTTTTATTCCTTGCAATGATGTTGTTTATTTTGGGTTGTCTACTCATTTTTTTGCTCATATCTGCTAACCTGCTTACTTCCCTTTAACAGGAGGATGATTTGGAGGAAGAAACTCAGGTGCATGATGAACCTGAACGTCCTCTAAAGAGGTTGCGCTTAAGAAGCCAAAGTCAGGTTTCACCTCCAGTGAATGCCAGCAACCATAGTGCGGGTACAAGTTCGTTAAAAAGGCCTAAAGTGGAGGGGGATGAACTACCCAAAACTAGTTTGCAGCAGCAGCCTCAACCAATCTCACCCCATCATCCAATCTCACCCCGTCAACCAATCTCACCCCATCATCCAATCTCACCCCGTCAACCGATCTCACCTCATCATCAACCAATCTCACCCCGTCAACCAATCTCACCTCATCATCAACCAATCTCACCCCAACGTGGTATTATTAACAAGGGCAAGCAACCTCTCATACCTCAAGTTGCTTCTCTAGGGAAAAGACCTATGTCTGAGAGAGCATCTCATGCTGTGCGCATTAAAGAGCCAACTGTCGAGCCAGGCATTGTTCTTTTGCCCAAGCAGAAGGTTCCTGATATTCATGCATTGATAACGCCAAAAGATGAGCCCTTTACTGATGATACATATAATAATGATGTGTCACGCTATGAGGTTCCTATTGCAGTGATCCACCCAGGTGCATCTCCATTCCCCTGGATGAATATTTGTTGTTTTTTTCTTGCCATTTTGTTAGAATGAGTATGACATCTCAGTGCAATGTTTTTAACTGTGAGCATATATAACGACATTGTGTCTTATCTTAAGCATCCCTATAGATAGTTGGAAACTGTAGCTGTAAATTTGATGACATTATAGATTGGTGTTATATACTTAATTATACTTAATGGCTTAGTTTCATTACAGCGAGCCTACAAATTGAATGCTTTGATTCCACTGCAGCAATTTCCATAGATGTGTGGCAAATGTGATTAGACGCATCAACTCATTAATGCAGTAAATTTGTACGAGCTATATATGCAAACTTTCTAGCCATATCTTGAGTGTGCATTTATACAAGCTTATAAGCTTTCTTAAAGCCTCAATATTTTGCCTAGCTACAACTGCACTTTTACACTGTTTATTTTTTAAGCCAAATAAGCCAATGAACAATTTAGCTATGCCAAACGGACTTGCCAAAGTTATTGAAAAAGTGGGGAAAATGGGATGGATAGTTCTATATATATATATATATTCAAATTACCATAATTCAGACTTAACAGAGGCAGCTGCATATGTCATTTGTGTTCATTAATTTTGATGCATATATGCATGCTCTTTTCTCTTTGTTTGGTCGTTGTTGTTGTTGTTGTTCCCTTCCCCTTAGGCTAACGTAGCTTATGTGTATTGAATCTTATGATACATTTTAGTGTTTGGACTATTTTAAACTTGAATGTATCCATTTTTTGTATCATGTTTTCTTTCTAGTGTCTATATGTTCAATTGTTCTTTGAACATAAGGAGATTAGATATTACTATTACAATAAGCTATGGCTCAACTGGCACTTCTTTCACCTATAATAGTGGTATGGAGGGTGAGATTGTGGGTTCAAGACCCATAAAAAAATTGTTTAGCTCAAATGGCACCTCCTCCTCTTATAAGAGCAAG
This sequence comes from Quercus parvula, assembly GCA_030820535.1. Classification (NCBI taxonomy): domain Eukaryota; kingdom Viridiplantae; phylum Streptophyta; class Magnoliopsida; order Fagales; family Fagaceae; genus Quercus; species Quercus parvula. The sequence continues at coordinate 13,993,647 of JAUAME010000008.1, forward strand.
GTGGAGTGTGAGATAAGATTTATGGATACAAAGCCACTAGGTTTAATTACTATTTACTTAATACCTTGGTTGAGTTGCACTCATATCTCAACTTGAGGTTGACGCAGGACGACCAAAATAAAATTGAAACAACAATAAAATAACCTAGGAGTCAGCACCTAGGCCTTGCTTGGAGTCAGCACTTAGCGTAGACCTGGAGTCAGCACCAAACCAAAGAAAGACCAAACGGCCATTGTTTTCATTCATCAAAATATCAACTATCTCCTTAAGGAGTACAATAGGTTGCTTATAAAGGATTACTAAACCTTAGTTCTAATTGGCTAAGAAACCCTAATTGCCTTATTACAAAAATACCCTTGCTTCTAAATTAAAATACTAATAACCCAATTAACTAATAGGACCTAAAACATAAAAATACAATTGACTAGCAAACATAAATAATACTAAATAATAATTTTCTTGCATCTCCCGCATCAGAGGTTCTCAGCAAGGTATTGATCTTCCCATACTGAGTTTCTGCTTGGTTTATATAAATAGTTTTTATGATTATATGTATCTGTTTTTGTATTTAATTGATAGTAGGCTTCACTCTCATTATCCATAGTTTTGAACATATTGTTTAGTAGGTTCCACTTCCATCATCCACACTTCCTGAAAATTTTGTTTTACAAAATCAGAGGGCTTAGCCTGCCGATATTGATTTGTGACAACTCTGGGCGACTTCTTCCGAAGTTTGGCTTATAGTTTTTTTGGGTCTCTATATGTGTGAATTTGATTGACATAACATGAATCAGGCGTGAAGTTTGTTACAGAATAAAACACAACTTTACCTAAGAAGATAGTGGCAGAAAACTTCACCCCTTCTGCCCCTTTCCCATGTTCTGCACGATTTATTTTTCTCCTTTTGTTCCTGGGTCTTCATTAAACCCCTCATGAGTGGTCTATATCTAAGTTGCACGGACACGGACACGGACACGGACACGACACGGACACGGACACGGGGATACGGCAATTTTTGAAAAATTAGGACACGACACGGCGGGGACACGGCGGTTAAATAATTAATTAAAATTTATATTTATTCATATTTTAAAATATTTTTAGACATAAAATACGTTTATGTCTAGAATTTAAATTATATAGGAACTATAAATAAGTAAACTAACACCCAAAGTAATACAATAATACACATAAAATGTTTAGAGTACAAACCATAGAAGGATAATAAGTTTAACATCAATATTCACTTTCAATATTCATTTCATAAAATCACCTACAATATTTAATTTAACTTTAATAAATAAAATTATAACAGTAGCATAACACACAACAACAAATTTATAATAACTTATATAAATAAAAAAATTAAAAAAAAAAAAAAGGACAGAGCACCCACGGGCCAGGCAGCAGTGAAAAAAAAAAAAAAAAAAAAAAACGCATCTCATATCATATAATGCGTTATAACAGTACACCCAAGTAACCCAACCCATCACCAAATATCTGAAAGAAGGAATGAAAAAAAAAAAAAAAAAAAAGAGAGCAGAGAAAGAGATGGGACCTGAGTGCTCAGTTGTCCACGCCGAGATAGAGAGAGAGAGAGAGAGATCGGAAGGACAGAGGGGAGAGAGCACGGCGACAGAGCTCGCCGATCTAACTCCGGCGAGGGAAGACGGCAGCGGCAGGCTGGCAGCGACAGAGGGAGGGTGGCCCTGGGTTGAGAAGGAGTGATAGCTGTTGGAGGGTTAATGTTTCAACTTTCAGACTCTAAACTTGCTTAATGTTTTAGGGTTATCACGAAATCAACGGAATAGGTAAGTTCACCTGTCAAAATCTGTGTTTTTTCTCTTTTTTTTTTTTTTTTTTTTCACTGCTGGCGTGTCGGACGCGTCGGAGCCGCGTCGGCGCCGTGTCTGGGCCGCGTCGGAGCCGTGTCGGAGAATCGAAAAAAAAAAAAAAAAAGAGACACTGCCGGACACCGGAATCCGGCGCGTCGTACCCGTTCCGGTGTCCGACACGTGTCGGACACGGACACGACGCCAAAAATGGCGTGTCCGTGCAACCTAGGTCTATATTGGTGACATCTCATTTCTGAAAAAGATACTTAAGTTGATGGGACCTTACTTTAAGCTGTTCATAATTTCTTATTATCCTTTATGTTTTGTTGCAACCTTCGCTATTTTGTTGTTACATTTCAAAAATTAAATTCGAGAAGCTTTATGTTATTTTTGATTCAATACTGCTACCTTATTTTTTCCATTATTATTGGTCACTCTTCTCCATTAAGATAGTTTTCTACCCTGTAGATTTGGGCTACACAAGCTTCTACAACTAGAATTAGAGAAGCCTGCCATTATTGATTTGTGACAATACTGAGCCACTTCTACCAAAGTTTGGTTTTTAGTGTTTTTTGGTCTGTATGTGTGAATTTGTTTGACATATCATGAATTAGGCATGAAGTTTGATACAGAATCAAACACATGATTTCAGCCTAAGAAGATAGTGATAGCAAAATCCACCCTCCCCCTTCCCATGTTTCTGCGTGATATATTTTTCTCCTTTTGTTCCTAAGGCCTTCATTAAAAACCCCTCATGAGTGGTCTATATTGATGACATCTCATTACTGAAAAAGGAAATTAAGTTGATGGGATCTGACTTTAAGCTGTTCATCATTTCTTATTAAACTTTATGTTTTGTGGCAACTTTAGCTATTTTATTGTTACATTTAAAATAAATAAATAAAAAATTGATGGCGAGCTTTTTGTTATTTTTTATTCAGTATACAAACTTATTTTTCTCAATTATTATTGGTCAACCTTCTCTATTTGGATAGTTTATTACCCTGTAGGTCTGGGCCACTTGAGCTTCTACAACTAAGTTAATCTGATTTGATTAATGGGCTTTACATATGGTGGTGACATAATGATTTTTGGACAAACATGCATGCGTGCTTTCATTCTATGTATAAAAAGTGAGAATATTGGTCTAGTTAGGTAATCAAAGTGATGCTGCAACCATAGCATGCATGGTTAGAGAATAAATATCCCATTTGGAAGCTTATGATTAAGTGAAACCTAAAAATAAGTGCCTATGTAGCTAAATGGGTTATGAGTATTTTATTTTATGTTTTTTTGGTTATTCTAGAGTCAAGGATATTTTAGTACTTTTGAAATTATTAGCTATGGGCCATGGTTGTGGGCCTTGGATTTTATTTATTAATATAGTTTTTGGGTCTTTATGTGTGGGCTTTACTGGTCAAAGTAGAAGTCTTGATTGCTATTAGGAGAAGTTAAGATTTAGGGGGCTATATGAGTGTCTTATTTTATTTGAATAAGAAGTTGATCAATAAGGTATGGTTTTTTGAGTATTAAGACAAGTAGTACTTATTTTATTTATTCTCCCTTTTTCTTCTCTTCTTGATGTGCTGTTCATGTGCACTATTCACATGTACTGTTCATGTTCTCTAGACACATATATGCTGTTTACAGACCATGTAGGAATTCAATTTTTCGGTTTCTTCTTACTTTTGTTTAACCCTAAATTACATATATGTTTTTCCCTATGAAATCCTTCTTTTAAGTAATTAACCCTAGATCCATAAATCCTCTTTAACCTTAACCCACCACAAGCACACTAGACAAAGTCTTATTAGATTTATCATGCTTTGGTTTGCTTCTAATGGTTGGATCAATAATAATCTGGGTAATATGAACTGTGAATGAGACATGTAAATGACAGCTAAGCATTGAAATAAAAGGCTTGGTGCTGTTGGATATTAAAAATGTAATTCATACTCTACTAACGGGTTGTTTTTCTTACAGATCCCTCAAGCAAGTTAGGTGCTTCAGTTGGGAATGATACAGTTGAAAAACAAGGTGGGCCAGAAATTCCAGCATCCCAATGCTTAAATGAAGGAAATTCTAGCGTCCCAGGTAAGGTGGGTTCTTCAGTTGATGGTATTCTAGCTTCATCCAGTGAGAGGGAAACCAACTGCAAGCTTTCAACCGTCCTGGAGGAATCTCCTGCTAATTTGGAGATTGGCTCCTCGCCCACAGGAGAGGTAAAAATTTCTCTGAGCTGCAACTCCACTCTTGGAAGACCAGATTTCCATTTGCCTAGTCGAGATGAGGTTATAAAACTGATGGAGGATAAATGTTTGCGGACATATAAAATCATTGACCCAAATTTTTCTGTCGTGAATCTGTTGAACGATATGTGTGCGTGCTTCTTGCAATTGGCAACTGATTCCACTGATGAATCGCAGGAAGGATCACTAAATATAATTCCGACTCTGGATGTATTGAAGAAATCTTCTGTGCGGGATTCTTTGGGGATTGGAGGCAATGAACAAAGTTTGTGCACTCCATCCTGTACTCCAAATGGATCAGCCAATGTTCAATGCTCTGCTGCAGTGTCTCCCCCAAGAGTTCCATCATCTTTGAATGGACCTGGTAGCGACATACAAGCCAGTAAGAAGATGAATGTGAATGGTGGTGCTGAAAGTGAAAAGGAATCTGAAAACCATGAATTAACAAATTCATGTAGTTTGGTGGTTGTCCCACAATTTCAAATAACTCCTAGTGATGTAAGGTCTATATATGATGCTCATGACCTAACAAAAGGAGAAGAAAGGGTCAAAATTTCATGGGTCAATGAAATCAACAATGACTGTCTACCAGCCTTTATGTATATACCTCAAAACCTTGTTTTTGAGAATGCTCACGTCAACTTCACACTCTCTCATATCAGAGATGAGGATTGTTGTATGGCTTGTTTGGGTGATTGCCTTTCCTTATCCACACCTTGTCCCTGTGCAAATGAAACTGGAGGCCAGTTTGCATACACAAAAGAAGGCCTTCTTAGGGAAGAATTCTTGGAAGAGTGCATCTCCATGACTCGTGACCCGCAAAGACAACAGCACTTGTATTGTAGAGAATGCCCAATCCGAAGACTGAGGAATGATGACTGTTTAGAACCATGCAAAGGTCACTTAAGGAGGAAATTTATCAATGAATGCTGGAGCAAATGCGGCTGCAGTAGAAACTGTGGAAATCGAGTGGTTCAGCGTGGCATTACATGCAAGTTGCAGGTGGGGAATTATGGCTTAGTTTTTCCACTAGAATTTGAAATTACACTGTTATTTTTCTATGCTAATGTAATAATCATTTGTATTTGTATGATCTTTGTGTAGATATTTGTATCTCATTATTCTTAATCTTTGCTCTTGGAATGCCCTATAATTGCTCATGGGATACCACCTAATTCTTTAATTTGCAGCTTCCATGATTATTTCTCTGTTTTTCAGGTGTTTTGCACTTCTGAAGGTAAAGGGTGGGGTCTCCGAACGCTAGAGGACCTTCCAAAAGGTGCATTTGTGTGTGAGTATGTCGGAGAAATACTAACCAACACTGAGTTGTTTGAGAGGAACACAGAGAGTAAGAAAAGTGGGAAACATACCTACTCAGTGCTATTAGATGCAGACTGGGGTTCAGGGGTTCTAAAGAATGAAGAAGCCCTCTGTTTGGATGCAACATATTTTGGCAATGTTGCTAGATTCATTAACCATAGGTATATGCTTAAACCTCAACCACACTGTGGCCTCTCTATCTATTTGTATATTTCTGTTTATTTTTTCGTTAATACTAAACTTTACATACTTCATTTAATTAGTTCAGTGAAGGTGCTGCTATGAATGTACCCATGAATTTGGTACCTGGCTTGTCTGTGCTTGTTTTGAATTTTCTTGATCATTATACTTTAAGAACTTTATTTTAATGTACAAATAGTATACTCCATGTACTTGGCTATGAGTTTTTATTTAATAAACATTGTTACTTATCAAAAATAAATAAATACTGTTACTTATCAGAAAATATTCTTATATATCCAAAAAAAAAAGAATTCATGCTATCTTTTTGAAATTGATGGTGGCAAATTGTGGCTTGTTCCTTTACTAGCTAGACAAATGTTTTACCAGGTTATAAAAATTCGTTTTCAGAATATCTGATCATTTTGTTCTCCATTTCACTAGGTGTTGGGATGCAAACTTGATTGAGATCCCTGTTAAAGTGGAGACCCCGGATCTTACCTACTACCATGTATGGAATATCTGAAACTTTTTTTTGCATCTAATGTGATGCCCTTGCTTGGTGATAGGAGACTCAATTTTGTATTGTAGCAAGTCTAATGGAGTATTTTTTCTTGTGTAGCTTGCTTTCTTCACAACAAGAATGGTTGCTGCATTGGAAGAGCTCACTTGGGTGAGTAGGTTTTTGATCAATACAATATTGCTCATGGTCTACATGATATGCTTTTACTTATTAAAAAATATAACACGACTTGGTTTAGATTTTTATAGCACATGCTCTTTTATATTGCCACTAAATGAAGGACATCGGCATAGTATTTCAGTTTTAAGAGCTCATGGTTGAAACAAAATTATGTTTCATGCATGTATGAGATGTGTCATAGCACTTACATTGCCACCAAATGGACATTGACATAGTATCTTGGTTTTAAGAGCTCACGATTGAAACAAAATTATGTTTTATGTATGGTATGAGATGTGTATTTTCATGTTCCTCTTACTGTTTGGGTTTAGGTTAATAAAGCAACCTAACAATGTCTACTAGCCTTTGACATTTTATGTTTTGGTGCATGTGCTTGCATTCATTAGTTTGACATTCAGTCATGCAACATGTTCCTGGTTTTCTCTTTGGATATTTAGATTCAGTGGTATTGTTCTATCTGGTGATTTGAACTAATTTCATACTAGTATAAATAATAAACCAACCTTGAGCTTATCTTATGCATGCAATAAATCCATGGGTAATCTTTATTTGCCCTCTATTGAGTTGCTATACATGATGTGTCTGCAGGATTATAGCATTTACCTTGACGACGATGGTCAACCTGTCAAGGCATTCCAATGCCTATGTGGTAGCAAGCACTGCATTAACATGAAGCGTTCAATTAGTAAGCATATTTCATCAATTTTCTGATACAAGCTGTTTGTTTGTCCTTCTTTTTGGAAACATCTACTTATTGACAGTTGTTTTTTTCTTCTTAATGATTTCACACACTTGTAGTAGCTTTAGTTCATTGCTTGTGATTCTAAGATACTTTGTATGTTTCTGCAATGTTATTATATGCAATGTTGCCTTTTATTTTTCTTAAGTGTTTGCTAGGATTTACAATTAAGTATTGGATGTTAAGCCTCAGAAATAACCTAGCCAAAAAAATAAAGTTAGTTTCGATGATTCACTAAATAGCATTTGTGTTGATTAGGATCTTGGTTGAGAATCACTGATTAAAAAATAAAAAAGGATCTTGGTTGAGAGTCAGTACTCCTCAACATAAATATGCCTTTGCTATGAAATTATTATTGGATAGGAAACTTTAATGTGGAAGCTATGGTTTTAATCTGAGAGAGAATGGTGAACCTGGTTTGCTCTTGTGCGGTGCTTTTTTTTCTCTCTATTTTAACTCTCTCTCTCTCTCTCTCTCTCTCTCTCTCGCTCTCTCTCTCTCATGATGGTTTTAAGTTTGTTTCTTTTTAAGAAAATATAACCATTTTATTTTTGGATTGCAAAGGGTGAAGAGGGCTAGTATTTTCTTGTGAAATGCGTGTGCGTATTCTGAATATAAATTCTACCATATTGAGTTCTACCATAGATACTGTTGGCACATTATGGGTTTTGGCCCTTATAGAGTATTCTTATAAGTAGCTTACTCCTCTGGAAAATGTGCTTGGTGGTCTTTTGGCTTCAATGTTCAGTGTTGTTTTTTTCACCTATCACCCAAAAAAAAAAAAAAATCAGTGTTGTTTTTTCCCTATACTTTTTCAGCTCCTTTCATCCATTTCCTTTTAAATTTCCCTTTACTATGCCTGTGTGAAATGCGTGTGTGTATTCTGAATATAAATTCTACCATATTGAGTTCTACCATAGATACTGTTGGCACATTATGGTTTTGGCCCTTATAGAGTATTCTTATAAGTAGCTTACTCCTCTGGAAAATGTGCTTGGTGGTCATTTGGCTTCAATGTTCAGTGTTGGTTTTTTCACCTATCACCAAAAAAAAAAAAATTAATAAATAAATAATGTTGTTTTTCCCTATACTTATTCAGATCCTTTCATCCATTTCCTTTTAAATTTCCCTTTACTATGCCCGTGCGATGCATGGGTTCATAAAACAACCCTGAATGTGACATCATTAGTAGTCCACCGGCGACCACACGATACTGTTTGATTGAGCTTGGAGATCGTGGGCAACAGTTCTTTGATCTCATGGGAGTTGTTTTTGGCATGCTCAAAGTGATTTGGAACTTTTGAGGGGTCATTGGTATCAAAGCCCATACATCTAGGCTTGTGTGTAGTTGAGGAGTTGTATTCCCAGTCTGCGTGTCCAAACAGCCAAAGCCACATCCAAGCAGGTCCAGGTTGGCCCAAATTAGCGTAAGACAGCCCAGGTCCTTGATTCAATTATTTGCTGAAACTTTATTTTAGTGAACCATATTAATATTAGAGACAACCCACATTTGATGGTCTTTTAGACCCATATATTTTCTCTAATTGGTTACATGCAACGGACTAATTCTTTGAACAAATAGGTTTATCAGATAATAAGAAGGTTGGGTTTGCCACAATGAAGCTCATAGGTACAGCTAAAAATACAGGTACGGAATTAAGAACCTTCTACAACTGGACAAGTCTACCAAAAAAGATTTGTAAAAAATGAAAGGGAAACTTAAAAGAGATATATCTATCCCAATACTATCAAGAGAAATATCTACCGTAATCTCATTCGGATGAATTTCTAGATTGAATAAACAATCTATGGCAAGGGAGAACAAACAGTTGGTAGCACAATTTGAAGAAGACTATTTTTTTTTTTTTTTTGATAAGTAATAAGGATTTATTGTTATCAAAAAGAGAGAGACACCCAAGTACACAGGAAGTATACAAGGGTGTACAATTTGAAGAAGACTATTGTTTGTGTAGATTCTAGTTCCAATTCTTAGTCTGCCATGAAGCAAACCTTATAAAATATAGCAAAAAGCCTTTCAAAACTTGTCTGCATGGTTTGAACAAATTAATACCCAACTCGCGTTATTGGCATTGCTGAGAATGACCTAGAGAAACGAAGGCAAAGCTTCTCACACGAGAGACAAATAATGTTGAGCCACCAAAAGATAGTGATAGGAGGTGCACATGTTGTGAAAAATGAGTTTGATCGACCCTCCTTGGTGTATAAAGTGGAAAAACTTGATACAATCATGTTTTTTGTGAATCAAGATAAGATCCTCACTAATTGATTTTATTATTTTGGATGAATTTAATGATATGGTGGAACAGAAAGCTTCTTTGTTCTTGATGCTGCCAAAAGTGTTTCAAGAGTTGTTATCCTTCAGCACTTCAACATTCGAGAACAAATTTTGAGAAAACTAGAAGAGAATGATGCTGGAAGCACAAAGACAGTTTTACTTCAATACATTTTTATATAACTTTAGATGTCAATTGTATTTTTATTGGTCTAGTGGATTTTAAAAAGGTCTTGTTAGTTAATAAAGTTATTAGTATTTGTTATATTCCCAAGAGTCAAGGGTATTTTTGTAATTCAATAACTGAGCTTTCCTAAGTCAATTAGAATGAGGGCTTAGTTCTAATAATCTATATAAGCACCCTATTGTACTCCAATGGGAGATAGTTAAACAGTTTGCTTGAGTGATAAAATTTATTGTAGTTCTTTGATAGCTTGGTACTGATTACTAGGTTTTGTTTTCTCTTGTTTGGTGTCGATCCAAAGCAATACTAAAGGCTTTTTTGGAAGGAGAGAGACTTCAGAATTGGAAGTTATCACTTATATATTACACCCTTACATATTTTGTAAAGGAGAGACTACCAAATAGACATCAGAAATTAGGTTATTTATAACTGTTTCACATGTTATTGTTGATAATGGGAGCATTGTAGCTGGGAGATTGATTCCAAAGTTGCCTTTGGTTGGCAGTTACCAGTAAGACATTGACTAGACTTCAGATTTTGGAAGTTAGGAATTATATATTACATGCTTATATATTCTAAGGAGAGACTGCCAAATAGACGTCAGATAAAACTGAGTTAGTTATAGTGTTCCACATGTCATTGTTGATAGTGAGAGCAACATGGCAGGGAGATTAATTCCAAAGTTGCCTTTGGTTGGTAGTCATTGACCAAGAAAAAAAGAATGTTGCAGAATAGATTTGAGACAATCACTTATTACTCAAAATTTTCTTTTCCTCTGCCTTTTAGCCAGATTTTAAATGGATTTTAGTTTTGTTAATCTGCCAAGCTCTATGCAGGCTAGTGTATGGATTGGTGTCTATTTTCTCTAATGTCAAAGGTTTCATTCTCCAAAAATTCTCCCTTTTGCAGTATGCTCTTATCACATGGGGAGTACCAGGAGTGCCATAGGGTATCATAGCTCATGATTTAAATTTGGTATCCTTAGTGCTCTCCCAAAAATTAGGCAACCCTTTTTCATACTAAACGTTAATGCATGGACCTGCTTATCATGTTATAATGCAAGTTTTTAATTAGCAGGTAATTTTTTAATTAGGAAATTGCACGCACGCCCAATCTATTTTTGAGTCCATGACATCTCTCCATTTTGTTATTATGGAAGGAGGAAGTGGCATTTAGTTAGTGCTCAATGAATTGCAAAATTGAAATAAATGTCGTTACTATTTTATAAAAAATTTCTCTTATTGAGAGTATATAATGTGCTTTCAAGGATGGGCACCAAATAGGGTTTTGGGCATTCTTGACAATGGGGATGATTAGTGGGGACCCATATGATCATTATTTGTGTATTTTTTAAGAATGCGATATTATTTAATAATAAAAAATAGAGTATGAAACACTATATACAGTTATAGTAAGTGCAATAAGGAAAGCTATCAAAATTTCTTAAATGGTTTTATCAAATATGGCCAATATTTGCTTTGATTCATGATTATCCTTGTTACCATTGCTACTGCTGTTGCTAATGATCATGTTCACATCTTCACACAGGAACTAGATCTGCATCAATTGCAAGATAAACAGTGGGGATGCTCTATCTGCTATCTTTTTTTGGTAGAAGAAATAATGATGAAGCAGATTTTAGTGAACTGAATTGCTCCCCTCCGACCATGCTATCTAGTGGCTGAGAATCAGGGTGCCGGTTACCTCGTTTTGTTGAACACGGGGGTTAAAATGTAAAGCCTTACATTTAACCCAACTGTTTTGTAGATAGAGGTGGTCCAGGGTTGTCAGCCATCTAGTCAAACAATCTTGCTGCTAGTGCCAACTCTCAGGCTATTGCACTGCTGAAACGATATGGCTTTATAATTTTTGTCTGGTTGCTGCTTTGGATGGGTTAGAAATGTTTAGGATTTGTTCCATGATCCTTGTATAACGTGATGCAAAATATGGAAAGAGGGGATTGTTGCCTGCGTTCGTTTCAATATGCCCTGGCCTTTGACATGATGTTTGATTTATGCCAATCTCTAAAGCTGATTTCAGTGGCTGATATTTTATTTATGATTTTCCTTTATCCTTATTACAAAAGTACTATACGTGTCCTATATTACAAAATGGTACCACTTATAAACAAATGTCTATATTACAAAAAGACTTATCTAAATTTTTTATTGTACTTTTTCCTGGAAATAGCTTTCTTAACTGGCTGTTCCGAAGAACCAAAGTGTTCTCTAACTTCAATGAGGTGGTGCAACACGTGATAGATGAGGAGCATAATTTGGATCTCTTTGCATCAGTGTGCTCGACTGTTTGGTATAGAAGGGACCAAATTAGGCCCAAGCATTCAGTTTATCCGATTTCTCAAATGCTACTGCAAGCTTCTCAAGCTCTCCAAGACTTCCTTCATGCTCTCCCTCCTGCTCAGCCATCAGTAACTTCTCCTAGGGTCAGATGGATCCCTCCACCAGCTTCTTCCTTAAAAATAAATTTTGATGGTGCTCTGTTCAAGGACATTAATGCAGCAGGACTGGGGGTGGTTGTTCGTGATCATCAGGGGCTGGTTCTAGCCTCATGGGCAGAAAACGTTCGCCTCGCCCTGACCTGGGGGCTGGTTCTAGCCTCATGGGCAGAAAACGTTCGCCGTTGAAGCAATGGCTGCTGCCAAAGCTATAACTTTCGCCTGAGTTAGGACTGTCATCATTTGTTGTTGAGGGAGATTCCGAAATTATCATTAAAGCTTTGAGTGAAGATGAGTCGTTTGCTACCTTTGGACACTTAATTTCTACTGCAAAATTGTCTATGGTTGCCTTTTGTTCTATCTCTTTCTCATACTCGTAGATTAGGCAATTTTTAGCTCATAGCTTAGCAAAACATTTGAGACATGTTAGTGATTTTTCGGTGTGGATGGAGAATGTTCCTCTACATATTGACAATGTACTTTTAATTGATTTTGGTTGATTTCTTTCTAATAAAAGTTTGTGGTTTTTCTTAAAAAGCTTAAAACAAAGCTATGAAGTATATAAATCTTTTGATACAAAAATAAGTCCTAAATTAATTGATTGAAAGGGTTTCAAAACAATGGCTCCTAAATGATCTAACATAAGGTCAAAATAAACGATTTTCCTCATCAATAAAACGAATGGAAAAAATTTGCAAGATTGAGTTTTTTAATCTCAAGAAATATCATTAAACAAGAAGATGAAGCTGATAGTAGTTCTACAAAAGAACCTATAGGATATTGCTATGAAAAATGTACAAATTCCTATAATTATGGATTCTTGGGAAACCACACAAATGGTGCCATTACTATTATGTTGTTACCTTGATGTGCCTTATCCATCATTTGATTGTTTTGGAGCAACTTTGCCTACTCACTTAGAATCACAAAGATTGGAAACATGCATAAAAAATGCTCTTCTTTTCCTTTTTTAATTATAGCTCAATTGATAAAGTTTCTAATGATTGTACAAGAAATTTGGGGTTCAATCTCTACCTACATCAAAAACTAATTAGTGTCTTAGTCTGATGATAAAGAGCTATCATAAGAAGCGAACGCCATAAGTTGAAACGCTCTCAAAAACAAAAATTATAGAGTAATTTTAGGAATACTATAAAATTTGTTATATAAGCCTTAAAAACTTATGCTTTATTAATCATATAAAAGTAGTCTTCATCTATTATATTGTTGAAGTCCATCGATCATATTTATTGTCAATTTGTAGTAGATTCAGCATTTTCCTTTATTATGTTAGTGACTTAGTATTCAGCACTATCCCCATTAATTGTGACCAATCAGACAATCTAGCAGAGAAGTAGCACTGCCGCGAAGGAGAAACTTTAGACAAGCTACGTTGACAATGCTACTATATGCAAAAGAGGACACGCTTTATTAAAATTTTATGGTTTTGAGTTTTTTGATATGTACAAAAATGGGGGTTTGAAAAATGAAGGCTACATGGCTGTTGTAGTATGATTTGATGTGATGGAAAGAATGAAGATGATACAAGAAATTACGTATAACTGAATACCAACAACATTATAATGAACTCTGTCCGAACTTGGAACTAGCTTCCATGAAACTTGAACCTATGTATATTTACTGAACCTGTACATATTCACTCTCTGTCGACGACAATGATTCTCTGTTATGAGGCCTGGAGAGGAAATCATGCTCACAACATGAAGGCATGACAGGTTGAATGCTGCCAGGATTCAGAGGAAAAAGTGTTTTGTAGTAACCATCCATAATTGCTGTAAAGTTGCAAGTCGCTGCAACCTTAGGAATCTGACAGGAAATAGACATGCACCACTTAGCATACGGCAGAATTAAGTCATTAAATTCTAAGAGGTAACATACTTTTAACAAATTTTTGGTAGCTTGTATAAACAATGAACTCTTTGTTTTTTTTTTTTTAAAAAGGCTCCCACGTGAGTATGCAAAAACTAGTGTTTGCAAATAGGGTAGATGTGCCAGGCTTAGTGAGCAATCAAAGCAATACAAAGTTACAAACCAGATCATAAATAACAATTGATATATGTTAGCAGATATATATGTAAAAAGAATGCTGTTTACAAGCAAATGACAACTTATGTCTGTAACAAAAGGGATAAATAATGCATGATTTGGTAAAGCACGAATGCTGCTAGTGTGAAAATTTCTACTTGCTTTGTCCATCATTGATACTGAAAGTAGATTTCCATTTTTAGATGGTATGTTAAAGAAATTGTATACTAGTCTATTAACTATATTGACACGAAATGTTTCACAACTATTGAGGTGGCATGTTATGGCTGGTGCATAATAAAAATGATGTCAATGATCACATGCAAAAGTGATACTATATTTGTACTAATCACAACTTGCTGCTTTAAGAAATTGTGTTCCTAACATTTATTCTTTCACCATATCACCTCTCCACCTCATAATTTCCAGTAGTTGTTATTCCAGTTTCCAAAGCACTAAGAATCCTCATTTGTCACCAACTTCTAAGCGCGCACACACATAAAAGTTTTTAAAGAAATATTCACATTTTTTACCCATCACAGTCCCCAATTAGTCCAAGGATTCCATACCATCGAACCACAACAGAGCACAATATCTCTCATTAGCAATATCAACTAACAAGCAAGCAGAGTACCTGGTAAAGGTCACGCATATAGGCATGAAGATTGGAATACTCAAGTAGCTTCTTCTTGGTGCACTTGAACAGAACGTTATACACAAGATCGAACCGAATCAAAGTGGTAAACAGGCATATATCTGCAAGGGTGAGCGTACCTCCACATAAGTAGCGAGACCTACCCAAGTGATCATCTAACATGTCCAATGTATTGAACAGTTCACTCACTGCTGTATCATATGCCCCTTGACTTTGAGCAAATCCACATCTGCCAAATGCAATACCAACATCATGGCATTCATATACAAGAGCACTTAAACATCTCATAAGATTCATTCTACTCCTACCACTTTTTTGATCAATAGGATAGAAATTCAACACAATATTTTTACACAATTTACAATTATTAAAGTGGTTGACTGTGAGCGATTGGAAAAAAAAAAGTGACGGGTCCATGTAAAAAGCAATATTAAATTACAAATAAAGCCCACATGACCCAAATAATCTAAGATGAATAAAAAAAGTACCTATAAACTCCATTGTTAACATTGGGATAAATTACACGATTCCACTCCTCGATCCTTCCCTTCAATTCCAATGGTGAGAGGTCCAAAGCCGGATTACTTGCCAACCCATTTAATCCAGAATTGAACAATTCAATAATATCATAACTCTCATTGCACACCACTTCTTTATTCTGCACATCCCAAAGCATTGGCACTGTGGTCCTTCCATTGTACCCACCTCTTCTAAGCCCATAAACCTCTTTCAAATTTTTGCACCCATTTGCACTATCCTTACCCGGGATAAGGATATCCTTGTCCAGGCCAGGGATTGAACTAGACTTAAATTCCCAGGAGCCGTCTTGGCCAGGAGAGGCTATTGAGACAGGAATGGTTTCTTCGAGGCCTTTAAGGTTTCGGACTATGAGGGTCCTGTGGGCCCATGGGCAAGGTAGGCCCACGTAGAGGTGAAGGTTTTGGCGGGAAAACTGGGTAGTTGCCACGTGGCGAAACTTGGAGGTGGGTCTAGAGTAACTGCCGGAGGGATCGGAGGGGGCGAGCTGGGACATCATGAGCTGCCACGTGGAGTGCCATGCTGTACGGACGGTGGAGATTAAGAGGCCAGGAGGGAGTGATGGGCCCCAGAGGAGTTTTGGGAGGGAGGTGAGAAGGGAAGAAGGGTTTGGGGGTTTTGGGGTTTGGTTGTTGTTGTTGTTGTTGTTGTTGTTGTTGAGGGACATTCTAGGGCTGACGTGGCGTGGGGTTGTGTGTGTTGGTGGAATAATAGGGAGGTGGGAGATGAGGAGCAAAGAGTTGGGCATGTTTTGAAATTTGATGGATTGATATGATATGGGACTTGTTGGGGGTTCTTCACTTTCGTTGCTTTGTCACCTTTAGTTGCAGTGGACTAGTGGAGTGACTAGTGTTTGTTTAGTTGATGACTTGCTGCAACATATTGGAAAAGAAAAACAGTGGCAGTGAGTGAGAATTTTTGGTTATTCTCATTTCTAGACAGCACCTCATATAGTTTATTTTCTTAATGTAAAATAAAAAATAAAAATTCTTAGAGGTGACCATTTTTACAATGGTTGGATCAAAATTGTGAATTGTTAAGATTAAATCAAAATGAAATACTTTCCTTACTTTATCCTACCCTATTAGCTTAGGAGTCCTTAGAATGGGATAGATAGTCTCGTGGCTCAATTTCGCCTACACTTTACTATACCCACAGAAGTGTAGGCGTGATCAATCACATTTAGAAAACTGATGGTTGTTGGTGATTCTTAAAAATTAAATAAGTAAAAGACTCACTCACACGCACATTACCCTAGGGTCACAAATGCACACATGTCACCAAGTTAAAACTCGTAAAGGAATTAGGGGCAAGTGGGTCTTGCGTAGAAGAGATTAAAATCCAATGTCCATAGTAGTTTTGTAATTTTTTACATTTTTATTGCCATTTTAGGTTGCAGTGCTTGGGCAAGTAAGTTGCAATGACCAAACCACTGCAACATTGTGAAGCGCCGCAATAACATAGGCTTGACTTGTTGGAGCATCGCGACTTGTGCATCAATCTTGAGAACCATTGTGCCTCATGCCACCATTCTCTCTATCTCTCTCTTGGAACCTCTTAATTGGATATGGATTTTTCGTCCTTGATGTTTGATTTGGAGTATTAGGTTGTTCTGGTTAATTTAGAGTTTTTTTTTTTTTTATTTTATAATTTTAAATAAGCAGTTGTGGATTAGGATATGTAGAAAACAAACATTAAAAAAATATTATTAAATAGGGATGGCAATTTTTGCCCGACCCACGGATACTCGGTCCGGCCCGACCCTAATGGGCCGGGTTTTACCCGGTCCGATTAGGAATAGGGTCGGGTATGGGTTTTAAAAAAAAAAAAAACCTGAAGCGAGTCCGGGTTGGGTCTGGGTTTTATCAAAAAACCCAAGACCCGACTCGAGACTCGGCCCGGATAAAAACCCGATACCCTGAAATTACAAAAATATCCTATATATATATACCTATAATCTTATCTAACCCTAATCCCTCATTTCTCTTCAATAGCAACTGAACTCAGTAGCCTCCCTGCCTCAGTCCGAAACTCCCTCTCCCTCATTTAAGCTCAGTCTCACACTCCTCCCTCCCTCACGCCTCCCTCCCTCAGCTCAGTCACTCTGACACAACCTCAGTCTGACAAAGGTACCAACTTGTTCAAAACGCCAACCCGCCATCTGAGACAACTCCATCTCTTTCTCTCGCTCAATAGCCAGCCCCAAGCTGAGCCTCCATGGCTGAACCTAAACACTCTTCCCTCTATCTCTAGATCTAAATCCTAAGGCCGAAGACCTCAAGCTCTCTCTCTCTAATCTCCAACTCAAGGCCAAGACTCTCCTCTCTCCATTTCTATTTTTATCTTCTTCTTTGTATTTATTTTTTGTTTGATCCGAAATCTCCTTCGTTGGTTTGGTTATTTATGGGTTTGAGGATTGAAAATGGGATTTTTATTATTATTTCTTTTTTTAATATTTGGGTGTTGCTGTGGAGATTTGAAAAGAAGGGATTTTTGGGATTGGTTGTTTGGCCGTGGGTTTGATGTTGAGTTTAGGGCTTGTTTCGAAAAAGCTTCCTTTCTGGTTGGGCTTAACAGGGCCCACGGAGCCCGGTGGGGGTGGGTCCGAGCCTTGGAAAAAAAATCTGTTTAGTAAACGGATCGGGTCTGGGCCGCGGGTCAGGTTCGGGTATGCAAAAACCCGGCCCGAACCTGACCTGTTGCCATTCCTAGTTTTAAAGGCTGGAAAATACTAAAAAACGTTTTTGATAACAATTTCTCAAAACACTTAAAAACAAAATGCAAAACTAAAAGCATATACCAAATAGACTTTTTAACTTTCTGTTGCTAAAGGATTTGTACCAAAAGGAGGAAATGAAATGAAAAAAATAATTTAAAAATATTTATTCAATTTTCTTGTTTGAGAGTTTTAATTGAGGGAATTGAAAACTCACTTAGGAATTTAAGTGAGAGAGAATTAAATGGGTAAAGGGAATACTCATTTCTCTCACTTTCCTTTAAAAGCTCAAATTTCCATTCTTTTCAAAATTGGGGGGAATGGAAGGGAATGAATTAAGTTCAATTAATTTTTGATTAAAACTCCTAAAAGACTCCCATACATTTAGCATTTTAACTTTTAATTTTAAAACAGGAATATAACTATAATAGTAATATTGTTAATAAATAATTTCATTCCATTCATTCTATATAATTCTCAAACAAGGTTATTTACATTCCATTTCTTTATTTTAAAAAATTAAAACAAGATTAATTTTATTCAATTAATTTATTTTCCATTACTTTACATAACTCAAATACATTTCATTCCTTTATGATTCACTCATTCCATTCTTTTACGAACTTCTGAGCGAATGCTAAGATTGTGTTTGGTAATAGTTTTTATTTTCTATTTTCAAAACCTTGTTTTTGGGAATATAAAGAAAAAACAATCCTCTTGTATTTTTAAAGTAAAAAACATGTTTGGTTAGTTGAAATAAAAAAAAAAAAAGATAGTTTTCTGAAGAAAAAAAATAGAAAATAATAAAAAATATGTTGTTACTATGATTTAAACTCTAATGCTAACTTATAAAATGAGACTGATTCATTAAATTAAATGTGTGTTTTCATTGACTTTTGAAAATTGAAAATTGAAAATAGCATTTTGCATGCTTTCAGTTTCTTTCACAAATTGAGTTTTGAAAACAATTTTTGTTTTATGTCCATTTTAAGTTGCTAAACAAGCTTTTTAGTTTCAAAAATAGAAAATTATTTTTGGAAACAGAAAATAAGGGGAAAAAACAGTTATCAAACATATCTTAATTTTTGCTAATTTTCAAAATAAAATAAAATAAATGGCACTACATAAGTGTCCGTTTGAAAATGGTTTTTTTGTTGAAAGTAATAAAGATAAAGTCATTAAAGTTAAAAAAAAATAAATAAAAAAAGGGGAAAAACATTCAATCTATTTATTTTAAAATATTGAAACAAGATTAATTCTAGTCAGTTAATTTATTTTCCATTATTTTACATAACTCAAATACATTCCATTCCTTTGTAATTCACTCATTCCATTCTTTTACGAAATTCTAAGTGAAGACTAAGTTTTGCTAATTTTCGTAAATAAATAAATAAATGGTTCTACATAAGTGTACGTTTGAGAATAGTTTTTTGTTGAAAATACTATAAATAAAATCATTAAAGTTAAAAAAAATAAAATGACAAATTACAACTTACCCACTTGTAATTTGATTGAAATTTAAGTTGCCTACCTGTGGTTTAAAATTTAACATTATACCCAGTTGATGTTTGACTGAAATTTACATTGTCCACTTGTGGTTTAAAATCTCATGGTGGTTTAAAATCTCATGATGTAAGTATTCTATTAGATTATTTTTGATCTTGTATTTTTATGTTTTTTAAGGAGAAATATATAAAAGTGAATAAGAATTACATATTTAGCAATATTTTTAACAGAAGTGAATTATGAAACTTTAATTGAACTAATCTCATGTGCGTAAAATGTCAAATTTTAACCAAATAGCAAATAGGCAGGATGTAATTTACTCAAAATAAAATTAGAAGGCTCATATAGGACCGGTAAAAAAAGAGAGAGCAAGCTGACTTATATTATCGAGATCCAAACACACAAAAGTTTGTGCGGATCTTTTCATTTAAAAAAAAAAAAAAACATAGGAGTGTGTGGTTTTTAAGTAGAACAGGCTAGAACACATATCCAAACACCCCCGCTAAGTCAACCTAAACCCTAGTAGCCGTCAGACACCCATCTCCCATATATATAATCAACTTATTCTCCCAAAACACACACACACGAAAGGAGACACAGGCGATCAACCATGTCGAAGCGAGGTAACAATCATCTCACTCTTCTCATTTCTGATTTTCCATCACTTTCTTACCAACCAAACACCATTCCTTTCTTTCTCCAATCTAAAACCCATATGAAAAATCAATGCAGGTAGGGGAGGATCGGCTGGGAACAAGTTCAGGATGTCACTGGGTCTTCCCGTGGCAGCAACTGTGAACTGCGCAGACAACACGGGTGCTAAGAATCTCTACATCATATCCGTCAAAGGGATCAAAGGTAGGCTCAATCGCTTGCCTTCAGCTTGCGTTGGTGACATGGTCATGGCCACTGTCAAGAAAGGCAAGCCTGATTTGCGTAAGAAGGTTCTTCCTGCTGTCATTGTTCGCCAGCGCAAACCTTGGCGCCGAAAGGACGGTGTTTTCATGTACTTCGAAGGTATTAATGAAATCATTTTTGGTTTTTGTTGTTTTTTTTTTTTTTTTTGACAGATACCCAATTGGTCAAATCGGTTTTTGGTGTAGGTGGGGTTCGAACTGGGTTTCTTATTTGACAATAAGAGAGTTTATAAGTTAAACTAACTGGAACCCATGATTGGTTTTTATGTTTGTTGCTTCTAGGTTTGCTAAAATGAGTGGCCAAATAAATTTTTGGTCATTTGTTGTTTGTTAGAAGCATAAATTGATAGTTATGTGCCAGCATTTAACAGCATGATGTTCATCTCTTTGCATTGTGTTACCTGTCTTCTGGTAAATCTGATTTCTAATTGAAGGTCTCTACGGCCTTGATTTTAGAGTGTTTATTTATTTTTTATCTTCATCTACTTTGTGAGATCTAGGCTTTATGAATTCCACATTAGGTGTTCAGATATTGTTACAATCAGGGGAAAAAAATTAATTCTAAATTCTGTAGAGCTTCATTTGACCCATTATCTACAAATGGAGGTTTAACAATAAGTTTAGTGACGCTTCCAATTTCACACCCAACTATGTGTTATGTGTCAAGTTGTGAAGCAGGGTTTGAAATTTTGTCCGTATCATTGTTGTTAAGGTAAATAAAATAGAGCTAGGCCAATGACCATTAGGTTGATTGGCAATCTTGATAAGTAGATCAAATACAAAAAAAAATGGATGTTCCAACAACTGTATGGCTTGAGTTGGTTTCGAACCATGTATTCCTGATGCCGGATTCAATGGTGAGCGATTGTATGATTCATGTTTCAGTGCTACATTTTTAATGTGGCCCTGCATTTCTGTATTGCCAAGCCGAGGCAATTTAAACTATTGCCTGGAAAACTTGATTAGGACATAATGGGTTCTTAATCTACTAATATTGATCTATGTTGGGCTAGGTTTTGTTGGTTGCTATTGTCAATTACTGTTAGAAAGGCCTTTGCTATGGACATTTCTTTTTTACTTCAGTTCGTACTTACTAAACCCATATTTGTGTACTTTTTACACACATGAACCTTCAGTTACTGAGTTTTTGTTTGCTGTTCTTACAGATAATGCTGGTGTCATTGTGAACCCCAAGGGAGAAATGAAAGGTATTACCATCTCTGATACGTGATTATATAACATGTTGTATTCTGAAGTGCTGTATGCAAACCATTAAATTATTCATTCAATATTTCAGAAACATAAGAATCATACTGTTTTTTGTCACTTCTTGTAGTTCTAGTTTTTGTTAACATTTTATGGAGCAATTGGTTATAATATGAATTGGTGGTTGTGGTTATTGTAGGTTCTGCTATCACCGGTCCAATTGGGAAAGAATGTGCTGATCTGTGGCCAAGAATTGCCAGTGCTGCCAACGCTATTGTCTAAAAGTGAATTCTGTGCTCTTGGTGGTTGTAGGATTCTAATTTGGTATTTGGGAGTTTTGCCTAGCTTATATAATCATTTCCTTGTTTTTAGGACACGTGATGAGATAGTTTGTCTTTCCTCATAATGAGAGCTGTTAGTGTTATTGCACTATTCTATTTATGCAAATTTTTCATGGTGGTGCTAATTTAATTATATCATTTACCTTTAGTTAAGCAAGTTGTGAATGCCATATTCTTTTGATTGTGCTGGACAGAAGCAGCTGTTTTTGCCTAATGGTTTGACTAACTAAGCTGCGAATGGCTTCAGTTGGATGAATGTGGTTAAGGAAGGTCATTCAGAGTGTCTTCAGGACCCGATTTATATTCTCGTCAACATAGCCAATTGTGGCGCAGATTTGTTTTATAGTCTCATAATGCATCCAGACCTATTTTATTATCCTCTTAATGCATAAAGTTTGGTAGAGTTGCATGGATGTTCTCTCAATTCGAATCTGGATTTGAATTCTCTTCCCTCCTTGGACAAAGGAGGGGGGAATTACATAAAAATTGTTAATGGAAATGGTTTGTAATTGTCAGTTAAATTGTAATGAATTTCCAAACCATCTTCGTTAATCTTGTGGTGGAATTGTTGATAAAACTTTTTGAGTGTTTCACGGAAAGTTATTAGGGGCCTGTTTGGTAGGCAAGTTCAAATTCACATTTTCAATTTTTAAATAACCTTACATACATTTTTACACATTTTTTCATCCATACGTATTTCAAAAAACTATAAGCAACATTACTCAAATTTCTCTAATAAACAAGCCTTGGATATTCTGGAAGTACCATGATGTGATATAATCAATTTCTCATTCTAAGCGAACCTATTTTTCTATCTAAGAGCATTTATCAAGGATGCAAAAGAGCCAATTTAACAACCAATACACAAAAATATTTATCAAGGATGCAAAAGAGCCAATTTAACAACCAATACACAAAAATATCTATTACATCAAAGCTCTCAAATGCTAGAGATGGCAGCTCATGTAGCTGAATTTTGCAATAAAATAATACTATTTTAAACCCACTCATGCGTGCCTCCTTTCTTTCATGTCAATTTTGCTTCTCTCTTGTTCTCATCTTCTCTCTCGTTCTCTATATTATGTTCTCCCTCTCTCCATTGGTTTATGGTGGTTGATGGTGGGTGGGTATGGTTTGTGGTGGTAGGTATCCGTTTGATGGATTTTTGTGGTGGATTGGTGGTGGTTGATGGTGAGTGGGCATGAAGTTTTATGGGGGTTTTTTTTTTTTTTTTTTTGTGTGTTTGTGTTTGTGATTTGATTTTGGGTTTGCTTTTGTTTGTGATTTTTGTGGTTGGGAGTTAAGGTTGTGGTTGGCAGTGGCTGTGGCAGTGGGTGTGAGTTTGAGTTTGTGATTTGGTTGTGCCTTGATTTTGGGTTTGTGATTTGGTTTTGGGTTTGGGTTTGTTTGTGATTTTGGTAGTTGGGAGTTGAGGTTGTGGTTGGTGGTGGCTGTGGTAGTGGGTGTGGTTTGTGGCAGTGGTAGTGGGTTGGGTTTGGAGAAACAGAAAGGAAGAGATGAGATTAAGAATAAAAAAGATTTAAAAAATAATAAAGAAATAATATTTTAATGAAGTGGTAAAAAACATAAGACCTTTAATGTTAGGTATATTATAAAGTAGAGTGTTAAAATAGATAAAATAGTGTTTTGAGTTGTTAAAAACTATTTTTTTAGCGTTCTTGATATGAATGCTCTAAGTGATTCAATTGTTGTCATTGATTTATGTGCAAGTTTTAGGTGAAACTCAAGCTTCAATCATTGATTTTTCGTTTTTCTTAAGTTCATTATTGCCCTAAATAATTGATATGGAGTTTTGAATTGAAATTTTTTTTCATAAATTTGAAAGTTTTATTAACAAAATTAAATTGAAACAATTTTTCATAAATTTGAAATTTTAATTAATAAAATTAAAAATTTGGAACTATAAAATTTGGGTATTTTTATATAATTTTCCCAAAAAGAAAAAGAAAAATTGAACATGGGCATTCTCACTGTATGTACAAGGGCTTATAATTATAGCCAAATCCCAAAGCTATTTGTCTTTTTTCAAGGGCAAAATTTAGGTACAATACTTAGATGCTATTTCTTAGGTTCCATTTTTAAGATTTTGCCATGTGAATTTTTTCTTATGAAATGGAAGTGTATTTTTTAGTTAAGTACTTACGTGGCTGAATCTTAATATAAGAACCTAAAAAATAGCACTTAAAATATTGTATCTAAGTTTTATAATTTTTTTCAAACACATTAATCTCCTATAAGTAAACAAGGACCATATTTAAGTGATTAGTGGTTTCACGTAAGGCAATTGAAGGAAGATTGTTTTGGTCGAGGAAGGAGAAGAAGTGATTTGGGAGAATAAAATCAGATAACTTTTTTCTTTTTGGTTTGGAAAATGATGTTAGAAGCTGTTTTGTTTAAACTTTAAAGAGTTTAGAGACGGTAAAAATTTTCCGCGTTGCTCCACTCAGCACATTATTTTTTGGCCCTAAAGAGGAGATAGGTTGAGACAAGATTTGTGCGTCCTGACTCATCTTATTTGGCCCTGTCACGAATGTGTGTGTATATATGTATTTCATATTTATAATTATTATTTTTAAATACGTATTATATTATCATATTCTAAACATTTTTTTTTTTTTTATAAAAACTTTCTTATCACCACCTCTCCCTTATTTCTATCTCATTAGTGACAAAACCACCTAATAGGAATGACAAAATACCCCCATACTATGCCTCACCCTGACTTGCTTTGCTTGAGTTTTCTTCGTCCTAAAAATGGGATGGGGTAGGGATGGAACACCTCTGATTCAATTCCCGCATCGTCTTATTATTCCTATTTAACATTATTTATTATCACATTTTAAATCAAGGAGTAAGTCGATTCTTTTGTTAAAGTTAGAGACAAAAATGATGAAAACTGAATGTCAACTCATTTGACAATCGAAATAAGAATAAAGAGATTAAATTGAATTTTAGCAAAAAAAAAAAAAAACAAAAAAGAAAGAAAATAAACTATTGATATTCATGAGATTTTTAGTTGAGATAAAAATAAGTAACAATGCTACAATCACCGTAAATTTCGCATATTTTCTCCACAATTTATCAAGTAAAATATTACCATTGACACATCACCTTAAAAAATGTTGTAAAATTTGTTGTGAGATTTAATTATGGACAAAGTTTAGTTACAAAACTAGTTGTAATTTAAGGCTACAATCTTACTTAATAAAATTAACAACATTACATATTTTGAAAATCTAACTGTTGAGTTGCATGTTCTTTACGTTCTTAATATACATATCAAATTTTGTATTAATCGGATATTATTTATTATATGATTTATAACTTATATTTTATGCATAATTTTAAACTATAAAAAATTATAATTTAAACAATTTATTGATTACATAGCTATTGATTTTCAATTTTTTAGAAATTTTACAAACTTGAAATATATAAAAAGAAGATGTAATCTAATGGTAGATTTGTCACCTCTAATAAAAAGATATTAAGTAAAGTTACGATTAATTTTATAATTAAACTTTTTCATTTAATTATTTATTTTTGAGATGAATTCGCCGTCTGATTAGACTTTTTGAAAATTATAAACTTTTTTTTTTTTTTTGGTGAGCGGGAAAACCAGGAATGCCACCAAAGACACTAATGAATTTCCTGTCTAGTATGAATTCTCTCTTTTACTTGAAAATAAATTCTCTTTCTCGACTACTTTGCTTTACTTTCCAAGGGAGTTTTCTTTCACGGTGAAAGTGATTTCCCGGTTGCCAAAGAAAAATATGGGGTGGGTGCACCCTGATATAAGCTTGGAGGAAATGGTGAAACTGACAAAAGGGTTTGTAGATATACTGATTTTAGCATCTGGGTATCAGTCTTCTGGTCGTATTGCCCACTGGGACGCCCAAAACATCAAGAAAATCTTCCAATGGGGCCTCTTCTTCGAAAATGTCAGTAACCTTCCTCTCTCTAATTGCGTGTGTGGTTGGGGTTTATCCGTTTATGTTATTGGATTATTGGTTTCATGGGATTTTATTAAGATTCTCTTAAGTATTGAGATTTTGATGATTAAGCATATATTTGTTGTTTTGGAATGATTTTGTTCCTAGCACATATTAATTTCGTAGGAAAATGTAATCCACATAATTTTTGTTCTTTTGTTGAGCCAATTTCTATGGTTCTACATAATGATTGTTGTCCCATTTTTCAAAATTTAACTTTTGGCAAGATGTTAACTGACTCCTTACTTTGTTTTAGATTTGAATTTGTGCTGTTCTATGGATTTTCCACAAGTCCTTTGAAGATAAAAAAAAGGATACCCTTTTACTTGTGACTTTCTCCAAGAAAGTTTGCACCAAAGATTTCAATCAGTTGATGATAATTGATATAGTATTCAGAAGTCTCATCTGTATATCATGCCCCTTTTGATTTTTGAAACCCTTTTTGTTTTGTTAATGGGATACCTTAATCGATTGCTGTTTTTTAGGGTACATTTTGTTTGTTGTGTTGGTCATGGGGTTGAATGCTATTTTTCACTAACAAATGTGTTCACATTTGTTGTATCTTTGCAATTGAACTATATATTTGGTTTTGCTTTTTATACAAGGATATGAGTCAGTTCTTTGTTTTTATCTGGCCTTGCATAATTTTTTTTTTCCTAGAAATAATGTATAGGTGTTCTTAACAATCCAAAAAAAAAAAAAAATGTCTAGGTGTTTAGCCGTTTGAGTGGCTCAGATGCATACCAAGACTCGGTGGAGGAACTTGATGCAGCCCTATCTGAAATGACTTCTGATGCGTCTTTCCCTCAGGTTGTGGATAGTGTTTTGTTTATGTACCTTGCTTTTAAAATTAATTATTACTTCTAACAAATTCTACATGATTGCTTTGTTATATAAGGGTCTTGCACATTTATCATCTGCTACGCTTGCTAAGGCACGTGGATATGTATTAGAACATCTTACCCATACTTTACCTTTGAGGGTTGCACATCTCAGAGAGTTTCTGACTGCAGTTATTGAGATGGAGCTTGATGAGCTATCAGAAACAGAGCATGATTGCCTAAATGCATATCTGAAGAAATTGACTCTGCAGAATAGGTCACTTATTTCAGTTCCAGATAAGAAGGATTTTTTGAAGGATTCAGTTATTTCATCTTGGGAAATGGCTCCAATTAAGAAGAATGAAAAAAGCATTGGGGATGATCTTACAAAGTATGCTCTGCAAGAGATTTTGAAGAGGAAGTGTGCAGTGTCTTGCATATCAGCAGTTGAGACAGGCTTAGATATTATTTTGAGCACCATCAGACATAACAGTGAGTCTGACAATAAGTTACTCAATGAACAACTAAAGCATGAAAAAGCTCCAACGTAAGTTGTATCTTTGCTGTTTATAACTAAGGAATGAAAAAGCACCAACATAGTAAACATTTTGTTGTTGTTGTTGCTATGAAATCTACAATATGTCATAAAATTTTATGTGGTTCAGGTGCCTAGTTACTTATTAATCAATGTGATTATTGCAAGTGTCAATTCATTGAACAAAAAGTCAATTTTCTGTTCTGCATCAAATAAATTCTTAAGTAACCACTTTAAAGAAAGATTTTGCTTTGCTGTATCTTCATCCCCCCATTCCACACCCCCCCCCCTCCCTCCTTTTCTTCTTGAGGTTTTCATAGATGAGGATTTTTGATTGGAGTTTAATATGTTGACAGTTGATCTGGTTGTAACAAATGTTTACTTATGTATTGAATCTTGGTTTAGCAGGGCAGTACCCTGTGCATAATCAGAAATTTCTGGACTGTCATTAAAAAATAAATGTTCAGATATAGCTACTGTTGCATTTGCTATTCATGGACATATTGAATGTAGATCATGCTTATTCTCATTAATATCACTGAATGTTGGCTATGGGTACTATTTTCTAGGCATAAAAGGTGATAAAATCTACGCTTCTACTGTTGCCACCATCATCTGTCCTGAGAAATTAAATTTCAATGTTTACTTGTTTCATGGTTTTTGCATCATAAGACCTAGTTTTCCCCAATGATAGATACTAATAGCATAGTTGATGCTGAACTCAGAGATGTTATATGTTTGTTTCCATTATATTTTCCATTTTCTGAGAATGCTAATACCCTTGATTCACTTGGGAGCTCATTGACCTGCCATTTTAGCAGTTTTGACTCAGAGTTGTGTTTATTTTCATTTTTGAGAAAAAACAATAACTACTGAATATAACCAGACATGATGACATATAGTGCAACCTTAATATGGCATTATTCTTTTAGACTAAGGTTTAGAGACTGAATCACTGCTACAAAAGAAATTGGCTCTTTAAGTTCCAATGATTAGTATAACGGCCAATTCTATTTCAGACTAATGTGAGTTTTATTTTATTTTTCTGGTGTGCTAACCAACTTGTCTACTGGTATGCAGTTTGTTGAATTTTTTCATGAAAATTGAACTCAAATGAGGATAAATTTTAGGATTAATTGTTGCTTGGCCTGAATGAATGTATTTGGCCTTTTTCTCCCCAGGAATGTAGAACCATTACTGGAGTTTATCACATGGAATCACTGGAAATCAAGAAATCTCTCATATTTTCTTGATAAGAGAACTGTTAGATTAGTCTCAGGTGCCAGCTTGATATTTTCTGCTCCTAAGGATCAGTGGAGACAAGTTTTTCAGGGACTGAATATTTCAGCCAAAAGCAGTGATAATGATTTTATTGAAACAATTGTAAGTCGGTTAATTTCAATAAATAAATTACAGTAACATATTTGCCATAGTTTAATGAATATTTGTTAAAAGGTTTATTTTTTGTCTTCATATTGTTTGCAACTTTGCATGATTTTATTATTATTATTATTATTATTTTATTTTATAGGTAATAAAAATATCTTATTAAAAAAGAATTGAAAATTCAACAAAGAATCTAAGGCGTACACAGGTCACATACCCTTAGTTCAAATAAAATTACACAAACAAATTTTATAAAGTAATGGAGGGTTGAAGGTCTATTTGGCTCTACAGATGTCCAGTGAACAAGTGAAGTTACAAATTGTAAGTGAATCTTAGGGGTAGAGGCTACTTTTGTCTTAAAAAATTCTCCTATTATGCTCCCTCCAATCAAACCTCATTAAACTTCTTGGAACCGCATTCCATAGTCCATACCCTATGTCTGAATGATTTTGGTTGCCATCGCCATACTTGTAACACTTCTTACACTATCATAGGCACGACCCAAGTTACTCCAAAAGATTGTAAGATGAAGTTCCATAACCCCATTGCCAGAGGACAATGTCACAACAAATGATCTATAGTTTCTTCACTATTTTCACACAACTCATTTATTCTCCAACATTATGCCACTTTTCACTAATTTATCTATACTAAGTACTTTCCCCCATGTCGCAGCCCACACAAAAAAAAGCAACCATGCTCAGGATTTTAACTTGCCAAATAGCTTTCCAGGGGAAATCCAAGTAGCCTGTCTCTCAACACCTTGTAAAAAGACCTGACACTAAAGCGTCTATTGACTCCTTACCTAGGCTCCAAAGCATTCTATCCTCCTCATCTGTATGAATCCATATCGAGTGAAAATGCCCAAGCACAAGCACAAGTACATGAACATGTATGTATGCTTGATATGTAGATGCACCAGAAAGCACAAATGGACTTCTCAATATATTGCATGGCTGAGGAAAGAAAGAATCTAGAAATGATTCTAAAATTGCTAGTCATTGACACCAATGAGCTCTAGCTCAAATGGTATCTCCTCTCCTTGTAAGAGTAAGGTGCAGGGTGAGGTTGTGGGTTCAAATCCCATTGGGTACGTTTGTAACTTACCAATATAAAACAAAAAAGAAAAAAAATTGAAGTATGGGTAATTGTGGTGCTTGTCTTTTGAGGTTCCTATACCTCCTCTACAAGTCTCATTTTTGCTTGCACAATCATACTTCAATTTATTACTAGCAGTCATGTAAAATCGCTCACAGACGCATCTAGGTACAATTGGCCCCTAGGTTGGCTTTTAAGGCTACACAATTAGGTACCTTAGGGTGCATGCATTTTGAGCTTCCTATAAGACATGAAAAAGTTACCATTCTACAGTTTTTCATCCGTTATGTATTAGTGATCAAAGTGGTCAGCTACAGTACAAACTATCTTCATTTAGGTTTATTAGGAATGAGAACATTAAATTCTGTCTCTGTCTCTGTCTCTGTCTCTTTCTCACCTTTATGTTTGATGCTAATCTATAATGCTGTGATGGATTCTGATCTATGAGTTAGTAGAGAGAGCAAAAGTGTTTAAACTTTAAATGCTAAGTGCTTACCTTACTATTAGAGAAGTATGGAACCCTATTTTTGAAGTGTTGCTCTTGGCCTAAGTTATGGGAATCAAGCCATATCTTGAAGTTTTATGTTTCAATTTCAGTACATTGGAATGGAAAATATTTTCGTTTGACATAATCACATACTAAACTTTAAAGTTTACATTAGTTTCAAATAACATCCTGAAATTTTAATTGCATCAATGTTTACCCTGTAGTTTTAAAATTCTTTCAATTTAGATCCTTAGCAAGTCTCTGTCTTTGTTAACTAGAAGGGGGGAAAAAAACCCAGGTAATACTTGAGACGTATCTGGGCAATAAAAATTTTTCATGTGAATGTTAAGCAGTGTTTTGATGTAAGAAAAACTGCGAATTGATAGATCTCCATTATACTATGTGTATTTGTTAGGATCTTTTACGCAGGAGTACATCGTTTTATGATCTTTTTTGGTGTCAAAGGACACCTATGATCTACATGGAAGTAATTTTAGTCCTAAATAGGGCCCTAGGTATTTTCTGGGTTTCTTTTACTTTTAGTTACTACAACTAAGGGTTCAAAGTGTAATATTTTTGAAACTATGGGGTAAAACATTGTTGTAATTGAAAATTTAGAATTAATTCCGCAGCTAAGGTCAATCTGTGGGGTTTTCAATCTATGTACCCCTTGCTTAAGATATCAAATCTTTCTCCTAGATATGAACTGAGTTTGATTAATTAAATTTTTTTTTGGTTCCTTGTGGGACTGCTACTCTGCTTGGCCAAGCTTAATTTTGGTCATATATGGTTTTATATGAACATTTTTTTTTCAAGACTTATTAAATGGATTGAACCTTTAAGAGAATATTTTTCAGAAAGTGATTTCCTTATTATATGTATACATGTTTTTTTCTTGAACCAGGAGCTCTTGTTACTTGGATGCATTGCAAGCAGATGGAATTGTCTAATTGAACATTTCATGCATGTTTCGTATTATTCCCTTGCTATCTCAGAGCAATATCATGAGTTGTGCAATTTAGTTTTTGGAAGATCTCAAAGTCTTAATTCTACAGATGAAACAATGATTTCAAAGGTAACTGTTATACTTAAATCTTTAGTCTGAAAATTGAAATTGAAAATAATAAAGCACATGCCTGTGTAGTCTGCTGATTCTTATTGAAAGTGTTTCCAGGAATGTATTTGCATTTTTTGATAAATCTAATCTTGTTGTGGCATTTTACATTTACTACTACCTTCAGTTTGTTTTCTTTATAAGAGGCCTTCTATATGAAGAATGGGCCTTACTTGGCATATTCTTCCAACGTCCCTCAATTTTAAGTTTGATCTGAGAAAATATGCTGAACGAGACTGATGAATCCTTTCATTTCTTTGCTAATTTTCCAATCATTAGATACCTTTTCTGCTATTAAATCTTATGATGTTCAAGAATATGAGAAGAATTTTTTGGATTCAATGTTACAGATTCATTAGCTTATTTGTTACCTTAAGATTGATGAACTTTAGTTTGGATATTGTTGACACTTTCACTTCACTGCCTAAGGCAGAAATTTATCATCATAAGGTATTAGGTAGAGCTAAGAAGCACTGACATGCTGGGGACACTCTTGCATGTGTGTCTTCAAGTGTTGGGAGGAAAAAGCGCGCGCGCGCACACACACACACACACATATATATATATATTAAATTCCTATTATTTTAGATATGTTTTTAAATATGTATATATTTTTAATTTTAAAAAAATTCCTATGATTTTAAAGATTTTGATAGTTGTTATTTATTTTGAAAACTTAAAATAATCATAAAATATGCTTAAAAATAAATAAAATATACTAAAAGATATTAGGGTAAATTCCATTAACATACCCTGAGGTTTGGGCTAATGCCAATTAGGTCCAAGACATTTCAAAATTGACCAATTTGGTTCCTAAATCCAACTTGGTCCCTAAGACAGTTGAGAAAAATGATTAACGGGCCTAACAATGTGTAGGGATTGAGTTGGTTTTAGGGACCAAATTGGTCAGTTTTGAAATGTCTTGGACTTGGCTGGCATTAGCCCAAACCTTAGGGCATGTTAATAGGATTTACCCTATATATTAATTGTCATATCCCCACTATGTTGTGGCTTAATTTTTCAAGAATTGGTATGTTCCATCCCATATCATGTCATGTCCATGTTGCTTCTAGTTCTTAGAGATAGAGTGGTTTCGAAGAGATTTTTAGATTCACATGCATGTTTCACGTGTATTGTTTATAGGCACTGTTCACAGATGGTAGAGAAATTGAAATTCTGCTTCTTAGCTTTTTTAAAAAAAAACTCTAAATCAAATATTTTCTCTTACCTATTGAAACCTTAAACCTCATGTACTTTCCCCATCAAATAGCCATAAAAAACTCATCAAACACTAGCCAATTTTAAGCCGTAAATCCTAGATCCACGAATTCTCCTAAACCTTAGCCTACCTGAGGGTTTGGTGGCTAATGTTGTAGGCCTGCATGGCTGAATCCTTGCTTATGACAGGTGTCACAGTCACCTCAGGTGAATATTGTGCTGCATCTGCAATTGCAAAGATTTTATATGATCCTAACTATGCATCAACTTATTCAAAAAATGAAAAAGAAAAAAAAGTCTATGCCTGAAGAAATTTGTATACCACCCCAAATATTACAACCATCAAGATTTTTTCTTTGACGTAGCATACTCGTTTCAAGGGATGTCCCTTTTTCTTTCTTCTTTTGTGTTGTTTGTGCGTATGCTCATGTCATTTGGATATAAACGATATTTATTGGCTATATTTTGGTTATTTTATTTGCCCGTGAAAATTGTTCCATTTTAAAAAATAGCCCGTGAGTCGCGTCTTTCTTTCCTACTAGATTAATGTAATATCTCAAATTGTGTTGATTTTTTGGACAGTGATGGTGTTATTGGCTGTGTACTAGGTTGATTTGGATTGTGATTAGGCCTTTTTGGGATATAACATAGGTGTGGCTGACGCATTTGTTGGGTCATAATAATTAAACTCTTTAACAGTTGAAAGTTATTTGAGGGAAATGTTGGCATTTCTAAATGCAGATCATCATGATTTGCATCCTGCACTAATTTCAATATGAAATCGTTTGAGTCAATTTGTACTTTGTTCTTCTCTTCTTGCTAGTCAATGCTGTAATCATCCAGCTTCAAGGTCAACTTTTTTCTTTGCTTATGTTTACTCTTATTGTTTTAGCAGTCCGAAAGGGCCACTGTTTATTGTTGATTTTGGTGTTTTAAACCAGGAAAGTAGCATTCTTGAGTATCTGACTGGAGTGCTGGGTGGTCAACTACATCAACTATGGAAATTATCCCCTGCCCTTGCAGCAGCTGCAATTCCATCCTGGTATTCCAATGATTGTTCTTTGTAATTAATGCATGAAAGATGAAATTTGTATCATTTCATTTTATTTTCACAGGGATTGGATTGAAACGAGATAGATTTCAAACAAGTATGGAGGTGCATTAAAATAATTTTTACTAAGTACCTAATGTTTAATGCATGGTTAATCACAATTTCAATCCTAAATTTTTGGTTGCATTTGTAATGTGCACCCAAAACTATAAAATTTTACATGAAGCATCCGAATGTGAGATTAGTTTGCATTTTTCACCTCGTTGTCCAAATAAATGTCTAAATTAACAGATGAGTGGGTTTTTATCCATCTTAAACTACAAAAATTCTACAATCAACATGTTAGTCACTGATATGTCACATCAGACACTAATTTAGATGGTGGATGAACCTTGCAAATTAATTGAAAATTAGGATGTTGATTGCAAAAACAGTTTAAAGTGTACATTGTAAGCGCCCTCATATTTTAGGGGAAATAGGCAGGTGGGGTCAGTTTCCCATAGGTTTTACTGGCTAGAGGTGAGTTCAAAGGGCTCTTCTTTAGAAAGGTTCCCTATGTTATAAAAAAAAAAAGTTTAGGGGAAATAGTTGCAATTGATTGTTGGGTAATTGTAGTGGCATCTCCATATTTGACTAGTTCAGTTTCCATGGGATTTAGATGCCTTTTTCAAAATCAGCTTTGGAAACTTATGTTAAAACATTTTTTTTTTTTTTTCAGTTGACTTTTTTTTTTTTGTTTTGTTTTGTTTTTTGTGTGTGTGTGTATCATATGATGGCAAAACTTTGCAGGTCACCATTTTTAAGGTTGTATTTGAGCGAAATTGAGACTCAATTCAAAGGAAAATTTTCAATGACAAGGTTTTGTATTTGTTTCTTCTTTTCCCTCGTAATGTGTTTCCACATATTTGATACTTGTGAAACAATACTTCCATTTACAAATCAGAAATTTGCATTCATTCTGTTATGCAGATGCTGCAATTGTTCTAAAGATACGGAGGAACACAGGGACTGTGAGTATACTCAATCAATAACACCCACCTTTTCTTTTTTCCACCGCTTCTGTGTGGTACATACAGAGAAATCTGGGCATCCTCTGTAGATTTATCTTAGTGACGTAGAACAATGAGATTTGATACCAAAATTTCTTGCAGGACAAAACCAAAACTGATGCAATATGGGAATTGAATGACATAAAAAAGGAAAAATAACCTAGGAATTAGCACCTAGGCTTGCTTGGAATTGGTACCAAAGAAGGGAAAACAAAACATAGGAATCAACATTTAGGGTTGGCTGAAATCAGCATCAGACTATTGGAAAAGTTTCAATGGAAATTTTATTGAACAAGAAAACTATAAACTTTCTCCATTGGAGTACAATAGTGTGCTTACGTAGACTACTATAACTTTACTCTAATTCTAACTGACTTAGGAAATCCCAATTGCTGAATTACAAATATGACCTCTGCTTTAGGAAATAAAATAAAATACTAATAACCTAAAATACTAAAACGACCTAACATAAAATCCAATTGACTTCTAAATTAAATATAACCATTTTAATATAAATATGTCATCGTGCTTCATGCATCACTTAGTTTAGGATTCTGTGATTATTATCTATAAATTGAACACCTCAGCATGTGATTTAATGCAAGGACATTGTGAAATAATCAGTAGATTTATCTTAAGATCGGTAGGCTATTCAGTATTCAGTAGATTTTTTGGACATTGTGATAAATATAACAAGTGGACTCGATGAGACACTTTGTGCTCATGGACACTTTTTCCAATTGATACATGGACACTTCTGTTGTTTGATAGTTACTTTGCCTGCACATCTTTTGCATACATATATGAAAATTAAGTTTGAAATTGAGTCACAATATTGTAACTTTTAATAACATTTTTCTCGTTCTGCCGTGTACTTGAACTAGTTGAACCTTGCCCAGTGAACTAGTGGAAATTGTCTGAATAGACCCTGGATTCTAGCTCATGTGCACATGCAGAGAAAATAATGCATCTCTAATATTTTCGTACTCATTATTATTCCCATAAGTTTTCTATTCACTACACCATATGCTTTGGTGGTATAATTTATAAAAAGGTTGTAGCTAGTGTACAATACTTCTATTTTTGCGGGGTTTGGAAGAGGTGATTGGTAGGCAGCTTTACCCCCAATTGTTTTTGGAGAGGCTGATACCTAGACTCAAATCCACGACCTGTGGTTTTTGGAGTAAGACACTTGTCATTGCACTAAGACCTGACATTTTTTGGTAGTATAATACATAAATGACTATATTCCATGTTCAAATTTCAGATCAAAAAGCGTAATTTATTGCTAAAAATATACAAGAAATTAAATTTCATTTCTTCTCAGGTGAACTTGCTGAGAGAATTTGGTGCCTCTACATCTTTCATGTACTGGGCCCTCATCTAAAGCATGATGCCAGTAGTGCTTGATAGTTGGCTAGATTACTGTAAGAACCTGTATTTTGTTTTTGAGTACTCTTTCTTGGGCCTTTTTGCTAATATTTTTTAATGCAAATTATTTGCAGTGCTCAAAATGTCCATACGGAGATGAGATGACTTTCCTTTGGAGGATACAGCGTGCAATCTAAATGCAATGCGTAGGAAGGGATGTGTTTCTGGTATGTCTAACTTGAACTTGTTTAAATATCATGAATATGAATAGCTTACTAAACTTTTTATTTGTGTTTTATTTCAATCTCATGTTGAAATCGTTTTGATAAATATTTGCTTAAGTGGTTTGAATTCTGTATGCTAAATTTAATATATGTTTCACTGATTCTAATTTTGTTACTTCCCTCATATTCATTCCATGTGCAGTAGTGATTTGCCTCTGTGTGTTTGGTAGGTAGAAACGATTTTGTGTGGAATTACTATTTAGAGGAAGGTCATGTTTGTCTGTTGTGCACATATGTGTGAAAAATCAATTCTATTTTATGCCTAACATTTCTTGTTCTGTATCTACTACTACTATTCTTAAATAAGATCTGTATATATTTCTTATTAATTTTTTTTTATTGATTTTAATGCATCAGTTATCACTCTCTTCCCACGTTTTTCCTTTTACTTTGCATATTCTGTAGGCCTTCTTTATAAAAAAAGCATGACCAAACTTTCCATGCAAAAAGCCATAAAGTTAAAAAAAACTGATGTGTTTAAGCAGGCTGTTTCGTAGGTAATTTAGATATGGACGGTGTGATGATTTACGTAAGGAAGACCTCATCCTATTGCTTTTTCTTTAGTGACTCTTCTGGGGAAAGTTTACCGTATCTTTGAGTAAAATAGAAGAAAAGATCACAAAAAACGAACAGTGCCAACTTTTTTTAAGGCTATCTATTCAAAAAAGTGCTCAATCACCACTACTGATGCTACATCACTAAAGCCAAGTCTTCAACACTCTCTCTCTAAGCTGGGGCCGTTTCTGACTGGGGAAAAGCTAAGTTGGATGGATAGATAATGATAAAGGGTCCTTTCTCTAATGGAATGGTGACATGTATGATGCAATGCTTGCTAATAAAAGTTGACACTTACAAGTTGGAAGTGTAATCTTTATGTTTTCTCTGGAGTATAAGACTCTTGGTGCTTCACTACCTCTAGTTCTAGCAATACAAGCCCTCATTGAAATTGGTGGGAATTTTGAGCTAAAATGAAAATATCAACCATGTGTAGCTTCAGGAGGATGCAGTTCTGGAAGTTGAGGAAGAGAATTGCGAGTGCTGGGTCTGGATTCACACTTTTGAGTGGCAAAAGAAGAGTACCATTGGATTGTTTCAATGGATCATATGTGTTGAGGCAGTTGGTTTGGAAGTTCAAGTCACAGTGGAAGCAAGCTTTGAATCAGCAAAGGAGCAGTGCACAGTACAGCTATGATCTTCACAGCTATTCTCTGAACTTTGATGATGGTTCGCCTCATGGTTTCAGATGACTCTTCTTTTTCCCTTTTAAATAAGTAATAGATTACTTGCCCACAATAAGCAATAAACTGCTCCAAGTTTTTTTTTTATAATTGTTTCAGAGGCCATTTGAGGCATATACTGTACACAATGTTTGATGGAAGATATTGGAGTAATATGCGAATAAATGAATTCTTAAAGTTCTGCAAGTTTGTTATCATGGCAGATTGTTAAACACCAACCTGTATCTTTTATACTTTAATTTATTCATGGAATTTTTCTTTATTTCTTCCGTTTGTTTTAAAGAAGGCAAAGAAAAAAAAAACACAGGATTTTTTGACAGTCTTCAAAATTTGCCCAATGTAGTTCTCTTCTTTGAAATGGGTGCATACTTTCTTTCTTAAGTTTTCAATTTATTTTATTTCCAATTGTCATTTTATTTTTCCGATCACAAATTATTTGCAACTTCGCTGGCAAGAATGACTTATAAATAGTAACAAAAAAGTGTAAAGTCTAAACAAAATTAATGTCTTTGTCCTATTTTTAAAAGAACTCTTCTGCTCCTAAATTCTTTCCCAAGTGACAAAATTTCGTCAGTGCTGAATTGTGAATAAAATTTCGAAGTTGCAAATTCTATTACTACACAGAGAGAGAGAGAGAGAGAGAGAGAGAGAGAGAGAGAGAGAGAGAGCATAATGTTACCCCTATGAAGGTTGAATTTAGTGTCAAGTTTCTGATATTCCCGTTAAGATACCTTACCTATTTGTTGGCTGCTGGGTTATCCATATGCATGTTCTTTTTATAAAACAGATCAATCTTCCTTTCCCTTTTTTCTTTTTTAGGGGGATGGAAAAAGAGATTATCCATAAGAGAAAGAACAATCTTTCTTCAGCTTCACTCTTAAAAAAAAGAGAGTATCTTATATTCTTATTATGCGACATGGACCAAAGTCACCAAATGGATCATGGAACAAATCGTTGAAATCGCATAGAATAATGGACTCTTGAAGGAAGATTTCTCAGTCCATCTGATTGAGATTTCTAATAAGAGACTTTGGATTGTTTTTGTAATAAATTTAAATATTCACATCATTAGGCTGGAATGGAAGTTGCTTTTATTTTTTGTTAGGTAAGTCCGGTGCTTGAAAAATCTAGGTTTTCTTATATACTAGATTTTATTAATTTGACCATTCTCATTTTTTTTTTTTGGTTATAATAAGTTTTTTTTTTTTTTTTCTCTCTCACAAAATCTATAGTTTAACAAAAACAGTGATTCTTGGGATTTTAGATTATTCCTAGGAATAATGTTTCTCAAGGATTAAAGCTAACATTTTCGGTCATGATTTTTTTGGGTTGGTGTGGTTGTTAATCTTCTCTCTTACAAAAGAAGAGAAGAATAAATAAAAGGAAAAACAAATATCATTCAATTCGAGATGAGTTTCATGGTTGGCATCTCTACTCCTACTAGTGTCTTTTCCTTTTGGGGTCCTCCACGATCCATAGGCATATCTTTCTTGTCGACCAAATGATGACTGCAATAATGCAACCCACTAGTAACAACTGTGGATTTGAAATTGACCCAAAACCATATTCATATGAATCATATCTGACTCCTGATGTGACAAAAATATCCCTCTTGAGGGAAGTTCATAACTGACAATGGAAAAACTTGTACCAGTGTATGTAGAAGCCTTGACCTACCTACGGAGAAAATATAACATGTTTTGATAATACCAATTTAGTATTTGTTTTTGTATTTTCTATCTAATAAATGAGTGATACTTATTTCAAAAAACCACATCAGACTACTCTAATAAATGATTAATTTATCTTCCCGATAGTATAGAAGATTGTAATTAATTTATTGGAGTAGTTTGATGTGATTTTTTAAAACATGTGTCACTGATTTATTGGATAGGAAATACCAAAACAAATGCTGAGTTGGTATTACCGAAACATGGTATACTTTCTCTTAACTACGTAGAATTATGTATAACCCAAAAAAAAAAAAAAACTTTTAGTTTAATTTAGAAGAAAAACCAAGATTAAATTTTTTTTTTTTATTTGATTCTGACCTTTTCTTGTATTTGATTATTCTCTCAACTTAATGTTATTATAAGAAAAAATCATTCGGAGGTGGCCCTAAGATGGGGCAAAAGATTATCAATTTAAGATCTCATAAATATTATGAGGTATTAGGAACTACTTAGCTAACTCTGGGGTTGTTTTTTTGTTTTTTTATAACATATAATTTAGGGCATTTAAATATTGATATTGAACTCTTCTCAACAGCTAGAGTGACTGTTCAACCATGGCATGATTCTTCATTTTTGGGTCCCCTCTCTCTATGGGCCAATCCGCCAATCCTTAAACCTTTGCTTGTAATTGATGCATGGCTTGTATCAGTTTCCATTCTGGGCCAAAATCAACGATGAGGGCCCTCCTTTGCTTGTAATCCTTAAACCTTTGCTTGTTATTAACATTTCGTGTTGAGGGACCTCCACGTGAAGCCCACAATGACTCCTTAAACCGAACAGCTTATAGTCTTAGATCGAACATCAAAGTCAATAGGCATGCTATTGCTAATAACTTGATAAGAACGCCCGAATCTACGCACAATTTCCCGACTTGTTAACATATGCAATTCTCAATGATGAAAAAAAAATAGTGAATTTAAGAAAATAGGAACGGGTAAAAAGTATCTATCATTTACAATCGCACACATTAACATATTGTGAAATTGAATGTGTAATTGAGTGACATTATTGCCTGTTAGTTACACTTCCCACCAGAAAAAATTTGAAAAACAAAACAAAAGAGTAAACCCAAGTGTGGAGACTGTACAAAGATGACAATATGAGTTTGCCTTTTGTCATGGCACATAAAAAGTATAAATCCAAACAAAAATTAGACATAGGCACATGGGTAACAAGACAACAATTACGAGTTGTGAAGCATGAATTTGCCTTTTGTCTACTAGTCCATTATGTATTTCATTTAATAAATTAGTTTACTACAACTCCAAAGCAATCAATTACCCGTGATTTTCGAAAACAGGCCATGACACCATGTCCCACTCTTGATCTGACCCTTTTTTCATGAACACTCACCCACTCTCTAAAATAGTTGCATCAATTTCCTCCTCTCTCTCTGCCTTGTTTTGTGAGAATGCAAATGGGAAAACTCCTAGGATTCCTACTACTCTCCTCAACCCTATTCATTGGCTTAGTGTCTGCAGATTGGAACATTTTGAACCAAAAAAGAAAAAATGGGGTTGGATCTAGCTTGAAGAATTACTGTGAGAGTTGGAGAATCAATGTTGAGCTAAATAACATAAGGGGATTTGAAGTTGTACCCCAAGAATGCGTGGAGTACATCCAGAAATATATGACATCTTCACAATATAAAGCTGACTCTGAGAGAGCAGTTGAAGAGGTCACACACTACCTAACCAGTTGTTGCAGTTTGAATGGTGATGGTAAAGATGCATGGATTTTTGATGTTGATGATACTCTTTTGTCTACGGTGCCTTACTTCAAGAAACATGGTTTTGGGTAAGTCCAAACTCATCTCATATGATTCTTGTAATGGTACATTTTGATAGATCATATGGGAAACTTTTATGATTATTGTGTTTTTAATTAGGACTCTCCAAGTAAGTGCATTGACAAATTAAGGTCTGTTAATTTCAAATCTAGGAAGTATCAGATCAGACAGTTTACCTTAAATAGAAATGCTTTTCTAATAAATTGTGTAATCTTTAAATAGCTATGGTGTTCTAAGAAATTGTACCCCTTTTTTATGCACTGCTATCATCTTGGCTCTGTTTTCTAAAATGAGGATGAAACGAGTCTAAGCAATGTCCTCCTGACATAACAAAATTCACAATATATATATTTTATATTTTACAATTGTTGAGGTAAAAGATTATGATTTATGTATGATAAAGTGGTGTTACACTAATTAAAATCTATCTCCTCAATAAATAGTGAAAAAGTAGTGAAATTTATTGTGTTTGAACAAAATTTTTGTGCTATTTTGGTACAATGTAGAGAATTTTATTTATTTATTTTGTATTTGATTCATTTGTGAGGAATGATCCCCCCTAATTTAGGGCAGCATATTTATTTGACTGACTTGAACAAAATTAGTCCTCATTTTAATTTCCTAATTAAGGTCCGTTCAAAAGCGTTAAGACTAAAGTGCTCAAATAAATTTATTTCACAATTTGTTGAAGTAACACATTATGAGAAGT
Source organism: Quercus parvula (assembly GCA_030820535.1). Lineage (NCBI taxonomy): Eukaryota > Viridiplantae > Streptophyta > Magnoliopsida > Fagales > Fagaceae > Quercus > Quercus parvula. Next base: position 14,035,425 of record JAUAME010000008.1, read on the forward strand.
AAGACTTGCCACCTTAAGCCAGTTGTGAATGCTCTTTTTACCAGTTGTGAATACATTTGTATGTTTTAGTTTTTTTAATAGACTAATTGATTTGGTGTTATAAAACTCAAATTAGGGGAAAGAAGTTGAATGCAACCTCTTTGGAAGCATGGATGAGAGAGAGTAAAGCACCAGCTCTTGAGCACACACACAAGCTCTTCCATGAGATCAAAGACAGAGGGCTTAAGATCTTTTTGATTTCTTCAAGGAAGGAAACACTCAGATCTTTCACGGTTGATAACCTCATCAAGGTTGGGTACCATGGATGGACAAGTCTTATGCTAAGGTATGTTAATCCTCTACAATGTTTGCAATTTCTTCTTAAATTTTCTCTCCCCTTCTTTGCTTCCACATGAACTCAGCCATGGCTTTAAAATGATCAATATAATTAACACAAATTTTGTACATGATTTTTTTCCCCTTCAGTTTAATAATGCTTTACTGAACCAAATTTTATGGAAACTTAAAAAGTTCTCCGCATCAAGAAGATTTTAAGAGGTTCACAGTGTTAGTCACATACAACCTAAATCATAATTGTTCTGAAATAAGGGCAATATTTTACAGTGATATATAGCTGTATGCTACATTATTTTATTAGAGAACTTTTCCATTGAATACTAATCCATTGTTAAAAAAAAAAAAAAAAAAGGCTGGTCGACGTCTTTAATAAATATTATCAATTAAAGATTAAAAAAATTGCCATTTTTTATATATTTTTTTATAATTCAATAGTAATAAGTTATAATTTATAACAATAGAGAAAAGAAGATTCCAACTCTGGATATCTCAATTCGAAACATGAGAAAGTATCAATTTGAGTTATAATTCTCTTGGCAACTTTTTTTCCATTCTACCTTAAGAACGAAGGAAAAAAAGGGTTAGAATAAAATTAGTCGATAAAAGCCAGACTGTATCCTAAAAAAGTATATCTACCAACTATAAATACAGGGGTCTTGAAGATGAAGTACTGGAAGTGCAAAGATACAAATCAAAAGCAAGGCAACATTTGATTAATGAAGGGTACCGCATATGGGGAATTATCGGAGATCAGTGGAGCAGTTTTGAGGGGCCTCCGAGTGCAAAAAGAACATTCAAACTACCCAATTCCATTTACTATCTAGCGTAGAAGTCTCAAGCTGATCATGTTCATTCAAGTGCAAGCTATTGTTGTCCTTCTAAATTGTCTCTTATAGAATAAATTTCTTTACCCCTATGTATCCTGCACCTTCCTCTTTGTTCAAGGCTATGAATCATTGAATATGAAACATTTACTCTGGCAATGCACTGTTGTGGATGTTGTGGCTCCAACAGTTGGAGTCCAACTTAAGCTTTAAAATTTGACAATGAACATATTTTGAACAACAAATGATAGTCATGCTTTTTCTTAGTCTAATTTTCTCTGATTTCTAATGAATCACAAACGTCCGATCATAAAAGGTTCAAAATTTCATTGTAAAAACTTATTAACGAAGGCATGAGAGCATTGAAAGTCATCGTAGCTACTCTTGTTACTAAAAGGTCTTTTGTGACCATGCCTTCATAAATATTCAATTAAAAGAGTCAATGATCCCAACTTGGCGATCTGACATGATATCTACAGGTTGGGTTGGGTTGTGTTAGTTGGGACGTGGGATCATTGCCCCATTAATTGATCCATGCACAAATTTAAACCTAACTTAACTTGATCCATGCACAAATTTAATGCAATACATTAAAAGTTAATTTTGCAGTGCTTGTGATTAATTTTTTAATGAAAACTTTAGTTTAACATAAAATTTTATTAATAGAAGAAATTATTTTAAAATTCACTTCAGGAAAAGTAGGTAGCACATGATTAAGTTTTAATAAAAGACTTCGTTTAGAATAAGATTCAATAAAAGAAAATATTTTAGAATGAAAAATGCTAAAATTACTATAAATTTTATTGTATAAAACTTATAAACTGATGTGATAATGAATATAATTAGTGAGTTTTACTTACTTATTAAATGTAGGGTCCTCTTTAAGGGTGTTGAAGTGCATTTGCTAAGGTTGGGTTTTTTTTTTTTTTTTAATTGCAACCATAAACTTTTTTTAGGGAGTTGCACAACATTCAGTTCAATAAATATTTGTTAATTTGATTTTGTTACTTACCTAAACAGTGAGATCCACTTGCTTTTTCCTTAACGAGTACAATCGAGCACCCATTAACATGTTTCATAAATGAATGAATGGATTTTCTTTTAGTTTATTTTTGGAGATTGATAATTGGAAGCTTTAAACTATATAGTATAATATATTATTTCGTTTTTTGATTTTCTTTTAGTTCAATGGATATTTGTTAATTTACTTTTGTTTCTTTCCAATATAGTGAGACCTGGTTGTTGATGTTGTTTTTTTATTTTTTATTTTTATTTTATTGTTTATTTTTGGAGATCGATAATTGTAAGCTTTGGAATATATATACTATTTCGTTATCATATTGTTGTTCTCTCTTCTGTGACGCATGAAGAAAGAAACAACCCAAATATCCTAAAAACAACATAACAACCCCAATCTTTACCCACAAATAAAGAAATGAAACGTACAATTGAGAAAATCTTGTTCTTGGTGCCTTCTTGGAGATTGATTTAGGTGTTTTAGTCCCTTCTTTATAATAGTTGTTCTTATCACATCAATTTCAATATCAAAGAATTACCAATGTGCTACAACGGATTTTGTATTATACTTATCATCATTATTGTATTTATCTACTTGCTAAAACCACAATTTTTTTTGGTGGGGGCCACAACTTTTTATAAAAATTCAAAATAACTCACACTAGAAGGTAGTATTTCATTTGTACCCATTGATCAAAGTTTGAATTAGAAAATTCTATTTATTTTTAGATAAACTGCAAACTTCTATATTTAATTATTCATAGACTAAGCACAACATTGGCTTGATACATTTTAAGCATAATACAATGACTTTAACCGAAACTTTTTTTTAAAAAAATTTTATTTTCATATTTAAACTTAGGATTGAGGACCTGAGGACTTTAAATTAAACCAACCAAATACATGTGACTGTCCATGCCTTAAAGAAACCCCAATAATTAGTAGAAATTCATTACGTTTTATATATTCTCCATTCCCACAAGCACAATAGTGGTCAAATTAAATACCCTCACATAGAGAGTAGGACCAAAGGCAAAAGCGAGATAAACCAAGTGGCTATTTCGAGAGTAGGCCAGGTCGGCTAGGCCCAATGTAACATGTTTTGTTTGTCTAGTCATTTTCTTGTAAGTGAACTTGCTTTATCCCCTACCACCATAATATTATAGTTAGATTGAATAATTTTGTTTAATTATGATTGTTCTTAATTGCACTTGTGTATATGCGGGAACTATGAATGAATATCTTATAATAAGTTGTTGATCATTAAAAACAAATTTATCATTGATAAACAAATGCTTTAAAGTGAATAACGTGAAACAAGCTTTTATAAATACTAGTTGCGAACCCGTGCGTTGCACGTGATAATTATTTTTATGGTGGTTTTATTATTATTATTATTTTTTTACAATTTAAACTAATCCAATAATGAGTAATGTATTTCGTAATTATATTTTTATTTATTATAGGAACAATTATAAACGTAATATAGGAACAATCCAAAACACCAAAAGTAAACTAAAAAAAAATAATAAAACTTAACAATGATTAATTGAACCAATATTAGGATAAAATTTTGTTTTTGATAATTTATTAAGGTTATTTTCTTTGTAGAAATTATAATTTCGGCCACCCAAAACATATTATCAAATAAAAAATTATTAAAAAAATCTAAGAATTAAATTCTATACATATATTATTATAAAATAATAATAATTAAAATAAAATTGTAAAAGTTAAAATTTGTCAACTATCCAATTATTTTCGTTTGGCTAAGCTTTGCTTTTCTTTAAATAAATGGAATTATAGAGTACTTCTAATACAACTATTAAGAGTACTTTGGCCACCACAAAGGATTAGAAAATAAACAAAAATTAGTAAAGTCTCATAGTTTAACTTCTAAATTGAGCACTATAAAAAATCATGCTATGTAACAGAATAAATACCAAATTATCCAAATCATGCTATGTAATAGAATAATATTATATTTTTATATGCTATATTTAATTCTTTAGAACGCAATTGGATAACATTTAACAATCAAAGAGAATAAAAAATAAAAAAAACAACAATTTAAAAAACAAAACTAAATCTCATTAACCCAAAATAGAGTTTTAAGGAATATAAAAAAGGCGAAAAGCCACTTTTAGTCCTTACATTTTCAGGTGATTTCTATTTTAGTCCCTAAGTTTTATTTTTACCGCTTTTAGTCCCTATTCTGGAAAACGTCTCCATTTTAGTCCCTGCCGTTACATCAGAAACGGAGGAAGCTGACGTGGCAAACGGCATGAATAAATAATATTAAATTAATGTCCACGTGGCTTAAATTAATAATAAAAAATGTTTTTTGGCATTAAAAAATGCCACGTCAGCTCTAAATAAAAAAAAAATTTATTAATTTTAACTAAATAAAAAAAAATCAAAACAGAAATAAAAATCAAAATTTACATTAATTAAGATCTAAAAGTATTCTTGAACAGGAATACCAAGAACACCAACCCAGACTTAAGATCTCAAAATTGAAAACCAAAAATCACAAACCCAGAAGCACAAACACAAACCCAGCAACAGATCAACCAAAAGTAAAATCACCCCCGTTAAAAAGGAGGCCTAGGGGTTGATACCTTCTCTTGCATCCTCTTCTTCTGCAACAACAAATCACCATGAAAGCAAAGCCTCCTTCAAAACCAAAAACCCATCTTCAAAAGAACCCCAAAACCCAGTCTCGTAAATTTGCCAGTCAGTGGGGTACAAGGCCACCCACTGACTAGCAGCTAGAGGAGGAGCCAGGCACGAAGTCCTCAGAGGCGTAACCGTCTGCAGCGGCACCGTGCTCTGGTGTCTCGCCGGGTGATCCGGAGTATTCGACCTGTTCTGGTTCAGACCTGAACCCAACCCGGCGTAGTGGCTGAGATTGCCCATACTGGCGCTCTTCCGGATCCCGTCGGTCAACCGGACCCCGAAAAGCTTGACCCCGCGGTTCGAGCAGGTCCGAGAGTTATGCCCATTGTGGCTGCAATGCGAGCACCTCCGAGTCATCGCTTCCTCGAATCAAAACCAGATTAGAATTCAAGAAATGATATGTTAGATAGGATAGGATAGAATAGAAAAAGATAGTTAGGTTTGGTTTTGGATCCGATGAAGGATCCGACTGATAAGATCAGATAGATAGAGCCTTTTGTGGGTTTTTGGGTTTTTATGACCCAAGAAAGGCTTATATTGATGAGAGTTGTGGTTTTCTTCTCTCCCTTCAGCTTTCGCAGATGGGAGAGAAAGAAAGAGAAAGAGAGAGAAGTGTGCAGGATTCGGTTTGGTTGATCTGTTGCTGGGTTTGTGTTTGTGCTTCTGGGTTTGTGGTTTTTGGTTTTCAATTTTGACATCTTAAGTCTGGGTTGGTGTTCTTGGTATTCTTGTTCAAGAATACTTTTAGATCTTAATTAATGTAAATTTTGATTTTTATTTCTGTTTTGATTTTTTTTTTATTTAGTTAAAATTAATAAATTATTTTTTTTATTTAGAGCTGACGTGGCATTTTTTAATGCCAAAAAACATTTTTTATTATTAATTTAAGCCACGTGGACATTAATTTAATATTATTTATTCCTGTCGTTTGCCACGTCAGCTTCCTCCGTTTCTGATGTAACGGCAGAGACTAAAATGGAGGCGTTTTCCAGAATAGGGACTAAAAGCGGTAAAAATAAAACTTAGGGACTAAAATGGAAATTGCCTGAAAATGTAGGGACTAAAAGTGGCTTTTTGCCTATAAAAAATTATCAATCTAAAGTAGAGATGCAAGAAAAATAAAATAAAAATCCACCAAAAAATTTAGAGAGAGAGAGAGAGGGAACCATTTATAGTAAGAGGATGTGAATAAGAAGAGACAAAAATAAAGGAAGATGAATGGAAAGAGGAAGAATGATATTAATGTAGAGGGTAGTGGGGAGATGAAAAGGTAGGGGAGGGAGAAGGATTGAAGAAGTAGTGGGGAGATGAAATGGTAAGGGAGAGAGAAAGGTTGTAGAAGTGTAAATATTAAAAAATAAATGTTAAAAACAATTATAGGAAAATTGAAAAAAAAAAAAAAAAACCTAAAACTTGAAAGGCTTCAACGTTTGTTTGTTTTTTTTTTCCTTTAAACTAAAAAGGTTCACACAAAACCCTAAAGCTGAACTGAAAATGTTTTGGGTTGGACTTGATAGTGGAAATAAATAAATAAGAAGTGGGCTGGATTAATTATATAGATTTATTATAGGGTGATAGTGGAAGTAAATAAATAAGTAGTGGGTTGGATTTATTATAAGGTGATAGTGGAAGTAAATAAATAAATAGTAGGCTGCATTTATAGGGCTGAAAATTATAAAAACCAATTTAAAATGGTAGGACAAATTATATTAAAAAAAAAATGACATAGCAGCTGATGTGGCGCAACGTGAAAACAGCAGCATTAAAGGTTATGTTTCAGCTTTTAGTAATATATAGATTAGAATTCATTTGAAAAAAAAAAAGTCTAATTCACACTCCGCATGATATTAGGATCTCAATTTCCATTTGAAATGAATTCATTTCATAGTTTAAATTAGTATTAAAAATCTTAAGCTATATCAAATACCAAGTCATTAAAAATTTTAAATTATGTGACTCTCAAATCGAAGAAATAAAATGTTAACACCATAAAATAGACTCTTAAAATGGAAATAATCATGTTCCCTCTACATGACAATCTAAAATCGAAGAAATAAAATGTTAATCATGAAATAGATTCTTAAAATGGAAGTAATCATGTTGCCTCAATGTGATATCGAAGTAATAAAATATTAACTGTTTCCACCGACGTGTCAACTTATTGAAGTGGAACTCCATCATGTGTTGCAATCGGCTACCAATCATTTCCAAACTCGTTGTAGTTATGAGATATTTTGGGTTTTTTCTTATTTATTTATTTTTGGGACAAAGTTCATGTAACGAATTTCAATCTCAAAAACCCAAATAAAAAAGAATAAATGGAAAAAGGGGAAGGGCTAATCGGATTGAACCTATCCTATCATATTGAAAGTTCAAGATATGATGCAATTTGGAAAGAACATTTATTCGGACTTGACCTAACCAATTCTCCAGCCAGATGAGAGTGTGGTTTTGTCATATGAAAAGTCGGTTTCTATGCAACTTAGATTGTAGACGTTGTTCTCTAATCCAACATATACATGCATCAATTCGTGTGGGTATATACCATATATGGCGCCCTACATGATTCCAAAGCTATTGCCATCTCCTTTCAGTAGAATCAGAATCGATCTCTATTTTACCATTTAAGAAAATATCTCAACGGCCGTACTGTTCAAAAGGTCAGTTGAGATTGTCATATAAGAATCTGAGGTTTTAGGATAACTCTTTCACATTGTTGATGTGCTAATTTGTGAGGTGATATGTGTACACACAAATTTCGTAAGGATAAATCATACCGCGAAATAGGGTAACAAATAATCAATTTATATTGATTTAGATGAAAGTGAGCACAATTCTTTGTATGACTCTTTATAATGAAAGAATATAATAAACTCCTCTGATTCGTTTTCCACAGTACTTTTCGATCCAAAGGATTATGAAACTTGATCTTGAATCATGCTTTGATGTCTCCAAGTTGGATGTGTGATTGAATGTATTTGATTTGAGGTCGAGGGGCTATTGGCTTGATCTCGAACTAAATCAAATGGAAGTTGAAGGAAAATCATTACTTTGATTTGAAGAAGTAAGAATGAACCTTGATTTTGAGGGAGCAAGATTGCTCTTATTGGACTTAGAGGCAACTCTCTATTTTGACAGAGTGTCAGTAGGGTTTTCTTTTTAAGTTTTTGTAATTTTTCTCATATGAGAAGTCTCTATTTATAGGTGACTCAATAGTTTTAATTTTGATTTTTCTCTCAGCATTTATTGAGAGTTAATTACAAATTTTGATTATGAAGGAGCAAGAGTTCTCTTTTTGGACTTAGAGGCAACTCTCTATTTTGGTAGAGTGTCAGTAGAGTTTTCTCTCTAAGTTTCTATCATTTTTCTTATATGAGAAACCTCTATTTATCGGAGACTCAATGGTATTTAATTAGGAATTTTCTCTCAACATTTATTAAGAACTAATTACAAATTTTGAATTTAATTTTGGTCTTGCATTTAATAAGAACATTCCACGTGCATCTTTTCTTCTGACCACATGACTTTCTTTATTTGAAGTTGCCACATGGCTAGGAAACATGTAATTTTATGTGAGTCGTGGTAATTTAAAGATTTGATATGTGGCTTGATTTCATTTGCTGATTGTGCATTGTTAACGCATTATCAATTGAAAATTAATTTGATCACAAATATTTGATCATGATCAATCGAAAGGTTGTGAATACATCATAAAATTTTGATGTCTACAATATGCATCATCATCAAATACCTATTTCTATTGTTAAATAATCATCATTACAAATATACAAAACGTGCCCTAAAAGATTGCGGAAAGAAAAGAAAAGAAAAAGGTAGGAAGAAAAGGAGTTATGGATTAATTATTGTGGTGAGCCTTTTTATATTTCTGAGCTAGACTGCTTCTTACCATGTTGTGGCCCAATTGTTCTGGGGTAGGAGAGTCAGGGTTGGCTCGATTGAAACTCACCTCAAGCCAGCTTGTGCGCAAGCTAGGACCATTTTGCCAAGATCTTGGTCATGTGCTTGCGGCAGAGGATGCTGTTATAAAAATGTTATAGTAGGAGACACATAATATAATAGGATAAGAAAGGTATGTTTGCTACCAACGAAAGATAATATTTAAACCACGTTCTCAATGAAAACACAATTATGTAAATATAGCAAAAATAAGTTAGTGACAATAAAAAAGAATAATATTAATGCTTAATCAATCACAATAAAAGAGGGGAAGGGGGATTAGCTGGCTGTGCTTGGTTCCTTAGCAGATTTAAGTCCAAGAAAGGAACCAATCTCTAATGGAGGCAATCTCACAGGGAAATCCTGCCATGGAAATTGCCTATTTTGAAAGAATGAACCTAAATGACATAATCTCAAGTCCTTTAACTTGCTCTCTGCCTTCTATTTTCTTTCTTGTTCCTATATTTCCTCCATTCTTCCTTGTTTTTCTATTGTTTTCTCTCATGTTATTTTTCTCACTTGTTCCTCCTTACTCCTTACTCTTGCCTCTTCCTTTACTATGCACAGCTAAGGCCTTTTTATATTGCTGTCGTAATAAGTTTTATTGTTTTACCCTTTAACTACTTTTGGCCTGGTGTGGGTGTCCTTCCCAAACCACCCATTGGTCTGCTGGCTGCTTAGCCTTCACCACTACCTTGTGCTGGTAGCGCCACGTTCCATTCCTAGACAAAAGAATTTTGTTTTATTCTCTTGCTCTCCGTGGCAATCCATCTGGATAAGGGTTGAGTATTCTCTCTTACTAACTCCTATGGCATGCATCTAGTGATTTCAACTCAGTTTTACCTTTTTTGGGTGGTATGTCATCCTAGCATGATATTTCTCCCAAAAGAGCTTGGGTGTGAATCCCAGAATAAACTTCCTCATTCTCCCCATCACTAGACCATATCCTTTCTTACCTCTGATCCATGGCCCATCGTGTCTGTATTGGCTGGGTATAAATGGGTGGTGCTTGAGCCTTGTGCGTGCTCCACTCCCATGTGAGTCCATGGCTTGTCTGCCGCTCATACGTTTGCCATTACTTGTGGATTTGTATAGTCTTGCTACGCGTTCTGCTACTTGTTTTTTTAACCCTTTGTGGCGTGAATGAGTCACTAGGTCTTCATTCTCTGAATCTCGTTTCTTCATTGGGCTGGGTTTTGCTTGGGTATGGACCTTTCCTTCTTCAATTCATCCCCTGTCTTCTCTTACTTTTAGTTTGTAAGTTGGCTAATACTCTTGCCACACCACTCCATTACCTCTGCCATGTTATCACTTAGCTCGTGCTTGTTGGGCCTCCTTTGGGCTTGCCATGTATTTTTCCTTTACTCAGTTCACGTTGCCCAATACTTCTACTGGATTAATTCTCATGCCATCTTGGGCTTCCTCGGCCCATTTTATTCCTTTGGGCATCCTTGGTCCGTTTTATTCCTTTGGCATCATTGGCCCATTCTATTCCTACATTCCCATGGGCTTTTGCTTAATCTTTCGGGCTTCCGCAAACCAATTATCATATCCTTTACTTTCAGGCATTGTTGGCCTTTGCATTAACCCCATTTACTAATTCATTTCTTTGGGCCCCTCCGGCCCACTTTTGCTTGCTTTCCATTTCTTATAATTCCCATAGACTTACTACTTCCTTTTCTAGGCTCTCTTGGGCCCGTTTGCATTCTTTGTGGCATTTTTTCTTTTTACTACTTTATAGGCCCGTGGACCATTATTCCTGCCATTTGGGTTTAATGGTTTTCCCTACTTTGCTAGCTCTTCTTCCTTCACCTCTTTCATATTGTTGGGCTTATTCTTGCTATTGGGCTTCTTCTGCCAAAATGGGCATCAACATTCAACCCCTTGAGCATATGAAATGCTCCTGCGGTTCATATGCGAATAAAAAGTCTTTTCTTCTTCTTCTTCTTTTCTTTTTTCTCGCAGGCTTTTTCAAACAGTGGGCCTCGTCTTATTTTCTTTCTTGCCATGAACAGTGTTTTCTCAGATTTCCCAGTTTAGCAGTTATTCTAAAACACATTTTTTGCTTCATTAATACGATGCTTCTTTTGAAGATTGACCCATTGCACCCTACACATCATCTTTATTGTTGTTAGTACTTAAACTTATCCCTTTCCATCATTCGCACTAAACATCTTTTCATTCCCTTTTTTTCCTTACCGTGTCTTCTTCCTCAAACACCCTTACCAATCTACTTTAACCAAATATCTCTTCATGACACTGGCAAAAGGCAAGGGTTCTTCCCGCCATAAGGAGAAGGAAATTGCCGTCGACGATCCTGTCGGCAAAGTCCCTGGAGAAGATGCTCCCCTCTCCGAATCGGAACACTCCGAGGAGGAGGAAGGGAGTCGTGACCTAGATAGTGAGTGCGCTCCTCTCATTGATCTGTGGTATGATACTCACATGCATTTCCTGGTGGTGCCCGGTGATTACTTGCCTCCGTGGTCGGGTTATGTGTGGCTCTCTGTTTGCCATCGTGATACAGAGGTGTTTTGGACCGCTTTGGCTTCCTCGATCCTTGATCTCGATATACGCTAAGGAAATTCACTCCCCGTGCCCATTCTCCGCACTGCTACCCATACCTTCTTCCTTGCTTGCGGCGAGATTATCGTGACTTTGGAGGATGTGGCAAACCAAATTTTGTTGCCCATTCTTGGTGATGTAGACCTAAGTGCTATGGAATTCTTTCTCGAGGAGGAGGCTGTGGAGGCCGAGTTGAAGAAGGGGATTGGTTGCAACGCGAAGTTGTCGCATTGGGTTAAGGCTTTCTCCAAGGCTTCCTAACGTAATCTATCGTGTGGCCTTTGTTGCATTTTGACTCTGTAAGTTCATCTTTGGCTTTCACCCTCATTATGTTGTAAAACCTCTTTATTTTTGCTTAGCCATAAAGATTTCTGCTGGGGTGAGTCTGCCATTAGCCACTATGTTTCCGGGTCATCTGTATATGCAGTTAGATATTTTGTAGAGTGATGAGAAGTAGGCTGGATCCTGCCATATAGTTACTAATTTTACCCATAGTACTATCTTGCAGCATCTACTATGGGAACATTGTGCTAGGCACTTGGCTAAGTGCAAGTCTGTCCATTTTGCCAAAGAGAAGTACTGTTCGTGTCCGAAGGTCATTACTGATTTTTGTGATCGTTTTGTATCTGACTTTCCGTCAGTTATTTGCTAGGTTAGGTTGAAGTCATTTGGGCATCCTGTTGTGGAGTTCTTTGATAAAGGAGTTGGTTTTCGTTGGAGGGCATATAGGAATCTAGGCACTGGTTACACATGCGCTGATTCAGTTATGGGTTGCTTTGCTGATATGGCTGGGACCACCACCCCGTTGACTGCCTTTGACGAGATGGGGATCACATAAATTGGTGGCCACTAATGCTGGGTGGCTACCTTACCTTGTTGATGAAGGGGTCCGGTTTGTGCATTATTCAGTCAACAGAGTAAGGACGCAGTTTGGGCTGGATCAAGACATACTTGATGATTTCTTTGCCATCCTAGAGTCTGCCACTTCTGTCCAACCATTCCAGCAGCCTAGTGCTTTTGAGTTATGGAGCAGATGTTTTACAGTAATCACTATTCCAGGTTCATAGAGGGAGGGTCTTTGCATAGCTGCGATGCATGGGTATTGGTAGGCTAGGATGACTTCTTTGAGAACGAGTTGGGCAGTCGTGGGTTTTCCCTTATTCCTCTTGATGGTTTTCACACTATCATTTTTGCCAACCCTCAGTTACTTCTTCCCACCAAGTCTAAGGTGGCGTATGTTAGGAAGTAGAGTCGGTTTGCTATATTTGAGTGGCAGGTAAAGGAAAAGAGATGACACTTGTATGCTGGTAAGTACCATATAGGTTGGGGGAAGAAAGTGAAGGTGGTAAATCTTCCTGCGCCTGTGAAGAAGGGCTCGGTGTCTCGGTTTGCCAAGCCCAAGTCTGCCAAGAGAGGTGATGACTTTTCTGAGACTTGCTCTGATATTGTTCCCTATGAGGGTAGCCTCCTTTCTGTAGGTAACATAGTTCTTGAGGGTTCTCCTTCTCCTTCTGCTTATACTCGTTCCAACAGGTGCCCTACTGTAGGCAAGCCCAAGCTTACTACTCCACGGCTATCCACGTATGCTCCTCCTTCTAGCAAGACCCGAGGCAGTAAGAGGAAGACATCCCCACCACCTCCATCCACCACTAATGAGAGGAGAGTATGTTATCTCTAATCTTGCTTCTTCTTTATTTTTTCTTATACATGGGGCTTTCCCATGGTATAATTGCACATGCATGCTCATTTATCTCCATCTTTTCTCCCTTTTTTTGTTGCTTCCTAGCAGTTTAAGCATAAGGAGGATACTTCTGCCACCCACCCCATTTTGCTTGATGAGCCCGAGTTAGAGGTATATCCCTTCCTTTTGCATGCATTCCCATTGCCATGTGTTACCATGTACTTTCCCTCATTTATTTTATTTGTTATTTATATATATCATTATTCATTCTTCTTTCTTCTCTTCCCCTTTTCTTTTTTGTTTTCAGGCTGACCCTGAGCCCCTTTCTGTTTATCACCCCATGAATGAGGGGGTTTCTGTTGCCATGGGCACACCCATGGAAGATTTCTTTGATGGGGCGAACATAGTGGTTGAGGCCATGGCCTTTACTTCTGTTGCTGTGCAGGGAGTTCTTGTCGAGACTTCGATTCCTTCACCTAAGCTTGGTCTTGTTGAAAAGAGTGCCTAGACTGAAGGGGTTGGTGAGTCGGTACTTATTCCTGCCGAGGTCCTTACTCCTCTGAAAGGAATTAATCCTGTGGGTGCACCTCAGACCGGGAGTGCTTCTCTTGCTACTCCTCACGTCATCTTTGCTAGTGATCCCTTTGTTTCTCTCTCTCAAGCCGTAAAGGACGGCTTTTCCTTGGTGGTCATGCCTTCATCTATTCCCAGTTTTGCTACCCGTGGGCTTGATGCAGATTTATCTTCTGATGAGGAATCTGAGGAGATCTTGATGATTCTGAGGATGAGCTTGTCATGAAGAAGAGAGTTTATGATTCTGATGAGGATGATGGTAGTGATCATGAGACTGAGGCTATGGGTATATATCTCTTGCCCTTGTTAGACCTTCTCTTCTCCTTTTTTTTTTTTTGGTAACTTCCCGATGCAATTCTTTGATTATTCTATAAGTTTATTCCCTTAGCCACATATATTCCTGAGGAGCCCTAGATTGTAGCAGACACTGTGATGACTATAGCCCCTATTTTTTCCACATCTGCAGCCCTCATTCCCATCGGTCTTGGTACTTTTTCTTTCTCCCATGTCTTCTTTAATATTCATTACGAATTTATTCCTTCATCTTGTTCATCCCTCATGTTATATTTCATGTTTCTCTCCAAGTCTAACTCTTGTTGAGGTGCCTCGTTTTTCTCGGTTTGAAGTTGGTAGCAGTTTTGCCATAGTTGCTGATCCAGTGAGTGAGGCTGCTACTTTCTTCGTTCGGTTTGACTAGCCTGAGACCAGCAACCTTTATGAAGAAGGTTTAGCCTACTGTGGATCCCATAGATGCTTGCATCGAGGTTTTGAAGAAAGAGGTGGCAGACCTAGAGGCACGTCGCGAGTGCCATCTTTCTAGTGTTACTGGCCTTAGCTGCTTTAGAGATTAGACCCTTATCTCAGGCTTTTGATGAGACTTATTACATTGTGTAGTTCCTTGTTTATTTTTTTCCCCTATGTTTATCTTCTTCTCCTTTTCATCCTACCCAGTACATTTCCTCATTTTCTCTAGCACTTATTTGATGACTTATACATTTTGGGTTTGTAATCTATTATGATACATCTGCTACTATTTTTGCTATGGTTATTGCTATGACTATGATACAATATACTTTCTTTCCTTCTGGCTAATATTTCATAGTTTTCATTACTTTTTACAAGTGAAAACATACTACAATACTTTCTTGTGACATCATCCCTGGTAAGGGTGATCACTTTGGAGGAAAAAAAAAAAAAAAAAAAACTAAACAGGAGAGAGGATTAACTACACAATGTCTCTTAGGCATTATATCGCTTTAACCATTTGCAGTTAATGGGATTCATTAGATCTTTTCCATCCATCTGGGCCAAACGATAATACCCGTTTGCATGTGATTCCTTTATTACAAAGGGTCCTTCTTATTTTGGTGAAAATTTAGATGATCCTGCCATACCTCGCCTTGTGTGATTCGCTATTTTTAGCACAAGTTGTCCTTTTACAAACACCATTTCCTTGGTCATCCTACCATAAGTTTTAGTCATTTTTTTGTTTGTATCTGCGGCTATACTCTTAAGTCTCTTCCCTTTTTTCATCTAATCCTTCTAGGTCTTCGCATCTTTCTATTATGAAAACTTCCTTCTTCTTTTCTTTCTTCTGTGCCTGCATGACCTTTAAGGAGGGTGTCATCACTTCAGTTGGGCTCGTCACCTCCATTTTGTAGACTAAGGAAAAGGGTGAAAATCTCGTGGCAAACTTGGGTGAGCTTCACTAGGCCCAAAGGGCGTCTGGTAGATGCATTGCCCATCCCCTAGTATATTCTTGATTCATCTTGCTAATAATCTTGATGAGAGTCTTATTATCTTTGCCTGCCCATTCACTGGGGAATAATATGGTGATGACTGGTGGTGTTTGATTTGATAGAACTCTAGCATCTTTCTTACCTCACTATTGACATATGGTGTGCCATTGTCACTAATGATCTTGTGACGTACTCCGAACCCGGTAATTATGTTCTCTTTGGCAAAATTTCCCATGGCACCTCTTGTGGATTTACGGAGTGGTATGGCTTCTGCCCATTTGGTAAAGTACTTTGTCGCCATAAGGATCCATATGTACCCAAGCGATGGTGGATTAACTGGTCCCACTAAGTCAAGCCCCTAGGTGTGGAAAGGCCATGGGGTGACCATGCTATGCAAATTCTGTGGGTGAGTGTGAATCAAGTTGGCTTGTACTTGGCAATTGTGGCATTTCTTCACAAATTCTGCTGTGTTTTTCTTCATAGTGGGCCAATAATAACCCATCTACAACAGACACCATTATAGCTTTTTCTTCCCTTAGTGCTCCCTTCATTCCCCTGCATGTATCTCCTTTATCATTTCTCTTGCTTCTTTAGGACCCAAATATCGTAATGGGTCCTCATCGTACCCTTTCTTAAAAAGGATTCCCTGATGCAAAAAGTAGCGCATTGCTAGCCTTTTAAGTTTATATTTTTCACTATGTTTCTGTGACAAGATACCTTTTGTCAGGTATTGCACAAACGGACTTCTCTAGTTTTCGCTAGTGAAAATAACGTTACACTCCTCATTGTTTGTTGCAAAATGGCAGGCCTTGCATTGTGTTTGGACTAGGTCTGCATCCTTACCCATGCTTGGCCAATTAAAACCTGCTCTCTAGAGTCTGCGCTAAAGGCTTATCTCTTTGCTGAACCCACAGGTTCTGCCATGCACTTTCTTCAATTTTCTTTAGGCCTCTTCTTGCCTTACACATCTCAACAGAATTCCTCCTGGCATCCTGTGGTATAATTCCCCTTTCACCAAGGTGTAATCCTTCAATGTCTTTAAATCTGCCATATCTCCTTCTTTCATTAAGGATTCCTTTATGGGGATTCTCCAGTCCTCCTCACACCTTTCTTCTTAAAACCTTTCCTACAGTATTTCAACAATAGATTCCGCTTATTGACTTCAACCTTGGTGTTACTTCCTTTAAATGCTATTTGTGATCCCAATGTATCTGTGTATTAATTCTCGCTCCTCTGAGCATGCCCTATCTCAAATGTTGAAAATCTTTCCTCCATTTTCTGAGCCATCGTCCTGTATAGAGCCAAACTGGGTTCCTTCAAAGAGAAACTTCCTTTGGCTTGGCAGGCCACCAGATTGGAGTCACCTATCACCTTCAAATGCTTGATCCCCATTTTGAGGGCTGTGGGTGAGATAGGCCTCATATTCTGTGGTATTGTTTGAATAAGGAAACTCCAATTTGAATGAGAGCATCATGGCTTCTTCTCCTTCATGATAAAGGACTATTCCTGCCTCTTGAGTGGGCTATGGAAGAACCGTAAAACTTCATCACCTACTACTCTTAAATTATCTCTGCTGCTGCTATTTCCCCTAGAACTTTGTCATCCATCAGGAATTCCTCTTTTCTTGGGAATTGTGCTAATAAATGTAGCCTGACTCTTTACTGCCTTGGGTGTTTCTGCCTTCAAATCATATTATGACAATTATAACAACCACTGGGATATCCTCTTAGAGAGGATTAGTTGTCGCAGTAGAGCCTTGATTGCGTGGGACTTTGTCATCAACCATATCTCATAGGCTAGAAAGTAATGGCGTAACCTTTGTGATGTGTATACTATTACCAGGCATGATCTTTTTGCTCTAGGATAGCGGGTTTCCAAATCCTTTAAAGCGCGACTTACGTAGTAGACTAGTTGCTCAACACCACTTCCGTCTTCTTGGGCGATCAACGCATTGATGGCATATGAACTGGAGGCTAAGTAGAGCAACAATGGCCTTTTGCGGATTAGGGCTTGCATTATAGGAAGGTTTGTCATAATCTGCTGTAGCCTTTGAAAGGCTGTTTGTTGTACTTCTCCCCACTCGAACCTTTGTCCCTTTTTGAGTAATTTGGCAAAGGCTGAAGTGATTGACACTAAACCTGGGATGAACCTCCGGATGTAAGAGACCTTCTCTAGGAAACTCTTCAATTTTTTCACCGTGGTAGGCGGCTTTATGGTTGCTATGGTTGTAACTTTGGCTGGGTCCACATCTATTCCCCTGCTGTGGACTAGGAACCCCAAGAATTTCCCAGAAGACACTCCAAAGGCACATTTGAAGGGATTCATTCTCAGCTTGAAAATTCTGCATCTTTCAAACCCCTTTCTTAATACCTTGGCATGGTTTTCTCGTCTCCTTGACTTTATAACTATGTCATCCACATAGTCTTCTAGCTCACGATGCATCATGTCATGGAATATGGTGGTCATTGTGCATTGTTAAGTTGCGCTTGTATTTTTCAACTTAAAGGGTATCATAGTGTAGTAAAAATTGCGTATGGGTGTTCTGAAAGCAGTTTTCTTTGCATCTTTTGGTGTCATTCAACTCTGGTTGTATCCGCTGAATCCATCCATAAATGTGAACGTGGTGTTTCCTGCTGTAGAATCTATCAGGAGGTTTATGTTTGGTAGCGAGAATTTGTCCTTCGGGCAGACTCGGTTGAGATTTCTGAAGTTTACGCAGCACCTTATCTGCCCATTCTTCTTCTTCACTGCACGATATTGGACAACCATCGCGGATGCTAGATGGGCTTAATGAAACCAGCAGCCAATAGATTTTGCACCTCTTTTACTATCTGTTCTTCTATTTCGGTATGAAACACTCTGGCAGGCTAAGTCACCGGCTTAGCCTTGAGATCTAGGTTGAGAGTGTGCACTACCAATCCTGGGTCTAGCCTGAGTATCTCGCTGTAGTCACATGGGAAGACATCCCTGAATTCTTTCAACAACAATTTCAATTCTAACTTTTCTTCCCCTGATAGTTTCGAACTTATCGAAATGTGTCTTGGCTTCTGTGGGTCAGTGCCCAAATTGACTTCTTCCAATTTCTTTTTTGCTGTTGCTTGTGTATCCTCTTTTGTTGTAATTACTTCCTCTTCTTTCATATTGCTTTCTTTTTTCAAATTTTCCTAGGCTACACAGTACACCAAACTTTTATACTATGGCCCCTGTTTGGGGCCCCATTGCGTATCGCGTGTTGGCCTCGCGCACTTCCATAACTTGTAGATTATTCTGCCATTAGGGGTTCAAACCTTGACGCATCACGGTGCATCACCTAACTCTAAGGTGGGCGTTTCTTTCCTCTTTTTCCTTTGCATTAGCAGCCCTTTCAAGTCGGGCTCCGGGTCATCTTGAGTATCCTCCCATCTAAGAATGAAGGTGCCCTGTGGTTTAGACATTGAGCTCTCACCAGACGGTGCCCACTCATTATAAAACACGGTTTCTACTAGATGAGCCTCTGCTTGCTCGAAGGGTAATGAGTTTGCTGTTATTTGTATCACTCTGCCATTTAGCCTTCCCTTCACACATTGATGGTAGGTAGATGGGACCAATCGGTGTTTATGCAACCATAGCCTTCCCAGCAACACATAGTATGAGACTTCAGTTTTTACCATATGGAAGCGGGCTAAGGAGACTATTGGTCCCACTTTCAACCACAACTAGATGTGGCTTGCGGTATATTCACCTCTTCCCTCAAATCCTGTCACCTCCATTAGGCACCCCTGTATTTTCCTTTCTAAAATTCTTGCTGCTTGCATTGTACCTAGCAAAATAAGGTTTACAGAAGTGCCCATATCGACTAAAGTCCTTTTGATGGGGATTTGATTTATGGAAGGGGTCTCCTATAATCTGAATATCCCACTTCCATGTCTTCATCATTAAAAGCGATCTCGTTTGTGTCTTGCAAGAGAGCTTTGTCAGCTCTGGCTTCTGCTGTCAAGCATTCTATTCCTACCCCCGAGACAATGTTCACCAAAGCCTTTGTGACAATTCTTTGCTCATTTATTGTGAGTTCCAACTGATCGAATAGGTTCTTGAACTTAGAACTTTTCTACAAGGTGGTAATTGTTGCGGCTGTCAGGGTTGGCCTTTCCTCTTCGTCTTCCCCTGGATTTGCACAAATGACAACTGCTGCCACTCCTTTCCCTTATGGTTTGGGAGTGGGTTTCTTTGGACTTTTGGCTGAGATAACTTGAGAGTTCCTTATTTGATTCTTCGATGTGCCATTCTACGGAGCGCCCATCATTCTATGTTAGGGTGTTGCACATAATTTTGCAAATGGCATAAACGCGGGTCTCTCCGCTTTTCTTCGATATGTTCTTTGGAAACTCGATTGGGCTTGAAGACCCCATCTGTGATCCATTTATCTAGGAGCACATCTAGCTCCTTTGGTGTACATGGCAATGGCAGATGGGTCTCATACTCCCTCCGATCCGATTTCCTCTTTCTTTCACTAGTAGATACCGCCATGGCTTGTGGAGTGGTCTTTTGTTCTTTAGGCTTGTCAAAACTAGGGCCCATTGATTGGGCGGTCTTCCTAGCTTTTTGTAACAACTGTGTGAATTGGGAGATTTCTAAATTCTCCAAAACAGCTTTGTATTCCATAATCATGTTACCCATGCACATTTCTACTAATGTCTTTTCCTTACAATGATTATAGCAGTCAAGAGCTATGTTTCTAAACCTCTCGATGTATTCCATTAGATCTTTGCCGCTTCTTTGCTTGGTTGCTTGCAAAGTTGCGAGCATTATTGTTTTTTCTCCATGAAAATATTTAGTGCAAAACACATCTACCATGTCATCCCACGTTGGGATTGACCTTGGTTTCAAACCGGTGTACTAAGTGTACGCACAATCACATAGGGATTTGGAAAATTCCTGAAGATACAAGTCCTCGTTTGTCGTGTAGGGACCGAGGGCGTTAATAAACTTGCTCACAAGTTCGATAGCACTTTCCCTTTTGCCATCGTATTGTGCAAAAGTTCAAGGTTCATACCTTTCAGGATATGGCTTGCTAAGTATTCTCAGCGGATAAGGAAGTCATCATGTGTAAAAACTTTCCTTAGGTGCTTTGGCCCTTTCTTGTTCTGGAAGTGCTGCAACTTCGGCCATTGTGATGATACGATGCTCCACATTTGGTGGACCACCCCCTGCAAGGGTTTCGTCTTTGTTTGCCGCATGCTCTGGGTTATGATGGCTTCCTTTTTCTCTTGTCTGCTACTAGGAATGCTGCACGGATTGTAGTACCTTAATGAAAAAGTTCACATTATCAACAAGAACTCTTTGTTGCTATTGTGGTCCAGCCCTTGTTCCATTAGCACCTTCCTCTTGGTTAGGCTGGAGTTGGTGGGGCATTGTTGGTCTTGACTTTGCCTGCGATGGCACAGTGCTCATGTTCCGCGTCATCTTTGATCTCGGATGCATAACTTGTAAGGGTCTTATTTGCCTTCCCTGTCCTTTTCCCAACTCTCACTGGAGTTGCCAATTTAAATGTGGTGAGCCTTTTTGTATTTCTGGGTTGGATTGCTTCTTGCTGCGCTGTGGCCTAATTGTTCTGGGGTAGGAGAGTCGGGACTAACTCGATTGAAACTCACCTCAAGCTAGCTTGTGCTCAAGCTAGGACCCTTTTGCCAAGATCTTGATCACGTGCCCACGGTAGAGGATGCTATTATAAAAATGTTATAGTAGGAGGCATATAATATAATAGGATAACAAAAGGTATGTTAATTGCCAACAAAAGATAATATTTAAACCACTTTCTCAATAAAAACACGGTTATGTGAATATAGCAGAAATACATTAGCGACAATAAAAAAGAATAATATTAATGCTTAATCAATCACAATAAAAGAGGGGAATGGGAATTAGCTTGCCGTGCTTGGTTCCTTAGTATATTTAAGTCTAAGAAAGGAACCAATCTCCAATGGAGGCAACCTCATAGGGAAATCCCGCCATGGGAATTTCCTATTTTGAAAGAATGGACCTAAATGGCTTAATCTTAAGTCCTTTAACTTGCTAGAGAGTAGGCTATTGAAAGGGAGAGAAGGGAGTAGTCTATTGGTGCATGCTTTATCACACTCTTTTTTTCCTTACTTTACTTTTTTTTATCCTCTCTATTTCTCTCTGCCTTCTATTCTCTTTCTTGTTCCTATATTTCCTCCATTCTTCCTTGTTTTTTGTTGTTTTCTTTCTTGTTATTTTTCTCTCTTGTTCCTCCTTACTCCTTACTCTTGCCTCTTCCTTTATTGTGTACAAGTAAGGCCTTTTTATATTGCCTACCGTGATAAGTTTTAATATTTTACCCCTTAACTACTTTTGGCTTGGTGTGGGTGTCTTTACCAGGCCACCTCCTAGTTTGCTGGTTGCTCAGCCTTCACCACTACCCTGTACTAGCTATGCCACGTTCCATTCCCAGACAAAAGAATTTTGTTTCATTTTCTTGTTTTCCGTGGCATTCCCATCCTGATAAGGGTTGTGTATTCTTCTTACTAACTCCTATGGCATGCACCTAATGATTCCAACTCAGTTTTACCTCTTTTGGGTGGTATGTCATCCCAGTAGGACATTTCTCCCAAAAGAGCTTGAGCGTGAATTCCATAATAGACTTCCCCCTTCTCCCTACCGCCAGACCATACCCTCTCTTATCTCTGACCCATGACTTACCATGCTCGTATTGGCTGGGTACAAGTGGGTGGTGCCTGAGCCTTGTGCGTGCTTCACTCCCATGTGAGTCTATGGCTCGTCTATCGCTCATGCATTTGCCATTGCTTGCGGATTTGTTTGGCCTTGCTGCATGTTCTGTTGCTTATTTTTTTAACCTTTTGTGGCGTGAATGAGTCATTATGTCTACATTCTCTGCATCTCGTTTCTTCCCAGGGCTGGGTTTTGCTTTGGTACGGGCCCTTTCTTCTTCAATTTAGTTATTGTCTTCTTTTACTTTTAGTTTGTGGGTTGGCTGATACTCCTGCCACGCCCCCTTATTGCTTCTGGCATGTTATCACTTAACTCGTGCTTGTTGGGCCTCCTTTGGGCCTGCCATGTATTTTTCCTTTACTCAGTTCGTGTTGCCCAATACATCTGCTGGGTTAATTCTCATGCCATCTTGGGCTTCCTTGGCCCATTTTATTCCTTTGGGCATCCTCGGCCCACTTCATTCCTTTGGGCATCCTCGGCCCATTCCATTCCTACATTTTTATGGGATTTTGCTAAATCTTTTGGGGCGTCCTCGACTCAATTATCATATCCTTTACTTTCGGGGTTTGTTGGCCTTTACCCCAACCCCATTTACTAATTCCTTTCTTTGGTCTCCTCTGGCCCACTTTTGCTTGCATTTCATTTCTTATGATTCCCATGGGCTTACTACTTCCTTCTCTGGGCTCCCTTGGACCCGTTTGCTTTCTTTGTGGCATTTTTTCTTTTCACTACTTTATAGGCCTGTGGACCATTATTCCTGCCATTCGGGTTAATGGTTTTCCTTACTTTGCTAGCTCTTCTTCCTTCACCCTTTTCATATTGTTGGGCTTCTTCTTGTTATTGGGCTTCTTTTGACAAAATGGGCATCAACAATTATCATACTAAAATTTTTTAATTTGACATTATTATTGAACTTTTTGTAGAGAAAGAAAATTTCTAACCTACCACAAGCTGCCACATCATATCACTAAGTCCACACGGTATACTACTACTGGGTTCCATTGCCAATATTTGGAGACCAACATAAATTTGCCAAGTATCACTAAAACAAAAGCATAGAAAACATGCAAAAGCCAATCACATGTTGACACATGTTGGCAATGATACAAGCAAGCCAATTGAGTGTGACTTTTTCCATCTTGAAAATTAAGACATTTCAGCTAATCAAATGACACTGTGTGTCTTGGAGAGAAAGTCTTAAAACTCCTCCATTCAAATTGTGACATATGACACCAATCAAATTCCACCATGTGTCACTGCCAAATTAGTAATGCTCCTAAGGGCTCTTTGAGGGGGACATGCCCGGTCTCATTACTTGAGTTGGAACGATAAGCAGGATGAGGGGGCAGCGTGTGGAGGCACCTTCCTCCACATGATGCTCCAAGGCCATGGCAAAGTGGGACCATGGTGGGTAAAGTTAGTTTTGATGATGGGCAGTAGTTGGTGGTGCTGACCATATTTGGTGGTGCATGGCAATGATGGCTTGTTGGCTGGTTGCTTATGTGTGGGCTTGGTGGTTATGTGTAAGGCAGGGTTGGGTTGCTATGATGATTAGATGTTGTGTGCAAAGCATTGGACTAGTGGGTGCTGGCTGATGCATGGACAGATGCTTGTGGGCTAATGGTAGTTACTTGGTGTGTTGCATATGGACATCCTGTGTGGGTTGTATTGTTGATGGGAGAAGACTTTGGCATGGGCCAAGCCTCTCAAAATGTGGGAAACATGTTGTGTGGGTTGCAGTGTGATGGGCAGAAGTCCTATGATTTGCTGAGACATGGGCTGTGAATGTGATGATGTGTATGAGCAATTATAGGGCAGTTACCAAGCAGTTTCTAACTTTCTTGATGATTAGACTTGCTGTGTAGGGGCTGAAAACGTGGAGAGTAGACCAAGATAGCATCAGTTGAAGGTGTCTTAAGTTAGACCATAAGTGGCAGAATGTCCAAGACTCAAGCAGTTACTAGGCAGTAACTACCATAGCAGTTATTTCTGTGTATATGACCCTAAGGTTATTTGGGGTGTCAACAGTAGAGTGTATTTTGCCTTAAAGAAAATTATGTGTATTTCTCTAGGCTTGTAAAGGGTTTCCTTTGTACTTGAGATTGAGTAATAAAGGTTAGGGGTGGATTCCCTGTAAACATAGTATGTGTTTTGTGTGTATGAGTCCTTATATATTCTGTTCTAAGTGTTCTTGCAATGTGTGTGTGTGGTGTTGGCTAAGACGACTTAGGGCCATCATAGGTAGAAAATTGAGTGAAAAAAATTTTAACCCTGTGACAATTTATAGCCCTGAGTCCCTGACTGAAGTGAATATAGCTTGCTGGTAAATGAGGCATTTTATTTGTTAGATCTAAAATAATTATAGATTGTGCATTGATTCATTTATCCTTATATTGATCAATATTTATATTGGGTTTGCTAGCATTTAAGTTTAATTAAAAATGTGAACTCTTTGTGCAGTTTGTATGATTAGATATTCAAGCCCAACAAGTTGCTTCCAAATGCTGATTTTCACTTGTTCAAGGCTGGAATTGAACCCAAATGGGATGATTCTGAGTGTGCTGCCGGAGGAAAGTGGTCCATCACTAGTAGCAAAATGGCCAACCTTGATACCATGTGGCTTGAAACTGCAAAAATCTCACTTGAACATAATATTTTAATAAAATTGGAATAGCATTAAGATTTGATTTTGGAATCGGATGGGTTTGTTCTTGGCATGTAAATTCATTTTTTTAAAAATATTTTAATAAAAAAAAGTGTCACATCAGTTAAAAAGATGCTCTGTCATTGTTCCGATAGCCACATCGACAATAACACTAACATAAATAACCAGAAGGACTAACCGTGCTATTTTTTTAAACATAAAAGACCAATAATACCCACTTGAAACTTGAGAGACTAATTGTACTTACGAGGTAAATTTTAGAGACCAATAGTGTAGTTTTGCCTTTCATTAAAAAGCCCAATACTTTCTATTGAAAAGCCTTTAGAGGGTATTTTCACATAAAACCATTTTTCCAAATAAAACGGGCCTTTTCTCAAAAATGGTTTTGAAATGGTGCTTGACCTATGGCTTAAATTAATTAAGCCCATGGCCTATCAATAAGCCAACAAGCCTATGGATGATATAAAATGTTTGAATGATTTGAGATGATCATTGATCACCACAGTCTAGATGACTCGATTCATCAGGCAGGTTAGATGCCTAACACATTCCCAATTCTATAATTTAGCATCCAAATTTTGATCAAGGGTTAATAAATTAGACTCATCCTTATAATTTTCTCATTTTAGATTGTAAGCTGTAACTAGAAATCAAAGCATTGTATTTTTGTTTTAAATTATATTTAGGACTAAATCATTGTAATTTTTAGTTATTTTCAAGAGATGTACAATTTTCAATTCATCAATAAAAGTGATGTATTTTTTCAATTTAGTTTCTTATTTTCTCTATTAAAAAAAGTGGTGACTTTATAGTAAAACTCTTGATCTAGGAGGGAAAATAACAACAGTAAGATCCTCTCCACTATTTCTTGAGAGGCAACCAACATGGCTTTCGCTCCATTTGCAATGGGGCTTGAGGGGTGCGGTCTCTCACATACTTACAACCCTTCCCTTTTATGTTTCGGATAAGAAATTTTATTTCTATTTTATGAAAGTGTGATGTTGTTCAATTTTGTAATGGAAATTGTAGTGTAGCTAAGGTTATCGTTCCACTAAGAAAAGGAAAACAAGAACACGTCAAAGCACTAATAATATATAGAAAAATATGATTGAAACTTAGGAAAAAGAAAATTTGGTAAAATTAAACAATTAAAATCACTAAGGCATTAGGGTTTGTCCACCAATATTGTTAAGCATCCACTTCCAATCCAATTTAGTACACAATTGGGTAAGTAAACACATAAATTATGTAATTGGAAGATTTAGAAATAAGCTTTGTTAATAATACTCTCTTTGGTTGATAATATTCATCAATTGGTCTAACAATTTAGTCTAGAAAATATAACTTTGCTAGAAAAAAACCCAAGAACATCACATAACCCAGAGAATACTATGGCAAAAGTAATATCTAACAAGATTACCACGTTTTGCTAGAGAGAATATAAAACCCTGTTCTAACAATAAGAAGATTCAAAGGATAGACTTATGAAGAATTAGAAATTAAATTTCAATCTAACAAAACAATTATAAAAAGAGAAGAATTGATTTCAATAATCAAAATGTGAAAAACATGCTTGGATTAAATAGTGGACAACTTACAACATTGGGGATTCACCCCTAACCATAGCTTAGGTTCTTAAACTTTCATAGAAAATAAAAATTCTAAAAAAATGATGAAAAATAAGGTTTCCCAGTTGCCAAAACATGGCTGTCCTTGTATCCTTTTAATATTTATAATATTCAAAACCCTAAAATACATGCTCCCAAAAAGGAAAATATAAAATGTCAATTCACGTTTTTCAATAGTGTGTCAACTTCCAGATTGATTTTGGCCTTGAAAATAGCAGATTTTGAAGTTTTGGTAGACTACAAAGTTTTAGATCATCAAGTCCTATTTCCGTAGCCCAAAGAATCAAGTCAATTTGATATCGGGGTAAAAAGATATGGCCAAAATACAAAACCGGTCAGAATATTTTCATGTCAAGATGTTTTCCATCTTTGGCTCAAACGAATTTCACATATTCGTCCTAAAAAATAGTTGCATATTATTTCATATATTTTTTATTGAAACCCATTAATAACATTCGTGTTAAAAAAATTAACACTATACATTTAAATGATTTTTTTTTTTTTTTTATAAAAATGTTTTACTTTTCCCATAATTTTTATCTCATTATCAAATAAATTTTATTGTCGTGATTTTTCTTTCCTTTACATTAAGAATGATACCATAATTATTTTAACACTAAAATTTTATATATTGTAGTATTTTTTTTTTAAAAATAATATATATTATAGTTAAAAGAGATTTTAATAAAACAAAGGCATAGTCTCAAATTTTATATAATAATATTTTGAGTGTTATATAAATAGTGTTAATATATTGAAATATTTGTATGGACATTTTATGTAATATTATTCACCCAAATAATATAAATACAATTTTATTCATTGTTTCGCTAATGGTGTCTTTTTTATTTATTTATTTTATATATATATAGTTTCAACTTATGAAATCTGTTCCTGATGAACCCAATAGATTTTTAGTGTAAGCAGAGATTGAACCTAACCTATGGTGTCCGCTTTTTTATTATCAGACCAAGACACCCATCAGTTTTTGGTGTAGGCAGAAATTGAACCCTAAATCTTTTATTTAACCATTAGAGACTTTACCAGTTGAGTTAACTAGAACCCACCACTAATAATGTTTATTAATTTGTAACGATTGTAAGTAGAAACAACAATTGTTTTTTGTTGATTATGGTTACGTTTTTGTTAAATTTTTACTTCTACCAAATATTTAAAACAACAATACTTTTGAGTTTCCATGCATCACAATTGTAATAATATTAATTTACATAAAAAAATCTTTAAAAAGAGAGTGAATGCACGAACTTATTACTAATTATGCTAAAAATCAACTAGCGTCTTAACCGGATAACAAAGAACAATTATTTTGGATTAAACATTACATCTTGAAATTCTATTTGTCTACATGAAGGACCTTGGAAAGTCCACAATGTCGTCCACAATGTCACATCTTGACATGTGTACAGCCAAAATTCCCATGGACCATGTTTATTGTGTGAGAAGCAAAGACCCAAAAAAAAGCCGAAGAAGAGAAAAATCCAATGTACAATTTGACCCCTCTCATTAACTTTATAAGCAAATGAGAGAACATTTTTCTAGTAATATGGTGCAAACGGCGACTCCTAAGCCCCACGTGCACCCCATCAGATATTTTCATCGCCCACCAATCACAAACCTCCAAATGTGGGACCCACTCCAACACTATTCCATTGCACTATTCACACGCGCTGTCATGGCGCGTGGTCATCCACTGTTCCCTTATATTGTAGAGGCGAGTGACCAATAGGCCCCAAAGAGACAGACGGAGAGAGAGAGAGAGAGAGAGAGCTAAGCGCACTTCACTTCTTCCTTTCGAGCACGCCGGTGACGGAACTTAAAAACACCCGCCTGTCACTACAGCACTATCTCCATCGCTCAGCAAAAAATTTCTTCATTTTCGATTCGATTCTGAGACTTTCGCTATCAATCTTTCCGAGCTATCTATTAATTTTTAGGTATGAATTCGATATACCCATTTGATCATTTTGTTCAAATTATGCATTTTTTTGGGGTTAAATTTGAATTTTATGTTGGTGGGTACTGTATAATTTGGGATACCCATTTGGATTTTATTTCCAGTTTGGTGTATATATATATATATATATATATATATATAATTTTTTTTTTTTTTTCAATCTGTGGGGTGCAAATTGAATTGGGTTCTCTCTCTTTAGTCTTTTCCGTGGATATTTGATGTTGTTTTGGTTTTTTGATACATGTAATGGCGTATTAGCTCTATAATTTTGATGCATATGCATTGGTTTGTTATGTGGGGATTGATTTGCATGTGGGGTAGTGTCTATTTTTTGTGAATTTCAGGTTTTTGGTGGAATTTGGTGTATTGGTGATATTTGATTCTTGGAGCCAGTTACCACTTATTTTGTTGGTTTTTCTTTTGGTTGGTTGACGTATCTATGGTAGCTTATGATAGAGCTAAGGGTGGCCCTGTTAAAAGTAAGTGGTGAAAGCTTTTGTGAATGATTAAGTTGAGGGGATTGGCTGGATAAGGTGGAATGTTTGACTAGATGTTATGTTTGGCCAACCTGAAATTTGTGAATTGGGGTGGGGTGGCTAACATGAATAGTGCTTTACCTATTTATATATATATAAAGACTGGCTAGTGCTTTAATGATGATCTATAATATGAAGTTTTGGTTGTTTATGTTTAGGAAGTGTGATATCATATCATTGTCTTTTGCTCATGGATTAGTGTTAGTGAATAGGATTTAATAGCATGTTACAGCTTTACTAGATTTGCCAGTCTTGAGATTTTTATGAGAATCATTTCATGTAAAGCCAGCTTTAATGGCTTTGCTTGGTGTTCTATACATAGCTGATTCCGGAAATGGCATTGGTAGTATACTGTTGCAGCACTAGAATCATTGATACAGTACCTCATTCAATACAAGGAAATCACTTCATTTTTTTCCCCTTTTAGATAATCCAAATGAATCAATATGTGTAACTTATACTTCAAGGATCAATGGAGTAGTCCTAAGTATTCTTTGTTCAGGAAAAGTTGGTATTGTCTTCGAGATAGGTATTAGTTAGTGCAGACATTGATTTTGTGGCAGAATTAGAACTTTGCAAGACTTGCCAAATAAGGTAGCTGCTGTTCTCTACAATTTTCCATCAAGAAGTTTTATAATGGCAATTCCTATTTTATCCTCTATTTTCTTATTTGTAGGTCTTGGGAGATTCGAGTAAGATGATAATGATTATTGAATATATAGTGCTGTGATGGTTGTTTGATGCATTGTCATGATTGGTCTAATTTTCTGATCTGGGTTTTGCTGTTTTAACAGTGGTTAAATCCTCCATGGTTAATGTACAGTATTATGACCGTTGACCTTTATTCTTGTCGCATTATGTGCAAGGTACATTTATTAAAGAAATCATGAAAATATTTTGAACTTCAATTTGTTCAATGAGTTATATTAACTTATTCCCACCTGTTTCTCACCATATCGGGGTGATTCTTTTGCTTTTTCTCCAAGAAATGGAGGAGTTCTTGGATAATGCTTCCTTGTGATAAATGTTTGAGACTATTGATGAAGGTAAATGTTACCTACTAGGTGGAAGAAGATTTTATTTGACTATTTTGCATTTTTTAAGGCCTAAGGACTTGGTGAATATAAAATGTGATCCTTCATTGGAGTAAGAAAAACTGATTTTGGCAAGGCTAAGGCAACTCCATATGCATTATTTATTAATACCCTAGATATCGTAGTTTGGCATGCTTGGGTTCCTTCTATTAGGGCATGGTTGATTCGGGATTAGTTTCTTATTAAATGTCCTGCATCCTGAGCTTTTCATTAGGCTATTATCCGTTTGAGAAAAGCTTGAATGCAACCTTCATTACTCTCATTCCAAAAAACTGCAGTAGTAGAAGTTAGGGACTTTTGGCCTATTAGTCTTGTTGGGGGTTTATAAAATAATTGCTAAAGTTTTGGCTACTCAACTACACACGGTCATGGGAGATATAATTTCAGCTTCAAGAATGCTTTTGTTCTAAATAGGCAGATTTTCGACCCTGTACTTAGTGCTAATGAATGCCTTGATAGTAGATTGAAGAATGGTCTACCAGGGTTACTTTGTAAACTAGATGTTGAGAAGGCTTTTGACCATGTAAATTGGGGCTTTCTTCTAAATTTGCTAGAGTGTAGTGGTTTCTCTAATAAGTGGAGGAGATGAATTTTCTTTTGTCTATCTATTGTTTGTTTTTCTATTCTTATTAATGGTTCTCCATGTGGTTTTTTCGAGAGCTCCAGAGGGTTGAGACAAGGCGATCATTTGTCTCCTTTGTTATTTGTTTTGGTCATGGAAGCTCTTGGAAGAATGTTGGATAAAGCTGTCTATGAAGGTCGCATGTTAGGTTTTTATGTGGGTGATTTAGAGGGAAGATCTTTGGTGGTGTCTCATCTTCTTTTTGCTGATGACACTAATTTTTTGTGATGATGACCTTGATCAGATTCTGATTCTCTGTATGGTGCTTATTTGGTTTGAGACCGTTTCTGGTCTAAAAATAAATCTGGGTAAGTCAGAATTGGTACATGTGGGAGTGGTTCATAATATTGAGTTATTGTTGAATGTCCTTGGCTGTAAGCAAGGTACTTTCCTAATGAAATATTTGGGTCTTCTTTTGGGTGCAAAATTCAAGGATAAGACAATATGGAACCCGATTCTAGAGAAGGTGGAAAGGAGATTACTGGGATGGAAACATTCGTACTTTTCCAAGGGAGGTAGAGTCAATTTAATTAAAAGTAATCTATCAAATTTACCTACTTATTTTCTCTCTTTATTTCCTATCCTTGCTTTTGTGGCTAACCGAATTTCAAAACTTCAATGGAATTTCTTATGGGTGGTCTAGGGGATGAACCCTAGAGGTGAAATATGGATGTGTATGGGGTGGCTGGTGTAGTGGTTCAGTTTCTGGTCCCTATGGTGTTAGTTTGTGGAAAAATATTATTTGGGGATGGTCTTCTTTGTCTCGTTATATTCTATATGAAATTGGTGATGGTCGAGGGTGAAGTTTTGGCAAGATTGATGGTGTGGGGAGACACCTCTTGCTGTTAGTTATCTAGAATTATAATTTTCCAAGATAAGGAGACAAGTGTGGTTGAGCTTATGAAGTTCACTAATGTGGTCCTTCATTGGGATGTAAGTTTCTTTAGGGTTGCTAATGATTGGGAATTGGAGGCTGTGTCGAGCTTCATGGATACCATATATGTTTTTTTTTGTAAGGGGGATTGGGGAGGATGAAATGAGCTGGAAACTAGATAGAAATAAGGGGTTTATGGTTAGTGCTTATTATTGTCTTTTAGTGGGCTCTAATGATTTCAGTTTCCCTTGGAAAAGCATATGGAAGTAGAAGATCCGTTCTCGAGTGGCTTTCTTTGTCTGGAATGTTGCTTTGGGGAAATGTCTAACGATTGACAATTTAAGAAAAAGGAAGGTTTGGATTTTGGATTGGTGTTATTCGTGCAAGTGTAATGGTGAATCAGTTGACCTTTTTTTACTTCATTGTCCAATGGATTTCTGGTCTATGGTATTGGGTTTATTTGGAGTAAGTTGGGTTATGCCAATCAATTGTGGGGCCCCTTGCTTTCAGGCAAGGTCGGTTTGGTCGTCATCGAAATGGTCATATATGGATGCTTGTTCCCCATTGTTTGATGTGGTGTCTTTGGAGGGAAATAAATAGTAGGTGTTTTGAAGATAATGAGAGATCTATATCAGACCTCAAGTTAATTTTCTTTTGAACCTTATTGTATTGGTTGTCTGCTTTACGAAATCAATCATTTTCTTCTTTTCTTGATTTATGTAATTTTTGTATTTGATTTGTTGACCCCTTTACACTCCCTATGTACCAGGGCATCCCGTTTTTTATATCAATAAATTTTTTACTTAACAAAAAATATACGAAGGATCATCAAGTATGCTTGGTGAAGTGACTAAAGTCTGTCCTAGAATATTCATGAGTGCCAGAATCTGATCTAGACCTTCAAGTATGCTTGGTGAAGTGACTAAAGTCTGTCCTAGAATATTCATGAGTGCCAGAATCTGATCTAGAGTTTAAACTTCAAATCAAACGCATTTGTTCATGTGAGATGATGAGGTGTATGATAATTAATTTTCTTTCCTCTCATAGTTTCGTGGGAGCTGATCTCATATATATTGTTTATGTACGTATCTCTTTATATTTTTATGTATGTACATATGTATATTGTTTATGTATGTATCTCTGTATATTTTTATGTACGTACATATGTATTTATATAATCTTGGGGTTGTATGTGAATTATGTGATTGTGCCTTATTTAGGTTTCATGGAAAGCCTCTCATCTTCTTCTCCACCAAGAAATACTTGTTACAGCATGCTTCCATTTGGTTAGAAGTTTACATTAATGTTGTACTTCTGTTTGCAGATGTAAAACTTGATGTCATTTTCGTTGGTGTGGATATCGAGAACAAGCAACCAGGGTGGTTTCTGTAGCTTTTCAGTTGGTGAGTATTAATAGCGTAATAGGGTGGACAGCCCATACCAAGTTAATAGTGTAAAAGTTAATCTATCTAATATAATATATAAAAGTTAAAGCTTAGAGAAAGTGTAGCCCTAGCATTCTAAGATTTGCTCATTGTATGCCACATGACTAGGTTAATAATACACCATTGTGCTAGCTTAATTAATAATACAGTCATTTTAAATAATAAATACTAACACCAAACTAAAAGAAAATCATATATGTATTAATTGTAATATTCCACTACCAACATAATCTAAAACTAAGTTAAAAAAAAAACAACAGAAAATAATATCTACTATTACTTGTATAAATTAAAAAAAAAAATGAGAGACCTGAAATTCAGAAGAGACTAAAACCCAATATACAACCTATACTGAAGGAAATTTTGTTAGAAATTCCATGTGAAATCACTACAAATTGTAGTGAACCACCCAAATTGGAGATATATCCAAGTGTCAAATTTATTAATAGGTGTGTATAATTTTATAGAATTCAAAAGCATCTTACATTTTTAATTGATTTCATGGAATTTTTTTTGATAAGTAAGAATGATATATATACTTTTATTATTATTATTATTATTATTATTTTGATAAGTAAGAATGATATATATACTTTATTATTATTATTATTATTATTTTGATAAGTAAGAATGATATATATACTTTTATTATTATTATTATTTTTTTGATAAGTAAGAATGATATATATATACTTTTATTATTATTATTATTATTATTATTATTATTATTATTATTTTTGATAAGTAAGAATGATATATATACTTTTATTATTTTTACTTATCAAAAAAATAATAAAAGTATATATATATCATTCTTACTTATCAAAAAAAAAAAAAAAGAAAGAAGTATATATATCATTCTTACTTATCAAAAAAAAAAAAAAAATAAAAGTATATATATCATTCTTACTTATCATGGAATTTTACACCCTTAACAACTGAAAAATATGTAAGGTGCTTGTTTTGAGTTTGATTCACATTTTAGGGCTAGAATTTTTTTGCAAAAACACATCAACAAATTCAACAATAGAGAAAAGAAACAACTTTAATTGGATGTGACGTATTATAGAAATGGACTATACTGATTCAGATTATGTATATAAACAATTGATAGTCACTGTGAAAGTTCAACAACAGTATTCAGATTTTGTGAACAAGAGACAATAACATGTCTGTTTTGTTTATAGTTTGCAAGTGAATAAAGCATGGAGAGAGAGAGAGAGAGAGAGAGAGAGAGAGAGAGAGAGAGTTTTAGATGAGTCCTCGTTCTTAAACTCAATACTTATTTGCAATTTATATTGTTAATTTGTACTAGGTACAATTTATGCTGTTATAAAACTAAAGAAATTTACAATTCAATTCAATAAAATATATGAAAACTTGATCAATGAAACTAATCTTTTTCTACATTTTTTATATATAAAAAGTAATTACAATGAAAACTCAATTAAATATAACCAAATTCTTGCCAGCAAAAGAAAAATAGATAAATGTACAGAAGCAAAGTGTGGTTATAAGCTAGCTGATTTAATAACTGACACACTCTTTCTTTTCTGATTTAAGGAAAAAATGGAGGCACGCCCTGCCTTATCCTTTCAAAGGCCAGGTGCAAAGCAGCTTAGTAGCATGGGGATGTCTGGAGCACTGTCTTCATCTTTACCAGTACTTCCAACCCCTTTGGAAGAAACATATCCCAAATTACTGGACTCTCAACAGGTTTCCATGGAAAGAGAACTTGTAACAAGGCCTCTCAACCATGCAAGTCAATTATCCTCCAACAGTAGCGTAGTTGGTCACATGTTTTCATCATCCTCAGGATTTTCAACAGATCTTCATTACTCATCTCTTTCACCCCATGAAAAGCATTCAAGACAGAGTCCTTTTATTTCTCAGTCATCAACTAATGCTGCATCTTTGCCAATAACACATTCTTCGGGATCTCTCCAATCTACAGCATCACATTATGCCAAAGAAAACAGTGCTTCCTGGCAAACTGATTCACTTTCAAGTTTTCTTGATTTTCCTGTAAATACCCCAATCGAGAATAGTCAGGTAGAAAGCAGTAGTTGTAATGCTGCACTAGCATCTGAGGAATTTACTAAATGGGCTGACCAGCTAATCGCTGATGACGATGCTTTAGCTTCTAATTGGAATGAGCTTCTTGGTGACACTAGTGTTACAGATTTGGAACCAAAGGTTCGGTCCTTGTAAGATGTTGTGATTAATATTAGTCCATTAGTAAAAATGGGTAGCTTTTAGTATGATTAATTATGAAACATTTTGGGTTTGTTTCTTTAGATGGTATTCTCGGTGTCCAAATCATCTCCAAATTTTCAAGCACACCAGTCCCAAGTTCCTCTGCAGCTTCCTGCTACTTCTGGAGAGATTCATGCTGTTGCTAACCCCACTTCCTTGGCAAATAGTGCCCCAGCCAAGCCACGCATGCGTTGGACACCAGAACTTCATGAAGCCTTTGTGGAGGCTGTCAATCTCCTTGGGGGTAGTGAACGTATGTAACTCTCATGCCCTAACTGTGGTCTTTGCCTTAAAGTATGAAAGTTTCTCCTCAATTTATTTATTGCTCATTTTACAGGCGCTACTCCAAAGGGTGTGCTGAAGCTCATGAAAGTTGAAGGGTTGACTATCTATCATGTGAAAAGCCATTTGCAGGTATTTATGCTTGACTTCTTTTAACTTTAGATTAGCTTTCTACTGTAATACTGTGTGAGCATGCATTTGCGTGTGTTTTTACTTTTAACTGGAGATCTTGCTCCATGAACTGCAGAAATATAGGACAGCCAGATACAGGCCAGAGTCGTCAGAAGGTATATAATAAGTACCCATGTGTCTGTGTGCGTGAGTGCGTATGTGCGGCATGCGTGTGTACAGGCACACTCTATGCATGTATCTGTTCTGTTTTTGTATATATTTGTTCTGCCTTCTTTTACTCCTTGCTCTATCGAATCCTTTCTGTTTGAATGTTTTCCTTTGCTGGGAAGAACAGGGGTGAGATGATAACTTCAATATATTAGCTCCTTTCTGATTGAATGTTTTCTTTTGCTGGGAAGAAGGTGGCTGGGATGTTTAAGTACGCATTTTGGCCTCCCAATTAACTCTAAATCAAGTTTCATCTCTTTCTTTTGTAAGTGTAAGGTGGAGTGTGAGGTCTTGGTTTCAAGACCTACTGAGTGCATGTATGCCTTACCAGTAATACTAGGAGTAAAAAAAAGTATTCATTTTGCCCTCTGTTATGTTTTCATGGAAATTTAAGATTCTAAAGGTAGGAAATGTTTTAGGAAGAGGCTTTTTAAGAACTTTTTTTACCTGAATGTCTGTGTTATGTCATTGGTGCTTCTGCATGTTGTGAAAGAAAAGACAGACAGAAAGTACTGTAATTTTTGACAGAATTGGTCATCCCAAATATGCAACGGGACTTATTTTTTAACATCTGAAGAATTATAAATTTGTAATTAGCATTTTGGCAGAATATTGTGTACTCTAGCTCTAGATGGTGTGGGCTTAAGTACCATTCCCAAAATCTTATGTCATTCTCTTTGTAGTTTGTTATGTTCAGTTACCATCAAAGGAACAAGTCTTGCTCATTTCTCAACTCAACCCAACTAATTCTTAAATCCCAATTAAATAGGGTCAGTCTCTTAATTGTTTCCTACTCACGTTGAAATGTTTCTCACTCCTCTTTTTTTTTTTTTTTTTTTTTTGTGTGGGGGTAACACATGTTGACTTCTGTCAATGAAGGCACTGTCTTTGATTAAAACAAGCAGCTATAAATATCTTCTTACTAATCCTTTCTGGCTTTGTTGGTTTTCCCTAGCTTTGGCTCATGCTAGTTTATTGCAGATGTTTTTGGCACAGAGATGATGACTTGTTTTACTATTTACATATTAGATGTAAAGGATTTAATATAATGGCTTGTTAAATTTCAATATGCAGGATCATCAGAGAAAAAATTGACTCCAATTGAAGAAATGTCTCTTGACTTGAAAACGTAAGTCAATTTATTAAAATCTGGAATTTCTATTTTATCATGTGGCATGTTAACATAATGTATACCTCCTTTTTTTTTAGGAAATGGTGAAATTCAAAATATTTTAGGCTGCAAACCTTTAAGACATCTAAGGCTCTGCTAATAGTAAACATTGACCTAGAACCCTAAGATGATGGATCTAGAAATTGACAATGATCAAATGTAGTTATACTGTTCATATTACTTATGAAAAGTATTTATTTAAAAGCACAACAAAGGAGGGTGCAACTGTAGTAAATGGGAACTATACAAAAGAGCCAAAAAGATAGAAAAAACAAGAAAAGACAAGGCACAAGAGTTTTATAGAGATTTAAGAAGAATTTCAATTGTACTGGAAAATGTCCTTTCCCTAAACAATGTGCCTTGTTGTCCTTTCTCTCCAAAGAGTCCACATTAAGCACAAAGGGATTGACCTTCAAATTTCTTCACTAGTATGCTTTCCAAAATACCCCTTCCAACATGATCAATGATCCACTACTGAGCCTGGCATGACCCAACTTTCCCCAAAGAGGCTTAGCCCTACTGTCCACATCTCTAGAGCCATTGAACAATGAAGAAACACATACAACACCAATCCATCAGAACTATGTCATTTCTCCATAAATTATCAGTTAGAATTTTCTCCAAAGCTGTGATCCAAGTGAAGAATGCAATCCCCAGGCAGAGCTTTTACCCTCCATATGCTTCTCTAAGGTCATTCCCTCATCACAACACCTTGTAATAGCCTTTGACCTGAAAACCCTTTGTTTTTGAAGGAAGCCAAACCATTCTATCTACTCCATCCTGTCTGAGTCTGATAGAATATAAATCCTTCAAGAAATTATCCAATGATTCAACTCTCCAATCTTGAATTACTCTTAGGAATGAAAGATACCAATGAATACTTTCATTAGCCCTCTCCATGTAATCTATCACTCTTGTTGCATGTCTGTCTGCCTCTAGCAATCAGAGGTAGTTTTTATACCAATTCATGTTATGCTTTAAGTTGTGTCATCAATAAGTTTTCATAAATTTTCTTCAGTAATTCTACTTTTTGGTGAGGGTAAGATTGCATGTTCAATTACACTAGCCAGCTGTGGCACTTTTTCAGACTGAAGTCAGCCATAGCTGAACTTGCTTGTAACTTCTACTGCAACTTTAGCCCCTTGAACGTGTTCTGAGCAGTCACTATTGGCAATCATTCATGATTGTTCTCTCCTGCCATTTAACCTTAAAATAGTTGTTTGATCAAACTATGTAAACGAGTGAAACAGCCTTACAAAAAAGGATTTAAAAAATCCACAAAAGGTAGCTTTGTGAGCCAGACAGATGGGCATGGGCTACCATGATGGGTTAAGATCTGTAAAATTATTATGCTCAATTTATTTTGATCTCTGAACTATGTTCTGTTTGGATAACAGGGGTATTGAGATTACTGAAGCTCTGCGAATGCAGATGGAAGTTCAGAAAAGGCTGCACGAACAGCTTGAGGTATGAAATATTTCCTGAGAAAAGGATTTCCTTTTCAATTTATATTGGAAATCTGTTTCCTGTTTAGGTCAGCTTTACTTTGCCTTTGCAGCCATCTATGGCAGTGTGAAAAAAGTGACATGGTACAAGAGATCTTCTTCTGCCCCTGTTTAGCACTTTTGGCATTGCTCAACATGGGTTGGAGCATGTGACCTTTAAATATAAAATTTATATTTTTTCTTTTATCTAAGTGGTCTCTTTTCTACTAAATTATACAGGAATTGCACCTCATTGTTGTTTTCTAATATACTTAATTCCTGGTTTTCTGTATCTGTAGTTTGTGGTGTAATATTATATCTCTAAGTTCTGAGCAGATTCAAAGAAATCTACAATTGCGAGTAGAAGAACAAAGAAGGTATCTGGGGTTAGTGTTGACACTAGGTATCAGGGGTATATTAGATTGCTGGGACTTGTTGGCACTGGGAAATACTAATTTAACTGACCTGGGAAAAGTTGCTGCTGCATTGTTTGTTTAGAAATTAGGTCTCTTTGCAACATTTAGTTTGCAATTTTACTGGCCACTGCCATAATTTTGGTTGCTGGATTGCTTTTGCTCATTGAATTAAGGATGAAAGCATAAGGTGTTCTTGTGAACATTCATAACTACAAATATTTCAGGTTGTGCTGAGCATGTGCGGACATATGTATCTCAGCTGTAGTCCCCTCCCCCACCTTTTCTTCTTATTATTATTATTTTTTTCTTCCTTAGATTGCTGGTTTGCTGTATCTGTAGTTTCTGGTTTAATATCGATATCTCTAACTCCTGAGCAGATTCAAAGGAATCTACAATTGCGAATAGAAGAACAGGGACGGTATCTCCAAAAGATGTTTGAGAAGCAATGCAAGCCTGGTGTTGACAAGCTGAAGACATCAGCAACCACTTTGGAGAACCCCTCAACTCCATCATTGGATACAGTCCAAGAGTCCCCTGCCAAAAGCGAACTGGATGCCTCTCAGGTAGACCATGGTAAAACAGGAACTGATCCAGTCAATGCCAACACTGCATTGGAAGAAAGTTCACAGGAGCTGGGTGGAAAGCATAAGGTATCCGAAGCCAATGATCCAGAGAACTCCGAGCCAGATGCTTGTGAGTCTAGTTCCCAACCC
The DNA here is from genome assembly GCA_030820535.1 of Quercus parvula. Classification (NCBI taxonomy): domain Eukaryota; kingdom Viridiplantae; phylum Streptophyta; class Magnoliopsida; order Fagales; family Fagaceae; genus Quercus; species Quercus parvula. Next base: position 14,075,022 of record JAUAME010000008.1, read on the forward strand.
TCAAAGCGTCCAAGAACAGATGAGTAAATTACATTGTCTGCCAAATCTGCATTGGACTGACAAGGCCATAGTGATTATTGGAAGGTTTCATTGTTTGAGTGAGACAAAGCTGACCGATGGATAGAGCTTTGGACTGGGATCTCTCGTCTTTCTATTATCATATATTCTCAAGGATGATTAGCGTTTTAACTTTGAAGTTAAGTTTTGATCATAATGTTCTTCAACCTTCTTAATTGCACTCTTTGAGTTAAGCGAGGATGAGGATGCATAAAGAATTGTTGAGAGAACCCCTGCTAATTATGCCTGCATAGGACTCTATTTGTAGTAAAAAGACATTATCCTTAATTTTAAGCGATCAACAATCATGTTACTGCCAAACAATATATATCTCATGATTTATACCACAATGCTCGGTGGCGTGTTCATTTTGACCAGTCAATCATTCAAGGCTTTCTTATTTTCAGAAGATGTAGTTTTTGCTTAATCAACATAAGATGTGGGTTCAGATATGCAAGCATGGATGCCATACAAACCATTTAGTCTATAAGCAGGTGGTTGTGTAATTAGGGTGGACAAATCGACTAAATTGGTTAAGGCACCAGCCACTTTAAAGATAGAAAATGATCGACCAACCTATTTCGTCATACAATATATGTAGCTTTAAAGAGACATTTGTTAGTGTTGAACAAGTTTAGAGGGTGTAAAATTTTTTTTTTTTGGGTTGAGAAAAAGAGGGTGTCAGGCTTCTCATTGACTCATTGGCATTTCACTATCATGATAAGAACTGCATTAGTAAAAAATGTGGAATGTTTGCACTCAGTACAAATCTAATGAAACAGACGCGAATATTTAAAGTGGTTTCCAAATGGAGAACTGGTGCCTCACATGAGTGACGTGAATTGAGATGCTTAATGCGTTAATGTAAAAAGAAAGAAAGATGCATTATGGTCTCTGAATCATAGTAGTTCTGTCTGGTCTCATACTGGAATGGATGGAATCCAGTGGTTATGGATTGGTTTTAGGGATATTAGAAATTTTATTACATAAAACTTACAAATTGACATGTCATCAATTCAAACATTCATTTATCACGTGGTTGAAGCTCACAAGTCATATTTATTGCCATGTCAGTTTTTAAGTTTCTTGAAGTGAAATTTGTAGTACTTTTAGCATTTTCTACTTTTAGATTTTGGTTGAGTTGTAATCTAAAATTAGATCTCATGAAGATCTTGGATTAGTGGGTTTGATCCCGTAATATACTCTTTTTTATGCCTTTGTTTTTATACCTTCGAATCATGTGTATATGTAGTACTGTCATAAATATTTTCAATTTTTTGATGTGTAAATGTCTCGCATTTTAATTTTTTGAACCTGGTCATAACTTGTAGTAAGAAAGATTTATTTTATTTTTTCAAACAAAACATTGTACGTATGAAATATGATCTAAATATTGTTTACAGGATACCTGGTATACTCGATTAATATCAATGGAATAAATTTGATATTCTTGAACCTCTCTAACATTTTTAGGCTGTCAAAGGAAAAAAAGAAAATGCTTAAATTTCCAGTGGTTGGGTTGCCTCCATTTGAAATATGAGTGTGCTAATCCCAACTCCATGACCTGATTGCTCTACACTAGTCTGCAAAAATGCTTTAATAGATTTGTGAGATTGGAAGCGGAACCAGCAGCAGGCCTAAGCTGTTTCAGCGAATGAAAGTGCTCTCCTTCAAGGGAATAAGATAAGGTGCCTTGCTAAGTTGAAGCACTTTCCTACTGGAAGGAACTTGATAATTAGTTGCTCTACACTACGGTAATAAGAAGTACTCTTTCTTAGTTGAATTTCCTCCCAATATAGGACACTATATATAATAGCTTTTTGAGTAGAAGAGGAGGATATCATTATAAAATGGACTCTTCCATGTGGCTTTGAATATACTCTCACCCATCAAATCAACGCTGTGAGCAAATCAGCTTCCATGGTTTAATCTTCACCTCCTTGTTCGAAGGACAGTTATTTGCCCCAATGTAAATGTTAGAGCATTCACATCTCAAATGCCAAATGTAAGCATTTTTTAGCATTTAAGCCCAAAATCTCCACTCCATTAGAAATTGTAAAAGCCAAGTATTACAAAAAAATTTGCAATACTACTACAGTGCAATTCTACATATAGAATTGCACTGTAATTGAATGGTAAACTCTCATATTATTATTTAATTCTCTCTCTCTCCTACTTTTTATTAAATGCACTGCGCTAATGTGTTGTACCATAGATGATGGTGATTTTAGGATATATTATTTTAATGTGTTGTATTATAAAATAAAAGTTGGGATGTTGAAGTATTGTAAAATGATATTGTATAATTAATAAAGTAGTTTTTTGGGATGATAAAGTAGAATAGGATGACATTTTGGGGTGTGAATGCTCTTATATAGGGCTCCAAAAAAATAAAATAAAATAGAGCTTTCTAATGAAAATTGGAGATTATATTGGTCACCCAAACGTACACAAAAATGAAGTTTTGTTGTGGTTTTCATGGTTGTTGATAGGTTCTTGTCCCATGATGTTAATGTTTCTCTTACTTTCTTCTTTGCTTTTAATTTCAGTTCTTGTCAAGATGCATATATTCTTTTTACTTTTAAAAAGAAACCTTTTGGAAATATCAAATTTGGGTGGAGTATTGTTACTAGCAAACTTCTGGGTTGGTTCAGATAAGGTGAGTTCAGATTCGACTTCTTTGAATATATGTCAAATTGGGTACGAATTAGAATTTAAATGGGTTGCAAAACTTATAACCGTTACTGTTATCATTGATTGGCATGGTTGGGTCAAATCTAGTATAACTTGTATTTTTTTTTTTTCACAAACAAAAAATTTAAATAAGCAATAAAAAAGTAGAGCATATATTTTGTTGTCTTCCGTTCAATACAAGCAAGAGAACAAAGAAACGGAAACACTAAAAAAAAAAAAAAAAAAAAACACAAATTCTTAAATTTGTACTTAATTTATTAGTATAATATTTTCACAAAAGAATAAATGAAAAACCGGATGTTGTAGACCAAATATCAACCTTAGATGCCGTTGTTGTAATATATAAAACATTAAATAAAGTTATAAGAGTAAGAATCAATATTTCAAATTACATTTGAAAAGGAAATCATGGTAGGATTATGGATATGTTACGAAGAACAGTATTTGTTTAGTCCAAGTAATTTATCTAGAAATAATATCACCGTATATCTTTGGTGCAATGGTCACTTTATAAGTATAAGTGCTTGTGGAGTGTGGTGGGCAAGGGCCGGGATTCAAGTTTTCAGGAGTGAGACTCATACACATATACACTTAGATTAGGTTAGAGTAGAATTCTATCTTGTGTATATATATATATATATATATATATATATATAAAATCTAAAAATAATTAATGCTATAGACATACTACAGATATTTTATTCAAAAAATGTGATATTTAATTTTTTTTAATAGTCAATTCTCTTAACGATTTTTAGTGGTTTTTATGTAATAAATATGACTAAAGAAAACATTGATTTAAAAGTCGAAAGCAAATAAAACAAACAAGTAATTGAGGCTTCTTGCTACAGTTTAATTTGTTAATTTGCACAAATTTTCTTTCCTTTTGTTGGAAAAGTTAAGGAATATATATATAAGAAAAATAAGGTATGAGTAGAAACAAACACATAAATTATGGGTGCTTTGGATGAAAAAATTACCTCCATAGTCAATGCCTAATGCAACGATATTTCGAAGGTTGATTAGGGATTGACAGATTTGCAGCTGCTAAGCGAGAGTATGAGACCGATGAGGTAAATGGATTGTGCACGGTGTTGATGAAGGGAGATTAGCCTTCACCAGATTTAGATAAAAAAGCAAATTGAGAAGGGTGAAGAGGTGAAGAAAGTGAGAATTTAGAGAATGAAATATTTGAAAGTCTAACTTGTGAAACAAACAAACCGAAATAATAAAATGAGATTTTTTTTTTTTTTTACTTTTTTTTTTTTTTTTTTTTTTTTTTTTTGCATAAGAAACATGTCGACTCAACTTGACCCGCCCTATTCTTAGGTCGGGTTCGAGTTAAATAGTTTTTTTTCCAAGTCTAAAAAATACTTTCATAAACTTTTTAATCCTCCAATTTTTGGCAGTTTAACGTCTAGGTCTAATTTCACAAGATCTACACGCTCTTCCTTAGATGCAAAAGCAAACACTTAGCTTTATTGAAAATGTAACTACAAATATCTCAAAAATTATATATATATATATATATATATATATATATATATATATATTCTCTGTTGGAAACATGACAAGATAGTTATAAGATTTATGGCATTTTTTATTTCTATAAATACATGATATTTGAACCAAAATCATCTATTTTATAACTAATGTAAATATATATATATATATATATATATATATATATCAATTCATACTGTATTTTTTCATATTATCTACGGAATCATTTTTTTGTTTGTTTTTGTTTTTTCAAGTTGAAGCAAGGCCGTCCCTCAAAAAAAAAAAAAAAAAAAAAATGTTGAAGCTAGGCCATAATGTGAAATGAGGTTGGTGACACATGCAAGGTGTGCATATATATAAAATAGTATACAGTTGTTGGTTTGTGTCGGAAGAGGTTCGCTTAGCGTCAGCCTTAAACGCCTTTGAATCCAAGCTAGCTGTGCTGTGTATACATATTTGACACCGCAAGCAAACCAAACTATCCCCTCCCACCTATCGCTCGCTAACGTCTCTAATACTCAAACATACGACTTTCCAACTCACAGTTGGTAGAGCAACACTACTTTCGAACTCAACAGTACTTGCACCCAATAGCTTTTATAATACCTCCTTCCACCTCCTCTCTTCTCACTCGCTCTCATTACTCTCTTTCCTTTTGCTTGCCATGGCCTCCCACACCATGGCTGGTGGCTTAGTTACTGGTTCTAACACCCGAAATGAAGTCAATGTTTTGCATGGTGACGAGGTATCTCCTTCTTTTTATCTCTTCTAAAACTCTCTTTCATGTTATAGTTACTCTTAAAAGTTTAAGCTGTTAGGAAAAAGTGTAACAATTCACTTTTATATGGCAGCAACGGCCTCCAACTCGTCAGTCTGTGTCAAAAGTTTGTCGAGTTTGTGGTGACGAGATTGGATACAAGGAAGATGGTACGTTGTTTGTGGCGTGTCATGTGTGTGGATTCCCGGTTTGTCGTCCTTGTTATGACTATGAAAGAAGTGAAGGGAACCAGTGCTGTCCTCAGTGCAACACTCGCTATAAGCGTCAAAAGGGTTAGCTTATCATGCTCTAATTTAGTCTCGTTTTTATATAAACATCATGTTTTCAATGAGAATGGGACTCATTACATAATGTTTTCTGGTTTTCTCTCTCCAGGATGTCCTAGAGTTGCAGGAGACGAGGAAAACTTTGATGCAGATGATTCTGACGATGAATTTCAGATTAAGAGTCGCCCTGATGACTCGGAAAAGCAACATGCCATTAACCATTCGGTAATTTCATATAAATTTCAAGCTATATACCAATTCATGTTGTGGGATAAATAAGATTTATAGTTGTCCTTGAAATAGAGAGCCTATAAGTTGGGCCAATGTGATGATCTGTAGCTATTTTCCATGCTGCAGAAGATAGGCCAAAAGCTGGTGTTTTCCCCTCTAATATTTAAAACCTTTCAATACATCAATTATCTATTTAAACTGGTAATACATAGGTACAGTTACTTGGATTCCTCAATTGAATTCAACAAATAAAGAAAAAATAATTTTATTCTTTTCAAGAACAATTAAAATCAATCACGCCGTTTATTGGTTAATACAACAATATTATTGAATTCAATTGGGAAACCAAACTACAATATTCTACCTAAATTTTACCTTTAACTATAACACAATGAAAAAAAGAAAAAGAAAAAAGTAATATTGTCTAACAAATTATATATGCGGGCTTTTATGGCTCAACAACCAAGTTTCTTTCTTTTTAAAATAGATCTCAAAGATTAAAAAATGTGCTAAAATTAAGTCATTTATGGTCCATTTTCATCATACATTCAAAAATAAGAGTGAACTTAAACGGTAGGGAAGGACTCTTAAGGTCAAGGTGATGAATTTTGCAGGAAAATGGGGACTATAATCATCCACAGTGGCATCCTACTGGTTCGTTCGCTGGAAGTGGTAGGCGATCTTTCAACATGTTTCAGTTTTTCATTTTCAAGGGATTAATTTGTTTCTTCTATTTATTGATTGATCTATGATTTTTTGGATGGGGTATAGTTACTGGAAAGGATTTTGAAGGTGATAGGGAGGCCTACACTAGCGCAGAATGGAAAGAGAGAGTAGAGAAGTGGAAAGTTAGGCAAGAAAAGAAAGGTTTAGTAAGCAAAGATGATGGAAATACTGATCAAGGAGATGATGATGAGTACCTGTAAGTGGTTTATGTTTTCTCCTCAATTTTGTTGGCCTTCAATTCTAAGACACCATATCTTAAAAATATGCTAGCCATTCCATTTTTTTAACCTCTCCAATCATGCTATGCACACAATAACCTGCTAAATCATTTTTGAACAACTAACACAAATGTTTTCCTTTGCCTTGAAGAAAAAATTATTGTTATTTAAGTTAGTTTACCCTCACAGCAATTTCTACTCATCCCACATTGAAATGCTTATTTTACAAAAAATATTATTGAGAAATTTTATATTTTGAAGTATGATGGTTACTATAAATTATATTGTATAAATTTGAAAAAATTAATGTGCCAACTTTTGAACATATTACTTAAAGGTAATTCATGGATCTTTTTATTATCTTGTTGGTGTGACACCTATCACATTTATTACCAACAAGTTTTCAAGCATTTATTTGTGATAAAATTGGAAGTACCTCTAATGTTTTTCTGTTTGGAACTATGCACCAACTTAAACACTATCGTTTATCAACAAAAACTTAAAACACTTTCCTTTTACAGTTTGGCTGAAGCCAGGCAACCATTGTGGCGTAAAATTCCAATCTCCTCAAGCAAAATCAATCCATATCGCATAGTCATTGTCATCCGGCTTGTGGTTCTTGCTTTTTTTCTCCGCTTTCGAATTTTAACTCCAGCATATGATGCTTATCCCTTATGGCTCATCTCAGTAATTTGCGAGGTATGGTTTGCCTTCTCTTGGATACTTGATCAATTCCCTAAATGGTTCCCCATCACCCGGGAAACATACTTAGACCGCCTGTCCTTGAGGTTTGAGCGTGAGGGGGAACCAAACAAATTAGCCCCAGTTGATTTCTATGTCAGTACTGTTGACCCCCTCAAGGAACCACCAATCATAACAGCAAACACAGTTCTTTCCATCTTGTCTGTCGATTACCCTGTCGATAAAGTGAGCTGCTATGTATCAGATGATGGTGCATCCATGCTACTTTTCGATTCATTAGCAGAAACTGCTGAGTTTGCAAGAAGATGGGTTCCATTTTGCAAGAAGTATAGCATTGAGCCCAGGGCCCCTGAGTTCTACTTCAGTCAGAAGATTGACTACTTGAAAGACAAGGTTCTGCCCACTTTTGTAAAGGATCGCAGAGCCATGAAAGTAAGCAAACAGATCAAAAACAAATATTTCTCTGTATAAAATTTTTTCAACAGTTCCCCAACAACCAAATGAGGCCTAAGTGAATGCTTGTGATGTATTGCAGAGAGAATATGAAGAGTTCAAAGTAAGGATTAATGCATTGGTGTCAAAGGCTACAAAGAAACCAGAAGAAGGATGGGTGATGCAGGATGGTACCCCATGGCCTGGGAACAACACTCGTGATCATCCCGGCATGCTTCAGGTTTTCCACCCTCCCTACTCTGTTTTTATCAGATGAACTATATGTTATCATATGTCTCTTTTTAAGTCCTAATTGACTTTTAGCTTGTCTGGTTTTTGGGTTGAGTTGCTGTTAAAAATGCTTGTGGAAATGCTACTTTCTTTGCAGGTATATCTTGGAAGTGAGGGTGCACTAGATGTGGAAGGTAAGGAGTTACCACGGCTAGTGTATGTTTCACGTGAGAAACGTCCTGGCTATCAACACCACAAGAAAGCTGGTGCCATGAATGCTTTGGTGAGTATATCTTGAAATTCAAACAATTTTAAACCGAGTCCAATTGGGATAACTACTAATTTTATAACTTGGCTCGCCAAAAATTATCAATAGGTTCGAGTTTCTGCAGTGCTTACCAATGCACCTTTCATGTTGAATCTGGATTGTGATCACTACATCAACAATAGCAAGGCTGTAAGGGAAGCCATGTGCTTCTTGATGGATCCCCAACTGGGAAAGAAACTATGTTATGTCCAGTTTCCTCAAAGATTCGATGGTATTGATCGTCATGATAGATATGCCAATCGCAATATTGTGTTCTTCGATGTAAGTAATACAAATTATAAAGATTTTGTCATCTCAAAATTGATTATCATTACTAATCTGCATCAAAATTTATGCAAATGACTCAAGACTAATGCTTTCAATGTTATTTGGTTACAGATCAACATGAAAGGCCTAGATGGCATTCAAGGCCCGGTATATGTTGGCACTGGATGTGTCTTCAACAGGCAGGCATTGTACGGCTATGATCCTCCAGCATCTGAGAAGCGGCCAAAGATGACATGTGACTGCTTGCCTTCATGGTGCTGCTGCTGTTGTTCTGGTTCAAGGAAGAAGTCAAAGAAGAAAGGTGAAAGAAGCCTGCTTGGGGGACTCTACACCAAGAAGAAGAAAATGGGAGGGAAGAGCTATGTGAGGAAAGGGTCTGGATCTATGTTTGATCTTGAAGAGATTGAAGAAGGGCTTGAAGGCTATGATGAGTTGGAGAAATCATCACTCATGTCTCAAAAGAACTTTGAGAAAAGGTTTGGACAATCACCAGTTTTTATTGCTTCCACCCTTATGGAAAATGGTGGCCTTCCTGAAGGGACTAATCAAGCATCACTTGTTAAGGAGGCCATTCATGTTATCAGTTGTGGGTATGAAGAGAAAACAGAATGGGGCAAAGAGGTGAGTAGCTCCTAAATCCCCTATATTTGGATTCAAAGGTTCTTAATAAATTTAACTCTCCTCAATTTACCCTTTCTATTTTTAACCACCCAAATATACCAGAGAAGTGCCAAAAGAATTTGGACAATTTTCTAGAATTTCAGCATTATGGTATTTGGTTTAACAAATAGTAAGATTGGTAAACCAGAAATTTGAAATTAATTGCTTGATTAAAAAGAACTATATGACTTGTAAGATTACACACAATGACGAATTTTCCTATTACAGATTGGGTGGATATATGGTTCGGTCACAGAAGATATTTTGACAGGCTTCAAAATGCACTGCAGAGGATGGAAATCAGTGTACTGCATGCCAAAGAGACCTGCATTCAAGGGATCAGCTCCAATAAATCTATCAGATCGTTTACACCAAGTTCTACGATGGGCTCTTGGCTCTGTCGAAATTTTCCTTAGTCGCCATTGCCCACTATGGTATGCTTACGGAGGAAAGTTGAAATGGCTAGAAAGGCTGGCTTACACTAACACCATTGTTTACCCATTCACTTCCATTCCTCTACTTGCATACTGCACCATTCCAGCTGTCTGTCTTCTTACTGGAAAATTCATCATTCCCACGGTAAGCATGCTAAAATTTTTTTCAGCAATAACAATTATGAAGGAATGATTTCTAGGCATTTTGAGCATAACAAGCAATATGCTAATCAATCACCTTGATCCATAAAAAACTGCTTGGCCTTCAATTTTTTTGTGGACAATGTTAGAAGAAATATTCGAATGGGTGAATCTAGAGATTGAAGAAAAGTATCTTCTACCGATTAAATATGCTGTTAGTTAAACTGGAACACTGAAATAGGCCTTTGGAATTTATTACCCTCATATTGGATGTCATTAAAAAAAGTTGCACACTAACATATACCAATTCTGATGCAAAATATTTTAGCCACAGAAGCTCTAATCAGATTCTTATTATTTTGATCTGCAGCTGACCAATCTTGCTAGCGTATGGTTCTTGGCTCTTTTCCTGTCCATCATTTTCACCGGTGTGCTTGAGCTCAGATGGAGCGGCGTTAGCATTGAGGACTGGTGGCGTAACGAGCAATTCTGGGTGATTGGTGGAGTGTCAGCTCACCTTTTTGCTGTATTCCAAGGCCTCCTCAAGGTCCTTGCTGGAGTTGACACCAACTTCACCGTGACATCAAAGCAAGCCGATGATGATGATTTTGGGGAGCTCTACCTCTTCAAGTGGACCACCCTTCTAATCATACCAACCACTCTTATAATCATTAACATGGTGGGGGTCGTGGCTGGAATTTCAGATGCTATTAACAATGGCTATGGCTCATGGGGTCCATTATTTGGGAAGCTATTTTTTGCCTTCTGGGTCATTGTTCATCTTTATCCTTTCCTCAAAGGTTTGATGGGAAGGCAAAACAGGACTCCTACCATAGTAGTCCTTTGGTCCGTACTTCTTGCATCAATTTTCTCACTGGTTTGGGTTCGAATTGATCCTTTCCTGCCTAAGCAAACCGGCCCTATCCTTAAACAATGTGGGGTGGATTGCTAAACAGTCTTTTGGTCACCTTTGCCTTCAATCGTTCTCATTATAGGTTTCTGGCTTTATGACACCTTTCGATTGTTTGTTTGTTCAAATATTCATATGCTTCCAAGCATAGTGTGATGTGTATAGTCATGAGAGAGTGAAGAGAGAGATTTTGATGCTAAATGCGAAAGGGGGGACTACTTGCAATATGTACAATTGAAAACTATATACGAAACACTTGAGATATTACATATATGTTCTAGTGTTACTTTGGTGCATTGCATCTAACAATGTCTTCTGGTTATAAACTACCTCCCTATATATATATATATAGAGAGAGAGAGAGAGAGAGAGAGGACATAAGTTAGGTATAATACTTATTTAACATGTTTCTAGGATTTTTTTATTTCAAATAACATGTTCACAATGCTCTTAGATTAGGGTTTATCACCTTAGACACACATATTCACTATGTTTTAATTTCAATCATTTTACTCCATGTTTGCTTGCTTAGAATAGGGTGAAAGCTTAGAATAGGGTTTTCACCATGCCTATCATGAGTTCTTGTTTTAATCACATGTGATTGGATGCTATAACTATTATTCAATGATGTGAAAAATTGTCACCAAAGTCTAGAAGATTGTTTTAACTAGGCAGGGTGGGTGTCTACCACCTTTCCATCTCGTAACCTAGTCTTCGAACTTAGATTAAGGGTTAGTAGATTATACTTACTTTGTACTTCTCAATCTTGTTAGGGTCATATTGATGTAATTGGCTAATCTTTTGACAAAACACACTTTACTTGTAATTTGGTAGATTTAAGATGGGTTTAGTACTTCAAGAAACAAGTGTTCAAGTTTAGTATTGAGGCCATGCAAGTCTGATCTAGAAAAAGTGCTGTTCATTAAAGCTTGACAGATATTTCGGCAGTTCGAGGTTTAATGTTGAAGCTCGATAGAAGCTGAATCTGTCGAGAATTACAAAACCAGACATTTCAGAGCTGATTACACGCATATCCTTGAGTATTTGTATAGGGTTTCTTTTCTCACAACCTTAGACATATATAAAGATTATTTTAAGGGTCGTCTCACGAGATGCAAGGTGATTGTTACATGCATATTATGACCGGAGACAATTTGCCATAGTTCATCTTTCTCTCTGTAGAAGTTGTTGCGTCTTTACGCTAAGGGTTTTGTGACCAATGAGGTTTTTGATCTTCATGTTGATGAGCTGAAGAACTTTGCAGCCAACATTCTTTCTCAAGTTGGTGTGTTAGTCACAGACTAGGATCCATGTATCATTGGTTAGTCACGTATTGGGATTTGTGTATTAAATGGAGAGATTGCCGCTACATTACAAGTCCAATTGGGTATTGAGGTAAGGGTTCAACTGTAGGTTGGTATTAGGTACTGAGATTCCTTTTACTTGTAATCGTTTGTTTTGATAATAGTGGATTATCGAGAGTGGTAATCTTAAAATCACCCGGTGGGGTTTTGCCTTAGTGGTTTTATCCATTCGTAAACAAATTACCCATGTCAAATTTAATTTCCGCTGCATTTAGTTATTTGGTGATTTGTTTGTGCTACCACACCATTGCATGTTAAAATTGAATTAATTAATTCACTTGGTTAATTAATTAATTGAATTGCCATAAGGGGTCAATACGTTTTTAGCCTATCAAATCTCTAGATTGTAATTAAGAAACAAAGCCATATACTTTTTTTAGATTGTATCTAAAACTAAAGCCATGTAATTTTTTGGTTATTTTCATGAGATGTACAATTTCAATTCATTAATAAAGAGAAGTGTTATTTTCAATTTAAGTTTATTATTGTCTCTATTAAAACAAGTGGCGACTCCATTGTAATGACCCACATTTACGATAGCCATATTTGCGCTATATTCCAAAAGGACTAGTCTAATTACATTTGGCACTCCTTGTAATCACTTATATAGCTAAGATCCACCTAATAAACACCAAATGCTGGACTCAACCCACACCTACAACACAACACATACTCATACAATCCAATCTAATCACATCCACAAAATTTGGGGTATTACAATCTCTCCTATTTAAATTCTTGTGTCCTCATTGAGCCCACATTATGATGTTGTGCCTCTAAGCCACATGACATTATTAGGTTGCCACATGACATTATTTGGGGTTAATGCCTTAAAATCCTATTGTATGACATCAACTATTAAAGAATAAAAGTTGTTATATTTTATAAGATTACATTAACATGAATATTTGGACATAATTTTATAAGTCCATTAGATGCATAGTGTGTGATTTAGGCATGGAGATATGATTTGTATGCAGAAAATCAAAATCAAACTTCCTTGTAAACTCAAAATCATAGTTCATAGAGGTGATGAAACTGGTTTTTTTATCTGCGAAGACTATAACATATCAGCTAAGATGATTTATCTTAGTCATGAAGTAGAGACTTCTAGTTGATGTGTTGGTCTGTCTTAAATGTGTAAGATACATAAAACTGGATTGCTATAAGATTTATTATTCTATTAACAACTACCATATGTATAATTAATCTCATGACTTCTATTTTTATAAACTCTTAATCTTGAGAGGATTATAAACCTAATCATTAAATGTAGGTTGTTTTGATATATCAGAAGTGAGATCCTAATATAACGGTAAAATCTAAATCTTTCCACTTGTTTAACAACATGGGGGCCAATAAATTAACTTATTATCCATAGACCAATCCTTGGGGATGCCTAAAGCTGCAATAAAGCCCTCCTATCAAATCTAACACAACCAAATTTCAAGAATCTCGTTCTACCCATGAAACCCTAACTTTAGTTTAAAAGCCCATATTCAGCAACTAAAGAGTTACAACATTATGAGTTCTTTGGGTAAAAATAATGGCATTAAAGAGTCTTCACCCTTTTCCTTACCACCGCTATCAAATCTCCTTCTTGTTGTATATGAAAAATAATTTCAAACTTAATGTATTATGTATATTCTTCCACCCTTTGTTGTTTAGCACCTTGATTTCCCTCTTGTAATGCACCACTAGCCGAATATTGGAATTTTGGGCTTCACTCTCTCAATTGAATCATATTTTAAAGAACCCTAGAGGAGTTTTAGGCTAATTTTACCTATTTTTTGGCCATTTCAAAATTTTCCTCGACAATAGTCACCCAATGATGATTTGTATCAAGAAGTTTTATTTTTATTTATTTTTTTATACATCATAAATGAGATAATATCATATAATAAATTTTTTTAAAAAATACACCACACCATCCAAAGGTCATGCATTCAAGTTTGTTTGGTCCTTGTAGACACCTCATTTGTACCCCTTACGACTTGAGCTCCCATTCTCCAATGATGATATCACTAGATGGGTCTAGGACTGATCTAGGCCTAGCCAAAGGAACTCTTTAGTTGAAGGATTTTTTGGGAGAGAAATTTTTTACATAAACCCTAAGCATAAGTACACAACCTTGAGTATGAGTAAATAGCCTCGAGCATGTGTATGCATATACTTAAGTCATGCGTATGTAGCCTCGAGCATGCATACGCATTAAAGCTATGTAAGGAAAGTTTTTTATGGAAAATGCAACAGAGCTAATTCGATATTGCATGGTAAAAGCCCTTCCCCTTCTCTCTGAACACTATAAAAAAGTTTCACGTTGCCCTATTCCCAAAACACACAGAATCTACTCCAAAAAAGTGATTCATAAGAAACTTTTTACTTCATAAACTAAAGTTGCTTGGTCGAGACCTCTTTCGGGTCTAAGCCTTCTAGTTAAGCTTACTAACCTTCTGGTTTTTGTCTTGATAGATTGACCGGGGGGAGTAGTTAAAATCAATGCTCCAAGAGCTCTTATGTTGAAGGTAAGGGTCTAACCTAATCTCTTTCATTTTATTGTTTTTGTTTCCTATTTTGATTGCTTTGATAATCTTCTATGTAGTGTAGCTTCTATAGTGACATTTTCCCTGCCCAAAAGTGTTATCAATCAGCAACACTGACCCATAAAACAAAGAATGTGTGATTAATATGAATCTTATTATAATCTGAAAGAAAACTTGTAATTTGCATATAAATCTGTAAGTCTCTCAACCTTAAAAAATTTCAAGCTAAATTTTTGCAATAGATATCAACCATAAATGAAAAGAAAATTGCCTCAACTTAAAAAAAAAAAAAAAAAAAAAAATTTAAGAGTTAACTGAAAGAGATTGTTAACCTATGTTTGTGTCTGCCTTGAGAGAGAAAGAGATGTAAAACTTACAGAGTTAATAGGCGAAAAGACAGAAATACCCCTATACAATTTTAGCCTACCTACAGTGTTGAGAAAAAAAGACTAAAAAGCCCCCCACTTTTTCTCTAGCTAACAAATAAAGTTACAAGCAAAAAAGTAATTTCCACTAGGTGTGATAGCAGAAGATTATAAAGGGGAAGACCAAAAAGTGGTTCAAGCTTCAAATTTTTTTTCTCAGCTCACATATATCTGTAGGGGCAGCAAATCAGATACAATCAAAGGAAAGATTAATGGATCCAACGAATTGTTAAGAAAGAGAGAAGAATTTTATTTTGGAAAAAAAGAAGAAAAGATGGAAGATTTTATGAAATGCATTTACATGGGTAAGAATCACACACCTTTTCTTTCTCTCTGACTTCTTCTTTTCCTTCTTTCTTTTCTTTCTCTATCAATTTGGTCATGGCTGAGTTTTTATTTTTAAATTTTTTCTTTGGGGACCTGAATCCTATGTTTGTGTTCATCTACAAAGAGAAGTCTAATTATTGTCTTCGTGTTCGTCAATAGAGTAGGTGGCTGACCAAAAAGACTAACAAAGGGATAAGATTAGACAAAATAGAAGCAAAAGACAAAACAAACCCTTTTAGCCTAGTTGTATATTAAGGGTAAAAAAGTCAAGAAGGTGCTGGACAAAGTCAGTAAAAAAAAAAAAGGTGCTGAAACAATAAACAAATAGCAGACAAGGTGGAGGACTAATTCTTTATTGGAAAGCAACGATCAATTTAAAAGTGGAAGGTTCAGATAGATACTACATTGATGCGGTGATTGATAAAGATACAGGGAATGAGTGGAGATTAAAGGGCTTTTATGGTGAATCAGAGACAGCGAGACGTCAAGAAGCATGGACCGAGCTTAGGGCTTTGAACTCAAGACTTGAAAAGCCATGACTTTGTTACGGGGACTTTATGAAATTATTAGACAAGAGGAGAAACTTGGGGGTGCTAGAAGGCCTTATAATCAAATGCAGCAATTTAGGGAGGTGGGTTCATGGACTTGGGATTTGAGGGCTCCAAATATACTTGGAGCAAACACTTCAAAAATGGAGTTTCAATTTGGGAGAGGTTTGATAGGTGTTTGGTTAATAATAGTTGGTTTATGAAGTTTGGAGGTTCAAGGGTGTTCCGTTTGTCATGTAATTCATCGGATCATGTTCCAATTCTTGTATTACTATCAAGTGTGAACCTACCTACCCAATTTTTTTTTTTGGTTCAAATAGATGTGGCTCTCAAATTCCAATTGTGAGGAAGTGGTGGTTTCGGCTTGGGGTAATGGGAGTGAAATCGAAGTAGAGGGTGAAATACTAAGAAAAGTGGAGAAGTGTGGGAAGGAATTGGGGCAATGGGAGAAAAATGTTTTTGGGAATGTGAGATTGGAACTGAGCCGTTTGAAAAAGGACCTAGCTAAAGAAGAGAGGGCAGCCATGGTTAGTGGGAACAATTGTAGGGTGAGACAAATTAAAAAGGAGATTAAGGTGTTGCAAGATAGGGAAGCTATGATGTGGGTTCAACGATCACAAATTCTATGGGCAAATCAAGGGGATAAAAATACTAAATATTTTCATAGTTGTGCCACAAAGAGATTCAGGAAAAACTCAATGGTAGGTATTAAGGATGTGGGGGTGTGTGTGGAGAACTAGTCAGGAGGATATTGGGGAAGTTATGGTGAACTATTACAAGTCTCTTTTTACCTCAATGGATGGGAGGGTCTCCACAAGCATCTTAGATTATCTGCCTATAGTGATTGATGAGGAGATGAATGAAAGTTTATGTAGAGAGTTTGAAGCAAGTGAAGTAGCTACTGCCCTCCAAGAAATGGCACCCCTCAAGGCACCTAGTCCAGATGGCATGCCCCCACTCTTCTACCAACATTTTTGGAGCACGATAAATCAAGATGTCACTTCCTCCATCTTGTCATGGTTGAACTCAGGTACTATACCTACTCCCCCAAACCATACTTTTATCACACTTGTTCCAAAAATAAACTCTCCTGAATATGCACACAAATTTTGCCCAACCAGCCTATGTAATGTCCTTTACAACATTTACTCCAAAGTTCTTGCAAATCGCCTCAAAAAATTACTCCCATCCATTATCATAGAACACCAATCAGACTTCACCAAAGGTAGATTAATTTCTGATAATATTTTAGTGGCCTTTGAGACTTTGCATAGTTTACAAAACTATAAGGGGGGTAATTATGGTTATATGGCACTAAAACTGGACATGAGTAAAGCGTATAACCGGGTGGAGTGGTATTATTTAGAGGGGATAATGAAGAAGATGGGTTTTATGGAGAGGTGGATAATCTTGTAATGGGTTGTGTGAAAACAGTATCATATTCGGTCTTGGTAAATGAAGAACCATGTGGGATGATTTTTCCTACAAGGGGGATTAGGCAGGGAGACCCACTTTCCCCCTTCCAATTTCTTCTTTGTACGGAAGGGCTGAATGGTCTAATTAAAAAGGCGGAGCTACAAGGTGATATCCATGGCTATTCTCTTTATAGGAGGGGTCCAAAACTAACGCGTCTGCTTTTTGCAGATGATCGTCTTATTTTTTGCAGGGCCACAATGGAGGAGTGTGATAATATCTTAGAGATACTAAAAGAGTATGAAGAAGCCTCATGTCAAAAAATGAATAGGAGTAAAACCTCTTTCTTTAGCAAGTCTACTCTGGAGGAGGTGAAGCATGGAATCAAGCTAGCCTTAGGTGTTCCAGAAATCTTGCACTATGAAAAATACCTTGGGCTGCCCTCCTTAGTTGGGAAGGGGAAAAAAGAAAGTTTTAACTACATCAAGGAAAATGTTTGGTGGAAACTTCAAGGGTGGGAAGCAAAATTACTTTCACAAGCCGGAAGGGAAGTGCTCTTAAAGGAGGTCATACAAGCCATCCCCACTTACACTATGGGATGTTTCAAATTGCCGGTGAGTTTGTGCAATGAAATTGAGGCTCTAATTAGAAGATTTTGGTGGGGCCTAAGAGGCGATTGTAGGAAAATCCATTGGGTTAAATGGGAAGAGATGACAAAATCTAAGACTATTGGAGGTATGGGCTTTTGAGACCTAGCTATGTTCAATGATTCTCTTCTAGAGAAGCAAGCATGGAGACTCTTGAATAATAAAATCTCACTATTTTATAAAGTGTTTAAAGCTCGTTTCTTCCCCAATTCATCACTTTTGGAGGCTGTCGACTCAAGGATGGGGTCTTATGCATGGAAGAGCATACTTAGAGGAAGAGACGTCATTCAAAGGGGAGCCTTATGGAGGGTAGGGAGGGGAGAAAAAATAAATATTTGGCAGCATCGTTGGCTGCCAAGAAAACACCCAACGCTTCAACCTATTTTCCCATTGGAGAGTTTCGAAAATCATAACGTCGACTCACTTATTGACCCAAGCACAAGAAGTTGGAATGAGCAGATGGTGGATGGATTATTTGTGGAAGAGGATGCCAAGTTGATAAAGAAAATTCCCCTTAGTCAAACTCGTGACAGAAGACTCCTCGTATTGGTCGTACACTACCTCAGGAAATTACTTATGTAAGTCCGGATATAGGTTCCTTAAAGAAGAAGAGGAGCCGCAATTGAATGCTCAAATCCCTCCAATTTGTCATAAGCGTGTTTGCAAGGAAGTATGGCAGATGCAAGCCCCACCAAAGATAAAAAAATTTCTTTGGAGAGCTTGCCATAATGTACTTCCAACCAAACAAGCTTTGATGCGAAGGAAAATTTTAGAGGACTCGATCTGTGAAAGGTGTAAAATGGTAGTGGAGGATTCGGTGCATGCTTTATGGTCATGTCTAGAGCTAGATGTTGTGTGGGCTGATCAGGAAACGTGGGGGTTCAGGGGTGAAATTGATCTCACATGTGTCAAGGAGTTGCTATCACGGATTATAGAGAAAGGAAAATCACTGGAGCTGCTAGCATACATGGCCTGCACTGTTTGGAATCAAAGAAACAAGGTGAGACTCAATCTTCAAGCTAGTTCGCCACACCAAGTTGCTGCATAGTCAGCAGAAATGTTGGCGCACTTCAGAGCAAGCACAGAAGCTTCAGGTATGCAGGTGAGAAGCAACAAAACTAGAGGTAACATATGGCAAGCACCACAAGCTGGTTTTGTGAAAGTGAATTTCGATGGAGCGGTCTTTGGTGACTTAAATAAGTCAAGTGTTGGAGTTGTAATAAGGGACAACAATGGGGCTGTTTTAGCTTCATGTTCAGAGAAGTTGTCTCAAGCGTATAAGGCAGAAGAGACAAAAGCATTGGCTGCCTGGAAAGCCTTGATGTTTGCTCATGAGTTGGGGTTCCAAAGGGTAATACTAGAAGGTGATGCTCTTGGTTTGATTCAAGCTTTGAAGTCACAAGAGTAGAACCTAAGCCCATTGGGTTTGCTGGTGGAGGATGTGAAAGTTTACTCGAATCATTTTCAAAGAGTGTTGTATTCTCATGTAAAGAGAAATGGCAATAGTGTAGCACATAGTTTGGCGAAACATGCTATAAGCATACCAGATTTACAAGTATGGATGGAAGATGTACCATCTCATATTGGTTTGTTTTTGTATTCGGATGTAACTCATTTTCATTAATAAAAGTACTTGAATTCTTTCCAAAAAAAAAAAAAAAAAAAAGTAGACAATGTGCTAGACAAAAAGGTGCATTCACGCTTTTTAATATAGGTAATAGTAGTTTGTTTGGATACTGTTTATTGTTGAAAACTGAAAATTAAAAACATTGTAACAAAATAATTTTTAAATGTGTGAATAGTGCCGTGAGACCCAATTTTAATGAAAATTTTGCTGAATTTCATACTTGTGGGTCCCGTGAACAATGCACGGGACTTGCTAACAGAGACACAAACACGCTGAAAAACGTTTTCAGCACAATCCAAACTAACACTAGATATGCTTTGTAAGAAAATTCAGCAAAAAAATAAAAAATGCTTAGAAACAAATAATGAGATTGAGTAGAGGAAAAATGATAAGGAAGTTAAGTCATGAACTTTCCTGGAAGGAAAGACAATGGAGAAAAAGGAGGAGGTTTTTTGGTAAAAGTGAATTTAGGTTATGACATGTGAAGTATATAGTGAATCAGATTATGTACAAGAAATACTATCTAAGAAGTATACACTTGAATACATATATTAGAAATGAAGATTGCCCTCACTAGTGCTCAATTTGTGGTCAGCCCCACATATTATTCAAAAACTTAAAAAAAAAAAAAAAAAAAAAAAAGGCTTATTGTACTAGGGACCTCTTCAATGGGACTAAACATCTTGAACAATCCATTCTAGGCCTGGCAGTACCTCATCCATACACTAATCAGTAATCACTACTTAAGCTTTGATTCCAATTTGTACTTATTTCTGATGCCCTGTAAGCTTGCTAATCGTTATATTGTCGAATTGGTCTGACAGGCAAGCATGGGTTTGAGCTGATAGTTCTTGTGCCACAAAACGCATGGTGGGTCGTGCCTCTGGAGTGTCACGCACACATGCTAAGGCTATGGTCACTACAAACACCACCTCCTCTGCTGTTTTGCCTGTGGGTGGTGGGAGTCTTTGGTCTAGAACATCCTTTAAAAGAAATTCTATAGTGTCTAAAACTGGTGTCGCTGTTCTCGACTTTAACGACAAGGAAGATAGGATCTCCCTAGGGTGCTTTCCCATCATAACTTCTAATGCCACCACTCCAAAGCTATAAATGTCACATTTATCTGTTAATCGCATTGTAAGCGCAAGCTCTGCACATTCATAAAACAAAATTTCATTCCCATAATGAAAAGTTGCCATCTAAAACATCTACAACACTAATCAAAGTTAACTAATGAAAGTAGAAAGAAATACATTTGAAACTAGTCAAAGTTAACAAGTGAACAAGGAAAGACATGCATTTGGCAAAAGGATGAAATAAAAAAAACGCTTACTAATAATATGAGAAGCATTCTTTTCTTTTTGGGAACATGTAGAAGTTAGATTGTTAGCTTACCTGGAGCCATGTAGCCGTAAGACCCAGCAATTGTTGTCCAGTTACTCGTATCTGGGTTCAACAATCTTGCAACGCCAAAATCTGAGAGTCGTGGCTCGAACTCAGACTCGAGCAATATGTTATTCACAGTTATGTCTCGGTGCACAATTGGTGGAGAGCAATCATGGTGCAAGTAAGCAACTGCATGAGCCATACCTTGCACAATTCTCACCCTTGTATCCCAGTTCAACTCCACTTTCCCTTCCAACCCATACAATGCATTTCCCAAACTGCCTCTCTCTACATATTCATAGACCAAGTACATGTTCCCCCTAATTGAGCAGAACCCATAAAGCTTAATTATATTCCGGTGCCTAACTTCTGTCAACACACGAATCTCAGTCTCAAAACTCTGGCGATTGGCTGCTGGTATGTCATCGGAGTCTGACATGTTGAGCCTTTTAACAGCAACAATTTGACCAGTTAGCAATGTTGCTCTGTAAACGGTTCCAAATCCACCTTTTCCCACGCAGTACTTCTCATTGAAGTCCTCAGTGGCCTTCACAAGATCCCCAAATGTGAATTTACCTTCTCTTTCCCATATCAATGACGTAGAGTTCCCATCAGTCTCTCCAATTCTTCTGCTTTCTTCATCAGGGAATTTGGCTTTCCGGTAAAATATTATTAATACAGCAGCAATAATTGCAAGCAATAAAAGGCTACAAACTGGAATGAGGACAGCAATTAGAACTGTATTAGAATGCTTTTTCTTTGTGGAATCTGTGTAACAAGTACTTAGTCCTGTTGCATTTCCACACAGACCTGAGTTTCCGATGTATGCATTTGCAGGAGCCTCTTCAAAAACTTTACTATTTGGGATTTGACCTGTTAACTTGTTATAAGAAAAATCAATAGAGGTGGAGATTAGACTAACCATGCTGATAAATGATGTGGGGATTTCCCCTGAGAGCTGGTTATGTGAAATGTTAAGGCTCTCCAAATGTGTAAGCTGCGCAAGGTTTGAAGGAATCATTCCTGAGAGTGAATTGCTGCTGAGGTCTAACAAGACACTCACTGCAATTAAGTTACCAAGTTCGGACGGTATTTCACCCGATAGATTATTGTTGCTCAAGTCCAAGCTCAATAAGCTATCACAATTCTCCAGCTCTTTTGGTATGTTCCCAGACAATTTGTTCTCCGACAAATCAAGTCCCTGAAGCTGACCCAAACTTCCTAGACGCTGAGGAATCTGTCCTGTCAGATGATTCTTGCTCAGATTGAGCTTGTACAGGCTTAGATTTCCCAATTCACTTGGAATTTTCCCAGACAATTCATTCGAGTCCAGAATTAAAGAGTGCAATTGAGTCAAATTCCCAAGCTCAGCTGGAATTTCACCTGAAATTCTGTTTCTTCCCATCTCTAAAGTGGTTAGAGATTCACATTTTGCCCACTGTGGTGAAATTTTGCCAATAAATTGATTGTCATTAAGAGAAATGAAATAAAGATTTGGATGAACCCCAAATGCATTTGTGATGTTGCCATTGAAGTTGTTCCCATCAAATCGCACCCTCTCTAGTAGCGAACAATTTCTCAAGCACTCAGGCAATGGACCTGTGAAGTTGTTACTATTCACTGTGAATAGTTGAAGAAGGAAGCCGCTACACAATTCAGGTGGCAGTTCTCCTGAGAAGCTGTTGTTCGAAAAGCTAACACTGCTTAGAGAAGGACTAAATTTCCCAAAGTCGCTCGGAATATTACCCGAGAAGTTATTGGTGAAAAGAGAGATTTTCTGTAAATTACTGAGGCCAGATATGGTATCTGGCAATTCCCCGTATAGTTGGTTAGTGCTGAGATCAATACTTTGCAGCGAAGTCATATTTCCAATTGCTGGTGGGATTGTGCCAGTGACATTGTTTGAGAAAAGTTGTAAGATCTGAAGGTTTGTGAGGTTCCACAGTGCTAGAGGAATTGGACCAGACAGGCGGTTGTTTGATAGGTCTAGTTCTGTCAAATCTTTCAAGTTACCTACCTCAGAGGGAATTGAACCTGTGAACATATTATTGAACAGAAAAAGACGTTGGAGCTTGGTCAATAGGCCAATTTCCAGTAGAATCTTTCCAGTGAAAAGATTGTTCTGAAGCTGCAACGAGGTTAATTCTGTCCAGTTGCTGAGAAAGTAAGGTGAGATCTCACCGGAAAGTTTATTTTCAGATAAACCCAAGTCGGAAACTTTGGTCAAGTTGGTTAAAGACAGAGGCACTTCCCCAGTGAGTGAATTGTTAGCCAGGGCCAAGTAGGTGAGTTTAGTACAAAAGCCTAGCTCAGAAGGAATTGTAGAATTCAAGGAATTCCATCTAACATCGAGATACGAGAGCTCTGTCAACTGGCCAATTGAAGAGGGAATTTTCCCTTCAAATGAATTGTTGTACAGTTCTACAATTTGAAGATTGGACATTGACCCAATATCTTCAGGAATTACACCACTGAACTTGTTTCGTCCTAGATGAAGATCTATGAGTTTGGAAAGCTTGGTGATGTTTGGGGACACTGGTCCCTGGAACAAATTGTCAGTTAGATTAAGGTATTCAAGCTTGTCAAGATTGGTAAATACCATTTCTGGTACTGTTCCATTCAACTGATTCTGGGCCAAATCCAAGTAAGTCAAGTTTTGGCAATAAAGTATAAATCCTGGGAACCCAGAAGTGAGCTGATTATAACCAAAGCTAAGCCAGGTCAACAAAGGCATTCTCAAGAACTTAGACCAGTCAGGTGTTTCTAAGTAGTTTGAACCAAGGTCTAAGTGCCGTACCTTCTGAAGATTTCTGAACTGATAGGGAATTGTACCAGTAAGATAGTTGTTGTTGAAGCTTACGTACTGGAGCTTTGTTAACTGGCCTATTTCCGAAGGTATAGGTCCGCTGAGATTGTTGTTGCTGAGGTCAAAGCGAGTGACATCAAGAAATGGAGTGAAGTTGAACTGGGCTAGTGTTCCATTGAGTTTGGCGCCAGAGATGATTATTTCGGAGACTGTTCCGGTTGAGTCGCAGACAATGCCATTCCATTTGCAAAGGTTGGTAAGGTTGGTAGAGGACCATGAACTGAGAAAAGAAGAAGGGAGGAGGCTGTTTTTCCATTGGATAAGAGCTCCTGCTTGTGTTGCGGGTGATGCTATGGTCTCTAGTGAAAGTAAGGAGAGCAAGAAAATATGAAGGAGAAGAGGAGAAGACTTAAGAATTTTTGCCATGCTTGGTTTTTATGTTTCGCATGTCATGCCTCTTGATCTAGTTTACTTTTAATAGCGAAGAGAGGTGGAGATATTTCCAGTGTTATGAAAGTGAAACTTTTGGCATCTCAGTCCACATGTTAGAAGTCCTTAAATTCCGCGAGATAATGTTCAAATCTGATGGCTTAATAAGATTTACATATTTTTGTCTATTTTCTTAGAAGGAGAAAAGGAGAGAATTGAAGATGGGATTAATTCACTTACATGCCAATTTTACTCAAACCAGAAGCTGATCAATTGGGATGTGCCGAATTTGATGAATGTATCAAAGTGAAAATTTTCCTACAATTTAAATATAGGTTGTATGTGACTTCTTTCATGAGGCATACCCAATTAAATCCATACCCACATACCCCATATCAAGATGCTTAGATTGAGGTTGGCTGTTGTTCGTTCTGCATATTTTTAATATGTTCCATGTGGCATGTATCACTTATTTTAAATTTTCTGTATATGAATGTGCCGAGTTTGGGCTGCGTGTACTAATGTAATGATTTACATGATTGTAAATGTATGTGTGGGTTAATACGAGCCGTGTATACGTGCATGTTTGAATATCACATCACATGTCATGCCTCTCGTTAATGATATAAAGATTAAAGATCAATATCGGTTTTGGTAATACCTGGTCTCTAATTTCCTAGATATCACAAATGCGTTGAAAAGTCAGGTTGCCTAGAAAATGGTTAGAAAACAATTCATGAGATTGACTAGAGGAAAAATTATTTGAAAGTCAAGTGATGTACTTTCCAGGAAGGAAACACAATGGAGAAAAAGAAGAAAGTTTTCTGGTACAAGTGAAATTAGGTTATGGCATGTCAAGAATTGTATAAAGTGAATTGGATTACGTACAGGAAATATTCTCTTAGAATTATACCTGTGCATACACATATTTTTATATTACTAAAAGTTGAAGTATAGTATTTAATTTTACTACGGTCATGTTAAGTCATATTAGCAACCACGTTATCATTTTTTATTTTCAATTTTTCTTATATATATATTTTTAAAAAATTTTCATTTAAGGTAACTTAAAAACTCTATTATTTAAAAATTAAAATATCTTTTAACCATTATTTTTATTATTAATTTTTCAAAACTCTTCCTCTCTTTTACCTCTTCATCTCTCCACTACTTTCTACCTTAATATCATTTTTTCTCTACCTTTTTATCTTCCTTTATTTTGACTCTTCTTATTCTCAACATCTTACTATAAATTTGACATTTTCTTTTTCATTATATGCATAGTTTTCTCACACAAAAATGTTACCTCTCTCTCTCTCTCTCAATTTGTTTTTCTTTTTTTTTTTTTGAATTTTTTATTTTTATTGCATCAATTATTTAGGTTGATGAATTTTTTTGTTAATTACAATTCTACTTTAGGTTGATGCAATTTAGTTTTGTGTTTTAAGTTGTTATCTTTTATATTCTCTTTGATTAAATATTATCCTACTGCATTATACATATAGTATATAACAATATAATGTTATTATATTATATAGAATGACTTTGATAATTTGATATTTATTGTTATATATTTTATTTACTTTTTTTCCCTCTCATCTTATTTTATTGAACATTTAAATCCAATCACATCCTCCATACTATTATTAATCTATATATTACTAAAAGTTGAAACGTGGCATTTATTGCTGCTGAGCTCCTATTGCACCACTTCATCGCCACATAATTATTAATTATTATTTATTCCTTTTTTTTTACAAATATATATATATATATATATATATAAATAGAATATTGACTTTACATATTCATCTTTGTCGGTTTTAACATCTATATATATTTCATTTTTATTTCCAATTTTTCTATAATTTTTTTTTACATTCACTTGTTTTTTAAATATTTAAATTTTCTTCAACCTCTCTTCTTCCCTTAACTTTTTATCTCCTCACTACCCTCTACTTTAATATTATTATTCATCTTTCCCTTCATCTTCCTTTATTTGTCTCTTCTTATCCCTTCTTTCTTACTATAAATTTGTCACTCATTTCTAGTCTTTGTATAGTTTTCTCTCACAAAAAGGTTTCTCTCTCTCTCTCTCTCTCAAAGTTTTGGTGGATTTTATTTTTTATTGCATCTCTGCTTTAGGTTGATATATATATATATATATATATATATATATATTTTAAAGAACTCTAATTTAGGTTGATACAATTTAGTTTTGTGTTTTAAGTTATTATTATTATTATTATTTTGCTCTTTAATTGTTAAATTTTATCTGATTACACTATAAAAAATTAAAGATAGTAGATAAAAATAAAATAGTATTCCATTACATAGCATAATTTGGATAATTTAGTGTTTATTGTTATATATTTTAATTTTTCTTATTTATATTTTCTCTCTATTTTTGTTTTAAAAAATAAAAAATGTAATATTTTACTTAAATTCAAATAAAAGAAAATTGTGCTCATCAAATTGTACTCATTTTTTTTGACACGTTCTCCCACCTTTTTCATTCTCTTTACCATTTCATCTCCCCAAACACTCTAACTTGATATCACTCTTCCTCTTTCCTTTTATCTTCCTTTATTTTGTTTTTTTTTTTATTATCATCCTCTTAGTATAAATTTGTCATTCACTCTTCCATTCTTTACATAATTTTCTCTCACAAAAAAATGGTTATTTCCCACTTTTTCTCCCTCAATTTTTTGGTGGATTTTTATTTTTATTTTTCTAGCATCTCTATTTTAGCTTGATAAAGTTTTGTATTCTTTAGAACTCTATTTTCATTGATGGGATTTAGGTTTGTGTTTTAAATATTATCACATTGCATTATAAATAATTAAAAATAGTATATAAGAATGTACTATTATTATATTACATAGAATTTTTTGGATTAGTTAGTGTTTATTGTTATGTATTTTTTTTTTCTCATATCATTTTATTTAACATTTAAATTCAGCCACATCCCCATATATATCATTAAATTATTTATATTTCCACTCCCTTTTTATTTAAATTTTTTTAAAATATAATATTTTGCCTAAATTAAATAAATAAAATTGTCCACATTAAGTGGAGTGATGCTAGGGAAACACTCATTCTCACACCCAATGCATCAAAGGAAGAATGAAATAAAAAAAAAATCAAGTTAGAAACACTAAATTAAAAAAACAACCAAAAAAAAAAAAAAACTAATAGTGCATATATATTTAATGTCATAGAATCATCATCAAATTTTGGAAAACGATAGGTTGCCAATGGAGAGAGAGAGAGAGAGAGAGAGAGAGATGGTATAGAAAAAAACCAATACAAATTAATAAAGAGTAGATAAAAAAATAAAAAAGTCAATTAGTAATCATTGATTGGAAAACAAAGAGATTGTAAGGAGAAGTAAAAAATAAAATAAAGATTACCATGTAGAGAACGTTAAAAACTTTACAGTATAGTAACATAAACCGTTAAATTCACTTAAAAAATTAAATTAACAATCAACAATTAAATACAATCATAGCATTAAATTTAAATTTAAAACTAAGCAAACTCTAACTATGGAAACCATATTAATCATAACTAAAAAAGAGATGTTCTCTGATAGTAGTAGAAATTACATACGAAATAAAGTTAGAAAATTTAAAAATCCATTTTTTGACATTTCATTTAACCTTATTTATAATATATATATATATATATATATATATATATATATATATTTATAAAATTTTCATTCACTATTACTTTCAAAAATCTAATGAACAATGCTACCTCTCATTTATTGTCTTTGTTATACAAATCATCAGTTAGTAAATATATGATAATGGTAAGAAGCGTTACAAATGAGATCACTAAAAAATACATATAAAATTAATTAGCCACTATCATTATGGAGTAGTAGTCTATAATTTTACGCATTCAAAAAAGTGCAACATAAAGAGTTTTCTTAAAGGTATGTGTAAAGATTCACTATATATATATATGTGTGTGTGTGTGTGTGTGTGTGTGTGTGTGTGTGTGTGTAAAGGTGAAAAAAAGTATATATAAGGTTTTTTTTTTTTTTTTTATAACTTAAAAACTAATGAAAAACCAATGGTTAATAACTATAATTATAGTATTAATAAAATATTTAATGAGATCATCCTAAAAAAATTATCACGCGCAACGCGCGGATATGTGACTAGTTTATATATATATATATATATATATATATATATATATAGATATAACTGAAGCCTTGGAAATTTTCATAATTTTTCACGTCAACACAATATTTAAATTTAAGATAAAAACAAATTTAAAAAAAATAAAAAATAAAAACTAATGCATGGGAAATTCAGCCACTAAGTAGTAATATATAAACCTCTTAAAACCTAAACATAAACCTAAATGTAAGGACTAAGGCAACGTAGAAAGCAAACATTAAAGTGAGGGGAAAAACTCCTTTAATTCGACATGGCCTTTTCTCCATGAAATTTTCTTTTTTCAATCACCATATTTCAATGTCTCTGTAATTTTCTCTTTTTAATCAGTGTTTTTCAGATTCATGGTGATGGGGTTGGCCTCTCTTCACAGAGATATTGATTTTTGTGATTATGTGAAATGGACTTTGGGTGTTCTAATTTCTAAATAACTGTGATCAATTGTTAAGTGCTTGAGTTTGAAATTTTTTATATTTTGTTTGTTTTGCTTCTATTTCGTAAACACTGCCTGCCAAAATCTGTTTTGTATTTTTCAATGACTTCTTTGAATTGCCTTTTCAATGGGTATATTGAGTGGACTCATAATCTCAATGATTTTCTATAGATAATGCATTTTTTTTTTCTTTTTCTTTTGTAGCATGCAGCTTATCCAAATTTGGACAATTCCACCTTTCTTTGTTGTCTATGATGGTCATGGAGGTTAGCATATGGCTATTATTTATTTTTACATATTTTCCTCCCATATCATTACAAA
Source organism: Quercus parvula (assembly GCA_030820535.1). NCBI lineage: Eukaryota > Viridiplantae > Streptophyta > Magnoliopsida > Fagales > Fagaceae > Quercus > Quercus parvula. The sequence continues at coordinate 14,104,065 of JAUAME010000008.1, forward strand.
TTTCTTCCAATTAAAATTCCTTTTTGAATTGAAGTTTCTGTCCTTTTTTTGCTGGCGTTGGCATCTTTTTGGGAATTAATACATTCTTTTGGGCGATATTTAGATTTGCTTATGAATCTTAATTCATTTGCTTAGGAATCTAGATTCATGAGGTCTTGGTTGGCTATGTTGAAACACTAAAATTGTTTGGATTCAATAATAGTTAGGAAAAATTGAGAAAACAAATTCATAAAGTGCCAAATTGTAAGAAGAGTAGTAGCACTCACAAAAGGAACTTGACACTTCAAAATATATATATATATATATATATGGGAACAACACCAATTAATTTAATTCACAAATTTCACTCTCTCGACCTTATTCTTATTTTTTTGAGAATAACCTTATACTTATTGAAAGCTAATGTAATATATGATATTTAAAATAATTGTTACATATCAAATATACGCATATTCTAACTAAAATATATGTTTAAGCTATTTCTATTAATTAAGGTTTCTTATTCGTATATAAACTAATACTATAATGCGTATGATACATATACATACAATTGTTACAAGGCTTGAGGAAGAGAATTAGACATATTATTCAAGGTTTCCCAACTTTAATTCCAACAATTAGGCATGACTATTCCTGATTTAGGTTTTATAAAGGAAAATAGGGTGAGTTGTTTACCATGCATGCATGAGGAAGAGAATCGGATCATGACCACATTAGAGGCACTTTTTTTTTTTTTTTTAATAGGAAAATTTGAATTAAGGCAACCTTTACTTCGTTCTTTCCAATGTTATTCTATGCACCAAATCCTAAAAGTATTTGGCCTGAAATAATACGTATTTGACAATTTATGATACATATTCTCCTTGCAAAAATTTTATTACATATTCTCAAGTTTGGTGGAAACTAGAAAATATGCATATGTAGATGTGGCTCATGTATCATCAATTTTTTTTTCTTTTTTTAATTTTGAAAATATGTCATGTCTTTCCTTATATTGTGAATGTAATTTTTGCAAAGATATAAGGACTATTCTTTTGAAGGTAACCCATCTTTCTCTTATACTTATCTATTATGTGTGTGTATATATTATTCTTTTTGGTTTCAATAATTTCTAAGCTTAAAATCTTCTGAATCTTTAAATTTTTTAGCCTTTCAAAAGTTTAAACTTTTAACGTTTTGGATTATTTTTTGTAATATCTAAAACTATTTGGTAGATTTCAACAACTATAGAGTATAGCCATGTAATTTTTTTTAGGGTAGCCCATCTTCTTTTATATATTTCTATTGTATGGTTATATATATTTTTGTTTTGTTTCATTAATTTCTAACTCTGGATCCTCTGATTTTTTTTTTAACTCATTGTAAATAAAGTGAAAATATTTAACATTTGTTAACTATACGGTGCATCACACGGCTTCGGTTATATATATATATATATATATATATATTAGAAATCCATATAAAATACTTTTGCCGACTTAAGCAGTCCAGGTCCTAATTGGATGCTTATCAAAAAAGTCCTACTTGGATTCCATAATTATGCTCCATAGATACACACACACACACACACACATGTTTTGTGCCTCAACATTGGTTTTGTAATGTAATAGAGTTCAAGTTGAGGCAATTTACTTCGAGAAAATTAATGTTTCTCCTTGTGGTGAGAGAGCTCTTTAGAGTTTGGGTTTTGTGAGAATATTTTGATACTTTCTTTGTAATCTACATTTTTTCCTTGAATCATACAAATTTGTGTATTCTTTTATACACAAATACAAAAGAGAGAGAGAGAGTCAAACTTAAATTCAAACTCAAAAGTCGATCATTTATCTCCAAATTTGCAAGGTTAATCATGAACACTATAAAAGTAGTGCAAACCCCAATATTTTATTTTAAAGCTGAGTATAGGTATGAGCTCTTCTTCTATTATTTTCTTCTCCTCCACTTTGTTTAAAAAAAAATTATTTTATGGTTTTTAATCATTTAAAGTTTAGGCCCGTTAAAATTTAAAACTTATTATTTTATGGGTTTGTGTACTTTTTTCTTTTTCTTATATTTCTCTTTTGAATTGTTTCAATAACTTATTCTTTAATTATATATCTTTTTTGGCATTTGGAAGTTTTAACATCTGAATTTGTGTTAATTTTTACGATATTTGAACATGTTTAACTTATTTCAATGACTATACCATGTATTATTCTTTTGAAGGTAATCAATTTTTCTTTTATATTTCTCTATTGTATAATCATATACATTTTTTTTGTTTCAAAAATTTATAGGAAGTAAATCTTATGATTCTTTAATATTTTTTAGTCTTTTAAAAGTTTTAACATCTAAATTATTCTTTTGATGGTAACACATCTTTCTCTTATATTTCTTTGTTTTTTGTGTGTGTGTATACATACATACATACATACATACATATATATATATATATATATATATATATATATATATATATAGGTTTTGAATCTTTTGATTCCTTTCAATAGTTATAGTCATGGATTATTCTTTTGAATGTAATCAATCTCTCTCTTATATTTCTCCATTATTTAGTCATACATATTTTGTTTTGTTTTAATAATTTCTAAGCAGTGAATCATCTAATTCTTTAATATTTTTTGGACTTTCAAAAGTGTTAATATCAGATTTTTTGAGTTATTTTTTTACAATATTTGAAACTATCTGACAAACAAATATTTTGTAAGCCATTGCACATTCAAGCAATGGCTTCTTCATTAAATTGTAACATAAATTGAAGTCATACAAGAGCAAATCATGCAATGGTGTAGTTTCTTAATCAATTTAAGATTTTATAAAATTATTTTAGTTTACCTCACAAATAAGTAGGTCCCCGTGCATAGCACGGGTTAACGACTAGTATTACTAAAAGTTAAAGCGTAACATTTAATGTTGCTACATTTACATTGGGTCACATGAGCAGCCATGTCATCATTTTTTGTTTCCAATTTTTCTTATATATATTTTTAAAAGATTTTCCCATTTAAGGTGACTTAAAAACTTCATTATTTAAAAATTAAAATATATTTTTTAACTTTTCATATAATTTTACCTTTACATATTTATCTATATTAATTTAGATTTTTTTTTCAAAAAAAAAATTTAATTTAGATATTTATAAGTAAACAATGAAATAATGATTCATGAATAATAAAATAAATAAAAATTATCTATACATATTTATCTTGTGCAGTTGTAACCTTACATATAATTTTGCATTTATATATTCATCTACTTTGATTTAGATGTTTATAACTTAATAATGAAATCTACAAACACGGTAACTAAAACAAGCATATTTCTACAATTCAAAAAGTAACAATTTCTTTTTTCAAAAAAAGGCCTTTTACATTTCCTTGGAATTATTTTTAATTATTATTATTTTTTTTTATAAAACCTTTGACATATCTCTAACCTAACCACTTCATACATTAAAAAAAAAAAATTTAAGGCTCATTATTACTTCCGTTAATATATTGTGGATATCTTAATTGATTGAGACCAAACTAGAGAAATGCCTTTCATGTTTCCTTGAAAATTCAGAAGTAAAAAGAAAAAGAAAAAATCCTTTGACATACCACTAACGTATCTACATCTATAACTATTTAAGTCATCCATAATATCTATTTCTTATTGATAACCATAAAATTTACAACTAGTAAGGGAACATACAAAGTAATAAAGAATAAATGAAGGGAAAGAAAAAAAATGAAATCAAACGTCAATTAATAACCGTATTTGGAAAAATAAAATGGTGGTCAAGAGGAGTAAGAAATAAAATAGAGATGACTATACAAAGGACATTGAAAACATTGAAAACTTTATAGTGCAATAAAATCAACAATAAAATATAATAATACAAAATTTAAACTTAAAACTAATCAAACTCTAACTAGGGAAATTATATATATATATATATATATATATATATATATATATATATATATATATATATTTATTGTAGGGACTAGGTTTGAACACTATTCCTTTGAGATGAGTGAATTCAAGCCTAACAAGCCCAATACAATAAATTTGTAGAGGGTGGATAGAAGAACTGAGTTTTAGTGAGTGGGATAACAGTTAGAATGGATTTTAAAAGATAATCAAACAGAAATGGATTGGAGTTATCTAAGTAAATTTGTCATCGGCACAGTCCAAGGAGGTATGTTCTCGTATATATTGATTGAAAATGATTACGAATATGGCTCAAACTGCTACGGTACTTTCTCTTACAAATTTCCGATCCCCTCTCTATGGAGGATCTCTTATATTATATAGTTCCATTTGGACTATTTTGATCCTACACTTATTGATCATTTAAGCCACCACTTGAGTGCTTGTCCCATCAAACACTCCCTTATGCCTTCTATGAGTTGGGGTGGCCAAGGCAGCACTGTTCAGAGGTCTTCTCTACATTAATGTGGCCAAAGTGTTAGTTGTGGAGCATTTAATGGGGAAGCATAAGCTTTTCCTGGAATTTCTCTATCGCCATGCTCTAGTGTGCTTACCTGCTGTACTTATCTTTTTCTTTGGGAGGCTTTGGAAGATTGTATTTACCGATAAATCACTCTCCTTCTACCTCGGCATTGGCTAGCTGAGGACAGAATTATCTTCGGCATAGTTTTCTGGGTTGCCATGATCACCATTGTCTTTTTTAAATGTGATTATGGGCCTCGGCATGGGCCTCAGGCCTAATAAAAAAGATGGATGTATATCACTAACTCTATGACCCCACAATAGCCCCTCAAAATCTTGCTTTTCAACTCCTTGGGAGGAAAGAAGGATTTTGATATCCTCGGCCCACCTTGTTTATAGTTAACCCCTTCTATCAGAACTCCCAAATGCCTTTTTACCTTCTTAAGGCATGCTCCTGACACTTCAGCGTCCAAAGCACGCCCTCATTAAATTCTGACGACACCTTTGTCCCCCATGTTCAACGGCACGATGCAAATCTAACGGTGGAGGATTTCCTGGGGTTACGAGCGGGAATTTTCTCGCTTGTAACTTCTGTGCCACTATAAATAACTTTTCAAATCAACTCATTTCCCTACTTTCAACAATCACGCAGTTCTAGAGTTCAATACATTGAACCCGTCACTTTCTTTCACTTTCTTGTGCGTCTACAAATACCAAAAATTTGTTCGAGGACCTTCTTTTCAAACCTGTAAGTTTCCTCGAACCCTCTTAGTTTTGTTTCTGTCCATATATTCTCTTTTCATCACACTTTTTCTTCTTGGCTCTATCCTTCATTTCAAACTCGTTAATTTCTCTTCAAAACTTCTTAGGAAAATGGGTAGGTTCAAGTGTTTAGTTGAATCCGAGGAGGATAAAAAGAGATTGAGGGCTAAGTATAGGATCCAACAACAGTGGGCATGAGATACACTGCCCAAGGGGAATGGGTAGACGATAGGAAAGAGGGAGAGGTGGTTATCCCAACGATTTCCTTTATAGAAGGAGGGATGACCATCCCCATAGGTAATATCACAAGGAACTACCTTAGATTCTTTAGACTATCCCCCACACAATGTGCCCCAAACATGTTCAGAGTATTAGAGAGTGTAGAAGCCCTAAATAAGAGAATGAACCTGGGTTTGACAGACCATGATGTCAACTAGATATACAACTTACATCATTTAAAGGGGCAAGGGTACTATCTTAAGTCAAGACATCCCGAGGTAAGGCTAATCCAATGTCTCCCTATGTCAAACAAGGGGCTAAAGGAAGATTTTTTAATCTTTTCCGGAGGATGGTATGATGGGTTACCCTATCCGACTAGGGAGGGAACACCAAGTGGGGGTCCAGTCGTAAATTTTTGCACCTTGCCTCACGTTTCCCTTTTGTTTCACACGATTTTTGCTTCTGACAAATTCTCACTCCGTTTTAATGATTTTACAGATAAAGATTCTACTGTACCTTAGCTCAACTTAGTCAACAGACATAGTCTAGACAAAATTCTATGGTCTGAGGTGTTTGTGAACGAAGCTGACGGTCAGTTACGAGCAGCACACATAATCCTTGGGTACAAGCCTATTTCCCTTGGATTCCAGGCTCCCAACTGTGTAATAAAAGCTAATGATCCTTGTCTTCACCATATTAGTGTGGCCAACGAAGGATTCGTCGTTCCTGAGGGCGTCCTAATTCCCGAGGGTACACCCTTTACTCATGCACTCTTTATGGGCATCCTTTCAATAGGAGCATCCCCATCCCAACCCATTGTCAAGGAGGAAGAGGAAGAAAAAGAAGAAGAAGAAAAAGAAAAGAAACTGGAGGAGATTGTGGATTTGTCAGACTCCCAAGACGAATTTGAAGTATTCAACCGACCTCTATACCCCGAGAGTACCTCGGCTGACCTTGACCATTAACAAGAAGTAGGAATCATCACTTTAGATGAGATGGGTATCCAAAGGAAATCCAAAAGAAGCTTGTTGGACTTAATAGAGTCCTAACCTGGAAAGGATGCACTTGGGAAATCGACTCAGCCCCAACTTCCTCCTCCTCCTCCCAAACTTCCTCACTCTCCTCCTCAGCCATCTTTGCCACCCAGAGTTGAACCTGTTGACCCAAAGAGGAAGAGAGAGTAGAAGGGCAAGGAGGTATTAGAGGCTGGGAGACCTCGCCCTACGCTTAAAGAAGAGACCCAACAGGCTGCAAAGCAGCAAAAGATTGGACAAGCGTCGCAGAGAGGCTCAAAGAGGAGAGAAAATTAGACATCTGAACCTCAGGCTTGGCTTCCAGCTTTAATGCTTAATGGTGAGCCCTTAAGGGATAACGCATCCATCAGGGATTTTCGTGGAGGCGATGGATGCCACGTAGCCTCGGCTTTGGAGGAGGCTTTATTACTCCCCAAAGACATGGCTGAGCTGCGGTCTATCAGGAGGCATAAGGTTTTCCTTAACCTTAAAAGATATCTTGGCATGGTATGTACCTATCCCCCTTTTCTTTTTTGTTTTTACATCTTTATGGTTATTTGTAAAGTTACTAACCCTTTTCTTTCAAGCTGTCCAAGCTGCTTTTAGGGTCGAGGAGATAACCAATTCCGGCTACCGCCAACTGGATGATGAGAGGAATAGGCGCGTGGCCGCTGTGGAGTCGTTTAACATTGCCAACAAGTCTAACAAGGACCTGAGGAAAAAATTGAAGGAGGAGGAGCAGGCGAGGAGGAGCACTGACTCGGCTCTGGAGGGTGCTCAAAAGCAAGCTGAGGATCAAAGGCTGCTTTTGCGTGATGCTAAGGAACAACTGGCTTCCTCTAAAGAGCAAATAGCGTCCCTTTGGAAGCAGCTGGAAGAGGTCCAAAAGCTAAAGGACTAGGCTGAGAAGTCTATAAACAAGGCCGAGAGAGCTAAAACGAAGGCCGAGAAGGCTCGAGATGAGGTTGAGCAGCATGGTTACAACGTCAGAGTAGCTAAGACCGAGGACGCCCTTGGGGCAGAGGTCCCAGCCATATGTCGAACTTATTGCGCTCAAACTTGGGATGAAGCCCTCAACCGAGCTAGGGTTGAGGCTTCTTCTGAGCTAAGAAAACCAGAAAACATTTTCTACCCACCAGCCATACGAGCCTTGGACCCTCCTTCCACTCAAGGTAAAGTGACCTCTACAGTTATTGTCCCTATTGAAGAGACGCAACCTCAGGATCCTCCTCTTCCTAGTTAGCAGGGGCAAGCAAAAGAATCTGAAGCTCCGAAGGAAATCTTCTCCGACATGGATAGGACCTCGGATAAGACTATAGAGGTTCCACGAGATGGGGCAGCTTCTCAAGGTTTTGAATTGGCCTTAGCCTCAAATACCATGCCAGTCAAGGAAGCTCCCAAGGAGAAGGAAAAAGTGACTCCTACCAAAGCAACTATTCAAGCTAACAAGACCTCCAAGAATAGGCTTCAGATAAAGTTGAAACCATGAATCTTCATTTTTTTTATTTTTTATTTTTTTTTATAATGTAGTTACAATTTTTGTAATGGATTTTTTTTTTTTTTTTTTTAAGACATGTTTTAATGAAATGTGCATTTTCCTTTCCCAAATTTATACGGGTTATTTTCTTCACTTTATGCAATTTTCATTTTGATTGTTCTTTGATTGAACATAGTCACAGGCTATAAAAATGCGAAGTTGCTCACACAAAGGAAGAACATAGTTTTCACGTATTTTTAATTGAGAATCAGAGTAGATCATGACTAATAAATCCACAATACTACCAAGATATACTTTGGATCTATCAACTCTAACAAGTTTTCTAACTTTGAAAAAAATATTCAAGCGTTGACCGAACAATAGCCAAGTCCAGGGCACCCTGAAATGCTTTAAGTGATGCTCATGGACTTACTTTGGCTTACATCTTTGCTGGGTGATAACAAACCATGTGATCAGAGGAGGGATTCAGGAGTCTGCTCCTTTTTAATATTTGGGCTAATGTCTGATCAATACTTCAATAGATGCCATAATGTATTCATTTCCACTGAGTTTATGATCTGAGGAGCCTGACATAAACTAGTTTCTGTTTAATACTTCTTATAGGTGTCAAGGGGTATTAATTTCCACTAAGTCTGTGGTCCGAGGAACCTGACATGACGTAGTTTCTTTTTAATACTTCTATAGATGTCAAGGGGTATTAATTTCCACTAAATCTGTGGTCCGAGGAACCTGACATGATTTAGTTTCTGTTTAATACTTCTATAGATGTCAAAGAGTATTAATTTCCACTAAGTTTATGGTCCAAGGAACCTGACATGACTTAGTTTCTGTTTAATACTTCTATAGATGTCAAGGGGTATTAATTTCCACTAAGTCTGTGGTCCGAGGAACCTGACATGACTTAGTTTGTGTTTAATATTTTTTATAGATGTCAAGGGGTATTAATTTCCACTAAGTCTGTGGTTCGAGGAACCTGACATAACTTAGTTTCTGTTTAATACTTCTTATAGATGTCAAGAGGTATTAATTTCCACTAAGTCTGTGGTCCGAGGAACCTGACATAACTTAGTTTCTGTTTAATACTTCTTATAGATGTCAAGGGGTATTAATTTCCACTAAGTTTGTGGTCCGAGGAACCTGATATAACTTGGTTTCAGTTTAATACTTAAGTAGTAGTGAATCGCATGGCACACAATTACAACAAATCAGAGTGCAAATAAAATTGCTTTCACTAATAATAATACATTCTTAGGTTATTTACATTCCATGGGTGAGGTACAGCCCTCTCATCTAAGTCTTCTAAATAATATGCACCTATTCTTGCTACTAAAGTGATGCGATATGGTCCTTCCCAGTTAGGCCCCAGCTTTCCCCAGGCTGGGTTCTTGGCACTACCCAAAACTTTTCTCAGCACCAAGTCTCCTGGCGTTAGGGGCCATGGTTTCACATTGGCATCGTACCTTTGCTTGAGTTTCTGGTGGCAATAAGCTAGTTGTATCATTGCTTTTTCTCTTCTCTCTTCGATGAAATCCAAACTCTTTCCCAGCAGTTCATTGTTGTTGCTTGGAGTGAAGGTACTAGTTCTCAGTGTTGGGAAGCTAGTCTCTATTGGGATGACAACCTCGGCCCCGCAAGTCATGGAAAAGGGAGTCTCTCCTATTGATCGATGTGGTGTAGTCCGATATGTCCGCAAGACGTGTGGCAATTCTTCCACCCATCTTCCCTTTGCATTGTCTAACCTTTTTTTTAGCCCATTGACTATGACCTTATTAACAGCCTCGGCCTGTCCATTTCCTTGAGGGTAGGCAGGAGTGGAATACCTGTTAGTAATTCCTAGGTCACAATAGTATCTCCAGAAGGCCTTGCTATAAAATTGAAGGTCGTTATCTGAGATGAGGGTATGAGGGACCTCAAATCGAGTAACGATGTTCTTCCAGATAAACTTCTTAGCATCCACATCCTTGATGGTGAAATAATCTATGCCGACCAATAGGTATCTCTTATTTCTTGCTGCTTTAGGAAAAGGGCCTATAATATCCAAGCCCCACTGAGCAAACGACTAAGGACTAGAAAGAGGATTAAAGACCCCACGTGGTTGGTGGATGTTTGAGGCAAGCTTTTGGCATTGATCACACTTCTTGACATACTTTTAGGCTTCCTTCTGCATACCCAGCCACCAATATCCTTAGGTGATGGCTTTGTGAGATAAAGATCTTCCTTCTGTGTGATTCCCACAAATTCCTTCATGCAATTCCTTGAGCAGTAACTCTGAAGTTTCGGGATGTATACATAGCAAATACGGCCCAAAATATGAGCACTTGTGCAATTTGTGATCCTCAGATAGTTAGAACCGATGAGCCTTTCTTCGTATTTTCTCAGCTTCTGATTTCTCTTCAGGTAGTGTATCATCTTCAAGGAAGCTCACTATAGGATCCATCCAGCTCGGACCCACTCTGACTTGATGGATTCAAACCATGTCCTCCTTGACTTCATCTGCTCTGCACAAGTCCTCACCAAGGATGACTCGAGGTAAACCTTGCACCGAGGAGGTGGCAATAGTGGCCAATGAATCTGCGTGCATGTTTCCACTCCTAGAGACATGCGACACGTTAAAGCATTTAAAATCCAATTGTAAGCACTTAACCTGACTTAAGTATTCCTGCATTCTCACATCTCTGGCCTCTAGCTCTCCTTTCACCTAGCCCACAACCAATCTCGAGTCTGTGAACACTTCCAATGCCTTTCCCTCCATTTTCTGTACCATTGCCATTCCTTGCAATAAAGTCTCATATTCGGCTTCGTTGTTTGTGGCCGAGAACCCTAGTCTCAGCGATTTCTCTATTATAATCTTCTCAAGAGATATTAGAACTAGCCCTACCCCAGACCCCCTTTGGTTTGCTGTACCATCAACATACACCTTCTAGCGTGAGGGTTCTTGCACGGAGATTGTGCCAATCGATTTTCCATCCATGTTTTGCCCCTCTGCTACTATTTCTATTAGGGGTTCGGCAAATTTGACTATTAAATCAGCGAGGACCTGGCCCTTGACAGAGGTCCGAGGCATGTATTTGATATCGAAAGCCCTTAGAACCGTGTTCCACTTGGCAATTCTTCCTATGTAATCGACACTTCGGAGTACAGACTTAAGTGGAAGCTAAGTTAGAACAACAATTGTGTGTGCTTGGAAGTAATGAGGGAGTTTTCGCATGGCATGCACTACTGCCAAAATTGCCTTCTCCAGTGGTAAATAGCGTACCTCGGCCTCGTGTAATGATTTGCTCACATAATAGACTGGCCGTTGTATGCCACCATCAATTCATATCAACAACAAACTTACAGCATGAGGGGCCACCGCAATGTAGGCAGACAAAACCTCGTCGGCCCTAGGGTGAGACATGATGGGCGGCCTAGATAGATATTCCTCGAGTTGTTGGAAGGCCAAAATGTAGTCCTTGGACCACTCAAATATTTTCCATTTGTTTATCAGGAGTTAAACAGGTCGACACCTGTCTGCGGATCTGGAAATAAACCGATTTAAGGCAACGATCATTCCAGTGAGTTTCTGGACTTCTTTGGGGTTCCAAGGAGGTTGTAGATTGTGAATTGCTTTGATTTGACCTGGGCTCACCTCAATTCCCTTATGATTTACCCTATAGCCTAAAAATTTGTCAGACCTGACACCAAATGAGCACTTAGAGGCATTAAGACGCAGATTATGTTTCCTTAAGATGTTAAAAATGACCCCAAGGTCTCCCACATGCTCGGACACCACTTTACTCTTTACCACCATGTCGTCTTCGTAGACTTCAATACTCTTGCCCAACTATGGCTCAAACATTCTAGTCATCATCCTTTGGTAGGTGGACCTCACGTTCTTCAAACCAAAGGGCATCACTTTGTAGTGGTAATTTCCAATAAGAGTCACGAATGCTGTTTTTTCTTGATCACTCAGGGCCAGTGGTATTTGATGATAGCCTTCAAAGGCATCTAAGAAGCTCATCTGAGGATGGCCTACAGTTGCGTCTACTAACTAGTTTATCCGAGGCATGGGGAACAGGTCTTTCAGACACACCTTGTTTAAGTCTGTGAAGTCCACACAGACTCGTCACTTCCCATTCTTCTTCTTTACAACCATAGTGTTAGCCAACCACTCATGGTAGAACACCTCCTTGATAGCCCTCACTTGCTTGAGTTTTCTCACTTTGTCCTTGATAGTGTCGGTATGCTCCTTGGATAAACGCCGAGGTGGTAGTTTTTTGGGAGTGACTGATGGATCTACATTCAAGTGGTGACATATGAAGTTCAAATCAATTCCTGGGGTATCATACGTGTCCCATGCGAACACATCAACATTTTTTCTGAGGAACCCTATCAATTCCTCATTTTCCCGAGGGGGCAGTTGAGATCCCACCTAGAAGAACCTTTCCGGGTCATCGCTAATGATCACTTTTTCTAAATCCTCACATTTTGCTTCCTAGACTGGTGTATTAGTAGGCGATGTCGGGGTCTTTGATTGCTATGAGCTTTCCCCAACATGGGTCGAGGACTCTATTCTAGGCTGATGTGAGATGGCAGCCACCAGGCACTCTCTTGCCATAGCCTGGCAGCCTCGAATTTCCAAGACCCGGCCCTTGAAAGGGAACTTCACCTTCTGATGCAGGGTGGAGGCAACGACTCCTAGGGTATAAAGCTAAGGTCTGGCTATAATGGCAATGTAAGGGGAGTAAGTATCCACCATAATGAAGTCAACCTCCACTATCTCTAGGCTAGTTTGCACGGGTAGTCTAATCTGGCCCTTTGGCATGACAGTCTTTCCATCAAAACTCATCAAGGGCGAGCTGTAGGGTGTCAAATCTTCTGGTCTCAGCTTCAACCCCTTATAGAGATCGGGGTACATGATCTCAGCCCCATTACTATCATCTACCATTACCCTTTTAACATCGTAACCCCCAATCCGAAGAGTGATTACCAATGCATCGTCTTGGGGTTGGATGGTTCCTATTTTGTCTTCCTCGGAGAAACTCAAGACCGAATGAGGATACGTTTTGGGTCTTTTCGGCTCTAGGCTAAAGTCATCAGTGGGTAACTAAGCTACAGACATCACCCTAGAAGAGTATGAGTCCGTCCTCCTTAGGGCAGCAAAGATTACGTTTATCATTCCTATGGGTGGTCTTAAGGAAGTGTTTCCTCGGGGCTTTTGGTTTGCCTGGCCTTGATGACCGCTGGGAGGATGCAAAAGGTGCCTCAGTTTCCCTTCTCGGACCAGCTGATCTAGGTGGTTCCAAGATTCCTACAGTCTTCTGTAGTATGTCTGTGGTCCTGGTGGTACAGACAATACAGACTTTGATTGCGCTTCATGGAGTCTCCAGCCATCTTATTCGGCCACTTGAAGAATGGCTCATTCTTGATTTACTCCAAAACCTGGGGTACCGATTCTCTGAATACGGCATTAACCTTCTGTGTATTGGTTGATCCGTATCGCCTTACGAAATCTCTCCTCAGGCTGTTATTATTGTATCGGTCCAACCTGAAATCCCTCCCCTTTTGAGGGATAACCTTCTCATTTCCTTTCCCATGTAGCTAGTCCTCTTCCACCCTTTTGTATTTGTCAATTCGGTCCATAAGTTGTCGTACATTGGTGACCGGCTTATCAGTCAAGGATTTCCTCAAGCATGCTCAGTTGGGAGGCCACTTTTAAAAGTGCTGATGGCGACGTCAGCAAAATCACCATCCATCTCATTATACATTTCCCAATATCTGTCCAAGTATGCTTTTAGAGTTTCTCCCTCACGCATGGATAGTGACAACAATGAACTCAGAGGCTGAGGAACCCTGGTGTTTGTAATGAAGCGAGAGCCAAAGGCTTGGATAAGCTGCTTATATGAATCTATGGAGTTTGTCTTCAAGTCGTTGAACCACCTCATCGCTACAGGTCCTAGGCTGGACGGAAAGACCTTGCACATCAAAACTTCGTTCTTGGAGTGGATGGCCATTCTTTGATTAAACTAGCTCACATGCTTTACGGGGTTCGTCCGACCATTATAAAGGGTGAATGTAAGTTGATAAAATCGCTAAGTTAGCCTAGGCCCTTCTATCTTACTCGTGAAGGGTAACTTAGAGATCTGATCCAGAGCCTTACTTATGACATCATTACTCAGGCCTTTACTAGATGGGCCCTTGTGTTTTCATCTATAATGGTGCTCGTCTTCATAAGAGAAGGTCTCACTTGGAGGAGTTCTTGATCTCTGCCTGTAATTGTCGTCCTCTTCATCATTAGAGGATATGTCAAAACTGGAGGGAGACCGCCTCCTCTATGCACGGGGTAATTTCTTTTTCAAGTCATCTATCTCCTGCTGCATGGTTTGGTTGCTGTTTTGTCTCTGAGATACGCGACTGCCCACTTGGGAGTGGCTTTTGCTCGTCTGGGTGGTATTCACACTCCCCTCTCAATTTCTTTCATTCTCTTGATTTTGTTCATGTTCAAGGTTAGGAAAATTACCCTGTTGTTGGGATCCTACTAGTTCTGCCCGTTCGGGATCCCCTTGGCGTGGGTTTTCCTGATGTGGACCTAATCCTACCATGTCTAGTTGTTGCACTCACACACAAGTTCTCCCCACATATGGCACCAATTGTAGGGACTGGGTTTGAACACTATTCCTATGAGATGAATGAATTTAAGCCTAACAAGCCTGATATAATAAATTTGTAGAGAGTGGATAGAAGAATTGGGTTTTAGTGAATGGGATAATAGTTAGAATGAATTTTAAAAGATAATCAAACAGAAATGGATTGGAGTTATCTAAGTAAATTTGTCCTTGACACAGTCCGAGGAGGTATGTTCTCGTATTTATTGATTGAAAATGATTACGAACATGGCTCAAACTACTACAGTGCTTTCTCTTACAAATTTCTGATTCCTTCTCCATGGAGGGTCTCTTATATTATATAGTTCCATTTGGACTATCTTGATCCTACACTTGTTGATCATTTAAGCCTCCACTTGAGTGCTTGTCCCATCAGACACCCCCTCAGGCCTTTTGTGAGTTGGGGTGGCCAAAGCAGCACTGTTCAGGGGTCTTCTTCACATTAATATGACCAGAGTGTTAGTTGTGGAGTATTTAATGGGGAGGCAACAACTTTTTCTGGAATTGCTCTAGTGCCATGCTCTAGTGTGCTTACCTACTGTATTTATCTTTTTCTTTGGGAGGCTTTGGAAGATTGTATTTGCCTGTAAATCACTCTCCTTCTACCTTAGCCTTGGCTAGCCGAGGACAGAATTATCCTCGGCATGGTTTTCTAGGTTGCCATGATCACCATTGTTTTTTTTACATGTGATTATGGGCCTCAAGCCCAATACAAAAGATGGATGTATATCATTGGCTCTATGACCCCCCCCCCCCCCCCCCCCCACACACACACACACACACACACATATATATATATATATAATGTAATCTTCATATACCATGACTTTAAAAAATTTAACGAATAGAAAATTTTATCTAAAATATGTTAAAACTATTTTTTTTTATTAAAAAAACTATTTATAAAGTCTAAGGACTAAAATAAAATTTTATCTAAAAAATTATCACGTGCAACATGCAAGTTTGCAACTAGTTAGGAATAAAGATTGCCCTCACTATGTTCAATTTGTTTTCAGTTCCACATCTATATCTATATATAACTAAAAGTTAAAGCTTAGCATTTATTGTTGCAAAGTATATATTTTTAGGTTGATAGCCATAAACAAATTGTAACCTTTTAGAACTTAGTTTGTCTAGGGTTTTGTTCTCAAAAAATAGTTTGTCTAGGGTTTAGTCTAGAAATATTCAATTAAATAAGACAAATGAAGTTCAACAAATTTGAAGACTCAAGAAATCAGAAAATATATATATATATATATATATATATATATATATATATATATATTAAAAGGGCAAATAAGTATCATTTATCTTAACCGATCAAGATGCACATCTCAACTGATCAAGATTCATGCAGATTTCAGATCAGACTTTTTCTCTTAGCCATTTGATCTAGGTATTTGATGAAACTTAAGGATATTTAAATAAAAACCCTAGAACACGTTTTTATACATTCGAGAGGGGAGTGTTTTGTACACAAATGTGGAGATTTTTCATACCCTTTTGGAGCTACAGCTAAAGACTTTGTACAAACAACAGATCCAATTATAAAGCAAAGTTGCTACATCCAATCAACCAAAGTAGCTTATTTAAATCTTTGAGTGAAGATTTCAAAATTACAAACTAAAGTGTTTGTATGCAACAGTTTCATAGTAGAAGATTTAGTAGATTCAGGGTTGTATACGGTCAAGTGAGTAACTATTACATGAGATAACAGTAGATTTAGGGGTAATTTTATTTACGTTCAATAAAAGTATTACTATTAACACTTTTATTTTTATTATCTATATATATATATATATATATATATATATAACTGAAGCCTTTGAAGCTTCCACAATTTTCCACGTCAGCACAATATTTAAAAAATAAAAAATAAAATTAAAAACCCTATTTCACTCAAAAACAAAACCCTACGGATTCGACTACACTTTTAACAAAAATACGGAGACCAAAGGCAGGGTGTTGCATGCCAAGCTAACTATTGAAGATCAAGCTCTTGCTGCAGCATATCATGAAAACGTGACAGACTCTCTAAAACTAACCATTCTCTCTACCTCTCTAAGCTCTTCTTCTCTCTATATCTTGGAGAGCCATATATGTCGTTACCCATCAAAGCCATCACAAGATCTCCATTGTCATAACAAGCAGCAGTTACCAATGCTCCAAACTCTAGCCCCAGTTTACACAAGTGAGATGCTCTGTATCCAATTTCTATCAGTTCTTTTACTGGTGTTGTTGGCATATAATTGGTATTGGTAGTGCTACTATTGTTAAGTGTTTTTTTTTTTTTTTGGGCCTATTAGGAAGTTTTTTATTGGAAATTTGGGATTTTTAGGTAGTTCTACTGTTGTTAGTGTTTTTGAATGTATATTGAAAAGAATTGTGGATATGTGAATATGGGGTCATATGTCAAGCAAGGCACCACAAAATTATGGTGGAGCGACTCAACATCTAAGAGACTATTAATAAAATAAAACCAACCAAATTTGGGCTGGTAGTGGTGAAGGAGATGATTTGACTCCTGTTTACTTTCAAAGAATAGTTGGTTGAATCAAAATCCAAATAATTGGTGTTGGCTAAATTACCAACCCATGAGTTGTATTGAAATTATATATAAACAAACAAAAGAAAACTGCTAGATTATTGGATAGAAGCTAAGGATAAAACATAATGATGAGATATTTGAATTTTAATAAAATACAATAGTTGGAACCAAATCCACTGCAAGTTTATCTGAAAGTTGTAGAAGCATTTGAATTGGAATTTTGATTTGCAACATGATTTTTAGAGGCAACATGAGTTGTAGATCAATTATCAAATGCATTTATCTTAACAACGTCTAGAGCTTACAAGTAAATAAGTAATCAAATTCAAATAGCACATTATGCATTTCTGTATAAACAGAGAAATTGTATCCTTGAATCATGTACCCATGTAAAAATTAGTACACTGATCACACTCCACATAGATTGAGTAATGAATTTTGCTTTTGATTTTGGTGAGTGAGTGATTCTACTCTAGGTTCTGATTTTTAGTTTTTTGAAATTTAGCCACTGTTAATTATTAAACAAAGAGTTAGAGCATTCTTATCAAACATGTCAAAAAATATAGCATTTAGCATCTCAAAACCCAATTTTATAACATATAATACACCACTTTACAATACCACCTATATCAAAACTTCTATTTTTTTACCATTTCATTTAAATAATGTTTCTTTATTATTTTTCAATAATTTTTTATTTCTCCTCTCTCTTGTCTCTCTCTCCTCTATTTCTCCTCAGTGGGCCCCAACTGAATAAAAAAATAATATACGGTTTACAATTAGTGAATAGCGCAGTCTCAAATATGAGATTGCACTGTTCATCAAATGCAAAAATTATACCATTTAAAACATTTGATGGAGCAAGCTTTTGGGTTAAAAATGCTAAAAAAAAAAGATTTTTAGCATTTGAAAGGTTTGATAAGAATGCTCTTAGAGATGGAATTTGAGAAGTTGCTTAATGAATGCTTTGTTAGTGCTCTTTGATTCATCTTTTCTTTTTCTGCTCACAATTTGTATATGGTTTTTTTCCTTAATGAATTTGTATAGCTATTTAATTGATTGGTTTAGAATTGTTATGGTTTCAACGATGTCCAATGGTTATTTGACTTATTTCTAACTATGATGTTACTAACTAATTATATATATATATATATATATATATATATATATATATAAAACCGAAATCTCTGAAATTCTTACAATTTTCCACATCAACATAATATTTAAATAAAATTATTTTTATTTAGTCCAAACTTAATAAGAAGTAAAACTCTATCTCTTTAACGAGTCCTTCTTAAATTCAAACTCTTCATTATCATTTTTTTAAACAAAATTATTTTTGTTTAATCTAAATTTAGCAAGGAGCAAAACTCTACCGAAGCCTTTAAAGCTCTCATAATTTTTTACGTTAGCACAATATTTAAATAAAATTATCATTTTATTTAAATAAAATGATTTTTTTAAAACAAAATTAGTTTTGTTTAATCTAAATTTAACAATGAGTAAAACTCTATCTCTTTAACAAGTCCATCTTAAACTTAAACTCATCATTATCAATTTTTTAAATAAATTTTTTTTTGTTTAGTCCAAACTTAATAAGGAGAAAAACTCTATCTCTCTAACAAGTCCATTTTTAACTCAAACTCATCGTTATCATTTTTTTAAACAAAATTATTTTTGTTTAATCTAAACTTAATAAAGAGTGAAACTCTATCTCTTTAACAATTTTGTTGAGTTTTTTTTTTTTTTTCTTTTTGCAGTATCTGAAACTATTTAACAAATTTTTTATAATCAATTACACATTCAAGCAATGACTTTTTTATCAAATTGTAACACAAATTGAAGTTATACAAAAGCAAATCATGCAATTGTGCAGTTTCTTAATCAATTTAAATTTTTATAAAATTATTTTAGTCAATTTCACAAATAAATAAGTTCTCATGTATAGCACAGATTAACGACTAGTTTATTATTATTATTATTATTATTATTATTAGGAATGACCGCGGTAACATGGTCCTATTTCTAGGCTCTTAGTAAACCCTAAAAAAAATTAATAATAATAATAAATAAATAAAAAGTAAACCCTAAAAATTGGGATGGGAATTAGCATTTTCCTAATGCACAGAACAAAAATTCACAGACCCATGAATCATAGCTTAGTACTCGTACTACTCGCTGAAGAATTATTCGGATAACCAACCCAGTTCATCTGAGGCAAACTCGGTGAGTCAATTATGTTTAGCTTTCACTCGTTCAGACAGCTACTATTGCTCAAAAATAGGATGACCCACCTGGGTTTTCTTCAGCAAAATGCTTTCTTAATTGTGAAATCGTATGCATCAACAGGTTTGTCTGAATCAAAACACCAACAACAACAACAAGAAAAACATTCTTTTACAGTGTCTTACCTCATAAACTCTTGTGGGTTGTCCTCAAAATCTGCTATTTTAGCATCACAGAAGGTACAATTGGGAAACCCAGATCGACCAGACTCAGTGCTTAGTCTTCTCAAAGAGCATGGGTTTACCAATACCCAAATCGCCAAACTTGTCAGAACGCACCCAATGTTGCTTTTATCTGATCCTGGGAAGACCCTTTTGCCCAAAATTGAGTTTTTCCTTTCTAAGGTAGGGGTTTCAAGCTCTGACCTCACTAGGATTCTCACTTCAAGTCCTTTACTATTAGTTAGGAGTTTAGAGAACCATCTTATCCCCTGCTATAATTTCCTCAAGAGTGTACTTGTGGTGGACGAGAAAGTTATTACAACTTTGAAGCGGTCACAGCTTTCTTTTCTATTTGATGTAACTAATAATATGGTTCCAAATATTGCACTTTTGAGAGAATTTGGAGTACCTGAATCTGCCATCTCTTTCTTGGTGACTAATTTTCCGGGTACTGCGTTCATTAAACATGCTAAGTTTGTTAAGGCTGTCCATGAGGTTAAGGAAATGGGATTTGATCCTTTGAAATTGGTATTTGTCCTAGCAATCCAAGTGATTTTGAAGATGAAGAAGCCAATGTGGGAATCTAAATTGGAAGTTTATAAGAGGTGGGGTTGGTCCAAGGATGTAGCTCTGTTAGCATTTAGAAGGTATCCAAATTGTGTGCTTTTATCAGAAGAGAAGATCACAAAAACAATGGACTTCCTTGTACACAAAATGGGTCGGCCGTCAGCAGACATTGCTAAAAATCCTTCAGTTCTAGGTTTAAGCTTGGAGAAGAGGATTATCCCTAGGTGTTCAGTTGTTCAAGTTTTGTTAGCCAAGGATTTGATCAAGAATAAGTTCTCCTCAGCAACCTTATTACTACCTAGCGAGAAGTGTTTTTTGGAAAAGTTTGTGATTAAATTTCAGGCCAATGTTCCTCAATTGTTGGATGTGTATCAAGGTAAGATGGATCTTCTGGATGTAGGAATTCAATCGGAGAAGGTATGTGGGATGGAACAGTTATAACATTTTGACTTCCAGTTTAATGTCTTTAATAATTTAAAGTTGGTTCGCATTTTTTCATTGATTGTGATCTCCATAGAAAAAAAAAATCTGAAATATCTAGCTGTGACATAGTTTGTCAATTCCAAAGTCACACACTCATCACTCCTTGTGTTCAACATATTCCCTTTCCTTGCCACCCCAAAAAAGAAGGATTTTGAAATAGGAGTCTCTCTGTTATAGAGGGGATGAGTAATTATGATGGCTTTGGTATTTGATTGTGTCCTGTTTTAAGTGTTATGGATCTCTTAGCTTGATCCCAAGATGATTATATCATATATCTGTTGCTTATGGCACTTGTCATGCGCTCAAGGCACAAAGTGCTATGCACCCAGTGAATTCACTATTATGCCAACCTACACTGTGTATTGTAAGAATTAATGGAGAATTTGGAAAATTTTGAATTCTCTTAACAAGTCATGTTCTAAGCCTCAAACTAGATAAAGAAATTGGTAGCATTCTTGAATTGAACTTCTGTAAATGGCTGGTGTTTCCTGCTGTATTGCTGCATATTTGACTTCAACCTTTTGTGCCCCAAATCCTGTGATTTTAATTTACTGTCTTTAAGTGTATTGTTAGTTTTATTGATTCTATTGGTGTCAAAATTTATGGGTGTGCATTGCATGGATGTTTAGTGCTTAATGTATGTAATGTGATCACAGACACGTCTCTCATAAGTCACAGGTTGACTTCTTCATTGCCACTGCCTGGAACTATATTTCTACTTGGTGTTGGACCAAAAGAGAAACACTGCTGCTACAACAGCTGCTAACACTATTACCCATATCAACAATCTAACCAACGACAGGGCTAAAGAAATAATTTGAAACAACATTTATGTATATTGTGTCTGCTGTTTTTGTGGTGCAGGAATCCTCTCCTTTTGAATACTCTGGTACTGCGTTGTTAATTAATTAGATGAAAAGCAAATTATTTAGGGATGTACCCAGACTAATCAAGAGAAGAAAACTGGGTATCTAATAAGTACATCTATTTGAGGTATTTTATGGCAACTTCCAAAGTCATCCTCGAACACCACCTCACGAGCATTACAAGGTTCTGAAACCTTGGATACAACCTAGGTGGATTGCCTTTTAATGAAGCTGTGCATATTCTGTTTTACATTTGTTTACAATGTTTGTAAGTTTGGAGGTATATGAGAGTGGAATAAAAGATGTTTCAGTTTGAAGTTTGGAGGTAAGAGTCCAGTAGAGTAGAAGGTATGAGATATGAGAAGCATAGAGCTATAGAGGAGAGGGGAGGGGAATTGTATCCCAGTATACCTCTCCTTATTTAGATGTTTTAAAAATTAAGAGGGAAATAAATCTCTCCCCTTGATTTGAATGTGTTAAAAATTATATGGGGAATAAATAGAAATGATAAGATATCACCAAACTAGTTTGGAGAGAAAACTTGTCCATTGATTTGAATGTATAAAAAATTAAATGGGGGATAAATAAAAATGATAAGATATCACCAAACTAGTTTTGAGAGAAAGCTTGTCCATTGTTCTTTGAGCCTTTTAGCCTCCCCCCCCACGCACAGCCATATTGGCTTGTTTCTGCCCAGTAACCATGAGGTGTCCCATTCACAGCCATGTTGACTTGTGCATGCTTTTCAAGGAGCATCGTGGGAAGCTGGCTAAGTTTAACCAGAAGCCAAACGTTTCAACTTTGAGCAGCCAGAAAAGAAAAGGGACAATAAGGATGAGGAGATTCTGCAGTTCATATGCCTAATAAGAAAATTCAGCAAAAGATAAAAAAATTGTTAATAAACAAATAATGAGATTGACTAGAGGGAAAATGGTTAGCAAGTCATCAACTTTCCAGGAAGGAAACATAAGGGGGAAAAGAAAAATCTGGCAGGTTATGGTAGGTGAAGTAGTGTATATAGTGGAAAATAGGTTCTTTACATGAAGAACTTTGTATATGTGTTTGTATACAATAAAAAAGATATGAAAACTATAAACAGGTATCTCAAATGACAAAAATATCTATATTAACCTCACTGGTGCTCAACCTGGGGTGACCCTGCATATATTCAAAATAAATGAAAGGAAAAAAAATAAAATAAAAAGATTCTTTTTCTTGGGACATCAAGATCCAACATTCTCATTTACTAGTTACTGCATGGGATGGGACCAAAAATATTGTACAACACATACCAGGCCTGGCAATACCTTTGCCAAACACTAATCACTACTCAACTTCTGGTGCCAATTTGTACTATTTCTGAAGGCCTATAAGCTTGCCAATGGTTATCATGTCTAATTGGTCGGATAGGCAAGCTTGGATTTGAGCTGATAGTTCTTGTGCCACAAAACGCATGTGGGTCTTGCCTCTGGAGAGTCACGCACACATGCTAAAGCTATTGTCACTAGAAACACCACCTCCTTTGCTATTTGGCCTGTAGGTGGTGGAAGTCCTTGGTCTAGCACATCCTTCAATAGAATTTCTGCACTGTCTGAAATTGATGCCACTGTTCTCTATCTGAATGACAAGGAAGATAGGAGCTACCTTGGGTGCCTTCCCATTATAACTTCTAATGCTACCACTCTAAAGCTATAAACGTCACATTTATCTGTTAATCGCATTGTAAGCGCAAGTTCTGCAGAATTATAAAACAAATTTAATATAATCTAACGAAACATTGTCACCAAAACATCTACCAAAGTAATCAATGTTGACAAATTTACAAGAACACAATTATTTGGCAATAGGATATGAAAAAAGTTACTAATATGGGAAGCCTTCTTTTCATTTTGGGAAACATTTTTAGGCCAAAACAATAATTTAGATTCTAGAAGTTAGATTGTTAGCTTACCTGGAGCCATGTAGCCATAAGACCCAACAATTGTGGTCCAGTTACTCTTATCTGGGTTTAACAATCTGGGAGCACCAAAATCTAAGAGTCATGGCTCAAACTCAGACTTGAGCAATAATTCACAGTTATGTCTCGGTGCACAATTGGTGGAGAGCAAACATGGTGCAAGTAAGCAATTGCATGAGCCACACCTTGCACAATTCTCACACCTTGCACTAATATGGGAAGCCTTCTTTTCATTTTGGGAAACATTTTTAGGCCAAAACAATAATTTAGATTCTAGAAGTAAGATTGTTAGCTTACCTGGAGCCATGAAGCCATAAGACCCAACAATTGTGGTCCAGTTACTCTTATCTGGGTTTAACAATCTAGGAACACCAAAATCTAAGAGTTATGGCTCAAATTCAGACTTGAGCAATAATTCACAGTTATGTCTCGGTGCACAATTGGTGGAGAGCAAACATGGTGCAAGTAAGCAATTGCATGATCCTTACCTTGCACAATTCTCACCCTTGTATCCCAGTTCAGCTCCACTTTCTCTTCCAACCCATACAATGCATTTCCCAAACTACCTCTCTCTACATATTCATAGACCAAGTACATGTACCACCTCATTGAACAGAACCCATAAAGCTTAATGATATTCCGGTGCCTAACTTCTGTCAACGCACGAATCTCAGTCTCAAAACTCTGGCGATTGGCTGTTGGTATGTCAGTGGAGTCTGACATGTTGAGCCTTTTACCAGCAACAATTTGACCTGTTGGCAATGCTGCTCTGTAAACAGTTCCAAATCCACCTTTTCCAATGCAGTACTTCTCATTGAAGTCCTCAGTGGCCTACACAAGATCCCCAAATCTGAATTTACCTTCTCTTTCCCATATCAACGACTCAGACTTCCATCAGTCTCTCCAATTCTTCTGCTTTCTTCATCAAAGAATTTGGGTTTTCGGTAAAATATTATGAATACAGCAACAATAAATTGCAAGCAATAAAAGGCCACAAACCGGAACGAGGACAGCAATTAGAACTGTATTAGAATGCTTTTGCTTTGTGGAATGTGTGTAACAAGTACTTTGTCCTGCTGCTGCATTTCCACATAGACCTACGTTTCCGAGGTGCATTTGCAGGTGCCTCTTTGAAAACTTTCCTAGTGCTAACTTGTTATAAGAAAAATCAATGGAGCTGAGGCGTAGACTAACCATGCTCGTAAATAATGCTTAGATCTCCCCTGAGAGCTTGTTATGTGAAATGTTAGGACTTTCCAATGATGTAAGCTTTGCCAGGTTTGAAGGAATTGTTCCTGAGAGTGAATTGCTGCTAAGGTCTAAAAAGACGTTCAATGCAATTAAATTACCAAGTATAGATGGTATTTCACCCAATAGGTTATTGTTGCTCAAGTCCAAGCTCAATAATTTCCAACAATTCCCAAGCTCTTTTGGTATGTTCCCAGTTAATTTGTTCTCGGAAAAATCAAGTTCTTCAAGCTGAACCAAACTGCCTAGGCTCTGAGGAATCTCTCTTGTCAGAAGATTCTTGCTCAGATTGAGCTCAAACAGGCTTAGATTTCCCAATGCACTTGGAATTTTCCCAAACAATTCATTTGAGTCAAGAATTAAAGAGTGCAATTGAGTCAACATCCCAAGCTCAGCTGGGATTTCACCCGAATTTCTGTTTCTCCCCATCTCTAAATTGGTTAGAGATACATATTCTGCCCACTGCAGTGAGATAATGCCAATAAATTGATTGTCATTAAGAGAAATAAAATAAAGATTTGGATGAAACCCAAATGCATTTGTGATGTTGCCATTGAAGTTGTTCCCATCAAACTGCACACTCTCTAGTAGGGAACAATTTCTCAAGCACTCAGGCAATGGCCCTATGAAGTTGTTACTATTCGCTCTGAAATTTTGAAGACTGAAGCCACTACACAATTCAGGTGGCAATTCTCCAGGGAAGCTGTTGTTAGAAAAGCTTACGCTGTTTAGAGAAGGACTAAATTTCCCACAGTTGCTCGAAATATTAACGGCCAATTCTACACTAACCAGAAGCTAATCAGATTGGGATGTGCTGAATTTGATGAATGTAATAAGTGAAAATTTTCCTACAATTTAAACATGGGTTTTATGCGACTTATCTATATCTATATATTACTAAAAGCTGAAACGTAGCGTTTAATGCTGCTGCGCTCACGTTAAGCCACGTCAGCGTCCACGTCATTATCTTTTTTCTTTCCATTTTCTTATATTTTTTTTAATATTTTTTTTTAATTTCACATTTACACTTCTCCAACATTTCTCTCTCCCATACCTTTTCATCTCCCCATTACTTCTCCAACCTCTCTCCTTCCCTCATCTTCTCATCTCCCCACTACCCTTTACATTAATATCATTCTTCATCATTTACTTCATCTTCCTCTATTTTTGTCTCTTCTTATTCATACCCTCTTACTATAAATTTGTCACTATCTCTTTCATTCTATGTATAGTTTTTCCTTACAAAAAAAAGGTTCTCTCTCTCTCTCTCTCACACACACACAATTTTTGGGTGGATTTTTATTTTTTATTTTTCTTGCATCTTCGCTTTAGGTTGATAATTTTTTATATTCTTTAATCTACTACATGATTTTTATAGTGCTCAATTTCGACACTATGAGACTTTAATAATTTTTATTTATTTTTAATCCTTTGTGGTGGAAAAAATACTCTTAATAATTGTATTAGAAGTACTCTATAATGCTATTTATTTAAAGAAAAGCAAAGGTTAGCTAAACAAAAATTATTGGATGAAAGAAAAATTGTATCTTTCGCAATTTTACATTAATTATTATTATTATTATTATTTTATAACAACGCATATATAGAAATTTAATTATTAGATTTTACTAATAATTGTTTATTTGATAATATGTTTTGGGTGGACGAAATTACAATTTCTGCAAAGAAAATAATCTTAATAGATTATAAACAACAAATTGTTTTCCTAATTGGTCCAATTAATCATAGTAAATTTTTATTAATTTTTTTAGTTACTTTTTTCAGTGTTTTGGATTTGTAGGCAAAAAAAATAAGTTTGAGAAAGTTTGTTTAAAACTAAAAGAATAATTTCCAAATTTTATATTATTTTTAATAATTCACAAGATGTTATAAATAACTTTTATTAAAAAATAAATATTTTTGTTAACTTGCCTTTTGAATTTCTGAGAAAAATTGTATTTTTTTCATTTTAGAATGACAAAAATTATTAAATTTATGATTTATGATTGTTCCTATATTACATTTATGATTATTCTTATAATAAATAAAAATATAATTACAAAATACATTACTCTTTATTAAATTAGTTTAAATTGTATAAAAAAAATAAATAAAACTACCATAAAAATAATTATCATGCGCAACGCGCAGGTTTGCGGCTAGTATATAATAATAGGTGAAGCAGAGAGAAAATCCAATTAGATTTCAATTGGATTTTCAATTTTGCGCCACTTGTCCTGACCAAAACTCAAAAAAAAAATTTAATTAGATTATAAATTTGACTTCAATTTTGTGTCATGTATCTTATCTAAATTTTTTAATTTTTGTGCTCAAATAAATGATGCATTAACATTTAACACGGAAGCCAATAAAACCACAATGATAATGCTCATTGGTCTAAGCAAAAACATCTTACCTGCACACTTTCATGGAGATTATAAATTGGACTCCAATTTTGTGTCATATATCTTATCTAAATTTTCTAATTTTTGTACCCAAATAAATGATGCATTAACATTTAATACGGAAACCAAGAAAACCACAATAATCTATATATATAATAATAGGTGAAGCAGAGAGAAAATCCAATTAGATTTCAATTGAATTCTCAATTTTGCGCCACTTCTCCTAACCAAAACTCAAAAAAAAATTTAACTAGATTATAAATTTGACTTCAATTTTGTGTCATATATCTTATCTAAATTTTTTAATTTTTGTGCCCAAATAAATGATGCATTAACATTTAATACGGAAGTCAATAAAACCACAATGATAATGCTCATTGGCCTAAGCAAAAACATTTTACCTGTACAATTTTATGGAGATTATAAATTGGACTCCAATTTTGTGTCATATATCTTATCTAAATTTTCTAATTTTTGTGCTCAAATAAATTATGCATTAACATTTAACACGGAAGCCAAGAAAACCACAATAATAATACTCATTGGCCTAAGCAAGAACATCTCACCTGCACATTTTTATGGGTGATCTCAATAGAGTCTGGAGCTCTTCTAATCCCACAACCAGAACCAAGGAGTCCAACGAGAAAAACTATAAAAGTAAAATATCATCTCCTCCTAATTTCATATCGTCATCCCATGTCTCCTCCTCTCTCAACCTCTACCAACTAGATCCACACACTGCCCTCTCCTCCTCCTTACGGATTTCTTAGAGCAAGGCCGGGTTCAAATACAATGTTCAGTCCCACCCTTCCTTGCTTCACACTCTCATACATTAGCGCTTCATTGGCGCCTCGAAGAATATTCCAAGCTCAATGATCAGTTCTTATTTTTTAATAGTTTTTAGTGTGTCTGGATTAAGATTTTGTTAATTTGTTAAAAATGACAAAAATATAATCATATATATTATATTAAGTTGAAGTTCAATTTTAGAATTCAAATTGAATCAAATTAATTTCTAATTGTAGTTTAATTTTGTGCTATGTGTCTAATTTGATTTTTAAATGTTGGTGTTAAGTTACTTCCATTCATAATACTCAATGTGGAAATTGAATCTACTAAGATAAACATCTTATCATCACAATTGTTAATATTTACATGCGTAAGCACAGACTACATGCTAGTTTCATGATAATCCATATATACGTACCCCATATCAAGATGCTTAATTACAGGTGTGATTTAATTAGATTGGAGTTGGCTGTAGGGTTGTAAATTAATGAATTAACCAATCTGTTTATGAACAGCCCCAACTCAGTTCTAGAAAAATCTTGTTTCTGTTTGTTTGTTTAGTAAACAAGTTAAGCTCAAATCCAACTTTAGGCTTGATTATCAAGCAAATCAAGTTCGAATATAATAATGTGTTCATGAACAAGCCGGTGAACATGAGGGCTTGAATTAAATATATATATATAATATTGTATATTTATATGTATATGTATACTTGTCTAAAAATATACTGTATTTGTATAAACTTCAAATCGGGTTGTACAAGTTTGTTAATTTATTCATATGATATAAAATCATTATTTGTAGTTTTTCATAACATAATTGATCCATTTGTAGGAAAAATTCATAGATTTGTGAAGAGGCATAATGTTTTAGTCATTATTTTCCTATATATAAGAAAATAATAAGTTAATCAAGTAGCTTGATTTCACTATATATAAGAAAATAATAAATTAATCAAATAGCTAGTGAACAAGCTCAAGCTCAGCTCGTGTTTAAAATAAAATTAAATTAAAAAAAACATAAACTTTTAATACTCGGCTTGACTTGGTTTGTTTATAGCCCTTTGTTCATTTTGTACATTTTGAATTTGTAAGATGTATCATTTATTTCAAATTTTCTGTACATGAATGTGTTGAGTTTGGTGTTATTCTGCATGTACTAAGATAATAATTTAGATGATTGTAAATGTAGGTGTGTGGGCAATAGGAGTCGTGTATACGTGCATGTTTTACAATCACATGTGATGCCTCTGGCGAATATTTTCTAGGATGATTATTAAGAAACTTAAATTACATAAAATTTAATTAAAAAAGAACTTCATATATTGACCAAAACACACACACACTCGTACAAATACATAAAGTCTTACAAGTTACAAGTTACAAGTTACATCTCTATCAAAATTTTAGTTAGATAAAAATTTTCTTGGGATTTTTTTTGTTTTTGTTTGTAAGGACCTAATATATTGTTAAGGGGACTAAAGTTTAAGGAGAAAATTTGGCTACAAACTTAATTATACCCTAAGGCTACAACTCTCATTACATAAATTAACATGGTCAATTTTGAAAATCTAATTGTTGAATTGCATGTTCTTTAATTTTTACGTTCTTAAAACACGTGTCAAATTTCATGTCAATCGTATGTTATTTACGTTGGTCCATAAATTTATTTTTTATGTATAATTTTAGACTACAAAAACTCGAAATTTAAAGATTTGATTGATGACATAGTTATTAATCTTTGATCTTCTTGAAATTTTTACAAATATGGAGGATATAAGAAGAAAATGTATCTATTTGTGAATTTGTCAAAATTCATGTACAATTAAAAAAAAAAAATTTTTTGAGTAAACCTATAGCCTTAATTTACAACCAAATTTGTTACCAAATTTTGTCCAAAATTTAATTATGTTGGGTCTAACAAAATTTAGGGTGTTCACAAATATTTTTTAAGGGTTAAAAAATCATAAATTTTTAAAATTTATATATAATAAAAAAAAATTCAGGTCAAGGTGGTCTTGTGACCACCCTGAATTTAACGTAGAGCTGCCAGTGATGCCTCTCGATAATGATAGCTCTATAAAGAGCCATAAAGGCTTTGGTATTACATGAGGTTGCGATGGGGAAGTTCATAACTGTTTTTTTTTTTTTTTTTTCCAAATACAACGTAGGAGGAAAGATTCGAACCTGGGTGTCATAGTTGTAGGTACACTAGGAAGTTCCAACCAGTATGGTTTTCAAACTTTATTGGTAGCAATGCTATCAACTTGATTCTAACTCATAGGCCTCTCATTGAACGCTTTCCAACCGACATTCATAGGAGCATGCATACACTTGTTCAAAAGTCAACTTTGAGCAGCCAGAAAAGAAAATGGACAATAAGGATGTTGAGATCCTTTAGTTCATGTGCTTCGTAAGAAAATTCAGCAAAAAATAGAAAATGGTTAGAAAACAAATAATGAGATTGACTGGACGAAAAATGATTAAGAAGTTAAGTCATGAAACTTTCCTGGAAGGAAAGACAAGGGAGAAAAAGAATAAGGTTTTCTGGTGCAAGTGAATTTAGGTTATGACATGCGAAGTATTGTATATAGTGAATCAGATTATGTACAAGAAATAATATCTAAGAAGTATACATGTGAATACATATATTAGGAATGAAGATTGCCCTCACGACTGCTCAATTTGTGGTCAGCCCCAAATATTATTCAAAAAAACGTTAAAAAAAAAAAAAAGGCTTATTGTACAAGGGACCTCAAGGTACAACGTTCTCATTTACTAGTTCCTACCTAGAAGCTAGAATGAGATTAAACATCTTGAACAATCCATTCCAGGCCTGGCAGTACCTCATCCATACACCAATCAGTAATCACTACTCAAGCTTTGATTCCAATTTGTACTATTTCTGATGCCCTGTAAGCTTGCTAATCGTTATATTGTCGAATTGGTCGGACAGGCAAGCTTGGATTTGAGCTGATAGTTCTTGTGCCACAAAACGCATATTGGGTCGTGCCTCTGGAGTGTCACGCACACATGCTAAGGCTATGGTCACTACAAACACCACCTCCTCTGCTGTTTGGCCTGTGGGTGGTGGGAGTCTTTGGTCTAAAGCATCCTTTAAAAGAAATTCTGCAGTATCTGAAACTGGTGTCGCTGTTCTTGACTTCAATGACAAGGAAGACAGGATCTCCCTAGGGTGCCTTCCCATCATAACTTCCAATGCCACCACTCCAAAGCTATAAACGTCGCATTTATCTGTTAATCGCATTGAAAGCGCAAGCTCTGCACATTCATAAAAACAAAATTTCAATCCCATAATGAAACGTTGCCATCTAAAACATCTATGATACTAATCAAAGTTAACAAATGAAAGAAGAAAGAAATACATGAAACTAATCAAAGTTAACAACTGAACAAGGAAAGACATGCATTTGGCAAAAGGATGAAAAAAAAAACAAAACGCTTACTAATAATATGAGAAGACTTCTTTTCTTTTTGGGAATATGTAAAAGTTAGATTGTTAGCTTACCTGGAGCCATGTAGCCGTAAGACCCAGCAATTGTTGTCCAGTTACTCGTATCTGGGTTCAACAATCTTGCAACGCCAAAATCTGAGAGTCGTGGCTCAAACTCAGACTCAAGCAATATGTTATTCACAGTTATGTCTCGATGCACAATTGGTGGAGAGCAATCATGGTGCAAGTAAGCAACTGCATGAGCCACACCTTGCACAATTCTCACCCTTGTATCCCAGTTCAGCTCCGCTTTCCCTTCCAACCCATACAATGCATTTCCCAAACTGCCTCTCTCAACATATTCATAGACCAAGTACATGTACCCCCTCATTGAACAGAACCCATAAAGCTTAATGATATTCCGATGCCTAACTTCTGTCAACACACGAATCTCAGTCTCAAAACTCTGTCGATTGGCTGCTGGAATGTCAGTGGAGTCTGACATGTTGAGCCTTTTAACAGCAACAATTTGACCTGTTGGCAATGCTGCTCTGTAGACTGTTCCAAATCCACCTTTTCCCACGCAGTACTTCTCATTGAAGTCCTCAGTGGCCTTCACAAGATCCCCAAATGTGAATTTACCTTCTCTTTCCCATATCAATGAGTCAGAGTTCCCATTAGTCTCTCCAATTCTTCTGCTTTCTTCATCATGGAATTTGGCTTTCCGGTAAAATATTATTAATACAACAACAATAATTGCAAGCAATAAAAGGCCACAAACCGGAATGAGGACAGCAATTAGAACTGTATTCGAATGCTTTTTCTTTGTGGAATCTGTGTAACAAGTACTAAGTCCTGCTGCATTTCCACACAGACCGGAGTTTCCAATGTATGCATCTGCAGGTGCCTCTTCGAAAAGTTTACTAGTTGGGATTTGACCTGTTAACTTGTTATAGGAAAAATCAATGGAGCTGGGGCGTAGACTAACCATGCTCGTAAATAATCCCGGGATCTCCCCTGAGAGCTGGTTATGTGAAATGTTAAGACTTTCCAATGATGTAAGCTTTGCCAGGTTTGAAGGAATTGTTCCTGAGAGTGAATTACTGCTGAGGTCTAGCAAGACATTCAATGGAATTAAATTACCAAGTTCAGACGGTATTTCACCCAATAGGTTATTGTTGCTCAAGTCCAAGCTCAATAATCTCCCACAATTCCCAAGCTCTTTTGGTATGTTCCCAGTTAATTTGTTCTCAGACAAATCAAGTTCCTCAAGCTGAACCAAATTGCCTAGGCTCTGAGGAATCTCTCCTGTCAAAAGATTCTTGCTCAGATTGAGCTCAAACAGGCTTAGATTTCCCAATGCAGTTGGAATTTGCCCAGAAAATTCGTTTGAGTCAAGAATTAAAGAGTGCAATTGAGGCAACCTCCCAAGCTCAGCAGGGATTTCACCCGAAATTCTGTTTCTCCCCATCTCTAAATTGGTTAGAGATCCACATTCTGCCCACTCCGGTGATATTATGCCAATAAATTGATTGTCATTAAGAGAAATGAAATAAAGATTTGGATGAACCCCAAATGCATTTGTGATGTTGCCATTGAAGTTGTTCCCATCAAATCGCACTCTCTGTAGTAGCGAACAATTTCTCAAGCACTCAGGCAATGGCCCTGTGAAGTTGTTATTATTCACTGTGAAATTTTGAAGACTGAAGCCACTACACAATTCTGGTGGCAGTTCTCCAGAGAAGCTGTTGTTCGAAAAGCTAACACTGCTTAGAGAAGGACTAAACTTCCCAAAGTCACTTGGAATATTACCCGAGAAGTTGTTGGTGAAAAGAGAGATTTTCTGTAAATAACTGAGGCCAGATATGGTATCTGGCAATTCCCCGTATAGTTGGTTAGTGCTGAGATCAATAATTTGCAGCAAAGTAATATTTCCAATTGCCAGTGGGATTGTGCCAGTGAGATTGTTTGAGAAAAGTTGTAAGGTCTGAAGGTTTGTGAGGTTCCACAGTGCTAGAGGAATTGGACCAGACAGGCGGTTGTTTGATAGGTCTAGTTCTGTCAAATCTTTCAAGTTACCAACCTCAGAGGGAATTGAACCTGTGAACATATTATTGAACAGTAAAACAAGTTTGAGTTTGGTCAACATGCCAATTTCCAGTGGAATTTTGCCAGTGAAAAGATTGTTCTGAAGTTGCAATGAGGTCAATTCTGTCCAATTGCTGAAAAAATAAGGTGAGATCTCACCTGAAAGGTTATTGCCAGATAAACCCAAGTCGGTAACTTTGGTCAGGTTGGTTAAAGACAAAGGCAATTCCCCAGTGAGTGGATTCGTAGCAAGGGCCAAGATGGTGAGGTTAGTACAAAGGCCTAGCTCAGAAGGAATTGGAAAATTCAAAGAATTCCATCTAACATCGAGATGCCAGAGGTCCGTGAGCTGACCAATTGAAGAAGGAATTCTGCCTTCCAATGAATTGTTATACAGTTCTATAATTTGAAGATTGGACATTGAGCCAATATCTTCAGGAATTACACCACTGAACTTGTTTCGTCCTAGATGAAGATCTATGAGTTTGGAAAGCTTGGTAATGTTTGGAGACACTGGTCCCTGGAACTGATTGTCAGTTAGATTAAGGTACTCAAGCTTGCCCAGATTGGTAAATACCATTTCTGGTACTGTTCCATTCAAATGATTCTGGGCCAAATCCAAGTAAGCCAAATTTTGGCAATCAAGTATAAATCCTGGGAACCCAGAAGTGAGGTTATTATAAGCAAAGCTAAGCCGGGTCAACAAAGGCATGCTTGAAAACTTAGACCAGTCAGGAGTTACTAAGTAGTTTGATCCAAGGTCTAAGTACCATACCTTTTGAAGATTGCTGAACTGATATGGAATTGTACCATTCAGATAGTTGTTGTAGAAACTTACATATTGGAGCTTTGTTAACTGGCCTATCTCCGAAGGTATTGATCCGCTGAGTAAGTTGTTGCTGAAGTCAAAGCGAGTGACATTAAGAAATGGAGTGAAGTTGAACTGGGCTAGTGTTCCATTGAGGTTGGCACCAGAGATGACTATTTCGGAGACTGTTCCGGTTGAGTCGCAGACCAAGCCGTTCCATTTGCATAGGTTGGTGATGTTGGTAGAGGACCAAGAGCTGAGAAAAGAAGAAGGGAGGAGGCTGTTTTTCCATTTGATAAGAGCTTCTGCTTGTGTTGCTGGTGATGCTGTGCTGCTTAAGGGAAGCAAAGAGAGCAATAGAATCTGAAGGAGAAGAAGCAGAGGCTTTAGAATGGTTGTCATGCTTAGTTTTTGACTTGCACATGTCATGCCTCTTGATCTGGTTTAATCTTATTAGAGATAGAGAGAGGCAGAGATATAGTCCTCAAAAGCGTCCACAAGATAATGGTCAAATGAGACGGCTAAATACTAAATAGCCTAACTTAAGCAGTGAATCTGAGTGATTTTGATTTATGATTACGAAACAGCATTTGCAAACAATGGAGAACTGAGTTGACTATTATACAATCAGAATGTGGATAAGGATGGAGTACGTATTTATGATACTCCAGGAGTACCTAATAATTTTCCGACAAGAAAAGAGGAAGAAATTCTACAGTGGTTCTCATGAAATCTTTGACTCTCACACACATTCCATCACCCTTAGCCCCTCCACCGAATTACTAGGAAACTCATAGCCGCCCTTTATTAGTTTTTCTCTTTCCTATATCTTTTATTTTGGTGCTTTTGTGTTTAGAGAGAAGCCATTAATTGGTTCGTGGGTGGGTCTTGCTGGTGGGTTAAGGGTCTGTTCATTGATTTGTTGGGTATCCCCTAGTTTGAGACTAAAAGTGAAAAGAGTGGAGGTGGTGAGTTTCAATATAGAAAGCAGATTAAATAATAAAAATAATGAAAAAATAATAATTTTTCAAAGAGATAAAGAAAGATTAGAGTATGCAAAAAAATGAATTTAAAAAGGTAGATAGATAAAATAAAGGCGGAATATAAATTACACCTTCTAACTTTCCTTAAAATTTAATTAAGTCTTGAATTTTTTTTTTTTTTTAATCATTTCAGTCATTTATCTTTAACCGTTATTCTATGTAGTCCTTTGTCAAAAATGCACTATATAGGTAATCTAAAATACAAGGAAATTATTTGACAAAAAAAAAAAATACAAGGACATTTTGGTATTTTTTAAGTTTGGAAAATTAAAACTCCAAATAATTAATAATAAAAAAAATCTGAAAAAAAAAGTAACAAAAAAAGACTTTTTTTTTTTTTTTTTTTTTTGTGAATTCAAAAAAGACATCTTTTTAGGGAACCGCTAAGAAAAAAAAAAAAAAAAAAATCTAGCCAGAAATGTAATAAAAGCTCTCCAATCTAGAGGGCCTCATCTATGATCTATCTAACACAGTCCACATGGTAGAAGAAATACAATCTTGTTCTGGCTGTTTCGAAGAATTGATCTCCAGTGGACACGCAGACAAGCAAATGGTGCAGTACATTAGCAAATAGTCCAAAGTTGTCTTCTGCTGAACTAGTTTGGCTTGAAGAGCCTCCTTTGTTCTTGTTGATCAATTAACTTTGGTTGTACCCTTCTATTTCTAGTTAATGAAATTCCCAATCAAGTTTTGTCAGCCGGTCCGTTTTTTAAAACCATGTTCAACCTTAAAGGGCTTTAGGAAAGTTAAATTTAGATACAAATTTGATCCAAGGAGAAATTGAAATTGAAATTCCCCCAATTTATCCCAATCAAACTTGAACAGAGAAATTATCTTCAAACTTTTAATTTATGGTATACTTTTGTATTAATATTTTGTTTCTTCTCTTTTATGTGTCAAATAAACTCCATGATCAATTTAACGCAAGGGCGGCGCCACATTCTTCAGGGGTTCAAACGAACCCCCTGACTTCAATTATATATATATATACATATATATTTATACTTACTCTTAAAATATTTTTGCACACCTTAACTTAAATCTTGCACACCCTCATCACATGTATATCTGACTTTAAGAGTAAAGAATAAATGTTTATGAGTTGTGAGCTTCCTTCTTTATTATAAGGGTAAATTATGTGTTTGGTTTCTATCCTTTACACTATATTTCAATTCGCTCAATAATCTTTCAATTGTGTCAATTTAGTCCTTAACCTTTTAGACTATGGTTCTCAAACCCGAACCGTTCAATGAACCGTAAAAGAGAGAGGTTCAAGATTTTTGAGATTTGACCGAGGTCGAATTGATGTTGAACCATGATTACGTCATAATTAATTTAATAATTATTTAAAATATAAATAAATATATTAAATTAGTACAAATATAAAATTAACTAAAATAGTCAAATTAAATATAGAAATTTATCTTTCAAATGCATTTTTCACGTCCTAAGCAAACATAAATATAGTATTTCTTCAAATATATTTATAATATACATCATAAATTTAATTATTTGGTAAATGGCCATATACGTTTTTTATTTTTTTTAAGCATCAACACAAATGCAAATTGCAAATTCATATCTAAGCCAATATGTCTTAGCCTAATTTCAGGCCAATAACATATTTATATAATATAAGACTAGTTAACTTTATAAAATAAATAAATAAATCAATAAAATATATTGTATCTATATCTATATTATTATTATATTATTTAAGGAGCTTCTCCTGTTTGGATTCCTCAATTTTGATGTCCAAAATACCTTCAAATTTACCAGTTTTGTAAAGTTGTATTTATGGGGAATTTTTTGGAGGGAAATCCCCTTTTTCAATTTTTATCAATTTCAACCTCTCAAATCTCATATTTTTTCTCTATCACACAAGCACAAACTCTTCTGTTATTTTTCAATCTTTCTTTTTTCAATAATCGCTCATTGAATTCAATCATTGGCAACACTGGCGATAATATTAAGGTTGAATTGGTTATTAAATATTAGAAACTTAGGGTGATTAATTTTATTCAATTAATTAATTTGGGTGGGGCATATAAACATCAACTAATATATAAAATGATCTTTAGAAACTTGAAGTTTTTATTTTAAGTATGTTCTATTGTTCTTGTTAGAAAGAGAAAAGAAAAAGTCATCGATTCCCCACTCAAACTCCAAAGCCATCCCAAATCATTGACTATGTATTAGTTTAGTTGGAGAAAATATAACACCATGTATTGGTGCATGTATATTATCTGCAACATTCTAAGGAGAGAGAGAATCACTGTCAGCCTGTCTGTGAATAGGCAAAACACAATAAAAGAAAACAAAAGAAAAGTCCAACTTTCTGTTTTCCTTAAAGAGATACTGATACACGGAAAATTATTAGATACTCCCGGAGTACCATAAACATGTACTTCCTCCTCTCACATAAATAGTGGGTCCCATCATGAATTTAATTAGTAGGACCCATCATTAATGTGAGAGAAGGAAGTATGCATTTATGGTACTCCAGATTTTTTTTTTTTTTTTTCTTAGCGGTTCCCTACAAAGATGTCTTTTTTGAATTCACAAAAAAAAAAAAAAAAAAAGTCTTTTTTTGTTACTTTTTTTTTCAGATTTTTTTTATTATTAATTATTTGGAGTTTTAATTTTCCAAACTTAAAAAATACCAAAATGTCCTTGTATTTTATTTTATTTTTGTCAAATAATGTCCTTGTATTTTAGATTACCTATATAGTGCATTTTTTACGAAAGGACTACATAGAATAACGGTTAAAGATAAATGACTGAAATTATATAAAAAAAAAAAATTCAAGACTTAATTAAATTTTAAGGAAAGTTAGGAGGTGTAATTTATATTCAGCCTTTATTTTATCTACCTACCTTTTTAAATTCATTTTTTTGCATACTCTGATCTTTCTTTATCCCTTTGAAAAATTATTATTTTTTCATTATTTTTATTATTTAATCTGCTTTCTATATTGAAACTCACCTCCTCCACTCTTTTCACTTTGGAAACTCAAACTAGGGGATACCCAACAAATCAATGAACAGACCCTTAACCCACCAGCAAGACCCACCCACGAACCAATTAATGGCTTCTCTCTAAACACAAAAGCACCAAAATAAAAGATATAGGAAAGAGAAAAACTAATCAAGGGCGGCTATGAGTTTCGTAGTAATTCGGTGGAGGGGCTAAGGGTGATGGGATGTGTGTTAGAGTCAAAGATTTCATGAGAACCACTGAGGGATTTCTGGCTTTTTTCTTGTCATAGATATTTGTGAAGAGAATCTCCACCTCGGGTCTTCCTCCCCCACCGCCAAGTGCATGCGCACGTCAGATTAGCGTTGTGCTCCTTTATTTTTTATTTTTTATTTTTTATTTTGTTGATCTTATTACTTTTATGAGAAGGGGATGGCGTGTCTTCCTCTTGAATGTGTGTTGATTGTGTTGACTGAGAGAGACGTTTCAGACACAGAGACGAGGGTTCTGTAGTTATGTGAGAAGTGAGAGACATTTAAGGGTGTGTTTGGATTGAACTTATTTTGCTGAAACTGAAAACTGAAAACTGAAAACACTGTAGCAAAATAATTTTTAAATGTGTGAATAGTGCTGTGGGACCCATTTTTAATGAAAAAATTGATAAAAAATGAA
Organism: Quercus parvula; assembly: GCA_030820535.1. Classification (NCBI taxonomy): domain Eukaryota; kingdom Viridiplantae; phylum Streptophyta; class Magnoliopsida; order Fagales; family Fagaceae; genus Quercus; species Quercus parvula. The sequence goes on from JAUAME010000008.1 coordinate 14,142,986, forward strand.
ATTTGTGGGTCCGTGAACAGTGCATATATGCACTGTTCACGGCAGAAAGTCAACATTTGCGGTTACTGTTCATTGAACAGTAACTGCAATACTCCAAAACGCGTGAAAAAAAAAAAAAAAAAAGAACAAAACGCAGCTGGAAACGCAGACGTGGAATCCAAACGGTACCTAAGAGGAAAGAGAAAGAAATAATTTTTTTTTCTTTCTTTTTTTTTTTTTTTTTTGATGAGGAAAGAAAATAATATCTTATTTAACCTTCAGAAATTTTTAAACCAATAAATTATTTTACCAATCTACAACCGCTCTCTTTGTTCGAAGAGTCATTGTAATCGAGCAAAAAAAAATCTCAATTTTAGAGATTTGTTGGAATTGTATTTTAAGGATTTACGCTCAAAACTAGAGATGAAATTGGGTTTGACTAATCTATTGGAGAGGCTTTTAGGCTTTTATTTATTTAATTATTTTAACTAGTGTGATGCATGAAAAAACAACTAAAGATGAGATCTAATTGTTACAAACTCATTGTACTATGTGTGTATGTGCTCATGTGTGTATATATATACAAAGAAATTACTTGTATGGGAACAAATTTTCAAAAAGTAAAACTTCGGTCCAATGCACTAAAGCATTTGATGGGCCACCCAACCAACACCTAATCAATTTTGGACATGTGACCAATTTTGAATGTGTCATGTCTGTATCATGTCTAATACTGCACTATACTGGACATAAATTAAATCATTTCTAAATAACAATTTGCGTGAATATTTGAGCATTAGCATCAGCTTCTTCAACATTTTACCTAAACTAACACAAAAAACTTTTTTTTTTTTTTTTGCTACTTTAACAAATACACACATATATCAGCCTCAATATTTATTTCTCTACTTTATTTAAATATTTTTTTATCTCTCTAAAAATAAATAAATAAACAAGTTTTTTTTTTTTTTAATTCTCTTCCCCACCCGTTTCCTAGTAACCCAATGAAACCTCCTTTTGCGAACCCAATAATATATTCTTTAACAACATCACTAAGCACTCCTGTTGTCTAGCAAAATCAACAGATTTTCACAATCAACAAAACAAAATCAACAAGTTGAACCCATCTCCCATCATTAGTTGAACAAATTCCCTATTTCATTTCACATAAACTCAAATCGAAATTAATTAAATCTAGCCAACACTATCAAACTAAGATCACCATCGAATTAGACCAGCCACCACTGCACCCACCGTCGGAAAGCACCACACCCACCACACAAATCAAACCAAACCCATCAACCACCGCACCCACCGCCCAAATCAATGCAAATATCAACACAAACCCACAAAAATCAACTTTTAGACACCCAAATTTACCACCATCGACCAACTATGACCATCAAATCCAAGCGTTTGCGGTTCATAACAGCTATGACTACCATTAGATGGAGAGTTGGGGGGAGAGAGAGAGAAAGAGAGAGACAGAGAGTGTGTGTGTGTGTGTGTTTAAAGAATTAAAAAAATTAAAAAAATAAAAACTAAAAAAAACATTTTTTTAGCACACCCTTAGTGTGATGGTCACTCCAGAAGTATAAATGCTTATGGGGTATGGGGGGTAATGGTCGGGGTTCAAGTTTCCAAAAGAGAGTTTCACACACATATACATTTAAATTAGATTAAAGTAGAATTCTATCTTGTATAATAAAAAAAAATAAAAAAAAAAGTGGCAATTAATGTTAATTTTTATTTTATTTGTTAAGTCTAATGCATGGAGTATTTGAGGGTTTCTTGCTATATTTTTAATGTCAGGCTAGTTTGACTAGCCTGATGCAAGTTCTCTAAAGGCATCAAATTCCTAAATCTTCCTAACTTGTCCCATTCAATTTTAATATTCAACATTGTAAAGAAAGGACTTATAGTATATCAATTATTTGATAGTAAAAGTTAACGGGTGCTATAGGGTGAGTTTGGTTCAGTTTTTTGAAAAAGTGAATAATGAAAAAGTGGAGTTTTTAAAAAGTGCATAATGAAAAAGTGCTTTTTCAAAAAGCTGAGTGTTTGATAAAAGCTGTTAAAAAGTGCTTTTTGAAAAAGTTGAGTGTTTGGCTGACACTTATAAAAGTGGCAGTTTGAAAGATAAATTACCAAAAAGGACAATGTATATAAGAGAATTTATTTCATACTTAAATCAATATTGTGAAATTATTTTTTTCTCACCAATATGAGCTAATAATAACCTACCACTTAAAATTTATTGTAAAAGTATTGTGATAATTTATACTGATTTTAATTTGAACGTACTATTATAATTATTTTTTTTCAATTTCTAAACAAATTATTTTTTTCTCACCAATATTAACTAATAATAACATACCACTTAAGATTTATTGTGAAAATATTGTAACAGTATTTCTCAATTTTAATTTCTTTTTCTTTATTTTATGTTTCCCTTATTTTATTTTATTTTTTTATCCATATTTTCTTCTTCTTTTTTTCCCTCTTTTTTTCTCCTCCACACACATACCTTCATTTTTTTTCTTTATTTCCTTTTTTCCTCTCTTTCCCTGCCACTTCTTCCACACGTGCCCCTACTTTTTTTTTCTTTATTTCCTTATTTTTCCCTTCCACTCTACACGGTCCTTGCATATCCAGAATGTTCCACACACTTACAAACCCCTCTCTCATCTCTCAAGGCGGCTCAAGGTCTCTGCATCTCTTTTTTTTTTTTTTGACACTTCAAAAGCTAATGATGATGATGAAGAAGATGAAGATGAAGATGATGATGATGATGAAGAAGTCTCTGCATCTCTTTTTTCGTCCTTTTTCTTTATTTCCTTATTTTGTCTTTCCTTCTTTATTCTTTTTTTTTTCACACTCCAGAGAAGATGATGATGATGATGATGATGATGAAGAAGATGAAGATGAAGATGATTGAAACATAAGGATTTTGGGATTTTGAGTTTTTTTTTCTATGGATTTTGGGTTGATTTTGAGTTGGGTTTGGGATGGGTTTTCCGGATTTTAGTGGATTTTAAGTTGTTTTTGTGTTGATTTTGAGTTATTTTTGGTTTGGTTTTGTTGATTCTGTGTTCGGAATATCAAAGGTTGAAATGGGTTTTGTTGATTGTGGAGGTAGACCGGTGAAGAAGCAGAGGAAGACGAAGAGGAAGAAGAAAAGGAAGACGAAGAAAAAAGACACAGATGAGAGATAAGGGCGTGAGAGAATGGGTATTTCGGTATTTTTGCGTTTGCAACGGTAATAATGCAAAACGCGCATAGCGCGTTTTCATTTATGGACCCTCAGGGGTCCATAAGCCCTCCGCGTTTCCCCTTCATTTTTTCTCAATGCTCAAAACGCAACTTTTATAAAAAAGTTGCGTTTTGGGTTTACCAAATGCATTTTTTGGTTTGGCTTTTTTCAAAACGCCCTTTTTGGGCTCAAAAAGTGGAAACAAACGGGCACATAATTGTATTGGTTTAGAAAATATTTTTTGAAATTTTATGAGAAAAGAAAAGAGTAATTGATTTTTTGACCCTTTTTTTATAATATTTTTCATAAAAGTAGTATCAAAACTTTTCTGAAATGGTTAATTAACAAATTTCATAAGAGCATTCACATCATTTTGTCTAAATTTTTCTATCTATTTTAGCATAACAACTTACTTTTTTCTATTTTACACATCTATTTTTACATAACACCCATATTAGATTATCTATTATACACTACATTTTATTTAAATAATTATTTTTTTATTATTATTGTAGGGTCTCGTTTTGGGCGAGGGTGCCTTTCACTGTAGATGTGAGCGAACCCAAATTCAACGGGCCTAATACAATAATTTTGGTAGAGAAGCGGGCTTAAGAACTGGGCCTTTGTGAGGACTCCGTCAGTGATCTGGCAGGATCCTCGGGGAACAGGATCGTCAACGGCGTAGTTGAGGAGAGGGTCAAAGTCCGTCCTCGGGCCTCGTCCAAGGATGAATTCTTCTTCTTCTCTTCTGATACTCTACCAATAGAACTTCCTAGTGTCTTCTGAATCCTCTGTCTTCGTGAGATCTCTTTGGTTATATATATTCTTCTGCTCCCTTCATTTTGGCCGTCCATCTGTCGATTGCGCAAGTCACCACTTGAGTATCTGTCCCATCCAACGCTTCCCTCCACTCGCTGTGAGTTGTAGTGGGCAGCATGGCGCTGTTCAAGGGTCACTCCTTCATTAATGCAGCTAGACTGCCAGCTACGGGCATTTAATGCGGAGGTGACAGACTCTTGTACAATAGCCCTTTCACTATGCTTCCATAGCTGCCCCTCTACGCTAGTCCCTCCGTTTGGGGGATGATCGGGATGGCTGCGGTGGATAGCGTACTGTCATTTCTTCTCAGGACAAGAGTCGTCGAGGACACGTCGCTCCTCGATGATTTCTCCTAGTAGCTGTGGGCCTTCCTTAATTATCCTCGAACGTTTTCCTCCTCGACTGGGCCCTCGGGCTTATTATTCGAAATGGGCCGGAGCGCCCAGATCCTTTGGCCCCACAATTATGTTTACCTTTATTTTTTCCCCTAGTTCTTCTAATCATTGGCTATAACCCTACACTTACATAAAAAAAGAAGGAACATTTTGAATAATTTTTTCCAACATAAATTTATGGAATAGGTTTGATTAACGGATGTCTTTATAGCATTTGTTAATAGACTATTTTAGAGAAATTTTGATATCACTTTCATGAGAAATAGAAAAAGTTGTAAAAAAAAATAAAAATATTCTATAAAAATTTTTAAAAAATATTTCTTAAATCAATACCCTTAGTCCATTGTTAAACTTTTCCCACCGAAAAGTATTACGTCCATAGCATTTTCATAACAAATCCTAATTGATAGATTTCTATTGGTTCTAACTTGAACCCACTACTAAAATTATTATTATTATTTTTTTTTTTGCCAATCAGTTACCATTAGAGCATCAATATTGGTAGAGGCATTTTGCTAAAATGCTATTTTTACCACCATAAACTACAAAATGTTGTGCAAATTGGTGATGCCATAGTTTAAAAAATTTGGCAACTTGCTACAGTAAGCTAGTACTGGTACTAGTACCAATTTACTGTAGCAAATTGCTATTTGCTATTAATAATTTTTTTTTAAATTCTTTTTTCTCATTGCTACTCTCTTTTTTATTCTTTTTTTCTTCCAACTCATCTCTCTCTTTCCATTACAGACCAAAGTTCCTCTCTCTCTCTCTCTCTCAAGCCACACTGTTCCTCCCCAACAGCCACTCGCTTCCTACTACTTCAGCTCCCTCTGTTACTACACCAAGGATATCCTTGTTAGGATTAATGCCCTTAAATCTTATTGTATGATGCTATGTATGACTTAATGTTATAATTAACAAAGTTGTTTTATTATTATTTAAAATAATGGTAACATGAATATTTAGACATTATCATATAGCCTATGAGATGCATAGTATGTAATTTAGTCATAGAAGATATAAATCATAAGTTCTTTGTAAATTCAGAATTTTAGTTCGTAGTCGGTTATAGAATTGGGCATTTCATCTGTGAAGACTATAACATATCAATTAAAATGATTTGTCTTAATCATGGAAGCGAAGACTTCTAGTTGATATGTTGATATGTTTTAAGAGTTAAGACATATTGAATTGGACTGTTGTGAGATTTATTATTCTCCTAACAACTATTAAATAAATAATAAATCTTACTACTTCTATTTACATGAACTCTTAATCCTGAGAGAATAATGGATCTGATCATGAAGTGTAGGTTGCTTTGATATATCAGGAGTGAGATTTAAAATCACGATCAAAATCTCAATATGTTGGGTAGCCACATTTAGTGTTGATAGAACATATATTCTTAAGATGGAATTCATAATTTCTTAACGGAGATATAAAATATTCCCTTGAGATAAGTTTAATGGATTTAATTATTTAGAATGTTAGGCCTAACTACTTTAATAAGGAGTTACTAAAGTATATATTTATGAAATTGGATTTCATAAATATATGATGAATAAGTTAAAGGATTAAATCGGGTATTCAGGAATTAAGATGTAGTAATTTTCAAAGTGGCAGTCTACAATCATGACTTTGTATTACTACGAATATTTTATGAAGGGGTTATATGTATAATAAAGTTTTGAAATATAATTTATTAATAAGGCCTAGAGTGCAAGTATATTTTTATAGTGGTATTAAATATATTTAATGGTAACTTTGGACTTGTCAAGAGTTGACAGAAAAGCCCAAGGCCCATTGGAGCTAAAGATTTATTTATTCTTTTTGGTCCCATTCTAAGCCACATACAAAAGCCTAATTAGAATAGCTTAAAAGGCTAGTCTAATTAGATAATCAGTTAAATATAAAGAGAGAAACATATAGAGTTATATAAGAGTTTTTCATAAGAAATGAAATTGTGTGTATGTGGTTTTCAAAAAACAAAAAATAAGAAATTGTGTGTATGCGAGTATAAGCCACTCTCTTATTCTCTCATTGGAAACTGATTGAGAGACCACACTTCTTGGGCATAAAGTGGAATTGGAGTGAAGATTAAAAGTGTTCTCAAGTACTTTTAATATTTAGTTTTGAATTTCACCGCATCAAGGTACACTCATTTGTTCTTGAATTCTGAAATTTGCATAGTATATATTATCAATTGCGAATGAAGTAGATCCGTTAATTTTCTCCTACGTATGTCTTGTATGTGATACAAACATGTATTTTTCCAACAATCCTAAGTGTCGTCGTGGCTCTCTTCTTCGGTGTTGGCTATAGAGCCCTCGTTGCTGCCACCATGTACCTCACTTGGTCTTGCTTTTCTCTCTTCTTTCTTCGGTGATGACAACAACAACGATGATGATTTTTTTTTTTTTTTTGGGTTTGTAGCTCTATGATTTTAGCTTGTAGCTCTTCTTTCTTCGACAAAGACGACAATGATGACGGAGTGGCTTGTAGCTCCATGATTTTTTTTTGGATTTTTTTTGCTATTTTTTTTTTATTGGTTGCTTGTTTTTTAATTGAGCTTGAGGTTATTGTGATTGTGGTGGGAATTGATTTGGAGAAGAGACAGTGAAGAAGAGAGAAAAATAAGTAAATAAATAGTGTTTAACTTTGTTGTGAAAATAAGAATATTGATGTGGTTCTATAAAAAAAAAAAAAAAAAAGGAATATTGATGTGGATCAAGTTGTGAAATATTAAGTGTTTTTTTTTTTTAAGGAGTAAAATAGTAAGTTAATAGATAAAGAAACTTTTTTAAGTACTAAAAACTAAAATATTTAGCACTATTAATGTAAATTAGTGACAAACTATCACTTTATGATTTATCGTGAAAGTGGACATTTGGCAGATGGGAGTTTCTCTCTCTTTACAAACTATTAATGTAAAGTAACTTTTTTTTTAAAATTTTTTTTTATGATAAGAGCCTTACACACATTTTATCAAGCAATTGGCGTAGTTGCCCATTGGAATTCCCAAATGGAAAACTGGAAAACACAAGAACACAACCATGGAAAAGCGTATTATGAGTTTTGGACATCTTCCCTTGATATCCACCAACCCCAATCCCCAGTAACGCAGTGGTTCAGATGACAGAAAATTCAGTTGTTAGGAAGGTATTTCAAAACACCCACCAAGGTTCCAAAGATGGGAGTTTCTCTCTCTTCTGTACAACAGCGGTTTGGGAAATAAAAAGTGGAAGGTGCAGTTGGGGTTCTCTAACACAACAATGGTTTGGAAGTGGTGAGAAAGATGAGGGGGTGAGAGCTTGGATAGATGACGGGAGAACAAGAAAAATCAGAAACCAATCGGCACATAGACTTGCCGAAAGATATCGCAATGCCCAAAATGTTTTAAGATATTGTGCAGGTACCTTTACACACAATGAAATGTTCTGTCAACTTTATGTTGTTTACAGTCTTGAATGCTAAAAAATTTTACTATTCAATTCTAGCAACTAATGACAATAATAAAATTTTTTTTTTTTCCAATCCATAACAATGTTATTTGAGGCCTAGAGATTGAACATCTTATTGACTAAGCACATAAATGATACAACCCATTTCAAGCAAGCTTTGATATTTAGATTTTGAACTAGGATTTAATAAGCATTAGTCACAACCCTTCCTAGATATAGATTGTTTTATTTTTGATAGTCTATTAGCTTGCTAATGGTAATCATGTCAAACGGCTCAGATAGAAAAGCGTGGGTTCGGTCTGATAGTTCTTGTGCAACAGAATGCATGGTTGGTCGCCACTCTGGAGTGGTACGCAGGCATGCGAAGGTTATGGTGACTGCAATCACCACTGCCTCTGCCAATTGACCTGTTCATCTATAACATCCTTCAAAATCAATTCTTGGTTGTCCAATAAGGTTGTTGTAGTTGACGTCAACAATGGTGATAGGGACACTAGGAGTTCCCCCGGGTGCCTTCCTATCGTTACTTCCAATACTATGTTTATGTAAAGAGTAAGAGTAAAGAACACAAAGAATGCGAATAAGCTTTTCTATATAAGCTAGAGGTGTATATATCCAAATAGGAGGAGGAGGAGAACTTATTTATAGGCTTAGTGAATTGCTATATTGAATTAGACTCTGCATTCTTGCCAAAAGACATTACATGTCTAAAGAGTTTAAGATATACTGTCCACATACCTTGACACAACGATTGAGATGTTCTACAGCCATAAAGTTGTTTACAGGTTACAGGTTACAGCCTTGAATGCTCTAGATCTTACTATTCAATCATAGAAAATAATAAAAATTATATATATATTTTTTCCCATTCCATAAGAAATCTTATTTTGAGCCTAGAGATTGAACATCTTATTCATTCAGCACTTGCATAGACTAAGAAAAAAAATTTTACACAAGCCATTTCAAGCAAACTTTGATCCTAACTTCCTAAGATTATGAACTAGGATTTAGTAAGCATAGCCACAACCCTTCCTAGGCCATATCCAGAAAACACACTCACTAGCCAAAGAGTGTTTTATTTTTGAAAGCCTGTTAGCTTGCTAATAGTAATCATGCCAAATGGCTCAGACTGAAAAGCGTGGGTTTGAGCTGATAGTTCTTGTGCAACAAAACGCATATTTGGTCGTGATTTTGGAGTGCTACGCGTACATGCTAAGGCTATGGTGACAACAAACACCACTGCCTCTGCCAATTGACCTGTGGGAGGAGGAAGGCGTTGGTCTAGAATATCCTTCAAAAGCAATTCCTGGTTTTCAAATAAGGTTGTTGTAGTCGATGATGATGATGATGACAAGGATGCTAGAAGTTCCCCTGGATGCCTTCCCATCATGACTTCCAATGCCACCACTCCAAAACTATAAACATCGCACTTATCTGTGACCCTCATTGTGAGTGCAAGTTCTACAAATTAAAATAAGTAGAAAATGAAACAAAATAAATGTTATTTGAAACATTTCCATACCAAAAGTGTAAAAATCATTTATGTTCAATGTATAATCTAAATAAGAACATAGTTGAGATATGAGGAAAATACTTTCTATTTTGAGAACAATGTCTTTGAAAAGTATTATAGACTGGATAATAGTTTACCATGTGACAACAACCCATATTGTTTCAATCTTTTATTGTAAGCAGGGTTTGAACCTCTAATCTCTTGCTTGACAACAAAAGATTTTACCAGTTGAACTAATTGAAACCCACTTCCCTTCTATGAATCTAGTTAGTTATTTTTTTGACTTGGAAAACTATTGAAGAAATGGGAACAAGAATATACAGATTAATAAAATGTTCGATTACCTGGAGCCATGTAACCATAAGACCCAGCAATTGTTGTCCAATTGGATGACTCTGAGCTTAATAGTCTCGCGGTGCCAAAATCTGAGAGCCGTGGTTCAAATTCCATTTCCAGCAATATGTTGTTCAAAGACACATCCCGGTGCACAATTGGCGGAAAGCAATCATGGTGCAAGTAGGCCATAGCATGAGCCGCTCCTTGCACAATTTTCACCCTTGTAGACCAGCCTAGTTCTGCTGCCCCTTCCACCCCATACAATACTTTTCTTAGACTACCCCTCTCTACATATTCATAAACCAAGAACAAGCATCCTTTCCAGGAACAAAAGCCATATAGCTTAATGATATGTCGATGCCTAACCTCTGTCAGAGTTCGTATCTCATTCTCAAAACTTCGGCGATTTATTGTGGGAATGTCACTAGAGTCTGATATGTTAAGCCTTTTAACTGCTACAACTTGACCTGTTGGCAACACCGCTTTGTAAACGCTTCCAAATCCTCCTTTCCCAATGCAGTACTTCTCATTGAAGTCCTCAGTGGAATTCAGTATATCCCCAAACATAAATTTTGCTTCTCTTTCCCATATCAGTGATTCAAATCTCTCATACTTTATACTACTACCCTCTTCATCATAGAACTTGGTGGTTTGACTATATACTAGAATTCCAACAATAACAGTTGCAAGACATAATAAGCCAGAAACCCAAGCAATGGCACCAATAAGGACCTTTTTCGTAGAATTTGAGGATTTGTGGGGAAGGGATACTGGACTGCAGGGAGTTAATCCTTCTACTTTTCCACAAAGACCTGAGTTTCCAACATAAGATTTTGCTGGCACTTGCTGGAAAATTTTACCAGTTGGGATTTCACCCGTCAAGTTGTTGTAAGAAAAATCAATGGAATGTAGACTAACCATGCTTGATAATGCTTCCGGGATTCTCCCAGAGAGGTGGTTATGTGAAAGATTGAGATACTCTACCGCTGTAAGCTTTCCAAGGTTTTGAGGTATTGTTCCAGAGAGGGAATTGCTGCTGAGATCCAACATATATTGCAGTGATACTAGGTTGCCAAGCTTGGATGGTATGCCACCAGCTATCTTGTTGTGGCTTAAGTTCAATGTCAATAAGCCGTTACAATTGCCAAGCTCTACTGGTATGTTACCAGTCAGGCTGTTCTCTGACAAATCAAGATGCTGGAGCTTGCTCAAATTGCCTAGACTCTTAGGGAGCTCTCCTGTCATATGATTCTGGCTCAGATTAAACCTGTAAAGCAGGCCTAGATTTCCCAGTTCATCTGGAATTTCCCCAGACAGTTTGTTCGAGTCCAGTGTTAGAACTTGCAATTTGGTTAACTTCCCAAGCTCAACAGGGATTTTTCCAGAAATTCTATTTCTGTCCATCTGTAAATTGGTGAGATTTCTACACTCTCCCCACATTGATGAGAGATGACCAACAAATTGGTTGTCCCTAAGAGCGAGGAAATTAAGATTTTGATGAACTCCAAAGGCTTCTGTAATGTTTCCAGTGAATTCATTCCCATCAAGCCGGACTCTATGTAGCTTCGAACAATTCCTCAAGCACTCTGGCAAGGATCCTGTAAACCTGTTGTTGTTCACAGTTAAATCTTCAAGAGCAAAACCACTGCACAATTCGGATGGCAGTGCCCCAAAGAAGCTGTTGTTTGAAAAGCTAATGTAGCTTAAATCAGGACTATACTTCCCAAAGTCAGTGGGTATGCTGCCAGAGAAATTATTGGTGAACACAGAGAATGACTGTAAACTATTTAGTTGAGAAATGGTTTCCGGCAACTGTCCATACAATCGGTTAGTGTTGAGATCAAGAGTAACCAAAGACTTCATTTTTCCAATCTCTGGTGGAAGTATGCCACTAAGATTGTTATAGAAAAGCTGTAAGACTCGAAGATTTGTGAGATTCCACAATGTCAGAGGAATTGGACTGGAAAACTGGTTCCCTGAAAGGTCTAAAGCAAATAGATCTTTCAAATTTGCTATCTCTAAGGGAATTGATCCAGAGAGTGTATTATTGTACATAAGAAGATAGTTTAGCTTTGTCAACAGGCCTATTTCTGATGGAATTTTCCCGGAGAACTGATTATTTTGGAGTTGCAATGAGACTAATTGAGTCCAATTGGCAATTAAATTAGGTGAAATATCACCAGAAAGAGAGTTATCTGATAAACCCAACTCGGTAATTTTGGTCAGATTGGACAATAACAAAGGAAGCGGGCCAGTGAGATTGTTCACTGCTAAGGCCAAGTAGGTGAGGTTGGTACAAAGGCCTAGCTCAGAAGGGATTGTGGAATTCAAGGCATTTTTTTGAAGATCAAGGGACTGAAGCTCCCTGAGTTGGCCTATCGAGGAAGGAATCATCCCTTGGAATGAATTGTTATACAATTCAAGTATTTGAAGATGGGACATCAAATCCATTTCTCCAGGAATTGGACCAAAGAAATTATTATTTCCTAGGCAAAGTTCTATGAGCTTGGAAAGCTTGGAAATATTTGATGACAATGGTCCTTGGAACAGGTTGTTAGTCAGGTGGAAGTGTGTGAGCTTGCCCAGATTGGTATATACCAATTCTGGTATTGGGCCTGTCAAATAATTCTGAGACAAGTCAAGGTATGTCAAATTCTGGCAACTTGTTATGAACTCTGGGAATTCAGAAGTGAGTTCATTGAGCATTAAGTTAAGGTGGGTCAAGAAAGGCATGCCTGAAAAGTTGGACCAATCAAGACATACTAAGTAGTTTGCTCCAAGGTCTAAGTACCATACCTTTTGAAGATTGCTGAGTTGATAGGGGATGGTACCATTGAGACTGTTGTTGAAAAGACTAAGATACTGAAGCTCTGTCAACTGTGCTATCTCAGTAGGTATGTTTCCTTCAAACTGGTTGTTGCCCAAGTCCAAGTAAGTGAGCATCCAGAGGTTGCCGATGGCTGGTGGTATTGATCCTCCTAGTGTGTTGTTGTTGAGGTCCAAGTGGGTGAGATTATAAAATGAAGTGAAGTCAAATTGGGTAAGTGTGCCAGAGAGGTTTGCATCGGATAGTTTTATTTCTGAGATAGTTCCTGTGGTGTGGCAAACTATGGCTGTCCAGTTGCAAAGATTTTTGAGGTTGGTGATGTACCATGAATTAAGAGATGAAGAGGGAGAGAGACTGTTTTTCCATTTGATGAGAGCTTCTGCTTGTGTTGTTGGAGATGATGTGATCCTCACTGGAAGTAAGGAGAGCAAAAGAATATGAAATAGAAGAAGAGACTTTTGAATGGTTGTCATGCCTAGCTTTCTAACTGCTAAGTATACTCTCTTTTAACTGATACGAATTCTTGTCACCCCCCATGCCTGGTTATATAGTAAGGTATGAGTTACAGTGCCAAGTGACACTTGGCAGAATTACAAATCACTGGCAGTCATACTTCGGAATCTTTTTTTTTCTCCTTCAGTAGGAATATTTTGGATTCTATTCAATTGGATGGAACTTAGTACCATAGAAAGCACGAACAATTCATTTGGGATGCCATATACGAGACATGTTTGTGACTTCTGCACGCATGTTCCAATTGTATCCTTTAAAAACAAAACAAAATTTGCAGGACACGACTGGGACAAAGGAAGGACACTTATTATTATTATTATTATTATTTTTTGAACACTTATATTGTTATCTTTTATTTACTGTTTTGGATCTTATTATTAGTTTGTATTCTAATTTCTAATCATCATTTATTAGTTATGAATTCATTTTATTATCTCTTAAATTAATATAAGTTTAACATTATTTGAAAAAAAAAAGTTTAAAAATATAAATAAAAATATATTTAATAATTAATTAATATGCATATCTTTGTCGTGTCATGTTCTAATTTTTCAAAAATTGACTTAAAGTGATAGTTTTAGTTTAAAACGCATGCGTGTATGAGTTTAAGTCACGATTTTAGTTTAAAACTTTCAAGTGTGTAAGTTTGTGTGTATAAGAGTCATTTCCCGTTGCACATATTTCATATTTTTTGCAATCATGCATGTTTTTAGAGTCAATGCATATCAATTGGCATTGGTTCAAGACTCATCAAAATCATCATATCAATTAGCATTGTGCTCCATTTCAACTGGTTCGAAGCTATTTGTTTGCTACTTTGCTCTCTTGTTTGTTACTGTTATTTATTTATTTATTTTTCCCTTTCTCTTCTTATCAGTACCCACTTGTTCTTTTATTTGTACAATATTTACACTGACAGAAGTAAAAAATGAATTCTAGCTGCACTTGAAGAATGTTAATTTTGCAAAAAAATGACCAAGATTGACCGACAATCAGACCGTCCAATCAGGATAATTCTAGCTCCATCATGAAGAGAATGAAGCCTTTTTCTTTGTAGCTGCTCATACGTCAAAATCGGTTTTGAATCTCATAAGATATTGTAAAGCAATTAGGTCAACACTGAAATCATTTTTTTACTAAGTGTTGGAAGAGTGCAACGTGGTCAACAAGCGTCAAAGAACGTCAAGTTTGGGTAAGAAATGTCTTTGGAATGTGCATCACACAGGTTCTGATTTATTAAGGATGGTTTTTTTTTTTAATTATTATTATATTTTACTCAATAAACGATTATTATAGACCATTGACAATGACAACAATCTGTGCTCCTCTAATTTTTAGAACGTGAAGTGGGGACTGATAATGAGCACTTCTCTTAGTGGAATTCTAACTATGAACGTAGAGAATAAATATTCAACTGTAAGAAGACCCCGTGTATTTGTACCTAATTACTTACTCTTGGATACAGAGTGCCCAAATCCCTACTTCACTAGCATTCGGTCCATGAATCATAATTGTGGCTAACTTGACCTGCGGATAGCACAATGAATTTGCAGCATATTGACTTAGAGAAAGATGTTAAAAGATTAGTGGATTTGGAATTGAATTTAGGGCTGAACAAGTCCAAACCCAAGGTCTACCTTCATTGAAGGCCTCCAGGAAAGTTCGATTTGGATACAAATTTATTAATGAGAAAATTCCCCAATTGATACCAATTAAACCGAGAGGACCATGTTTGCCTTGCCCAATAGTCCTCCTAACCAATAAATTACAGCCACTTGTTTCAAATGATGATATCAGATCTTTGAAACCCTGTGACATAGTTTATGTTAGGGGTTTAGGTTTTTTATTTATTTATTATTATTTAAAATTGTTAGGGTTTTGAGATCCGGTTGTCTGAATTAACAAATTTAAGGCCAAGTTACTAATAAACAATCTTTGCAAAGTGATCAAGACCAATATTGTGTAAATAAGATGAACTATGGAAAATCAATCAACACACAATAGAGAAAACCCACGAAATAACTATTTCAAAGTAAAAAGCTGTAAAGTAAAAACCACAAGGGGAACCTTCCCAACAAGTTAATCCACTATGATTAGAGAAGTTTTGGAAAAAATTGGCCTTTACTCTTTTTAAAAAAGCAATTCAGCATTTTTTCCTTTTTTTCAAACTAATTAGGGAAATGTCTCCCTTTTAAAACTTGATTTTCTCAAAATTAAGTTAAGCCTTATAGTGACGTTTTAAGGACTTATAGTGGCGTTTTGTAACTCGATCTCCATAAAGTCGAGTTATAGGTAAAAAAAAAGAAAATTTTTTGTATTGAACTCGACTTCATGGAGATCGAGTTACAAAACGCCACTATAGGTCCTTAAAACGCCACTATAGGGCTCCAGAAATTATTTTTTTTATAACTCGATTTTGAGAAAATTGAGTTTTAAAAGAGGGGCATTTTCTTAATTAGTTTGAAAAATTGGGTAAAATGCTAGATTTTTTTTTTTAAAGAGGCATTTGCCGATTTTCTCCGGGAAGTTTTACAATCAAGGAAAAAAAAAAACTTTTTCTAAACCCTACTACCCATACACAAGTTATAGAGAAAACCTTTCATTGTGTCAGTACATCTAGACTTTTCAATCACATGGACAACTTCACAAATGACACATTGCGATATGATTGGAACTTCTGACCAACTTTAAGAACTTCTTGAAGGTTTTCTTCACAACAGCAAGTCTGTGTTGGTGGTATGATTTCATCTTTTTACTGACTAATTTACTTAGAACTCTCTAGTATGGTGAATTTGAGAAAAACTTTGTTACACAACCCTAGCCACACAAATGAAGTGTTTCTCTCTTTGAAAAACCACTCTTGGGATGACTTATGATGTCCCTTTTATATCCCAATAAGTAGGGCTTCAATCAAGCTTGAAATGGACAAGTTATTGGGCATTTCATGTTGTTATGTTTTTTGTTTTCCATAGTCTCAATCTATCGAGTTGGTGTCAAGTTACTATCGAGATGGTGTGGAGCTACTATCAAGGAAACATAAAACTTTGTTGTTCTAGGCTCGATTGATCAACTAGTATTGAGGTTGGAGTCGAGGCTACTATCAACAACTATCGAGTTGGTATTGAGGTTGCTATCAAGAATGTAGAAATTTCTCTAATCTGTTCTTTGGCAGTTTTTGTGTCTTTATCTTGATCTTCAATTACCAAGATACAATAAAACTCATACTTTGACACACAATTTGACATATTTGTTACAGTTTGCACACTAAAATATATGGATCTAACAAAAAAAATATGAAAAAATTCATTTTTGTCTCGTAGTGCATGCATTCATTGTTGTTTTGATCGTATTTATATTTTAAAACCGGTAATTTACACCCTCAACTTTGATAACATATCATTAAAAAAAATAAATGATCCAATTAGTGGGTATTCTTAGGACATTTGTTAATTAACAATTTTAGGAAAGATTTGACAGCACTTTCATAGCAAAATTTTTTTAAAAATAAGTTAAAAAAAATCAATTGTTTTTTTTTTCCTATAAAAATTTTCTAAAAATATTTCCTAAATCAATACTCTTAGGCATCCGTTACCTTTTCCTAAACCCCTTTCATTTATAACTGTCAACATTTCTTCTATAACTTCATTAATTTTATTTTTACCCATTATTTCGAATTTTTCATTTTTAAAGTGAGAAAATATTCTCTTATACTCATTGTTCTATACTCAAAAATATTTTCAATAATTTTCAAAGGTGAAAATAGATATGATTAAATAGATTTGAAAGAGTGAAGATGAAAAGAAAAAACAAATTGATGATCTGAACAGAAATAAAAGAAAATTGTGTTGTCGCGTTGTTGGTGTCGCCCCCAGCTCAGAAATCCCACCAGCTACATTGAAATCCCAAATTGCCGCCACCTGATTTAGTCAGTTAAATCATCAAACCAATATAAAGTATCTAGATTATCTCCAAATTTCTTAACAGCTACATGGATTGAAAATGTTTGGAATAAAAACACAATCTGAGTGTAGCCATATCATGCTAAAATATTTGGCCTCTCTTGCTTATTTGATATTATGGAGTACTTATTGAAATATTCTATATAACAACAGCATTGTGTTTTCTTGTTCTTAACCTCCCTTCCTTTGTAGTGCTTTTTAGCCATGCATGTTGTTGTTTGGGTTTGATGCATACACTGTCTGACATATAAAAACATATTTAGGATCCGTGTGTTTTTCTTCCACTAGTCCCCGGTAGTCTGGCACATCCACGAGTCTTATATTTTGCGCATTATTGGTCTCCAATTCATCCTCACTTGTCTTTATTTTATGCAGTTTGCAAAATGGCTTGATTTTATTGTTTAGTAGGGGATTGAAAGTTTACGATCCGTAGTTTAGGGGGGGGACAATATATACTTCACCCAAGAAGGCATTACTAGACCCTTCTTCTTAAGCATTTTCATTTATGATATGAAAGGTGACATCCATAAGTAATTTGATTTGTATTAGCCTTTGCAGTAAATCATAAAAAAAACTACAAAACAAATTATCTAGTCAAAATCTTTTACACAAGTATTAGAACCATTTTTGAGCTAAAACTGTCACTGATGACAGTAGATAAAAGGTAGAACATTAGATAGTCTTCATATTTATTAAAGAAAATAAAGTCAACTGTTGTAACAAATAGGACACATCACTTGATGAGTAATAGGTACTAGATTTTGTTGGCAAACCATTTTGGACATAGACCGCTTGAAGAAGTGTGCTACGACTGAGTGGACCAAGTAGAGAATTTGGGAGTTGTCACTTGGTTTAGATCCTATAACTGACCTAACCCTTATGCAGAGATTTATGCACCAAACATTGTTGTGCATTTTGCCTTGAAAGTCCTAGACATGTATCTGTGGTATCTAGATAGAGGCTGATCTAGGTACATGACTGGGGATAAGTCCCTTTTTAAGACCTTAGAAAAAATCTTCAAAGAACACCAAACCATTATTTATAACAAAATCTTAGAACTCTAGCTTGGAAACTCTGCCCAAATTTCTCCAAAACACTAAGTTTTGTTAGGATCATCAGCCAAACCAAAACCAATCATAATCTTTGTTTATGCAGGTAGTATATCTTTTTCTTTTGAGTGTTTGATCTTGCTTGATTACCCAATTATTTCATAAACATGTTTGTCTATAATGCTATGGGCTAATTTAGGATCAAAGCAAGCTAGATTTACTTTATTTAGTTTGAATGTTCATAGGTTACGCTTATGATTTTCACATGCTAAAAAACTCTTTTTCAAAATCCTAGATACTAGGGGCCTATTTGGTAGTGGCTTTTAAACAGCAGTTTTCAGTGTTTAAACAACAATAACACTTCTGACATATATTTCTATAACACTCAAACAAGTATTTTCACAATACTGAAAACTGAACAACAATATTTAAACACTGCTATCAAACGAGCTCCTAGATCTTTCTTCTATGAATAACATGTTTTTATGTCTTTCTATGACATGTTGGATGAATGGATGATATGACATGATTAAGGTCACCATAATCTAGAAAACCGGTTCAATGGACAAGGTGGGTGCCATACACCTTCCAACCTCATAACTTAACCTCCAATCTTGGATCAATGGTTCATAGACAAGATCATATCCAATGTAAATTTTATTTTTTAGAATGTAGCTACAATTTCAAGCCATGTAATTTCATAGGACACATCTAAAACTAAAGCCATGTAATGTTCTTATTATAATCAAATATATATATATATATATATATATATATATATATATATATATATATATATATATATATATATATATATCTAAAACCTGAAGCGTAACATTTATTGTTACTATACTCCTGTTGAGCCACATCAATAGTCACATAATCCATTTATTTTCTACCTTTTCTTTTCTCAATTTTATTCTCCCTATTCTAAAAAAAATATTAAACAAAAAAAAAAAAAAACTCTTCTTCTCCCTATTATTCCACATTTAGGGTCCGTTTGGATATAGCTGAAAACTGAGACTGAAAACTGAAAAATACTGTAGCAAATTTTTTTTTAAATCTTATATTTGATTATTTTTCTTCCCATTTTATTTTGTATAAATTTGATATCATTTCTCCAATTCAATCCATATTTTTCCAACAAAAAAATTGTGAGTACTCTCTCTCGCTCTCTCTCTCTTATTGCTTTAGTTGTATTTTGGTTTGGGTTAATACTCAGTTTTTTTGCAAATAGTGATTTGAGTTTATACCAAAACATAATCTACATGGCTATGAATTTGACTATGCCTACCAATTGTTTGGGTATAAAATATTATAAAGTCTTTTTTGTATTCCTTTGTTTCATTTTAATTTTGATTAAAATAATATTATTATTTTGTAATGAGTTTTTATTTTTGGTTACGATAATCTCCTTTTTTCTTGAGAGGTCAGAAATTTGAATAATAAATTTGAAACTTATAAAATATAATTTTATTAGGCAAATACTGCATTACACACTACAACAAAAGTTAGAAAAATATAGTTCACCTAAAAAATATATCAATCAAACATATAAAAATTACTTTTAAAAATATATATTAATCAAACATATAAAAAATACTTTTAAAAATATTTTAAATATACATATATAAATATATAAAATAGTTGAAGTTATTGTTACTTTTTATTTACTACATCCTATCACGTAATATTTATATTTTTTTATGCATCGCATGGGATTACGGTTACTTTTTAATATTTTAATTGTGTTGTTTAGAGCCTTGAATGTTCTTGGCAGACAACGGTTCTTAAAAATAAATTTTATATTTTTTCCAGTCCATAAGAATGTTATTTGGAGGCTACGGATTTTTTTTTTTTATAAAAAAAAAAAAAAAAAAAAAATTAATACAAGCACTTACATAGACCAAGAACATCTTATTGACTCAGCACTTACATAGACCAAGAATATAAAAATTAATACAAGCCATTTCAAGCAAAGCTTTGATCCTAAGATTTTGAACTACAATTTAATATGTACTAGTCACAACCCTTCCTAGGGGCCAAAACCGAAAATCACTAATTAGCCTACGAAAAGTAATCGTGCCAAATGGTTCAGATGGAAAATTGTGGGTTCGATCTGATAGTTCTTGTGCGACAAAACGCATAGTTGGTCGTGACTCTGGAGTGCTACGCGTACATGCCAAGGCTATGGTCACTACAAAAACGACTGCTTTTGCCAATTGACCTGTGGGAGGTGAGAGGCGTTGGTCCAAAACATCTTTCAAAAGCAATTCCTGGCTGTCGGATAAGGTTGCTGAAGTTGATGACAATGATGGTGAGGATAGGGATGCTAGAAGTTCCCCTGGGTGCTTTCCCATCATGACTTCTAATGCCACCACTCCAAAGCTATAAACATCACATTTATCTGTGACCTTCATTGTGAGTGCGAGTTCTACAGATCAAGAAAAGTAAACAAAGCAAAATACCTGTTATTTGAAACATTTCCAATATAAAAAAGTATTAACATCAACAATGTCCAATGTATAATCATAGTAGAGAGATGCGGAAAACACTTATTATGAGAACGCTTTGTCTTTAGGAAACTATAATAGGCTGCAAAATTATTTACCAAGTAGCACAAACCATGTGAATATGACCCAATATTCTTCCTCTACATGCTATGAATCTAGCAGGTTTGTTTTTTTTTTACTTGGAAAAGTCTTGACAAAATGGAGAAAAAAATATACAGATTAATAAAATGCTGGATTACCTGGAGCCATGTAACCATAAGACCCAGCAACTGTTGTCCAGTTGGAAGACTCTGAGCTCAACAGCCTCGCTGTGCCAAAATCGGACAGTTGTGGTTCGAATTCTGAGTCTAGTAGTATGTTATTCAAAGACACATCTCGGTGCACAATTGGAAGAGAGCAATCATTGTGCAAGTAAGCAATAGCATGAGCCACTCCTTGCACAATTTTCACCCTTGTAGTCCAACCTAGTTCCATTTCCCCTTCTGCGCCATACAACACTTTTCTAAGACTACCTCTCTCTACATATTCGTAAACCAAGTATAAGCATCCCTTTCTGCAACAAAACCCATAAAGCTTTATAATATTCCGGTGCCTAACTTCTATCAAAGTCTGTATCTCATACTCAAAACTTCGGTGAATCATTGCTGGAATGTCACTAGAGTTTGACATATTAAGCCTTTTAACTGCCACAACTTGACCTCTTGGCAAAACTGCTTTGTAAACACTTCCAAATCCTCCTTTCCCAATGCAGTACTTATCATTGAAGTCCTCAGTGGCGTTCAGTATATCCACAAACGTAAATTTTCTCTCTCTTTCCCATATCATTCGTTCAAGAGTCTCATATTTTTTTACTGCCTCTCCATCTTGTAACTTGACTGTTTGACCATATGCTAGAATTCCAATGATAATGGTGGCAAGACATAATAAGCAAGAAACTGAAACAATGGCACCAATAAGGACCTTTTTCATATTATTTGCGGATTTGTCAGGAGGCAAAACTGCACAACTTGGAGAAAAGCGTTCTGCTTTTCCACATAGACCTGAGTTTCCAACAAAAGCTTTTGCTGGTGCTTGTTGGAAAATGTTACCAGTTGGGATTGGTCCCGTCAAGTTGTTATAAGAAAAATCTATGGAACCCAGACTTACCATGCTCGACAATGTTTCTGGGATTCTACCAGAGAGGTGGTTATGTGAGATATTGAGATATTCCACTCTCATAAGCTTTCCAAGGTTTTGTGGTATTGTCCCGGAGAGCGAATTACTGCTGAGATCTAACATATACTGTAATGATCTAAGGTAGCCAAGCTCCAATGGTATTTCACCAGATATCTTGTTGTGGCTTAAGTTCAAGCTTAATAAGCCGTAACAATTGCAAAGCTCTATTGGCATGTTACCAGTCAGGCTGTTCTCTGACAAATCAAGATGCTGGAGCTTAGACAAATTTCCTACACTCCTAGGGATCTGTCCTGTCAAATGATTCTTACTAAAATTAAGCTTGTAAAGCATACCTATATTTCCCAGTTCAGTTGGAATTTCCCCGGATAGTTTGTTTGAGTCCAGGGTTAGAATTTGCAATTTGGTTAACTTCCCAAGCTCAACAGGGATTTTGCCAGAAATTCTATTTCTGTCCATCTGTAAATTGGTGAGATTTCTACATTCTCCCCACGTTGATGAGAGATGACCAACAAATTGGTTGTCCCTAAGAGTGAGGAAATTAAGATTTTGATGAACTCCAAAAGCTTCTGTGATGTTTCCAGTGAATTCGTTCCCATCAAGCCGGACTCTACGTAGCTTTGAACAATTCCTCAAGCACACTGGCAATGATCCTGTAAAGCTATTGCTATTCACCGTTAAATCTTCAAGAGCAAAACCACTGCACAATTCAGATGGCAGTTCCCCAGAGAAGCTGTTGTTTGAAAAGCTAATGTAGCTTAGATCAGGACTATACTTCCCAAAGTCAGTGGGTATGCCGCCAGAGAAATTATTGGTGAACAAAGAGAATGACTGCAAACTATTTAGTTGAGAAATGGTTTCCGGCAACTGTCCATACAATCGGTTAGTGTTGAGATCAAGAGTAACCAAAGACCTCATTTTTCCAATCTCTGGTGGAAGTATGCCACTAAGATTGTTATAGAAAAGCTGTAAGACTCGAAGATTTGTGAGATTCCACAATGTCAGAGGAATTGGACTGGAAAGCTGGTTCCCTGAAAGGTCTAAAGCAAATAGATCTTTCAAATTTCCTATCTCTAAGGGAATTGATCCAGAGAGCGTATTATTGTACATAAGAAGATAGTTTAGCTTTGTCAACAGGCCTATTTCTGATGGAATTTTCCCGGAGAACTGATTATTTTGGAGTTGCAATGAGACTAATTGAGTCCAATTGGCAATTAAATTAGGTGAAATATCACCAGAAAGAGAGTTATCTGATAAACCCAACTCGGTAATTTTGGTCAGATTGGACAATGACAAAGGCAGGAGTCCAGTGAGATTGTTCACTGCTAAGTCCAAGTAGGTGAGGTTGGTACAGAGGCCTAGCTCAGAAGGGATTGTGGAATTTAAGGCATTTTTTCGAAGATCAAGGGACTGAAGCTCCCTGAGTTGGCCTATCGAGGAAGGAATCATCCCTTGGAATGAATTGTTATACAATTCAAGTATTTGAAGATGGGACATCAAATCCATTTCTCCAGGAATTGGACCAAAGAAATTATTATTTCCTAGGCAAAGTTCTATGAGCTTGGAAAGCTTGGAAATATTTGATGACAATGGTCCTTGGAACAGGTTGTTAGTCAGGTGGAAGTGTGTGAGCTTGCCCAGATTGGTATATACCAATTCTGGTATTGGGCCTGTCAAGTAATTCTGAGACAAGTCAAGGTATGTCAAATTCTGGCAACTTGTTATGAACTCTGGGAATTCAGAAGTGAGTTCATTGAGCATTAAGTTGAGGTGGGTCAAGAAAGGCATGCCTGAAAAGTTGGACCAATCAAGACATACTAAGTAGTTTGCTCCAAGGTCTAAGTACCATACCTTTTGAAGATTGCTGAGTTGATAGGGGATGGTACCATTGAGACTGTTGTTGAAAAGACTAAGATACTGAAGCTCTGTCAACTGTGCTATCTCAGTAGGTATGTTTCCTTCAAACTGGTTGTTGCCCAAGTCCAAGTAAGTGAGCATCCAGAGGTTGCCGATGGCTGGTGGTATTGATCCTCCAAGTGTGTTGTTGTTGAGGTCCAAGTGGGTGAGATTATACAATGAAGTGAAGTCAAATTGGGTAAGTGTGCCATAGAGGTTTGCATCGGATAGTTTTATTTCTGAGATAGTTCCTGTGGTGTGGCAAACTATGGCTGTCCAGTTGCAAAGATTTTTGAGGTTGGCGAGGTACCATGAATTAAGAGATGAAGAGGGAGAGAGACTGTTTTTCCATTTGATGAGAGCTTCTGCTTGTGTTGTTGGAGATGATGTGATCCTCACTGGAAGTAAGGAGAGCAAAAGAATATGAAATAGAAGAAGAGACTTTTGAATGGTTGTCATGCCTAGCTTTCTAACTGCTAAGTATACTCTCTTATAACTGATACGAATTCTTGTCACCCCCAATCCCTGGTTATATAGTAAGGTATGAGTCACAGTGCCAAGTGACACTTGGCAGAATTACAAATCACTGGCAGTCATACTTGGGAATCTTTTTTTTTCTCCTTCTGTAGGAATATTTTGGATTCTATTCAATTGGATGGAACTTAGTATCATAGAAAGCACGGACAATTCATTTGGGATGCCATATACGAGACACGTCTGTGACTTCTGAACGCATGTTCCAATTGTATCCTTTAAAAAAAAAAAAAATTTGCAGGACACGACTGGGACAAAGGAAGGACACTTATTATTATTATTATTATTATTTGAACACTTATATTGTTATCTTTTATTTACTCTTTTGGATCTTATTATTAGTTTGTATTCTAATTTCTAATCATCATTTATTAGTTATGAATTCATTTTATTATCTTTTAAATTAATATAAGTTTAACATTAGTTAAAAAAAAAAAGTTTAAAAATATAATAAAAATATATTTAATAATTAATTAATATGCATATCTTTGTCGTGTCATGTTCTAATTTTTCAAAAATTGACTTAAAGTGATAGTTTTAGTTTAAAACGCATGCGTGTATATGTTTAAGTCAGAATTTCAGTTTAAAACCTTCAAGTGTGTAAGTTTGTGTGTATAAGAGTCATTTCCCGTTGCACATATTTCATATTTTTTGCATCATGCATATTTTTAGAGTCAATGCATAGCAATTGGCATTGGTTCAAGACTCATCAAAATCATCATATCAATTAGCATTGTGCTCCATTTCAACTGGTTCGAAGCTATTTGTTTGCTACTTTGCTCTCTTGTTTGTTACTGCTATTTATTTTTTATTTTTTTCCCTTTCTTTTCTTATCAGTACCCACTTGTTCTTTTATTTGTACAATATTTACACTGACAGAAGTAAAAAATTTCAAGGAAATATTGAAGAATGTTAATTTTGCAAAAAAATGACCAAGATTGACCGAAAATCAGACCGTCCAATCAGGATAATTCTAGCTCCATCATGAAGAGAATGAAGCCTTTTTCTTTGTAGCTGCTCATACGTCAAAATCGGTTTTGAATCTCATAAGATATTGTAAAGCAATTAGGTCAACACTGAAATCATTTTTTTACGAAGTGTTGGAAGAGTGCAACGTGGTCAACAAGCGTCAAAGAACGTCAAGTTTGGGTAAGAAATGTCTTTGGAATGTGCATCACACAGGTTCTGATTTATTAAGGATGGTTTATTATTATTATTATATTTTACTCAATAAACGATTATTATAGACCATGGACAATGTCAACAATCTTTGCTCCTCTAATTTTTAGAACGTGAAGTGGGGACTGGTAATGAGCGCTTCTCTTAGTGGAGTTCTAACTATGAACGTAGAGAATAAATATTCAACTGTAAGAAGACCCCGTGTATTTGTACCTAATTACTTACTCTTGGATACAGAGTGCCCAAATCCCTACTTCACTAGCATTCGGTCCATGAATCATAATTGTGGCTAACTTGACTTGCGGATAGCACAATGAATTTGCAGCATATTGACTTAGAGAAAGATGTTAAAAGATTAGTGGATTTGGAATTGAATTTAGGGCTGAACAAGTCCAAACCCAAGGTCTACCATCATTGAAGGCCTCCAGGAAAGTTCGATTTGGATACAAATTTATCAATGAGAAAATTCCCCAATTGATACCAATTAAACCGAGAGGACCATGTTTGCCTTGCCCAATAGTCCTCCTAACCAATAAATTACAGCCACTTGTTTCAAATGATGATATCAGATCTTTGAAAGCCTGTGGCATAGTTTATGTTAGGGGTTTAGGTTTTATTTATTTATTATTATTTAAAATTGTTAGGGTTTGGAGATCCGGTTGTGTGAATTAACAAATTTAAAGCCAAGTTACTAATCAGCCAAATTATAAACAATCTTTGCAAAGTGATCAAGACCAATATTGTGTAAATAAGATGAACTAGGGAAAATCAATCAACACACACTAGAGAAAACCAACGAAATAACTATTTCAAAGTAAAAACCACAAAGGGAACCTTCCCAACAAGTTAATCCAATATGATTAAAGAAGTTTTACAATCAAGGGAAAAAAAAAAAAAAAAAACTTTTTCTAAACCCTACTACCCATACACAAGTTATAGAGAAAACCTTTCATTGTGTCAGTACATCTAGACTCTTCAATCACATAGACAACTTCACAAATGACACTGCGGTATGATTGGAACTTCCAACCAACTCTAAGAACTTCTTGAAGGTTTTCTTCACAATAGCAAGCCTGTATTGGTGGTATGATTTCATCTTTTTACTTACTAATTTACTTAGAACTCTCTAGTATGGTGAATTTGAGAGAAACTTTGTTACACAACCCTAGCCACACAAATGAAGTGTTTCTCTCATTGAAAAACCACTCTTGGGATGACTTATGATGTCCCAATTTGACATATTTGTTACGGTTTGCACACTAAAAATATATGGATCTAACAAAAAATATGACAAAATTCAATTTTGTCTCTCAATGTATGCATTCATTGTCATTTTGGTCGTATTTATATTTTAAAACCGGTAGTTTACACCCTCAACTTTGATAACATATATCATTAAAAAAAAAAAAAAATGATTTGATTAATGGGTATCCTTAGGACATTTGTTAATTAACAATTTTAGAAAAGATTTTTGATACCACTTTTATAGCAAATATTAAAATAAAATAAAAAAGTTGAATTTTTTTTTCCTATAAAAATTTCCTAAAAGGATTTCCTAAATCAATACTCTTAGGCATCCATTAACTTTTCCTAAACCCATCTTTCATTTATAACTGTCAACATTTCTTCGATAACCTCATTAATTTTATTTTTACCCATTATTTTGAATTTTTTAATTTTAAAGTGAGAAAATATTCTCTTATACTCATTGTTCTACTCAACAATAGTTACAATCATTTTAAAAGGTGAAAATAGATGTGATTAAATAGATTTGAAAGAGTGAAGATGAAAAGAAAAAGAAAAAAAAATGATGATCTGAACAGAAACAAAAGAAAATTGTGTTGTTGCGTTGTTGGTGTCGCCCCCAGCTCAGAAATCCCACCAGCTACATAGAAATCTCAAATTGCCGCCACCTGATTTAGTCAGTTAAATCATCAAACCAATATAAAGTATCTAGATTATCTCTAAATTTCTTAACAGCTACATGGATTGAAAAATGTTTGGAATAAAAACACAATCTGAGTGTAGCCATATCATGCTAAAATATTTGGCCACTCTTGCTTATTTGATATTATGGAGTACTTGTTGAAATATTCTCTATAACAACAGCATTGTGTTTTCTTATTCTTAACCTCCCTTCCTTTGTAGTGCTTTTTAGCTATGCATGTTGTTGTTTGGGTTTGATGCATACACTGTTTGACGTATAAAAACATATGTAGGATCCATGTGTTTTTCTTCCACTAGTCCCCAGTAGTCTGGCATATCCATGAGTCCTATATTTTGCGCATTATTGGTCTCCAATTCATCCTCGCTTGTCTTTATTTTATGCAGTTTACAAAATGGCTTGATTTTATTGTTTAGTAGGGGATTGAAAGTTTACGATCCATAGTTTAGGGGGGACAAAATACACTTAACCCAAGAAGGCATTACTAGACCCTTCTTCTTAAGCATTTTCATTTATGATATGAAAGGTGACATCCATAAGTAATTTGATTTGTATTAGCCTTTGCAGTAAATCATAAAAAGAACTACAAAACAAATTATCTAGTCAAAATCTTTACACAAGTATTAGAACCATTTTTGAGCTAAAACTGTCACTGAAAACTTAATTCTCTTCAAGATGACAGTAGATAAAAGGTAGAACATTAGATAGTCTTCATATTTATTAAAGAAAATAAAGTCTACTGTCGTAACAAATAGGACACATCACTTGATGAGTAATAGGTACTAGATTTTGTTGGCAAACCATTTTGGACATGGACCGCTTGAAGAAGTGTGCTACGACTGAGTGGACCAAGTAGAGAATTTGGGAGTTGTCACTTGGTTTCAAGGGAGTCAATTCTGTACCGTACCGACTGATGCGGCCGGAATATACCGTACCGGCAAGCAAACCGGTACATATAACCCCTCTGTTTCGTACCGGAAAAAATACCAGCCATACCGGCCATGTACCAGCCGTACCGGCCAATTTCGGGCAATACCAGACGCGCCGGCCGGTACAAAAAAAAGTTTTTTTTTTTTTTTTTTTTTTTTAAGTTTTGAATTTTTATTATGGCAGAATGATAACTTATTTGTATTAACTTATTAGTATTATTTGTTTTTTTAGTATACAATGGTAACTTTTAAGCTTTCTATTTTTTATATTGTGTTTTTTTTTTTTCTTTTTCTTTTAATTGATACTAAAGTCTAAAACCATGAATAATTAGTTCTGAATTGAGGAAATGTTTTATGATAAACTTTTATATTTATTAATACACACACACACACACACACACACACACACACACACACACACACACATACATACATACATATATATATATATATATATATATAATAGCGGTAAACCCGAAACGGTACACCGGTATTGACCGGTATCCAAAATATATCGTATCGCTAGCCAAACCGGTACAGCCTCCGTTACGGTATTGACTCCCTTGCTTGGTTTAGATCCTATAACAGACCTAACCCTTATGCAGAGGTTTATGCACCAATCATTGTTGTGCATATTGCCTTGAAAGTCCTAGACACGTATCTGTGGTATATAGATAGAGAGGCTGATCTAGGTACATGACTAGGGATAAGTCCCTTTTTAAGACCTTAGAAAAAATCTTCAAAGAACACCAAACCATTATTTACAACAAAATCTTAGAACTCTAGCTTGGAAACTCTAAAACTTATAGAAACTCGCCCAAATTTCTCCAAAACACTAAGTTTTGTTAGGATCATCAGCCAAACCAAAACCAATCACAATCTTTGTTTATGCAGGTAGTATATCTTTTTCTTTTGAGTGTTTGATCTTGTTTGATTATCCAATTATTTCATAAACATGTTTGTCTATAATGATATGGGCTAATTTAGGATCAAAGCAAGCTAGATTTACTTTATTTAGTTTAAATGTTCATAGGTTATGCTTATGATTTTCACATGCTAAAAAACTCTTTTTCAAAATCCTAGATACTAGGCGCCTATTTGGTAGTGGCTTTTAAACAGCAGTTTTTAGTGTTTAAACAATAATAACACTTCTGACACGTATTTTTATAACACTCAAACATGTATTTTCACAACACTAAAAACTGAATAATAATATTTAAACACTGCTACCAAAGGGCCCCTAGATCTTTCTTCTATGAAGGACATGTTTTTATGTCTTTCTATGACAAGTTGGATGAATGGATGATATGACATGATTAAGGTCACCATAATCTAGAAGACCGGTTCAATGGGCAATGTGGGTGCCTAACACCTTCCAACCTCATAACTTAACCTCCAATCTTGGATCAACGGTTCATAGACAAGATCATATCCAATGTAAATTTTATCCTTTTAGAATGTAACTACAACTTCAAGCCATGTAATTTTGCAGAACACATCTAAAACTAAGGCTGTGTAATGTTCTTGTTATAATCAAATCTATATATATATATATATATATATATATATATATATATATGTATTACTAAAAGCTGAAGCATAGCATTTAATGTTACTACGCTCACATTAAGCCACGTTAGCAGTCATGTCATTCCCATCATATTTTTTGAATTTTTAATTCAATTTTAAAATAGTTTTACCAATTTTAAAATACTAATAAAACTAAAATTATTTTCAGCTCTATCTCTACTTTAAAGTCCACTTCTTATACATTTAAATCCATTATAAAGCCCAAGCCCACACCTAAAGCCTTTTCAACTAACTCCCTTTATCAAACCTGATTGCTTTTCACGGTTGCAACTTATGCTATTCCCTTCTGTTACACGGATTCAAATTCCTGTCTCTCACGTTTTGTTTCATTGTTTCAGGTTTAGTTCCTTCCCCTTCCCCACCTTTTGATTCTCACAATTTTAGCTTCTATTCTACTGTTTCACTCATGGTTTCATCTTCTTGTTCTACGGTTTCAGCTTCTATTTTGGCTTCTAATGGCAGCCTCTCTGTCTTCCTTCCTCTCCTAACATCTATATAAATACTTGTGGGAGGACTTTAGTCTCAGCCCCCAATCAAGTATTGTTCGCTTTGGGATGGGCAAGGATCGACCTACGTCCCACTCGCATGAATTTGCTCAATCCCACATCGGGGAGAGCCTCCCACCCTTGCCCTATAAGCCTTTGCCCTAAGGAAGGGTGTATCGGGAGAGACGCCTCCCACCCTTGCCCTATAAGCTTTTGCCCTAAGGAAGGGTGTATCGTAGTGTGTGTGATCATTGAGCAAATTCGTGTGGGTGGGACGTAGGTCGATCATTGCCCATCCCAAAGCGAACAATACCTGATTGGGGGCCGAGACGAAAGTCATCCCACAATACTGATGTAAGCTAGGTGGTTCAATTGAGGTATCCCTACATCTCAATTTCTTTTGTACTCTATTCTTTTGCTTGATGTTTTTTTTTTCCTTTCTATGTTTGTTTCTGCCTATTTTTTGCTGTGGTGTGGATGTTTGTTAGGGTGTTAAGTTTGTTACTACTGGGTTATTTAATTGGAGCACTAATTTTTTAGGTATGTTCATTCGGAGTTCTTTTGGGGATTTTCTAGGTTGGGAAAACCCAGAAATAGTGTGACAATTATGTAGCAAAGCAAAGTTGACAAAAGCTCAAGGTGTGACAATTTGTGACAATCACGTTGCCTTTGTTTTGTTCACAGATTTAAATCTATCACCTTTTAGTCAATGTGACAAAAGCTCATCAAATGACTGTCCTATGTGTCAAATGGGAGAAGCAAACACAAAAAACAATACACCCCAAAAAATAAAACATTAGATCTTTTTTAGTGTATGTGTATTTGCACATGAGTGTTTGTGTTCATTCATCAAAAAAAAAAAAAAAAAAAGTTTTGGTGTTCAAAATGAAAAGGTCTTGGATTTAATCTTGTGAATTCTTATCTGGGTTCATGTGGCTACCTCTTAGAAACTTGATTTTAGGGTATAGTTTCTCTTCTAGATATAAATTTGAAATTCATAAGGAATTTAAATTCTAATTCATTTTGGTTTCCATTTTGAAGTTATAGGTTCTAATTTGAACCAAGATGGAACCGCAATAGACTTTGAGATTGTGTATTTGAACTTTTAGGGGAAATTGATCTTTAGGTTTGAATTTTTTATGATTCATTTTGTGGTGGGTTTGTGCATTGAGATTAGAGTTTGGTATTGGTTTCTTTTGAATTATGGGTTTGGGTTTGATTTAGAGGTGGATCTGTGAATATGAGGTCATATGTTAGATATTTTTATTGATTTAGTAGACTATTGGTGGTGGGATTGGTATTGAACTTGGACTTGGTCTTAACGTTTTGGTATTTAACTTTTGAAGACAATTTCAAGTTTTGCAAATAGGATAGGTTTAGATAGTAGAAAGGAGATGAATTGAATCACAATGGTCTTTGAGATTATGTATTTGAAAGTTTAAGGGATTTTGAGAAGAAAGTTTGCTTTTTTAATGATTTATTTCATGGTGGGTTTGTGCATTAAGATTAAAGTTTGGGATATTCTTTGCAAATTTGAAATTTATCATTGAGAATGAATTGTGGGTTTAGTGAATTTGGGTTTAATTTAAAAGTGGTCTTGGTCTTAGGTTCTATCCAAATAGAAAAGATTTATACCAAACAACGGCAATGGCTGCCACTGCTACATAAGATTGGTTTACAAAACTAAGGGGGCCATTGGAAGTTGTCATGGTTTTTAGTGCATAAGATTGTACATTCATGTTGCTAAACTCATCCGAATAGAGATTGTAGTAGTGCATGTCAATGACTACATGATCGAAGTTTCTAGCAAATAAGAGTTGCTCCTTTGGATCAGCATTCCCCAACTGGTTTGAGAGGATCACATAAGCACTTGGTGTGTACTTTCTCACAGCATCATACCCAGATATATAATAGTTTTTAAGGTTGTCTAGAGTGACTCCTGGTGCATGAGGTTCGTTCATTAACTCAATTGCTGCAAGACTTGGATTGTTGGCATACCTGTGCAAAAAGAAGGTCTAATTTAGGATGTAGGGAACATTCAAAATTCACCAGTTGCTCTTATTGGAGTGGTCTATATTGCATATGTGCTCTGTCACTCTTAGACAACATTCTCAAACCATTTTATCGAAAAAAAACATTAGCAGTTAATCAAAGATATGGTACTTTAGTAAGAATAAAAGTTAAGTTTATTGAACCTTTTTGCTAGGAAGTCTATGATTGCCACAGTATCCTTTATATTGGAATCTCCCCACTCTTGAAATCCATCTCTTATCCCACTATGATCATTTCCATTCTGTGATCCTCGAACCACATGCAGGTCAGCAATTACTTTCATCCCACATTTCATAAAATTTTCAAAGAAAACATCAATTTAAAGTAATTTGTTACGACTTTGTTCTTAATAATTTGTGCATCGTGTATCTTAAAAGAGCTTAATTGGGATCATAAGTAAAATTTTCTTTTTAATATATATGGTAGGACGTTAGAATATGGGAAGACTTTTGCGTCATGGTCATAATTTCAAACACATTGCTAAGATAGCTTAGTGGTTCAATAGCAATTGGTGGTTAGTTTGCGAATTGATGTAATGAGAGGAGAGTGGGACTTGGTAAAGTTACATGACCTGTTTGATGTAGCTTCAATCTATGCCATTGTTAAAATTCCTCTCAATAAGAAATACACTAGATAAGATTATGTGGATAACAAATGCTCGAGGGAGGTTTACTGTGAGGTTAGCATATTTTTTGCAATAGGGGGTGATGTCAAGAGCAGAGATCAGTCTAGAAGAAGCAATGGAATTTGAAAATACTATGGAGAACAACTCAAAAAATTTTACCTATTAAATGCATGTTACAAGAGTTGGGATCATTACTACTTATTACAAGCTAATCAAGATCTAACATTTTAGGTGGTTTTTCAGGATCATCAAGATCTATTATTGCTTAAGTTTTATAAATTTTTTCTGCTATTAGATAATGCAATTGGTTTGAATGATTGATAGGATGCTTTTAAACCCATATATAATGGCTGCATTATAATGATTTTTAGTTATTTGAGTTCTAAAATTATCTACAAGTTAATTTGTAATTATCGAAATGTTTAATGTTGGTGATGCTCTTTTATTTGTCAGAAAGGAATTTATATTGACATATGCAGAAGAACATTAGTACATGCTGTGCCAAAATTATATCACTCTGTGACTAGCTGCTTGATCAACCTACCATGCAATCACTTGAAAAAATTCAATAATTCAAGGCTTCATTAAATTCATTGACATTGTACTTGGTTTATCTTTAAAACAATTGAGGCCAAATTCAAATGCTATTTTTGTTTCTTTGGTTGATCTTTGAAATGATTATCACCAAATTCAAGTGTACTTTTTGGTTCTTTGGAGATATAAGAGGGGAGGGGTCTGGCTTTTTGGTTCTTTGGATATAAAGGAAAGAGGAAACATTTTGAAAATTAGGCTACTTATTGGCTTAATAAATAGATAAATCGTCAAATATTTAGAAACAAATTATAAGTTGCATGTAACTTTGCAATATGAACTAAACATTTCACTTGCATATCTCTTTTTCAACCACAAAGTGTACCAATAATGAGAAGTTCTATTTTGAAAGGGAACTTAACTGGGAAATAAATGTGCTTGCTGGAGGAGCAATGATCTATAATTTTTTTTGCTTTCGTAAGATTGGAATGGAGTATATGAATATTAGGAATTAATCTTATAAATAAATAAATAAGTTCTTGATCATTTTTCTCAATTTTCCCATGCATTGCACTGGTTAGCGATTAGTATATCTAAAAACTGAAACATAGCATTTATTATTACTACGCTTCAATTAAACTACATCAATAGCCATTTCATCATCATTTTTTTTCCCAATTTTTTATATGATTTTTTATCATTTAAAGTGAATTAAAAACTCTATTATATTAACATCAAAATATCGTATTTATCTTATTTTTAACTATTTTATTTATTATTAAATTTTCAATTCCATTTTAACTTTTCATATCTCCTCAACTCTCTACCTTAACTTTCTTCAACCTTTCTCATTCCATTTTAACTTTTCATATCCCCCACTACTCTCTAACAACTTAATATCATTAGTTTTATTTCCCTTTATCTTCCTTTATATTTTTTACTCCTTTTATTCTTATCCTCATACTATAAATTTGTCATTCTCTCTTTCATTCCATGCATAATTTTCTATTTTTTCACACACAAAAGGCTCTCTCTCTCTCTCTCTCTCTCTCTCTCTCTCTCTATATATATATATATATATATATTTAGTTTTTGGTTTTTTTTTTCTTGCATCTCTACTTTAGGTTGATGAACTTTTGTATTCTTAAGAATTCTCCTTTGAGTTGATACAATTTAGTTTTGTGTTTTATGTTGTTATCTTTTTTATGGTCATTGATTGTTAAATGTTATCCTATTAATGTTATTTTATTACATAGTATAACTAAATTAATTTGGTGTTTATCGCTAGACATTTCATTTTTACTATTTTTTCTTCTCATCCTATTTTATTCAACATTTAAATTCAACAACATCCTCTATATCATTAAATTATTTATATTTTGTCTCATTTTTAAAAAAAAAAAATTAAACATATAATATTTTATTTAAATTCAATAAATACAAATTGTTCTTATTTGTGTTGAATCCAATACATTGAAAGTTTGAAACATTGGACCTAAATCCAAACCCAATTTAACAAATAAAAAATGCCACAAATAAGCCTATTCAAACTGACATTAGATATGCATCTTTGGTTCATTATGTCAAAGAAAATGATAAGATGAGGCACTGACACCCAATGATCCAACCCAATCAAACAACAAATCAGTGTTTATTTTTACAACAAATCATTGGATAATATATAGTTCTGCAAATGCACTAAAAGAAAGTTTACAACAAATCAAAAATTCTAGCTACCATGAACTCAGTGTTTATAGCTTGAGTACCTTAATCTAATTAATAATGTGTTCCATGGAGCAGTGTCACCAAAGATTACCAAGCTTTCCAAACTTATAGATCTTCATCTAGGACAAAACAGGTTCAGTGGTCTAATTCCTGAAGATATTGGCTCAATGACCAATCTTCGAATTATAGAACTGTACAACAATTTATTTGAAGGGAGAATTCCTTCTTCAATTGGCCAACTCACAGAGCTCTGGCTTCTTGATATTGGATGGAATGCCGTGAATTCTACAATTCCTTCTGAGCTTGGTCTTTGTACTAACCTCACCTACTTGGCCCTGGCTTCCAATTCACTCACTGGGAAATTGCCTTTGTCTCTAACCAACTTGATCAAAATTACCGACTTGTGTTTATCTGGCAATAAACTTTCAGGTGAGATCTCACCTTACTTTTTCAGCAATTGGACAGAATTAACCTCGTTGCAGCTTCAGAACAATCTTTTCACTGGCAAAATTCCACTGGAAATTGGCATGTTGACCAAGCTCAAACTTGTTTTTCTGTTCAATAATACGTTCACAGGTTCAATTCCCTCTTGAGGTAGGTAACTTGAAAGATTTGAAAGAATTAGACCTAACAAGCAACCACCTGTCTGGTCCAATTCCTCTAGCACTGTGGAACCTCACAAACCTTCAGACCTTACAACTTTTCTCAAACAATCTCACTGGCACAATCCCACCAGCAATTGGAAATATGACTTCGCTGCAAATTATTGATCTCAGCACTAACCAACTATACGGGGAATTGCCAGATACCATATCTGGCCTCAGTAATTTACAGATAATCTCTCTTTTCACCAATAACTTCTCGGGTAATATTCCAAGTGACTTTGGGAAGTTTAGTCCTTCTCTAAGCAATGTTAGCTTTTCGAACAACAGCTTCTCTGGTGAACTGCCACCTGAATTGTGTAGTGGCTTCAGTCTTCAAATATTCACAGTGAATGATAACAACTTCACGGGGCCATTGCCTGATTGCTTGAGAAATTGCTTGCAACTAGAGAGAGTACGGCTTGATGGGAACAAATTCAATGGAAACATCACAAATGCATTTGGTGTCCATCCAAATCTTTATTTCATTTCTCTTAATGACAATCAATTTATGGGCAAGATCTCACTAGAGTGGGCAGAATGTGCATCTCTAATCATTTTTCAGATGGGCAGAAACAGAATTTCTGGAAAATCCCAGCTGAACTTGGGAAGATGATTCAATTGCACAATTTTAAGTCTGGGCTGCAATGAATTGTCTGGGGAGATTCCTCAGAGTCTAGGCCGTTTG
Organism: Quercus parvula; assembly: GCA_030820535.1. Taxonomy (NCBI): domain Eukaryota; kingdom Viridiplantae; phylum Streptophyta; class Magnoliopsida; order Fagales; family Fagaceae; genus Quercus; species Quercus parvula. Next base: position 14,179,596 of record JAUAME010000008.1, read on the forward strand.
ATTGAGCTTAAGGAGCTTGATTTATCTCAAAACAAATTGACTGGGAACGTACCAAAAGAGCTTGGGATTACAGCATTAGAGAGTCTTAACGTTTCACATAACCAACTCTTAGGGGAAATCCCAGCATCATTTTACACCATGGTTGATCTAAGCTCCAGTTCCATCGATTTTTCTTATAACAAGTTAACAGGTCAGATCCCAGTTAGTAAAGTTTTCGAAGAAGCACCTGCAGAAGCTTATGTTGGAAACTCAGGTTTGTGTGGAAATGCAGAAGGACTACCTACTTGTTACATAGATTCCAAAAGGAAAAAGCATTCTAATATGCTTCTATTTGTTGTCCTCATTCCAGTTTGTGGCCTATTATTGCTTGCAACTATTGTTGCCGGAATCATAATATTTTACCGGAAAACCAAATTCCTCAATGTAGAACGCAGAAGACTTGGAGAGTCATTAATATGGGAAGGAGAAGGTAAATTCACATTTAAGGATATCGTTAAGGCCAGTGAGGACTTCAATGAGAAGTACTGCATTGGAAAAGGAGGATTTGGAACTGTTTACAGAGTGGCTTTGCCAAATAGTCAAATTGTTGCTGTTAAAAGACTCAACATGTCAGATTCCAGTGAAATCCCATCAGCCAATCGCCACAGTTTTGAGAATGAGATTCGTGTGTTGACAGAAGTTAGGCACCGGAATATCATTAAGCCTTATGGGTTCTTTTTTATTAGGGGGTGCATGTACTTGGTTTATGATTATGTAGAGAGAGGCAGTTTGGGAAATGCATTGTATGGGTTGGAAGGGAAAGTGGAGCTGAACTGGAATACAAGGGTGAAAATTCTGCAAGGTGTGGCTCATGCAGTTGCTTACTTGCACCATGATTGCTCTCCTCCAATTGTGCACCGAGACATTACTGTGAATAACATATTGCTCGAGCATGAGTTCGAGCCACGGCTCTCAGATTTTGGAGTTGCAAGATTGTTGAACCCAAATACGTCTAATTGGACACCAATTGCTGGGTCTTATGGCTACATGGCTCCAGGTAAGCTAACAACCAAACTTCAACAATTTTGTTCTGGAATAAATGTTTCTCTAAAAGAATTAGTATGCATTTTTCTCTTCTTGTTGCCAAATGTATGTATTTCTTGTTCGTTTGTTAACTTTGATTAGTTTCATAGACATTTGGATGACAATGTTTCATTAGGGGATTGAATTTGTTTTGTGAATGTGCAGAGCTTGCGCTTACAATGCGATTAACAGATAAATGTGACGTTTATAGCTTTGGGTTGGTGGCATTAGAACTTATGATGGGAAGGCACCCAAGGGATCTCCTATCTTCCTTGTCATTCAATTCAAGAACGTCAGACACAGCTGAATTTCTTTTAAAGGACGTGCTAGACCAAGGACTTCCACCACCCACAGGCCAAATAGCAGAGGCGGTGGCGTTTGTAGTTACCATAGCCTTAGCATGTGTGCATGACACTCCAAAGGAACGACCCACCATGCGCTTTGTGGCACAAGAACTATCAGCTCAAACCCAAATTTGCCTGTCCAACCAATTCTGAAATAGCTCAAATTGGCATCAGATGTTGAGTTATGATTAGTGTTGAGTTATTAGTTATGAGTAAAAACTTATTACTCAATTATTGTGAAAAAATATTATAAAAAAATTGTTGTATCTGGTTATCTGCTGCATTATTCAAATAAGAATGACCTTGAGGTCCCTAGTACAATAAGCTTTTTCTTTTTCTATTTTTTCGTTTCATTTTACTTGAATATATGTTGGGCTGAGCACTAATGAGGGCTGTATTGGTACTTTTGCCAGTTGAGAAACCTGCTTATAGCTTGTATAGCTGTTATTTATAAAGTATAAACAGTGTTTCATGTACATAACCTTATTTAGTGCCTTTCACTAAATAATACCTGCCAGACTTTTCTTTTCCTCATTTTCTTTCCTTCCGGGAAAGTTCATGACTCCTAACCATTTTTCCTCTAGTCAATCTCATTATTTGTTTACTAATCGTTTTCTATTTTTTGATGACTTTTCTTACTAAGCACATGAACTAAAGAATCTCATCATCCTTATTGTCTTTTTCTTCCCTGGCTGTTAAAGTTGACTTCTGACTAAGTGGAAATGTTTGTCATCTGGTTAAACTAAGCCAGCTTATCACGGTGGTTCTTGAAAATCATGCAAAATGGCTGCGAATATCCTTATGGTTCCTGGGCAGATTAAACAAGCCAGCATGCCCGTGAATTGGACAGGCTCAAAGAACATTTGGGATCCTCTTAATAACTACGTGTTTGTATGTAGGTGAGGAGAGGAGTAAAAAAGGGCATGGGGGGTTATTCAACATGTTTAGATGACTTAAGGGAGGGAAGGAAATGGTTTGAGAGGTAAGATATCCTCTGAAACCTTTTTTAATTTAAAACTTGGAGAATTTAGAGGACCAATTTCACTTAAATTAAAAAAAAAAATTTAATTATCAATTTATATCTATTTCTTCAAATTGAATAAAAAGATGTTATAATTATTAATTTATATAACATCTTATCATTTGCTCTTATTTTCTACTTAATTTTTTAAACATCTAAGCAAGAGGAAAGAATACCATTCCCCTCACCCGTGTCCTCTCAGCTTCTTCTATCTCGTATTCTACTCTTTTTTTCCCCTTTCAAACTTATAAACACATCGTATAAGAATCCAAACAGGATTTTTTTTTTTTTTTTTTTTGATAAGTAAATCCAAAACAGGATATACAAAAGAGTATATTGCTAGGAAGTCAATAGACTGGGTTCATAAGGCAATCCAACTATATAAATCTTAGGCTTCTGAGTTCTGAACCTTATAATGCTGGTGACTGAAACTCAGATAGAGAGAAACCCCTTAATTTTCAGCATACTACCAATTTTAAATCGATTCTAGAGTCAAAAATATTTTGTCATTCTGTACAATTGCTGCAGCTTCAAACATACTGGCATAAAAAGCTACAGTTATGGAAATAGACACTCCAATTACTAAAAAGAAAAATAGTTGGGCAAAATTGTGGCCTATCATTACAGCCACCATTGCCAGAGTGGGATCATCTATTTATCTTCCAAAAATGGTTTACAACCAACAAGCCCAAATTAGACCAAAAATGAGCTTAAACTTGCTCCCATCAACCTCTTAGATTACTTGAAATAAGATAGGTATGGATCATAATTAATTCACAGAAAATAGCATAATTTGCATCGCTCACACTTCTTCTATGGGTAATTCGACTTTGCTTTTTTTTTTTTGGGGGGGGGGGGGGGGGGGGGGGGGGTTTATTGGTCTGACACACACAAGAACGAGTCTTTAGCCTACTAAATCAGTACACATTTCTACCCAGGAGCAAACAAACCATGACAATGAGATTTGTTAACCATTGCCCAATAAGAATTGTTAATATTACATTATGTAGCCAATAAAGGTTGTGATGTTGGAAATCAAATTGTGATTAGACAAAAATGTACCACCATTACTGGAATCTCAGACCAAAAGTCATCAAACTATATAAAATTTTGATCTAGTGACTGAAACTCAGAGAGAGAGAGGCGAAGTTTTGGCAGCTGTAAATCAAGAAACAGAATGTAGGACTTTCCCTGGTTTAAAATTGAAATCCAGGGAGCTGAAGGGAATGACTTCTGGAATATATAAAAACCAAACTGATCTTCATAAAATCATAAATCAGCATTGCAGAAAGAATTATGGATACAATTAAAAAGAATAAATTCAATTATATTAAATCATGAAATTACAACAGGCAAGCAGATGTCACAAACAACCAAATTGAATTTTACAAAAGAATTAAAAAATATAGATGCTGAGAACATAAAACAACAATCCAACACCAAATCACTCACAAGCTTGTCTAACATACACCAGGAGTATGAGTAGTTTAAGCCTCAGCAGAACCACTTTTCAAAGCTCTCTCCAACCTTGCCTCAAATGGAGTAGAGTGCCAATTCACTCTCTTATCCTGCACACCCACAAGCACTTAATCAGAACACTACTCCATCCCCTAAAACAAAAATCTCACTAGTTTTACTTCACATATACCTCTCTGTACTTGCTGGTTGTGTTTGGGATTCCTTTGTAGGAAGAGGCTGAGCCAGAATTCTTGGTAGAGCCTGTGTGACTCCAGTAGGTCCCAACAGTCCCTATTATAGGCATGTCATCGGGGCTTGGACTTGGTGACCTCCTTGGTGAAGAAGTAGTCGAAAACTGTTTGAGTTCTTCAACAGTTAATGCTCCCAAAATAGGTCTATCTTCTGGGCTCCTTGATGAGGTTGATCGTTGTGACATGCTTATCTCAGGTGTAATGGTGCTAGACTTATTGATGGGAGTCGCCTCAGATGATTCCAACCAGTTGGAAAGGCTAGCATCAACTGCTACTTCCTGGCTTGACTTCTTGGATTGATTAGTTTTTGACTTAAAACTGAATGAAACCTCAGATTCTTGATTCAAAACAAAATTCTCTTTCTGAGGCCTCAATGGTGATGCCCCTTTAGCTTTAACAGCTTTCCATTGCGTAAGATTTTCGACAGGGTTTAACACAGGATGAACGTAAGCACTCCTATCTCGAACGTTCGGGTTGTACACATATGGCTTAACCTCCCCTTCCTCACATCTTATTGGACAATCATCAACCACCTCGGTAACCACAGGAACAACAGGAATTCTTCTCCTTGACTCAACAGTTCCATCATCATCATCCTCATAAATTTCATTCACCTCAAGTACCCCATCATCATCGTCGTCGTCATCATCATCATCATCAAGATCACTCTCCTCATAATCTAATTCTTCAAACTCATCATCACTGTCCCTGCAATTCTGGTATCTATGATTCGGAGGATAAGATACCGAGCTTGAAGTGATTGAATTTTCTTCTGAAGAAGACTTTGTTTGACTTGATTTTGCTATATTTTCCTCCTGCCCCTTCTTCCCACTGCCTTCAGTCTCTGGTACAACATTCTTAACTTCCTCACACAAAACATGTTCATAGGTTTCCACATTAGAGTTGAATGTTACTTTCCTTCTGCTTCTAAAGCTGGACTCTCTCTCAGGCTCATCCCTACACTCAAATCATATCAAAAATCAAAAAACAAAGAAAAAAAATATAACAATAAAGCTTATAAATAAAACAAATTTTGCTTTTGCTCTCAAAAACCAAAAATTAGGAAAGCATTGAATCCCAAAAAAAGCTAAGGAATTTGATAACTCACTGGACTTGTGAATTCGTGATGTCGATGGGTGTTTGGGAGTCCCCGTCTTGAGTAGAATGAACAGCAGATTGCGCAGGCGTGCAACTTGCAGTTCTCTGCAACAATTTTCAATTCAAACTCAGTTTTAAAAGTTCTCTAAAAACAATAATCAACTAAAGTTCTGTTTGTCTACTGAGCAAACTTAGGGGGCCAAAAAAAAACCAAAATCTTGAATCTTCAATAAACTGGGCGTCAAGATACAGGTGTGTAACTTTATGAACTTGACTATATGCCCTTTTTAGAAACCAAATAAAAAGAAACAAAAAAAGCTTTCAAAGCTTGAAAACAGTACTTAAGCTCTGTTTGGTTGCTGAGAAAAGCTAGGAAACTAAAAAGAAAGCCAAAATATTACATCTTGAAGAAACGGAGCGTAAAGATTCAAGTCTGTAACTTTATTAACATGACTATTTGACCTTTTTTAGAAACCAAAAAAAAAAAAAAAAAAAAATCAATCTTGATATCTTTTCTTTCTTTATGTCAAACAAAGGGTTAAGAAAAAACAAAACACTAAAACACATCATCGCAAAAACAAATCTTGAAGACAGTACTTACTGGTTGATCACGAGGTTGAACCTTGCTGCGTCTCTGCTTCCTTCTTTTCCCATCTTTGGAAGAACCAAAACAACCAAGAAAACAACCCATTTTGACAACAACAAAAAAAAAACCAAAAAAATTTCTCTCCCTCTAGAAGAAAAATCTCAAAGATTTGCCAAGTGGGTTTTCTGAGTTCTACCCAGAGAAAGATTTGCCTTAATGGGTTTTCATTGTTTACTAAAAAGAGAAAGGAGAGCGTCAAAGAAAAATTTGAAGTGTAGAGAGAGCGGTTCTGTAATAGGGGCTCTTCCTTCTTCTACTTCTAGTTGGAGAGTTTGTTTTGTAATTTTCTTTAAAAAAAATTCTTATTTTAGTGAAAAAGAGGAAGTGACCGTTGGGACTTAGGATTCGTTGATTGACTCAATCTATATCACAGCCTGTAAATCTTTTTGTGTTTTCTTTTGCAAAAAAACAAACACAACTCTAACGTGTTGTTCACAGAAACAACGTTTGTGTGTGTGTGTGTGTGTGTGAATAGGCTTTTTGATCCCTACCATTGCATCATTTATAGGGGCCCACTTTGTTAATGATGACTGATTTTTGTATTTAAAGTGTGATTGGTTCCATCAACTCTATAACGTCTATTTTGTATGCAAAAGAAGTAAAGTTCTTTTTCAAGTACCAATAATACATACAATAGGAATTTCTTTTCTTGGAAAGAGAACTTAAGTGAGAGTTTTTCGGATTAGATATTAAAAGATTTTACTATTTTTTCTTTAATGATCTTTTGATCAGATTTTATTAGACAAAGATTGTGTTCGAACTTTCCATGTTCGAATCCCACTCTTTGTCTTGGCTAGAAACACAAAATTGTCCTAATCAAAAATTGAAAAATAAAAAATAAAAAAACAAAATTGTATCACATGTGTCTTTTTTATTTGTTTCATTGGTTTTTTTAAATATAGTCTCAAATTATTGGTTTTTCGTTTAGTTTACTGATGTCTTGTAATTTTCTTTTTTGAAACTTTGGTGTCTTGTAATTTGGATGCACCATCTCACATAATTATAATTATTGAATTTTTTCTTTAAAAATAAAAATATTATTGGAGTTTAAAAAAAATCCAATTTCTTTAAACAACACAAAATAATACCTCCCTAAAAAATATTATTGGTATGACAAATTTTGACTTTGAGATTAAGTTTTAAAATATATTCAATATTTTTGTTAAAAAAAATTTAAAAAAAATAAATAAATAAAGAAGAATAAAAAAATAAATATATTCAATAATATATTAGAAATCGATCCCAAAAAATATATGCAGAAAATAAAAAATTAAGAACATTTTGAGGATATTAAAATTATGTCTAAAATAAAATTTTCATCCCTAAAAATTTAGTTTAAATTTAAGTACATTTCCCTACATTTAAAAAGTTATAATTTGTCCTAATGGAATTTATGAGATATCAATGTCATACTTTTGTCTATTTATCATTATATTTATTTCAGGCCATATTAGCTTTTAAACATATCATGCTAACATTTTGTTATTAAAAAAAAAAAGTAATTTCGTTATGACATAGATGGAAAGACAAAGTTCATATCAGAAAAATTTGTAAGGGATGAATATTACAAATTTTTTTTTTTTTTTTAATTTGAGAAAGGAAAACCAATCTATGTATACATGTTTATGCTTAGAAATATTGAAGATTGATTCACAATGTCCATATTTTATTTTATTTTTTATAACAAAAAAATTATATTAAGAGATATATTGGGTGTTGTTGAATAAACAAGATAAACCATTATGAAAACATTTGGTTTTATGGTAGACCGATTAAATAAATACTTACTAACCAACCACCTCTTAGGGGGATTTGTATCTCCTGTACGCAAATCCAAAACAAAAACAAAAACAAAAATAAAAAAACAAAAAATCACAATTTGTCAACGATCAAAATAATATGTCATGAGCTCAATCAGACCATTGGATTAAAAAATATAGAAAAATCACATTTCAATGGCTAAACATGCATCCACGTGATGTAGTCTAATTACGTGTGATTATGGACAAAAATTTTTGATTAGTTCCATGAGGAATTAATTTGAACTAAAAATCTGTCATAATTCTACTAGATTAGATTTAAAAAATAATCATGAGGTGCACACATTAGACTTAACAACTAATTTTCATACAATTTCAATTTTGAATTCAAACTTCTCCGGGCCTTCTATAAATAGAGGATGTGATTCACTATTCCCCTAGAGCTCTATAAGAAGTGAGCTCTATGTAGTAATCTTTCAAGAATTAATTAAACTTTTCTTCCCCTTTCATAGCCGTTGCATCTTTGAGAAATCTTTGAATGCTACTTTTCTATGTTTGATACTTAAGAAGATTAAAGCTGTCAATATTAAAGATTTTTGGCCCATTAGCCTTGTGGGAAGTTTGTACAAACTTCTGTCAAAAGTGTTGGCTTTTAGGCTTCGTAGAGTTTTGGACAAACTTATATCCAACTCTCAGAATGCCTTTGTAGGGGGAAGACAGATTCTTGACTCAATTCTTATGGCAAATGAATGTTGGATAGTAGATTGAAGAGTGGTGCTCCGGGTGTGCTCATTAAGTTGGATATAGAGAAGGTTTATGATCATGTAAATTGGAATGCTTTGTTTTACTTAATGGAGAGGATGGGTTTTGGGGAGAAGTGGGGGAGGTGGATGAAGGCTTGTATCACTACAGTTCGTTTCTCAGTGCTTATTAATGGGTCCCCGGCTAGCTTTTTTGGTAGCTCACGTGGTCTTTGTCAAGGCGATCATTTATCTCCTCTTTTGTTCTTGTTGGTGATGGAGGTGTTAAGCAGGTTATTGAGGAGGACTGAAGAGGGTGACTTTCTTAGGGGGTTCCAGGCAAGCCCCAATGCAAGAGGAGGTTTGCATATTTCTCATCTTTTGTTTGCTGATGATACTATTCTTTTCTGTGATGCATCTAGGGACCAATTATTATATATAAGGATGGTGTTGATATTTTTTGAAGCTATTACAGGCTTAAAAGTAAACGTTGGCAAGAGTGAAATTGTGCCAGCTGGTGAGGTTGGGAATTTGGGTGCTTTGGCTCGCATTCTATGTTGTAAGGTTGGGCGTTTGCCTATGTCTTATTTGGGAATGCCTCTTGGGGCTCATTTTAAGGATGCTTCGATCTGGAATCCTATTTTAGAGAGGGTGGAGGTGAATGAAGGCTTGTATCACTACAGTTCGTTTCTCAGTGCTTATTAATGGGTCCCCGGCTGGTTTTTTTGGTAGCTCACGTAGTCTTCGTCAAGGCGATCCTTTATCTCCTCTTTTGTTCTTGTTGGTGATGGAGGTGTTGAGCAGGTTATTAAGGAGGACTGAAGAGAGTGACTTTTTTAGGGGGTTCTAGGTAAGCCCCAATGCAAGAGGAGGTTTGCATATTTCTCATCTTCTGTTTGCTAATGATACTATTCTTTTCTATGATGCATCTAGGGACCAATTATTATATATAAAGATGGTGTTGATATTTTTTGAAGCTATTACAGGCTTAAAAGTAAATGTTGGCAAGAGTGAAATTGTGCTAGTTGGTGAGGTTGGGAATTTAGGTGCTTTGGCTTGCGTTCTATGTTGTAAGGTTGAGCGTTTGCCTGTGTCTTATTTGGGAATGCCTCTTGGGGCTCATTTTAAGGATGTTTCGATTTGGAATCCTATTTTAGAGAGGGTGAAGAAGAAGCTCGCCGATTGGAAGCGGTTGTATTTGTCAAAAGGAGGTAGGCTTACTTTATTGAAGAGTACTTTGTCGAGTCTCCCAACTTATTATCTTTCGCTGTTTACAATACCGCAACACATAGCAGATAGACTAGAAAGGATTCAGAGGAATTTCCTGTGGGGGAGTTCTAGTGATGTTTTCAAATATCCGCTTGTTGCTTGGGATAAGGTTGTTTGGCCAGTGGAGATGGAGGGTTTGGGGATTCGGAAGATTGGGCTTTTTAACCAAGCTCTACTTGGGAAGTGGCTTTGGCAATTTGGGAAGGAAGCTACTCATTTATGGCGTCAGGTAATAGCCACCAAATATGGAGAGGATAGTGGTGGTTGGTGCACTAGAGTTGTGAGAGGGACTCATGGTTGTGGGTTATGGAAGAATATTAGGAAAGGTGCAAACAATTTCTTTAGTCATGTGGTGTATGCAACGGGAGAGGGCAATCGTATTCGGTTTTGGCACAACCCTTGGAGTGGTCCTACTCCTTTGGAGGAATTATACCCGGAATTGTTTGCATGTGCTGTGGTTCAGGAAACTCTGATTTCTGACATGATTATTTTTGCACCAGACGGGAGAGGTAAGAGTTGGAACTTCCTTTTCCGACGCTATTTTAATGAATGGGAGTTGAGGAGATTTTATTCTTTCTATGAGCATGTCACTACCAAGATTCCTAGTGGGAAGGGTGAGGATATCTTGATTTGGCAGTTGAATAGCAGTGGTGTTTTTGATGTGCGATCATTTATATTGCTTTATTGAAAGCCCCTTTTGTTTCTTTCCCTTGGCAGAGCATTTGGTGTGTAAAGGTACCTAAAATGGTATCTTTCTTTTTATGGACTACTGTTAGGGGTGGGATTCTCACAATAGATAACCTTGTTAAGAAAAACTTGCCCCTTGTTAACTAGTGTTGTTTATGTAGGTGTGATGAGGAGACTGTGGATCACCTTTTGATCCATTGTAGGTTTGCTTCTGCTTTATGGAGTGAGGTCCTTATTATGTTTGGGGTTCAGTGGGTGATGTCAGACACTATTATTTCTCTTCTTTTTGCATAGAGAAACTGGTTGGGAACTTACTCTTCAAAGGTTTGAAATTTGGTACCAACATGCCTTATGTGGTTAGTATGGAAGGAACGCAATGCCCAAACTTTTGAGGACGTTGAGAGTCCTATAGATACGTTGAAAACCGTGCTTGTTAGGACTTTGTTTGAGTTGTCTCGTATTTGGGGGCTTACGCATTGTAGTTCCTTGTCTGATTTCCTTATCTCTATTAGTCTTTCCTTATGATTTGTTTGTATATGTTTCAAGGGCAGTGAGTTTACAATCGTAAACACATTGTTCTTTTCATCAATAAAACTCTTATTATCTATAAAAAAAAGTTAAACTTTTCTTCTTTCCTTTTTTTTTTTTTAAATTATTTTATAATGATTCTTTTGTATAACAGAATGCACAATAGTAATCTAATGTTTTCCAAGGTTTTTCTAATAGTCCAATACTTTTGACGTCATGCAAAATTGCACAGTAATAGTCTAATACTTTTCTTGATGCAATAGTAGTAACTTTAAAAGAAAACCTTGACATTAATTGTAATTTTATATTTTTGTTGTGGCTTTTAGTTTTTTATTACTAAATAATTAGGAGAGAAGGGAAATACTAAAAAATGTCAATCAGTTGAATTATAAAGCTATTAACAATTTTTTTTTTTTTTTTTTGTGGTTTATGAATTTATTAAAAGCTTTTTCTAATTGTGTACTTTTTTTTTAAGGGTTATTTGTGTGTTAAGTATGACCACTGCCACTGGTTGGTAATTGAGTAATTGATGAGTTTTAGTTTTTAGTTTTTATTTTTAGAAATAATTTTTCTTTAATTTTATATTTTAAAATTAATTTATTTTTGTAAATTAATTAGTAATTGTCAAATTCGCAATTAAACTAATATCCCACCGGTTAAACCAATAAGCCGGTATATTGGTCTTTTTAATGGTTCGATGCTTGACACAATTATGATAACTATGGTTTAAAAACATTTTTTTTTTTTAAAGTAAAACTATGGTTTAAAAACTTTTTTTTTTTAAAGTAAAACTATGGTTTAAACTTTACAACTATTTTTTACTAGATATATTTATTTGAATTTTACTCACCTACGGATCTTTCGTTAGTGATTCTAGTGACTTTATGTTTGCTAAATTTTTTTCTTCAATGTTTAGAAAATTTAAGTTGTACTTAGCGATTTAATCAAGCCATTTTTTTTTTTTTTTTGATAGGAATCAAGCCAATTTTGTTGTTGACTTGTTGGTCATTGTGTATAGTATTTTTGTATGGCCTTTAAAAAGTTAACACATTATTCTAGTATTTTTGTATGACCTTTAAAAAGTTAACACAATGACTTGTTGGTCATTGTGTATAGAGTATTTTTGGTCATTATGTTCTATGACCTTAAAAGGAAGATGCAATAGTCAATGAAAGAACCTTCTCAATTGGTTATATATTATGGGTTTGGTTAATAGATGAACTTACCACATTTGTTAATGGAAGATTTTAATGCCACTTTAATGAGAAAAATAAAAAGCTGTTAAAAATTTGGTTACTTTAAAAAAAAAAATTAAAAAAACCAGTTATATTTTACGGTTTACTCATAATGGGTGCCCCCTAATTATTATTTAAAAGTTAATAACCATTTAATTTAATGCAAAGGTTGAGTAACTTAAATGTTAAAAAGGCCTTAAAAGGAAGATGCAACAAGCGAATAAGAACCTTTTCAACTAGTTATATATTATGGGTTTTGTTAATGGAACATTTTAATGCCCCTTTAATTGGAAATATAAAAGAACCGTTAAAAAGTTAGTTACTTTTTTTTCTTATAAAATTATTTAAAAATATTTCATAAACCCTTAAGAGAGCATCATTTAACTTTTCACATATTATTCAAGAAAAAAAAACAGTTTTAGTTTACTCAATTTCTTACAGGTCTTGAAAAAAAAAAAAAATCTAAAAAACTTTTTTCAATTTATGAAGTGAAAAAAAGATTTGTTGGGGTGAGAGAGGCTCGAACTCTCGACCTCAGGATAACTCAGAAGCTATGAGACCTACGCGCTAGCCAACTGCGCCACCACCCCTGTTGTTTACTGATGTTGTTTAATAAGTAAATAACCTGAGAATTTAGAAATTACTTCAATAGTGTCTTGCCCGAGCCCAAGTCGGCGTCGTTTCAAAACAAAACCCTAACCCAGTAATCGCTTCTCTTCCCTCCTCGATTCCACTCGGTCTCTCTTTCTCTCCGTCTGTCATATTAACAAAAACACCCAGAAAACCAAAAACAGAGAGTTTTTCCATTCTGAGAGAAAACACAGAAAAGAGAGGCAAAAAGAAGATATGGATTCAGACGAAGGAAAGCTATTCATAGGAGGCATAGCATGGGACACCAGCGAAGAAACCTTGACTGAGTACTTCACCCAGTACGGTCAAGTCACCCAAGCCGTTATCATGCGCGAGAAACCCACTGGTCGCCCTCGTGGTTTTGGCTTTGTTGTCTTCTCTGACCCTTCTGTTCTTGACCGTGTCCTCCAGGATAGGCACACCATCGATGGCCGCACCGTTAGTCTCTTTCCTCTTGCATTCACTTTCTTGTTTCAATTTTTGTATCTGGGTTTTGGTTTTTTTTTTTTTTTTTAGTTGTTGGGTTGGCCTTAAGTTTTGATTTTGAGTTGTTTTGGTTTCTGGGTTTTACTAATTTTTTGTTGGGTTGGCTTTAAATTTTGATTTTGAGTTGTTTTGGTTTCTGGGTTTTGCTTTTTTTTTTTTTTTTTTTGGGTTGTCAAGTCCAATGGCTTGTTATCTTTGAATTGCTTTGTCGATTCTGTTGAATTGTTGTGCTATTTAATGGGTTCTGCCTATATTCATCTGTTTGTGCATGTGGACATTGGTTTTGCCCTTTGCGGTTCCTTAAGTATGCTGAAAATCATGAAAATAACAGGGTTTAGGTACCAGTTTTATGATAGGAAATCTGCAAAGGTTTAGCATTACCAAGTAGTGGAGCCAAACCAGTTACAAGTTGTACCCTGGTTATCTTGGCCTTGCAAGAAACTTGTATACATACTTGTAATCCATAGCATCTCATCATTGAGGAAACAACTCATAACTTTTCTCTCTCTAGTTCTCTTTCTCAATTCTCCCTTCTTCTTCTTGGAGCGTGACTACCTCAAATTAAGTTTATTTCATCCATTCCTTTTCATTTCCCCTAGAAACCAGTTTGATCCATGACATGGTCTGTTGAATAATTAACTTCACTTCCACGCTAACATTTTTGGAATTATTTTTACAACCCTATAACGTGTGGTATTATAGGGTTTTACTAACGTACGCCGTTAGGGCAAGCATTAGTAAACCCTTTTAGGGAACTTTTTATAGGAAAATGAAAACTAACTTTTTTGACAGCTTTTTCAATTTTCTATAAAAGTTACCTAAAATAATTAATTAATGTATTCCGTTAGACAGACCCTTCAATATATCGGGTTCGGTCACTGTAGTAATTTATTTTGATTTCATTATCATTACTCTTGGTTACTGGCCAGGGGGGGTCTTTCTTTTTCCTCTGTTTGGTTTCCTTTTGTGTGGTTTAGAAATTATAAAAACACATTCTTTATAACAAGCTCACTTATGTTTGGGTAAAAGGGATGAGACTTGCTCTTACAATTATGTAACTTCATTTGTTTATTAGATTTTCATATTTCTGTTGGCTATGTGTATACTTGTACGTAATTGTTTTTTATTTTAGGGTTCTGTCATCTTCTATTAGTTTTTCTCTATCAGTTTACCTTGTTAATAATTATTTTTCATTAGTAATGGTCACTTTAACAAATATTTTGCCTCTTCATTCCTTCATTTGGGTTTCATTTTGTTGAATTGTTTAGGACAAGCACCTTATCCATGGTCAAACATGAATAGTCTTTCATCCCTCAATGATTCAATAGTTAATAAAAATTATTTTAGTGTTATTTTGCATGTGTTTGAGATTTTGTTTATTTTTCAAAAGGGTTTTCTTTTATGTATTTTTGTATTAATTTATTGCAGATGTACTACTATTTCTTTATGGGTATTCCTTACTTGACAATAATATTTTGCAGTCACTTGATTGCTTTCTGGAGTTTGCCATTTGCAATTTTTTTTTTTAAATGGGTTCGTGTTTTCTTCATCATTGCTAATGAATATATTATGCATGGGAATGTCAACGTTGTTTCCATGTTGGCTCCACATGATAGGAAAGGAAAAAAATATGCTTAAGGAAATAAATTTCATATTAGTAAGGATAACCATGAACAATTTTTCTTTTTTTGGTATTGTGAGAGAGCATGAGCAAAATAATGCCTGTCTTCTTTTTGTTTCCTTGGTTTTCTTATTGGTCTATTGGTATTTCATCTTTTCTTTAGGCAGTAAGCTAACTCCATTGATTCTTCTCTCTTTCTCTCTCTCTCTCTCTCTCTCTCTCTCTCTCTCTCTCTCTCTTATACAATACATAGTAACCTAAAGAAAAGATGAAATACTGAAAATGATCTTTTTTGGTTCTTGCGTGAAAGGATTATCCAATTGTTAAAATAAACTTGTTGGCCACATTGTAAATTTTGTTTTCCTAGATCATTGTATATACACATGAACAGCTTGCTTGTATATCTCTTTTTACACTTGTTATGTCCCTTCAGTCGTTAAAATTTCATTTCAACTACACAGGTGGAGGCAAAAAGGGCTTTATCAAGGGAAGAACAGCAAACTTCCTCTAGAACTGGAAATTTTAATGCTGGCAGAACCTCTGGAGGGGGAGGAAATTTTAAGACTAAAAAAATATTTGTTGGAGGATTGCCTTCCAACCTGGCAGAAGATGGGTTTCGTCAGTATTTTGAAAGTTATGGACAAGTAACTGATGTGGTAATAATGTATGACCAGAACACTCAACGGCCTCGTGGTTTTGGTTTCATAACATTTGACACTGAGGATGCCGTTGATAGAGTTCTTCATAAGACCTTCCATGACTTGAATGGTAAATCAGTCGAGGTAAAACGAGCACTTCCCAAAGATGCAAATCCAGGTGGTGGGGGCCGTAGTGGGGGCTATCAAGGTTATGGGGCCTCTGGTGCAAATACAAATACGTTTGATGGTCGAACAGATGGAAGTAGATATATGCAGCCTCAAACTGCTGCAGGTGGTTTCCCGCCATATTCTGGCTATGGTGGAGCAGGTTATGGTTATGGAGCTGCTAATAGTGGAGTCGGTTATGGTGGTTATGGCAGTTATGGTGTTAGTGGTTATGGAACTGCAAATACTGGATTTGGCGGTCCCATGGGGGCATATGGAAACCCAAATGCCCCTAATGCTGGTTATGGAACTGGGGGGCCAGGTGCAGTAAAAAATACTTGGACAAATCAAACTCCTTCTGGGTATGGCACATCAGGCTATGGTGGAAGTGCTGGGTATGGAGCTGCAGCCTGGAATGCTCCAGGTGGTGGTGGTGGTGCTGTTTCAGCTCCAAGGGGTCAATCCCCAAGTGCAGCTTCTGGGTATGGGAATCAAAGCTATGGATATGGTAGTTATGGTGGAAGTGATGGTTCTTATTCTGGTGGGTATGGGGCTACAGGGGGACGTGCTGGAAGTGCCCCAAGTAGCAATGCTGGTGGAGGAGAGCAACATGGAATGGGTGGTAGCTACATGGGAAGTGGCTATGGTGACACAAATGGAAATTCGGGGTACTCCAATGCAGCATGGAGATCTGACCCTTCACAAGCCACTGGGGGTTATGGTGGTGGATACGGTGCTGCTCAGTCCAGGCAGACTTAACATTAGTGATCCAATGGTTTGATTTTCTGTCGAAGGAACTGTTATGCAGGAGGTTGTACTTGCTATTAGCAAGGATGGCAACAGAATTGAGATTGTTTCGATTACTTTCTTCTCACTGGTGTATGCAACTGGTTTGATTGCTTTATTTCTGTTAGTATATTGTGATGGGTAGTTTCTATTAGTAGTTTTATTTGTTCTATTACCTTTATATAAGGAAGGTTTGAAGTTTTGCTATAGTGGGTATGAGCTGGTCCTATTTCTGTGCTATCCTCTATGTATGACTGTTCCTTGCTCCCTCCCTCTCTCTTTTTTTCCTTGATAAGTGTTACTGTTCCTTGCTTCTATTACCAGTCCCCAGCCCTTGCCTCTCCAATTTCTTGGTTTCTTATTAAAATATGTGACTGGGGCATCAACTATGTTGTTCTTTTTGTCTCTTCATTATTATACTATTCTTTATTTTACTTTCACTAGTTTTTTACTATTGAATACCCAACAGGAGGGACTTATATTGAAAATTTTCATGTATTATTATTTTAATTTTTCATGGATAATATTTTTCATGTATTAGACTAAGTTTTAAATATAAGACGCTAGTAGAGCTTCATATGGGTCTGCTCTCGCGAGTTCAACATATTTTGAACTCGTTATGCTTTTCTTTTCTTTTCTCTTTTGGAAAGAACTCGTTAATCTTAGATGTTCATAATTTCGAAAAATTTTACATTCTAAATTAATGTACGGCTTTGATTCCATCTGATTTTTATTCCAAGATCTATTAAATATATGTTAAACTTCAATATATTTGCGTTTGACTCTGAAAGAAGAGGTTACGGCTAGGTTTCTTTTAAATTTAAAAGAAATTTGCATTGACTTGGTTAAAAACTATCTGCCTATTCAATATATTTGGTTTACTGCTAAATTTTGCTCCAACAATATTACAAACAACTATTTTCATACTTTTGTTGAAAGCTGAAAATAATAAAATATATATATATTTTGATTACTGTTCATTAATGAATTTATTGTTTATTAACCTGATTGTACTGTTCATGATATAAACAGTGCAACAGGCGCACGTTGGCAGAAAACGCAGACGCAAACGTGGGAGCCAAATGGACCTTCAATTTCACAGCTCTCTGACTTGTGCAATTGTTAGTAGTTGATAAAAAGTGACGAGTTTCACAAGTTAGTAATAGGTAGACAATGTCAATTACTCACAATCGTACAAGTTACAATTGTGAAATTAACCTATGAAATTGAGTGTGCAATGGGATGTTTCTCAAGAATTATTCATTTGTGGTATATTCAGCCTGCAGGTGTAGCATCTGATACTGTTTGCTTGGCTTTAAGGAATCTATCTAATGCATTTTCTTTGATTCTCGAATTAAGATTTGGCATGTCCTTGTGAAATGGAAATAAGAATCGGAAAACACATCCATCGGGTTCAAAAATAACATAAAGCTTTTTAAAAACATCATGAGAAAAGCTTTTTAAAAACATCATGAGAAAAGCCAAAAAGGCGATATCTTTGCGGATTTGATGCCTTCTAGAAGGCTTCTACGAACTTCTTGTTGGGAACAAGATCAGTGAGTGTCAATTTGGACATTCTTCGCAACCTGCATAAAGTTAACATCTTGAAATGTGGAATCATATCACCTGAACTTTAGGACTTACTGTCTGCTACTCTTTTTTTTCGTTGAATAGCTGCTTTTAAACCAAGAAGCTCCTATATATCTGGGTAGGAAATAACCCAAAGCCTTCCGGTCTTGTAATGAGATAAAACACATGACTGGGCTGTAAGTTGTAACAGTAGAAACATCGAATGGCCTGATGATACCAAGAATGTGCAAATTCCAAATGCATAGACCTTAATTACGCAAAGTTCGCTTTTTTGGTAAATAGGGAAATATATAAGCTAAACCGAAGGAACAGGAACAACTAGATACAAATGTCTGGAGAATTAACCGAATCTACAAAGGACTTAATACAGTCGGGGGAGGAAAACAAAACAAATCAGTAGTCCAAGTCCGTCAGAAGGAAGCTAGAGTATTCACACATTGGTTCGCTTTCATGAACACATGTTTTATGTGAGGGATCCTCCTCAATTGACACTAGTAGCAGTAGGGGTAAATTTCTCAAGGGAGAGAATTATACCAAGGATAACAAGTGAACAAGGCATTAGATGGTGATCAACCAGTGGGTTGATCGGAGGTACTGCAAAGATTAAGTTAGTGAAAATTTTATGGAAAGAGAGATTTTTGGTGTACATGCCTCCTAACATTTTCAGAGGGGTATTTATATGTTTTTCTTGGGTGGGGTTGGTAACAAGTTTTCTACGTGGGGAAGTCTAACAAACCACTATTCCCCAGGTCGATTGAGGGTATATGATTCAAAGGTACTCACCTAATGCTGTATAATGTGGGTTTATCACATTGCATTTAATACAAAAGGGGTGGCAATAGGTCATGGTAATCAACGCTAACATGATGGTGCAAAGACTTTCTTTCAATTAGGAACGAAACCAAGATTTTGAGTTAGGAGAGCGCCAATTAGTTTAACAAATTATTAACAAAGACAAAAACATAAAATCATTGTTTTGCAATATATTACAATGCAATTATCTACTAACAAAAACAAAAACAAAGACACAAAACATCATTATTTCTTATTTCATTAAAGCATTCACATCAATTCGTGCAAAAATTCATATCTAGTTTAGTATAAGCACCTACTTTTTCTATTTTTACATACTCACTTTTTAAAACACTCCACATCATATTTTACATTACATTTCATTAAAATGCTATTACTTTGTCAATTTTTTATTTATTATCCCAATTCATATCTCTCTCTCTCTTCATCAACCAAAAACCACTACCCTAAATCTAAAGAATTACTAAAATCTTCATTTGCTTATAGCAACTATGTAAATTTACATAATTACTATAGTACAAATGTTTTTTTTTTTTTTTAATAATGATACATAGACTGATGTGGGTATATTTTGAGGTTGATTGAACAAATTTGGGATTTTATGCTATTTACTGATGCAAATACTCTTACAATGAAATCAATGTAAAAATTGTAGGGCCTCAGGGACCTAGATTTTCTGAAGAAGACCCAAATATAAAGTTTTAAAGATTATACCAATTTTCTTTTTCTCTTGTTGATTGGAATTACAACATTGTCATCATTACTCTATTTCCATCACTCAGAAACACCTTCTTTTCTTTCTTTTTTTTCATTCTCACTCACCCATCACTCATTTTGTTGAGGTATGGGCGATGAGAACTGAAAATGAGAACTGAGCCAAACATGCATCTTAGGTGTAGGACCCATCCAAAAGGAGTAATGGGTAATGGAAATTGAGCATTAGTTGATGAAAATTGCCTAAACCAAACGGGCTCTTGGTCAATGAGCTCAAGGAAGTATGGGATCAATCCAATGGCTTGTGGCTAAGCACTTCTATCTGAGTTTCCTCCCAAAGACATGATCGGTGCAGAAGGTACATTGATTAGAGGGGTAAGGTAAAGTTGTTACCTTTGGATCAAGCACTCTTTGGGTTTAAAGTTGGCCAAGGGGGTTTGCTGGACTTAGGCCCCAATGCCCTTGTTCAACATTAGGCTTCGACCTTAACGATCCCTTTTTGAGACTCTTCAATGATCACCTAAGCTTCCGCTCTTCCGGAACTTACTAGATGAGTGGGATCTTGACACATACACTACCAATTAGGCCCCGGTTTCAGTCACTACTCATGCTCTTTAAATACCCTTTCTCCAATCCTCATCTCTCTCCTCTTCTCTCTCATGTCCTTAGCATTCTCTCTTATTTTCCAATCTCGCTTCAGTAGTTGATCTCTTGCTCTTCAATCTTGTAAATATCATATCAGTACTACTCACTAAACCTGAAATGTACTAGAGAATATACAAATCTAAATCGACTTGTACTGGCAGTAGCCACAGTACCAAGATTTTTCAAGTGTTTTGATCAGTTTGATGATTCAATCGGTAAAAGAAAAATAACAAAAAAAAAATTTCAAGAAAAAGGTCCTAAAACATGTTATTTGAGCAAAAACCTTAGGTTAAAGTACTTAGGTTAATATTTTGTCATTGGCCCTTAACTCCCTATGTGTTTGTTTGGAAGTGAAATAGGATGGATGAAAAACTTTCGAAAGAAAATAAAAATGAAAACTTTTTGGATTGTGTTTGGTTGGGTGGAGAGGAAGGAAAATAAATGGTAGGACCCAGGTGTTTTCTCCTCGGGCCTACCAAAAAATTTTCTTCCCAAAATGGAGAGAAAATTGAAATGAAAAATTGGACATCTTGGTACTGTGGATGAGTTTGTCCACATTGATCTTCTTCATTTTTTTTTCCTTTTTTCTTTTTCTTTCCTTTGGATGTTGCCTCTCTTTTTTCTTTTCTTTTTTTCTTTTGATTTACAGGGCAGGCTTTGTAAACGTCTAGTGCTCATATTCATTTTTTTTTTTTTTTTTTTTCTTTTGCTTTCTTTTATTTTTTTTTTGATTTATTTATTTGTTTAGATGTGATTTTTTTTTTCTAGACATGATTTTTATTTTTTAATAAATTTAGGTGATTGATTTTTTTTTTGGTTGTTTATCACTTTTTTGGTTTTAATTGAGCATCATTTTTTAACAAAGGTATGTGCATAAATTTATACAAACTCACTTTTTCTAGACTTCTACTTTTCCACTCCTAACCAAACAAAAAAGAGGGAAATTAAAATTTTTTCTATCCTCCCACTTTTCCATCCTCCTACCATTTTCTATTCTCCCACTTTTCTACACCTCTAACCAATTGGACCCTAAATAAGAAATTGCAACCCCCATCTCCATATGTGGATTTTAAATGGTAAGTTTGTAAACATATAAATAAGTAAATACATACACACACACACACACACATATATATATAAAGTTAAAATACAAAAAATTATATTTGGTCCTCTTAGATTAAAAACTAGCATTTCCAAATTGAAAGCTGGCCAAAAAATCAAATCAAATCAAATCAAATAATCACTTAACCTATATGCGTTTGGCATTATATTTTGTGTTTGATGTTTGGACTCAAAAGTAAAAAACTTGAGAGTTTGAGTTTTGAGTGATGTTATATTTCATGTTTCCACTTAAAGGATCTTTTGAGTGCTTTTTTTTTTTTTTTAATTAATAATAACACTAATTGATTTTTGGTATATATATATTGGATATATAAGGATAATAAAAACGATTTTCAACTTCATTTAATGTTATTTCCTTTATAAAATTGTTGCACTTCTAATTACCTTTGTATATTTATTGCAGTTATGGTAACAATCATTTTCAATAATAAATTTTATTAAACTAGGCTTCACAACAAAAGAAAATATAATTTTCTAATGGATTTTTTGATTTTGTGCATTGAAAATAAATTATTACGACATTTGGTCCAAAATCAATTATAAATGATTGTTATAATAGTAAACCAAAAAAAAAAAGGAGTCAAGTTACATTTTGATAAATCACAAATAATTAAGTAGTAATGTATTAAGAAAAAATCATTTTATATATTTTATTTTGTTTACATTTTGTTAATATTGAATATATGCCAATTTATTTTTCATATATTAATTAAGTTTGAATTTTAGTTTGTTTTATATTTTTGAATGATCATTTTTTTTTCATGCTTTCAATTTTAAAGGTCAAATCTTAATGCTGTGACAAGTGTCATTCATCCAATGCAACGGGTCACGTGTTCAAACCTAAGAATTAGTTTCTAAAAAATGGTACACTAATATTAACAGATATCCAAATATTTCATTCTTATGGATAAATCGAAACGGATTCCAATATACTATTGGAATCGTTGACAGTTACACCAAAAGAAGCCAAGGTTACATTAAAGAAAATTATAAGTTCACAATAAATTTCACACTCATTTTCAAAACTATTAATTGATATGTTTGTTTGTGAGTGGTGAAAAAAAAAGTAATTGGTCAATGTGAAAGTGACAAATCACAATCTGCCACATAGTATAGTTGTGAAAATAGGTGTTGAATTGGTTGTAGTCCTAAAATAAATACACTCTAGCACGATAAATCAAGTGTGCCTAGATGAATCTAATCCCACCATTGACCTTTGTACTTCTTCCTCTCGACAATGTGGTATTATATGTATCCACTCTTTCACATGGAAGTAGACCCCACACATGTGGGAGTGGAATTGTGGATACGTGTATCGGAAATGATAGATTTTCTCATTCTTGATAACATGTGGGACCTATCTCATGTGAAAGGATAGATACATATATTAGATACGTGTATCGGAAATGATAAATACATATATTAGATACGTGATAGATTTTTTCCCTCTTGACTAGGCGTCTATGCCTCATTTTTCCTTATCAAGAAGGCATAGCGAGGGACTGAGGGACCCTAATACAGTGCATCCAATCGTCTTCCTGAATTTCTTCAATATCAAAACCTATAGGTTTAATTCTTCGACTGGCTAGTAACCATCCTTAACATAATCCAAAATTAGATATATATGTGGCCTGTAGAGTTGTTGACTATCTCAAATGAGACAATGAAGTAGAAGAGTTTCAAAATTTCTTGAACCCATTTGAACTTTGATTGCCTTGTTGATTCAAATGGGAGGGATCTAATTAACAAAGTGAACTTGTCTTTATGGTTGTCTTGTCTTCATCTACAAGCCTTGTCTGTACCACAGCTAGCCCTTTTTAGTTTTTTTTTTTTATTTACGTATCAACCTCCTTTCTCTCTTGAAGATTTAAGTTCTCACAAGAATCATACTTCAGCTCGATCTTCTAGAGGCTGTAACAAAAACAAAATAATTATCATTGAGGTTATAGAGGTAAAAAAAATACCAAATAACTATGGAAAAAATTAACAGATACCTTAAGAACGTTATAGTTTAGAAATTATTTTTATAAACTTTTTATGTGAAAAGAAAAATTCAAAAAAGTAACTAACTTTTTTTTACAACTTTTTTTACTTCTCATGAAAGCGGCATTATTAATTTTTTTTTTTAAATAGTCTATTAGCAAATGCCCGAAGGGCAAGTATTAACTGAACCCTATAATTATTTTAGCAGGTTATAACCTACATAGGTTAGTCATTTTAGCTAACAAAGGCAAACTAGCTAGGCAGCTATATAGTCTTCCTTACAGAGACAAAATCGTAGGGACAATTTTTTATTTTTTATTTTGAAACGGAAGCATATCATTCATTTAATCAACAAAATTGCATCTTGGTACAAAGCTTCTCTAGCTATTGGAGGAACATCTTCCATCCAATACATATCCTCAATAATACTCCTAGCAAATTGAGCTAATACATGAGCAACCCAATTCCCCCCTCTTCTAATACAATCAATCCTTACCCAAAGCAAATTTCGAATCAAATGTTGAATATCCCCAACCACATTCCCCGACAATGATTGACCAATCTTCAGCGTTGAAATAACTGTCACAGCCGAGCTGTTATCTACCTCAATAACTAATTCTGAGAAACCCGCATCCACCGCAAATTCAATTGCTTTCCTATAGGCAAGTAGTTCAACTTCCTCACTACAAAACACTTCTGGACCCTTAGCTGCCGCCATGGCTGCCATAACTTCCCCTTTCTCATTGCATATAATAGCACCAAAACCAGATCTGTTGAGGCTTGAAAACACTGTTGCATCAAAGTTAAGCTTGAAGACTGACTTTAGAGGAGGTTGCCAGGTATCACGAGCTAGCTGCCTAACTGATTCGATTCTCATCTGATCTTGGGCAATCCAAAATTCCTCTAACAGCTCCCTTGCTCGATTGATCAACCATCCCAAGTCATGAAACTTCCATCCATGTACAACCCGGTTTCTTTGATTCCAAATCTACCAAGCTTGCACCAAAATCTCCTCCATGTCATGTAGCTCAATCTGATCCAACAAGTACTCTATTAGGTGAGTAAAATTAGCCAAACCTGAGGCGCCCTTTTGCAGAATTTTCAAACTACCAGCCCACACATCCTTGGCCGCCTCACATTCCCACAAAGCATGGATTGCTGACTCTAAAAATCTCATACATATAGGACACATCTCAACCTCAATTATTTTTTGCTTTGATAGATTTAGTTTTGTTGGCAAGATATCATTGCAAGCTCTCCACCCAAACACTTTAATCTTGTTTGGAATCCGAAGCTTCCATAGTGCAGCCCACACTCTTTTCCCCACACAACCCCTTGAGCTCTCAGCTATTTTTCCACCTTGCAATACTTCCCTGGCCACCTTATATGCAGAGTTGACAATAAACAGCCCCTTTTTATGATGCAACCAAATTATAGCGTCTTCTACATCTCTTTGGCTTAGCTAGATTATACAAATGGCTTCCGCATCCGCCTGCTCAAACATGTCCATAATAAATTCAGACCTCCAAGCATGCAATTCTAGATCAATTAATTCAGCCACAACCACCTCTCGAATCTCCTCCTTGAGTGGAAACAAAGGCGCATTTGTTGGATAATTCGGTATCCATTTATCCCCTGAAACCCAAATAGAAAGACCATTCCCAACTTTCCAACAACATCCCAACTTTAAAATAGGCAAAGCGGCTACAATACTCTTCCACACAAAGTAACAATTTGGGGATTCCTTAGCTTTAAATAAGTGAGTTCTAGGGAAATATCTAGCTTTAAGTTATTGATATACTAAAGAACTATCATCATGTAGCAACCTCCACCCTTGTTTAGCTAACATAGCTAAATTAAATGCCCTTAAATCCCTAAAACCCATTTCTCCATCCTTCTTTGATCATGTTAACTTCTCCCACCTTTGCCAATGGATTTTCCGTTCCTCCCCTACTTGCCCCCACCAAAATTTAGCACACATCGCATCTAGTTCATCACAAAGCTTTAAAGGAAGTTGAAACACACTCATGGTATATGTAAGAATCGACTAAGCAACTGCTTTAATAAGTATCTCCTTACTAGCCCTAGACAACGGCTTCCCTTTCCAACCCTGCAACTTCTTCCTTATTCTATCCTTCAAATATGAGAATGTATGATATTTAGATCTCCCTACTAAGGTAGGCAGCCCCAAATATGAGTCAAAACGGTGTACCTCCTGAACTCCCAAAACCCTCAGAATATCTTGCTTCTAACTAGCTGAAGTGTTACTGCTAAAAAATACTGATGACTTCTCCAAGTTGATGCATTGTCCCGAAGCATTAGCATATGTCTGAAGCACCCCAAAAAATACCTCCACTTCATTTTGTGTTGCCCTGCAGAATAAAAGGGAATCATCTGCAAACAATAAGTTAGAAACTTTTGGTGCCCTTCTGCAAATAGAAACTCCATGGATTTTACCATCATTCTCTGCTTTTGCGAATAAAGATGTGAAACCCTCTGCACACAACAGAAACAAGTATGGAGAAAGAGGGTCTCCTTGTCGGATTCCCCTAGATGGAAGCACATTTTCATAAGGTTTCCCATTGAGTAGAATAGAGAATGATGTGGTGGTAACACAAGTCATCACTCTCTTAACCCACTTTTCTAGAAAACCCAACTTCTGCATTACTCCCTATAAAAACAACCATTCGACTCAATCATAAGCTTTGCTGACATCTAGCTTCAAGGTCAATGAACCTGTCTTGCCTTTCTTCCTAACATGCATAGAATGCAAAGCCTCATATGCCACGATAACATTATTTGCAATAAGTCAACCTAGCACAAAAGCATTCTGAATGGGGGAAATAATATTAGGAAGCTCTTGTTTCAATCTATTTGCTAGAACTTTAAAAATAATCTTATAGGCAACATTACAAAGACTAATTGGTCTGTATTCAGACATTTTCTCTGGATTCTTCACTTTAGGGATGAGCACAATATTGGTATGATTTAAATCAAGTAACATGACTCCATTATTCAAAAATTCTAACATAGCATTCACAACATCATTACCCACTATATGCCAAAATTTTTGATAAAACAAGGCATTCATACCATCAAGTCCCGGTGCCTTTGATGGTCCCATCTAGAATATAGCTTCCTTGATTTCATTAGCAGTGAAATCCCTAGACAACATGTCTTGCATGGCTGGACTTACTTTGGCCGAAACAGTGCTTAAGCATTCCCCCATTTGAATGCATGAACTTGCATAAAAAAGGTTGTCAAAATAATCAACTGCTACCCTGGCTACATCCTCCATCTC
Organism: Quercus parvula; assembly: GCA_030820535.1. Classification (NCBI taxonomy): domain Eukaryota; kingdom Viridiplantae; phylum Streptophyta; class Magnoliopsida; order Fagales; family Fagaceae; genus Quercus; species Quercus parvula. The sequence continues at coordinate 14,206,189 of JAUAME010000008.1, forward strand.
TTCCACCCACTGCTTTTGTGAATTCATAACACCCTTAATATGATTCCTTCGTCGCCTTTGTGATGCTTTTGAATGGAAAAATTTGGTGTTTCTATCCCTATGTTTCAACCATGCAATCCTAGACCGTTGTGCCCAGTAAATCTCCTGCTTCAGCAACAAATCATCCATTTTTTTACTAACCACCAAATACTCCTCCTTACTTTCCTCGGTAGCATCAGCTCTATTGATTTTATCAAGCTGATCTTAAAGGAGTTTAATCTCTTTCTCCTTGGGTTTAGCCTTAGTATCTCCTCATGCCTTCAAATCATCCCCACAAGCTCTTATTTTCACATGTACAGCTGCTAGACCCTCCTCCCCACAACCTAACAAGCTCCAGGCTTGCTGAATCTGTGCCTCATAGTCATCCCATAACAGCCAGCTCTCCTTAAACTTAAAACTCTAGTAAGCTCTTCTATTTTTCTTCCTAAACTTTTGAACTTGGATAATAATAGGGATATGGTTTGAAGCATGAGGAAGACGATGCACCACATTACTAATTGGAAAATTATCTATCCACCCCTTTGTTGCCACAACTCTGTCAAATCTCAACTTGGTATTTGCATCACCGGGTCTCTTGTTAGTCCAAGTAAATGGGTAGCCTTTATAGCCTAGATCCTCCAATTGACAAAACTTCCAAAACTTCCTGAAAAGCATCTATCTGAGCAGTATGGGGCTGCTTGGTGCTTTGCTTTTCGAGAATAGCATTAAAATCTCCAAAACATAACCAAGGCCCCTTCACAAAAGTCTTCAAATGTTCTAATAGCTTCCAAGACTTGCATTTTTGTTGTGCCTCCGGCCATCCATAAAAACCTGTCATAAACCACACAAAGCCATCTTCTTCTGTTACCCTAGCTAAAACATGATTTGCTGTATAGTTAACTACCGCTAACTTTGAATCATCCTTCCATAAAAAGGCCAACCCTCCACCACTATCTAAATGCTTAACAGTAATTTTATTCTGAAACGGTAAATTACCATACAGAGTATTAAAGCCCTCTGTATCTAAATGTGTCTCCATAAGAAAACATACGGTGGGAGCTTATTCCCTCACTAATTTGCGAAGGGTTCGACCTATCCAAGGGTTCCCAAATCCTTGGCAATTCTAGCTTAGAATCCTCATTTCTCCCAACAAGGGTGGCTTTCCACCCCCGCCGATATATGTATAGCAATATATTCTTCTCTCTTGTAAGCAAATGTTATTATGTCTAGTAAGCAAAGCTCGTCGAAAAATATCTTCATCTAAAATTTACAAAATTACCGGTATTTAGTTAGATTATCCAAAAGTATAAGAAAAATACTAAATATATTATAAATTTTAGTGTATGATATATTGGTAATGATATGGTGGATTTTTAAAATATAATAAATAAATGTTTGAATTACTATTCTTTTTTATGATTTATGATACATCAATTTGTAAAAGTTATATAATTAATTTTATAATATATCCTGCTAGCTAGCATCATTTAAATTTAAAATAAAATGAATAAATAGAGCCGCAATTTCACATGTACTCATGAGTCATGAATATATAAGCCTTACTTAAGGATGAAAAAGAAATTTGAATAAGAGGAACGACCACGTTTGGAGGAGAACACTTGTTCTCATATGCATATGTACATTGTACATGTGGTGTCACACTTCTTTTTAGAGCTCCATTAAAATTAAAATGGGCTTTTTCCCCTACCAATTTCTTATCCTATTTTATTTCTATATAATTATAATGTCATTTGTGAACGAAAATTAATGTTTGATCATTAACAATCCGATCATTTCGGATAATCAAAGCATATCCATGTTCTGATAAGTGTTTCCCAAACAAAAATAAACATTAACGACAACAAAGACATTTTCAGTTTCTATTTTGTAAAACAGATTACAGAATAATGTGGCCTGTCAAAAATAAAATACAATTGATTATGATGGAATTAACTCTCCGCAGTTATAATTAATCCTTAAATTCAATGTCGTTAGAAATAAAATAACCATTTCTATTATTTTGTAGTTTATGATCTTTACTACCATGTCAACATCACTCTTACTCTCATAATTGGTGCTAGTGACTAGTTCGATACTTTGGAGGCAAATTAACATCACCACAAAAAAAAAAAAAAAAAAAAAAAAAAAAAAAAAAAAAAAATGACAGTATGCTTGATTATATTGGATAAAAGATTTGAAAGGAAAAAGAAGTGAACAAGAAAGCAAATAGAAAATATATGATTCGAGAATCTCGAGGTGGTAAAGGTCTTTTCCTTTTTTTTTTCTTTTTTTTTTTTTTCTTTTCTTTTGCCGAAAATATACTTTTAGTCCCTACATTTTGGGTCAATTCTCATTTTGGTCCCTAAATTGATTTTGCTCCTAGGTTAGTTCCTGAAATCAAAAAATCGATTTTATTTTAGTCCCTACTATCAACTTAGTAATAGAAAATACATACGTGGCAAATGGAGTGCACTGTTGGCATGTTATATGCTGACGTGGCTAATAAAATAATAATAATAGATTGTATTTAGCATTTTTAAATGCCACGTCAGCATTTAAATTAATAAAAAAAAGCCAGCTCAAAAAATTTAAACTAAAAAATAAAATATAAATTAAAACAAACCTTAAATCTATTTTATTATTATTATTATTTTCGCAAGAACATGTTCTTCAAGTTCTTCCCAAATCTAAGAAATAAACCAGCAACCAAACCAATCTCCGGCAAACTCAAATACAAATCTAGCAACCAAATCTAATCTCCATCAAATCCAGAAAAACAAAGAAATGAATTAAATAAACCAACAATGCAGGTCAAACCCAGAACAAAAGCAAGTTGATTAAGAGCAACCAAGCAAACTTCACGTTCTCACGATCAAACCCACCACCACCATTGATTAAGAGCAAGTCAAACCCAACCAAATAAACCTAGAACAAGAGCAAATGATCAAACCACCAATTACCACCATTGCCACCAATCAGACCATCTCATTCTCTAAATCCAGATCAAAGCCAAATCCCAAAGAAAAAGCTGAAAGAGAGAGATCTTGATTCGAGAAAACGAAGATCGGTCAGACCGTTTGGATCTTTGGACGTGGGAACCATGATATGAGAAACATACCCACTTCAGCACCTTTCTAAACAACACACACTGATAAATTAAACCCCTTTTGAATGCACATTTGTTTCAACCTTATCGTCGCAGATAACCCTGTCGTCCTGCCCCAACAATAACAACATCATACTCCATGGATCCCTATCTGATTCACTATTGAAACTCCTCAATCCACTCACAAAACCCTGACCCTTTAAAACCCCACTTCCATTTCTTTCACAAGTCCTTAAATTTGCACAATTTAGCCAATACCCATATGAGGAAACCTTACAAAAACCAATCTTGGAGCTGAAAGAACTGAAATTTTGATCAAAATGGTGAGAAAACAAATACCCATCTAGAGTTTTTGCTGGATTTATAGAATTGAATTGGTTTAGAGGAGATCTAGATGGGTTTGGAGAGATAGGAGAGCTTGTGGGATTACAGAGATGGGTTTCTAAGTGAGTAAATGAATAGGGTGATATAGAGCTGGATTTTCTGAGAGAATTGGATATGGATTTAGAGGAGATAGAGAGAAGCCTGAGCGTGGTTGAGACTAAGAGACAATGTAATAAAGACTTTGTCACTGATCAGTGATGAGCTTTGTTGGATTATGTAGATTAGCATAATATTAAGGTTTTTTAAAAAAATTTAATATAATTTTTTGTTTTTTCTGCATAAATTTTATTTTAAAAAATAAAATTCGATATAAGGTTTGTTTTTTATTTTATTTTATTTTTTAGTTTAAATTTTCTAAGCTGGCTTTTTTTTTAATTAATTTAAATGCTGACGTGGCATCTAAAAATGCTAAATATATTTTATTATTATTATTTTATTAGCCATGTCAGTATATAACATGCCAACAGTGTATTTCGTTTGCCACGTATGTATTTTCTGTTACTGAGTTAACAACAGGAACCAAAATAAAATCGATTTTCTTATTTCAAGGACTAACCTAGGAGCAAAATCAATTTAAGGATCAAAACAAGAATTGACCAAAAATGTAAGGACCAAAAAAAAAATATATATATATATATATATATTTTTTTTTTCTTTTTTTTTTTTTGAGAAACAAGCCTTAGACAGTGGTTCTATATGGAGCCAGAGACGTCAGATAGTGGTTCAATGACAGGTGGAAAAGGTCCTTGGCTACCATATAACTTTAAAAAAAGCTAAATGCTCACATGATTTCAAACTAGACGACCCAATTAGTCCCTATTTTCTTCTCTTTAACAAGATGGCAATGGTAGAAGAGCATAATATTTAAGGTTTTTAAAAAAAATTTAATTTAATTTTTTGTTTTTTCCGCATAAATTTTATTTTAGAAAATAAAACTAGATTTAAGGTTTGTTTTTTCATTTATTTTATTTTTTAGTTTAAATTTTCTGAGCTGGCTTTTTTTATATATTAATTTTAATGCTGACGTGGCATCTAAAAATGCTAAATATTTTTTATTTTATTTTATTTTATTAGTTATGTCAGCATATAACATGCCAATAGTGCATTCTGTTTGTCACGTATGTATTTTCTGTTATTGGGTTGACGGCAGGAATCAAAATAAAATCGATTTTCTTATTTCAGGGACTAACCTAGGAGCAAAATCAATTTAAAGACTAAAACGAGAATTGACCCAAAATGTAAGGACCAAAAATATATTTTTGCGCTTTTTTTTTTTTTTTTTTTTTTTTTTTTTTTTTTTTTAATTTATGAGAAACAAGCCTTAGATAGTGGTTCTATATGGAGCCAGAGACGTCAGATAGTGGTTCAATGACAGGTGGAAAAGGTCCTTGGCTACCATATAACTTTATAAAAAGCTAAATGCTCACATGATTTCAAACTAGACGACCCAATCCCTATTTTCTTCTCTTAAACAAGATGGCAATGGTAGAAGAGAAAGGCCCTGCAGATGAAAGAGAGGATTACACACAAGATGGGACTCTGGATCTCAAGGGTAGACCTGTTTTAAGATCAAAGACTGGGAGATGGAGAGCTTGTTATTTCATTGTAGGTAATGTATATAGCCTATGTTTTTTTACTTATTTGTGCCTTTTATCCTTCCCTTAAGAGAGTAATTCAGCTAGGCCAAACTTCAAAAGTTGCTGAATAAAGATTTAACTCTTTCGTATTTAAGATACCTAGCTAGCCATAGCCAATAAACTAAGAAACAGGCTTACATAGTCACATATTTTCAAAGAGAAACTATAACTCATATATATAGATCGTACACAAACACAACTGTTTTCATTTGAATTCTATTTCTATTAATATTTCTCATTCACTTAGAATAACATATCTTTCAAAAATTTCCTAGGATGCTTCACAATTTCACTTTTTTTTTTTTTGTATATTTTTTTTTATAGGGTATGAAGTGTTTGAGAGGATGGCATACTATGGGATTGCATCAAATCTAGTAATATATCTAACAGATAAGCTCCATGAAGGCACTGTAAACTCTGCAAACAATGTGACCAATTGGGTTGGTACTGTATGGTTGACACCCATTTTAGGTGCCTACATTGCAGATACTTATCTCGGCCGATATTGGACTTTCGTAATTGCATCCGGAATTTATCTCTTGGTAAAATCTCGAATCCCAAGTTATTAATATATTTATTTTTAATTTATTTATTTTTTAATTTTGTTAAATAATTAAAGAGAGAAGAAAATAAAATAGGTGAAATTGATCATTTAAAAGACTCAATGATACTACATTTATTGCATGCATGATGCACCATGCACAATCGAACACGTATGTGATTATTGTTCAAAGAAATAAGAACCTCATGCAAGATCTAATAGTTTCTGATGGTGGGGAATCACTGTCTGATTAGATGTTAGTTTTTAGACCTCTTAAAACCACAATTGGATTAATCTAGGTAATTAGCCAAGTTGTTACTTAGTCAAATTAAACAGATCTAGGTTAACACAATCAAACAATCATATCATATAAAACAGCGGAAATATAAATAACACAAGATATGATCACCCAGGAAACCAAACCAGTAAAAACCTGAGGAGGATTTAACCTAACTATCCTTAAGGTAAAAACAAATCTACTAGAAAGAATCGAAGTTCATACAATAAGACTTACAAACGCCCACGCTCGACTTCTTATTGCTACCCACCAGTAGAACTTACTGACACGACCATGTGCAAGCTCCGAATCCACGAACTCCTTTCTTTGGCCTTTGCAAAACACAAACACCCACATTTGTGACTTTGAGATCCCATTCAAAGGTTTAGCAACACAAACTCTCCTGTTTGTGACTTCAAGACCACCCTTGAAGGTTTAGATCATTAGTACCTTTGATGACTAGAGAAGGCAACAACTTCTACAACATCGGATCTTGAGATTCTTCAAGGAATAACACCGGTAGAAGACATAAGAGCGCTTTTGGGTACAAAACCCTAGATCTACAAAAGAGGCACAAGATGCATTATAATCTCTCTAAAAAACTCTCAAAACCCCACCTAAGGTTAGCTTATAATGTCCTTTAAATACTGAAAAAAAGAGCTTGCGATTGGGCTTCAAACGAATAAGTTATGGCCTTTTTACGTTTGCTGATTTTGTTGATATGCGATTTTGGATCGATCGAGCCTGTCTTTGGATCGATCGAACCAACCAGCTTGTAACTCATTTGTTTTTATCCCAAACTTGAGTTTTTTGTCTTGGGCTAATGTAGACCATTCTAAACTAATAAGACTTAGTTTTTGTCATGTTTTGTCATGGTTTGCCAACATTACAAACTCAAAACCTAACAGAATCCAACATGGTTTTTAATGTGATTGGCATATATTTTTTTAGATGAAAGCAAATTTTGGCCCTCACTGGGGCCTCAAGTATAATACCCATGACTGTATAGAGTGTTGCATCATTATTTACCTATATATCCTAAAACCTAAAACCATCAGGTTTTGGGACCGATTTTCAAGTCCATACTTTTTTGCTTAGGTTTTTTACATGTAAATATGTCACTCCTGCACTCCAATAATATATACAAACACAATCAAACACCCCCCCCCATCCCAAAAAAAAAAAAAAAAACTCCTAAAACATAGATCAGCTCAATAAAATTTAAAGATAAAGTGACAATTTTAAAATATTTACTTTTTAATATGACCTACTCTTTTTCGATTAATATAACTAATTCACTTAATGATAATTGGGATGGATTTATATTAATTTATAGGCCTTTTTATAAGTGAAGGGAAAAATAAGTGCAGTTCATACATGTTTTTCTAAATTTAAAAGAAAAAAAAATCACTTATTTCCCCCATATTTGAGAGCCTTTCTCCATAGGTCCTTGGATTATGGCCTAAGGTGGCCTATAGGCCTAGGATTGGCTCTCCCCCAAAATAAATAAATAACAAGTAGCCGAAACAAAATATGGCAAAAGAATATATTGAGCGAAAATTCTTGTTTGATATCAATTTGTTAATTTATATTTTTAAATAAGCTCCATTAAATTTTTTTTTTTTAATTTTTTATAAATCAAATGGTAATACTATTAGACTACATAATTATGTAGAGTCCTCTCAATCCTAAACTCTCTCCCTTTAATAAAGTAGGACCTAGTTAAGAAAAAGCTACACAAAACTATTACTTTGATTATTTATTTAAGAAGATCTACGCCCTCACCTCTCCTTCTATTCTATTGTGTTTCATAAGTTTGTAATAAATAATAGGATTGATTTAAACCCCAAATTTTAAGGCTTATTCAATTTTAAGCTAAGTATGGAAATTAAGCCCAATTGTTAATATACTTGACCAACAATTGACATAAGTAAAAATAGATAAACACAATAGCAATCCCAATTACAAAAGAAATCAGGCACTCATAACAACGATGAAGTGCTTACAAAGAGAAAAACCCAAGAACCAGATGGAAAAAAACTCTCTAAGGCATCTAGCACCAAATGATCCACAAATCAAGAATAGTTGCAATACAAATCTCTAGCACCAAACGATCCACAAAACCCTTCAAGTTAAGTAATGATTATGTACTTAAGCTTCTAACTCTTGCTAGCAACCAATTCTTATAATCATTTCCTCTTGGTAATCTCTTGATCTGCAATTGAGTCTCCAAGTGCAATGACCAAGTCTCTTTGGTGATTTTGGGATTGCTCTAATGATACTCAAGACCAATCAGCACCAAGAACTTTGAAGGTTGCTTTGTGTGTGATGGTTTTGATCTTTTTTCATGAAATTGGTTAAATGGAGAGGGAGAAGATAGAGATGTGGAATGGGTTTTAGGACTTCCTCTAACTCTTTAATATGGAAATTGGGTCTTAAAAATTTGTGAAAAATGGGGCTTATAAAGAGAGGTTGAGGGCTAATTCTGTAGTAAGGGTCATAACTAAATTCTCTCAAAGTTATAGAATTTTAACTCAAGGGAAATGTACTAAAAGTGAGAGGCGAAATTGTTGCCTCAATTGTTTTTCAAAAAGTGAATTCACTAGATCCTCCAAGCTCGTTCATGCAAAGTGTCACCTCTTCAACCTATTACAAATTTAAATCCACAACAATACATTAATTGCATTGTAAAATTGAATTTCAAAATTACACCCAAAATTATCATATAATTTGCCAACAACCTAAAGATCCTAACAATTAAAAGTATACATGCATTTTATAAGTTTCATCAATACATTAGTTTAATTTATTCAAAGTGAATAAATTAATTCTTTACTTATGTTCACTCATGGTGACACAGTATTACGGTAACTGTTGTACGCAGGGAATGTGCTTCTTAACCCTAACAATCTCATTGCCAACCTTAAAACCACCATCTTGTGGTCATGAGGTCAAAACAGTGGACTGCAACAAACCAGCCTCATCTTTGCAAGTGGGTATATTTTATTTTGCCTTATACATAATTGCTATTGGGACTGGTGGAACCAAGCCCAACATTTCAACCATGGGGGCAGACCAATTTGATGACTTTGAGCCCAAGGAAAGGTTCCACAAGCTCTCCTTCTTTAATTGGTGGGTGTTCAGCATTTTCTTTGGCACCCTCTTCTCTAACACTTTCTTGATCTACATACAAGATAATGTGGGTTGGAGCCTTGGCTATGGCCTTCCAACAATTGGCCTATTGATTTCAGTTTTGGTGTTCTTGGTGGGTACTCCATTTTATAGACACAAATTGCCTTCAGGGAGTCCTATCATTAAGATAACTAAAGTACTTGTGACTGCTGTAAGGAAGTGGAAGGTAAGTGTCCCAAATGACCCAAAAGAGCTTCATGAGTTGAGATTGGAAGAATATGCCAAAAATAGGAAATACAGAATTGAGTACACCCCTTCATTAAGGTTAATCCCCTATCCTATTTTTGACTTTAGAATTTTCGGTCACAATATTCATACACATGTTCACTTTTACAATACATATTTACTTCTGAGCTTTTTTTAATGAATGAAAATTTCCTAAAGCAAAACAAAATTACACAGCATAAGCCTGCACACACAACAGACCAACTGAACAAACAAGCAGACTACATCTGCCAACCAGGCCAACCTACTCACTCAAGCAGCAAACATACAGGAATCTTCTAGAGACCAACCTGCCCTATAGTTTCAAAAGTAACAAAGTAAATCCCGAAATTTTAAAAAGTAACAAATTAAACTTTCAGCCTATGTTAAACGTCAAATTCAATGCTCTCGGGTTTAATTTGTGCCTTTTAGAATATTATGGTTTAATTTGATACTTTTGAAACTATAAAGTTTAATTTGTTACTTTTCGAAACTTCAAGATTTAATTTTGTTACACTCCTAAATTATAAGGTTTTGGCAAAAGCAATTTTATTATCTTTTGCCAAACTGTTTCAGTTTCTTTGAGAAGATCATGGAAAACAGCCAAACCTACAAAGTACTAAAAAGATCATTTTAGCATATCTCCTCCATCTACAAACTGTAAATCCATGGCATAAATTTGAGGACAACGATGCAAAAGTTTGACCAAGACTTGGAAAAATGTTGTTTGTGTTGTAAATATTCTCTGATAACGCACATATTCTTTGTACATATCATAATATGAAATGGAAAATTCTGTTCCCAGAATTTGATCTACCAAAGAACTCCCCTATTAAAAAAAAACAATCATACAAAGAGAACTAAAATACTTGCATTATTTGACCCTTTTGGTTCCCCATCTCCCCCACCTTGCTCAAAATTGCCTGCAGATTCCTCGACAAAGCAGCGGTAAAGACCAGGGCAGCCTCACCATGGATGTTATGTCCAGTGACCCAAGTAGAAGAAACCAAGCAAATGATGAAAATGCTTCCAATTTTGATTGCTACAATCATACCAAGCGTCATAGTAGCTCAATCAAATACACTTTTTATCAAACAAGGCACCACCCTAAATAGGAGCATGGGTCCTCATTTTGAAATCCCTCCGGCATGTCTCCAGGCATTTGCGACCATCTTCATGCTGATAAGCCTTGTAATCTATGACCGCTTCATCGTTCCAACAGTCATGCGCTACACAAATACCCCTAGAGGGATTTCATTACTACAAAGACTAGGAATTGGCCTTACGTTGCATGTTATTATCATGGTCACAGCTTGCCTTGCTGAAAGAAAGAGACTCAAGGTTGCAAGAGAAAACCAAATATTTGGCAAAAGTGATACAGTTCCTCTTACTATTTTCATTCTCCTCCCTCAGTTTGGATTGGTGGGCATCGCTGATGCCTTTGTGGAAGTTGCAAAGCTAGAGTTGTTCTATGACCAGGCTCCAGAAAGCATGAAAAGCCTGGGGACCTCGTATTACACTAGTTCCTTGGGAATTGGTCAATTTCTCAGTAGTTTTCTTTTAAAAACAGTGGCTGATATGACCAAGAGGCATGGCCACAAGGGCTGGATTTTGGATAATCTAAATGCATCTCATTTAGATTACTATTATGCTTTCTTGGCCATCCTCAGCTTTCTCAACTTCTTCTTCTTTCTGCTAATAGCAAAGCACTTCGTTTACAATGTTGACGTGAAGGATGTAAAGGCGGCTGACATAACACTTGATAAGGCTGAGGCATATGACAAGGCAGAAGGGAAACGACCTGTAGTAGAGTAGATTTATAGTCTAAACTGTATGTAGTTTATGCTTAAATGTATTAATGAAGTCAGCTATGGTTGCAAGTCCACGTGTAACCATCTGATGACTCATGCTACAGTTAGTTACAGTAATCCCACAATTTACAGAATAGGTTGGGTATATGTACTGGATCCAGTGAATGAATGAGATCAAGAAAATCATATTTTAGATCATAAGTTCTTTTATCTTTTCATTGCTTTCTTCTCTGCTCTTTACTCTGTTTTTCTTCACATTGCTTTTCATGGTATCAGAGCCACCATTAATGGCTTCTGCTCCGAGCTCTAATTCCGCAACAACTTCTTCTACTTCCACTACAACAACTACTCCTACAAACTCCTTAGTGAATCCATCGTTGCTACTCTTATCTAGTATGGCGAGTATGATGACGATGAAGCTGGATTTCACCAATTATATGATCTAGAAACATCAAATCGTTGTGATTCTTGAAGCTTATGCGATGATAGGTTTCGTTGATGGTTCAAGTGTAGCACCTGATCCTTTCTTGAAGGACAGTTCTGGAAGCTTTACCAATGAGCCAAACCCTGAGTATCTCAGTTGGAAGAATCGAGAGCAAGCCCTATTTACATTCATCAACTCCACTCTATCTCCATCAGTTTTAGCCATTACAGTGGGTCAGAAATCTGCTAAGGGAGTCTGGAATACCCAACAGGAGGGACTTATATTGAATACCCAACAGGAGGGACTTATATTGAAGTTTTTCATGTATTATTATTTTAATTTTTTATGGATAATATTTTTCATGTATTAGACTAAGTTTTAAATATAAGACGCTAGTAGAGCTTTATATGGGTCTGCTCTCGCGAGTTCAACATATTTTGAACTCGTTGTGCTTTTCTTTTTCTTCTTCTTCTTTTTTTTTTTTTTTTTTTTTTTTTTTTTTCTCTCTGAAAGAACTCGTTAATCTTAGTTGGTCATAATTTCGTAAAATTTTACATTCTAAATTAATGTACGGCTTTGATTCCAACTGATTTTTATTCCAAGATCTATTTAATATATGTTAAACTTTAATATATTTGCGTTTGACTCTGAAAGAAGAGGTTACGGCTAGGCTTATTTTAAATTTAAAAGAAATTTGCATTGACTTGGTTAAAAACTATCTGCCTATTCAATATATTTGGTTTACTGCTAAATTTTGCTCCAACAATATTACAAACAACTATTTTCATACTTTTGTTGAAAGCTGAAAATAATAAAAAATATATATTTTGATTACTGTTAATTAATGAATTTACTGTTTATTAGCCTGATTGTACTGTTCATGACATAAACAGTGCAACAGGCGCACGTTGGCAGAAAACGCAGACGCAAACGTGGGAGCCAAATGGACCTTCAATTTCACAGCTCTCTGACTTGTGCAATTGTTAGTAGTTGATAAAAAGTGACGAGTTTCACAAGTTAGTAGTAGGTAGACAATGTCAATTACTCACAATCGTACAAGTTACAATTGTGAAATTAACTTATGAAATTGAGTGTGCAATGGGATGTTTCTCAAGAATTATTCATTTGTGGTATATTCAGCCTGCAGGTGAAGCATCTGATACTGTTTGCTTGGCTTTAAGGAATCTATCTAATGCATTTTCTTTGATTCTCGAATTAAGATTTGGCATGTCCTTGTGAAATGGAAATAAGAATCGGAAAACACATCCATCGGGTTCGAAAATAACATAAAGCTTTTTAAAAACATCATGAGAAAAGCTTTTTAAAAACATCATGAGAAAAGCCAAAAAGGCGATATCTTTGCGGATTTGATGCCTTCTAGAAGGCTTCTACGAACTTCTTGTTGGGAACAAGATCAGTGAGTGTCAATTTGGACATTCTTCGCAACCTGCATAAAGTTAACATCTTGAAATGTGGAATCATATCACCTGAACTTTAGGACTTACTGTCTGCTACTCTTTTTTTTCGTTGGATAGCTGCTTTTAAACCAAGAAGCTCCTATATATCTGGGTAGGAAATAACCCAAAGCCTTCCGGTCTTGTAATGAGATAAAACACATGACTGGGCTGTAAGTTGTAACAGTAGAAACATCGAATGGCCTGATGATACCAAGAATGTGCAAATTCCAAATGCATAGACCTTAATTACGCAAAGTTCGCTTTTTTGGTAAATAGGGAAATATATAAGCTAAACCGAAGGAACAGGAACAACTAGATACAAATGTCTGGAGAATTAACCGAATCTACAAAGGACTTAATACAGTCGGGGGAGGAAAACAAAACAAATCAGTAGTCCAAGTCCGTCAGAAGGAAGCTAGAGTATTCACACATTGGTTCGCTTTCATGAACACATGTTTTATGTGAGGGATCCTCCTCAATTGACACTAGTAGCAGTAGGGGTAAATTTCTCAAGGGAGAGAATTATACCAAGGATAACAAGTGAACAAGGCATTAGATGGTGATCAACCAGTGGGTTGATCGGAGGTACTGCAAAGATTAAGTTAGTGAAAATTTTATGGAAAGAGAGATTTTTGGTGTACATGCCTCCTATCATTTTCAGAGGGGTATTTATATGTTTTTCTTGGGTGGGGTTGGTAACAAGTTTTCTACGTGGGGAAGTCTAACAAACCACTATTCCCCAGGTCGATTGAGGGTATATGATTCAAAGGTACTCACCTAATGCTGTATAATGTGGGTTTATCACATTGCATTTAATACAAAAGGGGTGGCAATAGGTCATGGTAATCAACGCTAACATGATGGTGCAAAGACTTTCTTTCAATTAGGAACGAAACCAAGATTTCGAGTTAGGAGAGCGCCAATTAGTTTAACAAATTATTAACAAAGACAAAAACATAAAATCATTGTTTTGCAATATATTACAATGCAATTATCTACTAACAAAAACAAAAACAAAGACACAAAAAATCATTATTTCTTATTTCATTAAAGCATTCACATCAATTCGTGCAAAAATTCATATCTAGTTTAGCATAAGCACCTACTTTTTCTATTTTTACATACTCACTTTTTAAAACACTCCATATCATATTTTACATTACATTTCATTAAAATGCTATTACTTTGTCAATTTTTTATTTATTATCCCAATTCATATCTCTCTCTCTTCATCAACCAAAAACCACTACCCTAAATCTAAAGAATTACTAAAATCTTCATTTGCTTATAGCAACTATGTAAATTTACATAATTACTATAGTACAAATGTTTTTTTTTTTAATAATGATACATAGACTGATGTGGGTATATTTTGAGGTTGATTGAACAAATTTGGGATTTTATGCTATTTACTGATGCAAATACTCTTACAATGAAATCAATGTAAAAATTGTAAGGCCTTAGGGGCCAAGATTTTTTAAAGAGGGCCCAAATATAAAGTTTTAAAGATTATACCAATTTTCTTTTTCTCTTGTTGATTGGAATTACAACATTGTCATCATCACTCTATTTCCATCACTCAGAAATACATTCTTTTCTTTCTTTTTTTCATTCTCACTCACCCATCACTCATTTTGTTGAGGTATGGGCGATGAGAACTGAAAATGAGAACTGAGCCAAACATGCATCTTAGGTGTGAGACCCATCCAAAATAAGTAATGGGTAATGGAAATTGAGCATTAGTTGATGAAAATTGCCTAAACCAAACAGGCTTTTGGTCAATGAGCTCAAGGAAGTATGGGATCAATCCAATGGCCTGTGGCTAAGCACTTCTATCTGAGTTTCCTCCCAAAGACATGATCGGTGCAGAAGGTACATTGATTAGAGGGGTAAGGTAAAGTTGTTACCTTTGGATCAAGAACTCTTTGGGTTTAAAGTTGGCCAAGGGGGTTTGCTGGACTTAGGCGCCAATGCCCTTATTCAACATTAGGCTTCATCCTTCACGACCTTTTTGAGACTCTTCAATGATCACCTAAGCTTCCGCTCTTCCGGAACTTACTAGATGAGTGGGATCTTGACACATACACGACCAATTAGGCCCCCGGTTACAGTCACTACTCATGCTCTTTAAATACCCTTTCTCCAATCCTCATCTCTCTCCTCTTCTCTCTCATGTCCTTAGCATTCTCTCTTATTTTCCAATCTCACTTCAATAGTTGATCTGTTGCTCTTCAATCTTGTAAATATCATATCAGTACTACTCACTAAACCTGAAACGTACTAGAGAATATACAAATCTATACCGACTTGTACTGGCAATAGCCACAGTACCAAGATTTTTCAAGTGTTTTGGTCAGTTTGATGATTCAATCGGTAAAAGAAAAAATAACTAAAAAAAATTTAAAGGAAAAGGTCCTAAAACATGTTATTTGAGCAAAAACCTTAGGTTAAAGTACTTAGGCTAATATTTTGTCATCAGCCCTCAACTCCCTATGTGTTTGTTTGGAAGTGAAATAGGATGGATGGAAAACTTTCGAAAGAAAATAAAAATGAAAACTTTTTGGAGTGTGTTTGGTTAGGTGGAGAGGAAGGAAAATAAATGGTTGGACCTGAGTGTTTTCTCCTCAGGCAAAAATTTTCTCCCAAAAATGGAGAGAAAACTGAAGTAAAAAATTGGACATCTTGGTACTGTGGATGAGCTTGTCCACATTGATCTTCTTCATTTTTTTTTCTTTTTTCTTTTTCTTTCCTTTGGATGTTGCCTCCCTTTTTTCTTTTCTTTTTTTCTTTTGATTTATAGGGCAGGCTTTGTACACGTCTAGTGCTCATATTCTTTTTCTTTTTTTTTTTTCTTTTGCTTTCTTTTATTTTTTTTTTTGTTTTTGTTTTTATTTATTTATTTGTTTAGATGTGATTTTTTTTTCTAGACATGATTTTTATTTTTTAATAAATTTAGGTGATTGATTTTTTTTTTTTTTTTGGTTGTTTATCACTTTTTTGGTTTTAATTGAGCATCATTTTTTAACAAAGGTATGAGCATAAATTTATACAAACTCACTTTTTTCATCCTTCTAATTTTCCACTCCTAACCAAACAAAAATGAGGGAAATTAAATTTTTTTCTATCCTCCCACTTTTCCATCCTACCATTTTCTATTCTCCCACTTTTCTACACCTCTAACCAATTGGACCCTAAATAAGAAATTGCAACCCCCATCTCCATATGTGGATTTTAAATGGTAAGTTTATAAACATATAAATAAGTAAATACATACATACACACACACACACACACACATATATATATAAAGTTAAAATACAAAAAATTATATTTGGTCCTCTTAGATTAAAAACTAGCATTTCCAAAATGAAAGCTGGCCAAAAAATCAAATCAAATCAAATAATCACTTAACCTATATGTGTTTGGCATTATATTTTGTGTTTGATGTTTGGACTCAAAAGTAAAAAACTTGAGAGTTTGAGTTTTGAGTGATGTTATATTTCATGTTTCCACTTAAAGGATCTTTTAAGGGCTTTTTTTTTTTTTAATTAATAATAACACTAATTGATTTTTGGTATATATATATATATATATTGGATATATAAGGATAATAAAAATGATTTTCAACTTCATTTAATGTTATTTCCTTTATAAAATTGTTGCACTTCTAATTACCTTTGTATATTTATTGCAATTATGGTAACCATCATTTTCAATAATAAATTTTATTAAACTAGGCTTCACAACAAAAGAAAATATAATTTTCTAATGGATTTTTTGATTTTGTGCATTGAAAATAAATTATTACGACATTTGGTCCAAAATCAATTATAAATGATTGTTATAATAGTAAACCAAAAAAAAAAAAAAGAGTCAAGTTACATTTTGATAAATCACAAATAATTAAGTAGTAATGTATTAAGAAAAAATCATTTTATATCTTTTCTTTTGTTTACATTTTGTTAATATTGAATATATGCCAATTTACTTTTCATATATTAATTAAGTTTGAATTTTAGTTTGTTTTATATTTTTGAATGATCATTTTTTTTTCACGCTTTAAATTTTAAAGGTCAAATCTTAATGCAATGACAAGTGTCATTCATCCAATGCAACGAGTCACGTGTTCAAACCTAAGAATTAGTTTCTAAAAAATGGTACACTAATATTAACAGATATCCAAATATTTCATTCTTATGGATAAATCGAAACGGATTCTGATATACTATTGGAATCGTTGACAGTAACACCAAAAGAAGCCAAGGTTACATTAAAGAAAATTATAAGTTCACAACAAATTTCACACTCATTTTCACAACTATTAATTGATATGTTTGTTTGTGAGTGGTGAAAAAAAAAGTAATTGGTCAATCTGAAAGTGACAAATCACAATCTACCACATAGTATAGTTGTGAAAATAGGTGTGGAATTGGTTGTAGTCCTAAAATAAATACACTCTAGCACGATAAATCAAGTGTGCCTAGATGAATCTAATCCCACCATTGACCTTTGTACTTCTTCCTCTTGACAATGTGGTATTATATGTATCCACTCTTTCACATGCAAGTAGACCCCACACATGTGGGAGTGGAATCATGGATGCATGTATCGGAAATGATAGATTTTCTCATTCTTGATAACATGTGGGACCTATCTCATGTGAAAGGATAGATACATATATTAGTCTATTAGATAAGTGATAGATTTTCTCCCTCTTGACTACGCGTCTACGCCTCATTTTTCCTTATCAAGAAGGCATAGCAAGGGACTGAGGGACCCTAATATAGTGCACCCAGTCATCTTCCTGAATTTCTTCTGTATCAAAACCTATAGGTTTAATTCTTCGACTGGCTAGTAACCATCCTTAACATAATCCAAAATTAGATATATATGTGGCCTGTAGAGTTGTTGACTATCTCAAATGAGATAATGAAGTAGAAGAGTTTCAAAATTTCTTGGACCCATTTGAACTTTGATTGCCTCGTTGATTCAAATGGGAGGGATCTAATTGACAAAGTGAACTTGTCTTTATGGTTGTCTTGTCTTCATCTACAAGCCTTGTCTGTACCACAGCTAGCCCTTTTCAGTTTTTTATTTTTTTTAATTTTTTTTTTAATTTACGTATCAACCTCCTTTCTCTCTTGAAGATTTAAGTTCTCACAAGAATCATACTTCAGCTCGATCTTCTAGAGGTTGTAACAAAAACAAAATAATTATCATTGAGGATACAGAGGTAAAAAAAATACCAAATAATAATGGAAAAAATTAAAAGATACCTTAAGAACGTTATAGTTTAGAAATTATTTTTATAAACTTTTTATGTGAAAAGAAAAATTCAAAAAAGTAACTAACTTTTTTTTACTACTTTTTTTATTTCTCATGAAAGCGGCATTATTAATTTTTTTTTAAATAGTCTATCAGCAAATGCCCGAAGGGCAAGTATTAGCTAAACCCTATAATTATTTTAGCAGGTTATAACCTACATAGGTTAGTCATTTTAGCTAACGAAGGCAAACTAGCTAGGCAGCTATATAGTCTTCCTTATGGAGACAAAATTGTAGGGACAATTTTTTATTTTTTATTTTGAAACAGAAGCATATCATTCATTTAATCAACAAAATTGCATCTTCGTACAAAGCTTCTCTAGTTATTGGAGGAACATCTTCCATCCAATACATATCCTCAATAATACTCCTAGCAAATTGAGCTAATACATGAGCAACCCAATTCCCCCTTCTTCTAATACAATCAATCCTTACCCAAAGCAAATTTCGAATCAAATGTTGAATATCCCCAACCACATTCCCCAACAATGATTGATCAATCTTCAGCGTTGAAATAGCTATCATAGCCGAGCTGTTATCTACCTCAATAACTAATTCTGAGAAACCCCCATCCACCGCAAATTCAATCGCTTTCCTATAGGCAAGTAGTTCAGCTTCCTCACTACAAAACACTTCCGGACCCTTAGCTGCCATAACTTCCCCTTTCTCATTGCATATAATAGCACCAAAACCAGATCTGTTGAGGCTTGAAAACACCGCTACATCAAAGTTAAGCTTGAAGACTGACTTTAGAGGAGGCTGCCAGGTATCACGAGCTGGCAGCCTAACTAATTCGGTTCTCATCTGATCTTGGGCAGTCCGAAATTCCTCTAACAGCTCCCTTGCTCGATTGATCACCCATCCTGGGTCATGAAACTTCCCTCCATGTACAACCCGGTTTCTTTGATTCCAAATCTACCAAGCTTGCACCAAAATCTCGTCCATGTCATGTAGCTCAATCCGATCCAACAAGTACTTTATTAGGTGAGTAAAATCAGCCAAACCCGAGACCCCCTTCTGCAGAATTTTTAAACTACCAGCTCACACATCCTTGGCCGCCTCACATTCCCACAAAGCATGGATTGCTGACTCTGAAAATCTCATACATATAGGACACATCTCAATCTCAATTATTTTTTGCTTTGACAGATTTAGTTTTGTTGGCAAGATATCATTGCAAGCTCTCCACCCAAACACTTTAATCTTGTTTGGAATCTGAAGCTTCCATAGTGCAACCCACACTCTTTTCCCCACACAACCCCTTGAGCTCTCAGCTATATTTCCACCTTGCAATACTTCCCTCGCCACCTTATATGCGGAGTTAACAGTAAACATCCCCTTTTTATGGTGCAACCAGATTATAGCGTCTTCTACATCTCTTTGGCTTAGCTAGATTATACAAATGGCTTCAGCATCCGCCTGCTCAAACATGTCCATAATAAATTCAGACCTCCAAGCATGCAATTCTAGATCAATTAATTTAGCCACAACCACCTCTAGGATCTCCTCCTTGAGTGGAAACAAAGGTGCATTTGTTGGATAATTCGGTATTCATTTATCCCCTGAAACCCAAATAGAAAGACCATTCCCAACTTTCCAACAAGATCCCAACTTTAAAATAGGCAAAGCGGCTACAATACTCTTCCACACAAAGGAACAATTTGGGGATTCCTTAGCATTAAATAAGTGAGTTCTAAGGAAATATCTAGCTTTAAGGTATTGATATACTAAAGAACTATCATCATGTAGCAACCTCCACCCTTGTTTAGCTAACATAGCTAAATTAAATGCCCTTAAATCCCTAAAACCCATTTCTCCATCCTTCTTTGATCATGTTAACTTCTCCCACCTTCGCCAATGGATTTTCCGTTCCTCCCCTACTTGCCCCCACCAAAATTTAGCACACATTGCATCTAGTTCATCACAAAGCTTTAAAGGAAGTTGAAACACGCTCATGGTATATGTAGGAATCGACTAAGCAACTGCTTTAATAAGTATCTCCTTACTAGCCCTAGATAACAGCTTCCCTTTCCAACCCTGCAACTTTTTCCATATTCTATCCTTCAAATATGAGAATGTATGATATTTAGATCTCCATACTAAGGTAGGCAGCCCCAAATATGAGTCAAAACGGTGTACCTCCTGAACTCCCAAAACACTCAGAATATCTTGCTTCTAACTAGCTGAAGTGTTACTGCAAAAAAATACTGAGGACTTCTCCAAGTTGATGCATTGTCCCGAAGCATTAGCATATGTCTGAAGCACCCCAAAAATTACCTCCACTTCATTTTGTGTTGCCTTGCAGAATAAAAGGGAATCATCTGCAAACAATAAGTTAGAAACTTTTGGTGCCCCTCTGCAAATAGAAGCTCCATGGATTTTACTATCATTCTCTGCTTTTGCCAATAAAGATGTGAAACCCTCTGCACACAACAGAAACAAGTATGGAGAAAGAGGGTCTCCTTGTCGGATTCCCCTAGATGGAAGCATATTCTCATAAGGTTTCCCATTGAGTAGAATAGAGAATGATGTGGTGGTAACGCAAGTCATCACTCTCTTAACCCACTTTTCTAGAAAACACAACTTCTGCATTACTCCCTATAAAAACAACCATTCGACTCAATCATAAGCTTTGCTGACATCTAGATTCAAGGCCAATGAACCTGTCTTGCCTTTCTTCCTAACATGCATAGAATGCAAAGCCTCATATGCCACAATAACATTATATGTAATAAGTTAACCTAGCACAAAAGCATTCTGAGTGGGGGAAATAATATTAGGAAGCTCTTGTTTTAGTCTATTTGCTAGAACTTTAAAAATAATCTTAATAGGCAACATTACAAAGACTAATTGGTCTGTATTCAGACATTTTCTCTGGATTCTTCACTTTAGGGATGAGCACAATATTGGTATGATTAAAATCAGGTAACATGACTCCATTATTCAAAAAGTCTAACATAGCATTCACAACATCATTACCCACTATATGCCAAAATTTTTGATAAAACAAGGCATTCATACCATTAAGCCCAGGTGCCTTTGATGGTCCCATCTAGAATATAGCTTCCTTGATTTCATTAGCAGTGAAATTCCTAGATAACATGTCCTGCATGGCTGGACTTACTTTGGCCGAAACAGTGCTTAAGCATTCCCCCATTAGAATGCATGAACTTGCATAAAAAAGGTTGTCAAAATAATCAATTGCTACCCTGGGTGCATCCTCCATCTCTTCCACCCACTGCTGTTGTGAATTCATAACACCCTTAATATGATTCCTTCGTCGCCTTTGTGATGCTTTTGAATGGAAAATTTTGGTGTTTCTATCCCCATGTTTCAACCATGCAATCCTAGACCGTTGTGCCCAGTAAATCTCCTACTTTAGCAACAAATCATCCATTTTTTTACTAACCACCAAATACTCCTCCTTACTTTCCTCTGTAGTGTCAGCTCTATTGATTTTATCAAGCTGATCTTGAAGGAGTTTAATCGCTTTCTCCTCGGGTTTAGCCTTAGTATCTCCCCATGCCTTCAAATCATCCCCACAAGCCCTTATTTTCGCATGTACAACTGCTAGACCCTCCTCCCCACTACTTGACAAGCTCCAGGCTTGTTGAATCTGTGCCTTATAGTCATCCCATAACAACCAGCTCTCCTTAAACTTAAAACTCCAATCAGCTCTTCTATTTTTCTTCCTAAACTTTTGAACTTGGATAGTAATAGGGATATGGTTTGAAGCATGAGGAAGAAGATGCACCACATTACTAACTGGAAAATTATCTAACCACCCCTTTGTTGCCATAACTCTGTCAAGTTTCAACTTGGTATTTGCATCACTGGGTCTCTTGTTAGTCCAAGTAAATGGGTAGCCTTTATAGCCTAGATCCTCCAATTGACAAACTTCCAAAACTTCCCGAAAAGCATCTATCTGAGCAATATGGGGCTGCTTGGTGCTTTGCTTTTCCAAGGAATGGAGAATAGCATTAAAATCTCCAAAACATAACCAAGGCCCCTCCACAAAAGTCTTCAAATGTTCCAATAGTTTCCAAGACTTGCATTTTTGTTGTGCCTCCGTCCATCCATAAAAACCTGTCATAAACCACACAAAGCCATCTTCTTCTATTACCCTAGCTAAAACATGATTTGCTGTATAGTTAACTACCTCTAATTTTAAACCATCCTTCCATAAAAAGGCCAACCCTCCACCACCATCTAGATGCTTAACAATAATTTTATTTTGAAACGGTAAATTACCATACAAAGTATTAAAGCCCTCTGTATCTAAATGTGTCTCCATAAGAGAACACACAGTGGGAGTTTATTCCCTCACTAATTTGCGAAGGGTTCGACTTGTTCAAGGGTTCCCAAGTCCTTGGCAGTTCTAGCTTAGGATCCTCATTTCTCCCAACAAGGGTGGCTTTCCACCCCAGCCGATATATGTATAGCAATATATTCTTCTCTCCTGTAAGCAAATGTTATTATGTCTAGTAAGCAAAGCTCATCGAAAAATATCTTCATCTAAAATTTACACAATTACCGGTATTTAGTTAGATTATCCAAAAGCATAAGAAAAATACTAAATATATTATAAATTTTACTGTATGATATATTGGTAATGATATGGGTGGATTTTTAAAATATAATAAATAAATGTTTGAATTACTATTCTTTTTTATGATTTATGATACATCAATTTGTAAAAGTTATATAATTAATTTTATAATATATCCTGCTAGCTAGCATCATTTAAATTTAAAATAAAATGAATAGGTTGAGAATAGAGCCGCAATTTCACATGTACTCATGAGTCATGAATATATAAGCCTTACTTAAGGATGAGAAAGAAATTTGAATAAGAGGAACGACCATGTTTGGAGGAGAACACTTGTTCTCGTATGCATATGTACATTGTACATGTGGTGTCACACTTCTTTTTAGAGCTACATTAAAATTAAAATGGACTTTTTCCCCTACCAATTTCTTATCCTATTTTATTTCTATATAATTATAATGTCATTTGTGATCGAAAATTAATGTTTGATCATTAACAATCTGATCATTTCGGATAATCAAAGCATATCCATGTTCTGATAAGTGTTTCCCAAACAAAAATAAACATTAACGACAACAAAGACATTTTTAGTTTCTATTTTGTAAAACAGATTACAGAATAAGAGTAATTCTACGGTACTCCCTCAAAAAAAGAGGGGGTACGATACCTACTAGTAGGTAACCTGTTACACTATGTTACTTTTTTCTCATATTTGACGGTTCCATCCTCACATTATGCTGTTCCAATATCATATGTGACAATTCTTTTCTCACATTTGGTGGTTCCCTTACTTTTTTCTCACATTTAACAGTTCTATCCTCACATTGTGCAGTTTCAACATCACATGTAACAGTTTTTTTCTCACATTTGGTGGTTCCCTTACTTTTTTTTTTTCATATTTGACGATTCTATCCTCACATTGTGCGGTTCTAACATCACATGTGACAGTTATTTTGTCACATTGGATGGTTCCCTTACTTTTTTCTCACACTTGATGGTTCCATCCTCACATTGTGCAATTCCAACATCACATGTGACAGTTCTTTTCTCACATTTGGTGGTTCTCTTACTTTTTTTCTCACATTTGATAGTTTCATCCTTACATTGTATAGTTCTAACATCACATATAATAGTTTTTTTCTCACATTTGGTAGTTCCCTTTCTTTTTTCTCACATTTGACGATTTCATCTTCACATTATGCAGTTCTAACATCACATGTGACAATTCTTTTCTCACATTTGGTAGTTCCTTTACTTTTTTTCTCACATTTGACGGTTCCATCTTCACATTGTGTAGTTCTAACATCACATGTGATAGTTCTTTTATCACATTTAGTGGTTCTCTTACTTTTTTCTCACATTTGACGGTTCCATCCTCACATTGTGCAGTTCCAACATCACATGTGACAATTTTTTTCTCCCATTGGTGGTTGCCTTACTTTTTTTTCTCACACTTGACAATTTCATTCTCATATTGTGCAGTTCCAACATCACATATGACAGTTTTTTTGTCACATTGGGTGGTTCCCTTACTTTTTTTCTCACACTTGACGGTTCCATCCTCACATTGTGCAATTCTAATATCACATGTGACAGTACTTTTCTCACATTTAGTGGATCTCTTAATCTTTTCTCACATTTGACAGTTTCATTTTCACATTGTGCGGTTCTAATATCACATGTGACAGTTTTATTCTCACATTTGGTGATTTTTTTTTTTTTTTTCTCACATTTGATTGTTCCATCCTCACATTGTACAGTTCCAATATCACATATGACAGTTCTTTTGTCACATTGGGTAGTTCCCTTACTTTTTTCTCACACTTGATGGTTCTATCCTCATATTGTACAGTTCTAACATCACATGTGACAGTTTTTTTCTTACATTTGTTGGTTCCCTTACTTTTTTCTCACATTTGACGGTTCCATCTTCATAATGTGTAGTTCCAACATCACATTTGACAGTTCTTTTGTCACATTTGGTGGTTCTCTTTTTTTTCCCTCACATTTAACGGTTCTATTATCACATTGTGTAGTTCCAATATCACACTTGACAGTTCTTTTGTCACATATAGTGGTTTCTTTATTTTTTTTTTCTCAAATTTGATGGTTCCATTGTCATATTAAATAGTACCAACATCGCATCTGCTCTATTTTTGACACGTGATAGTTCTTTTGTCACATTGGGTAGTTCCCTTACTTTTTTTCTCACATTTAACGGTTCCATCCTCATATTGTATAATTTCAACATCACATGTGATAGTTCTTTTCTCACATTCGGTGGTTCCCTTATTTTTTTTCTCATATTTGATGGTTTCATCCTCACATTGTGCAATTCCAATATTACATGTGATAGTTTTTTTCTCAGATTTGGTGATTCCCTTACTTTTTTCTCACATCTAACACTTCTATCCTCACATTATGCAGTTCCAACATCACATTGGACAGTTCTTTTGTCACATTTGGTGATTCCTCTATTTGTTTCTCACATTTGACGGTTCCGTTATCACATCGTGCAATTCCAAAATCACATTTGATAGTTATTTTTTTTACATTTAGTGGTTCCTTTATTTGTTTCTCAAATTTAATGGTTCCATTATCACATTTACAGTTCCAATATCAAATTTGACAGTTCTTCTGTCGCATATAGTGGTTCATTTATTTTTTCTCAAATTTGATGGTTCCATTGTCACATTAAGCAGTACCAACATCGCATCTGACTCTATTTTTGTCACATTCAGTGGTACTTATGCGTACCCAAAATATGTGACTATTGGGCTTAACCTATACTTGGGCTTACAATCTATTTGTTTTGTGGACTTTTAGGTTTCTTACTGTGGGTGGTCCTATGCTCGGTAGGCCCAAATATCCTTCTATTTCCCCCCGCCTTTCTCTATTCCTAACAAAATCACTCATTTACTCTCTCTGAGTGTTTACCCTCTTTTCCTAGTACTCTTCCTAGAATTGCCAACCCCCTTTTCCTCATTCTCGTTTCTTATTTATAGCTCAAAATTAGTGGAAGGGTTATGATTACTCTAGGTTATTAGTGGGCTTGGGGGTCCAATTCCATCGTTTCAAAGTGGGTGTTCAGGTGGGAGTGGGAAAAGTGGCATTGGAACTGCTTCCCACCTTAGAAGATCTGCTCAGTAACATTACTCCCCAAGGCAATGTCGGGCAGCTGAGAGGCGGTACCCCTGAGCAGTCGCCCTCTTGTCTAGGATATAGTT
The DNA here is from genome assembly GCA_030820535.1 of Quercus parvula. NCBI lineage: Eukaryota > Viridiplantae > Streptophyta > Magnoliopsida > Fagales > Fagaceae > Quercus > Quercus parvula. Next base: position 14,232,340 of record JAUAME010000008.1, read on the forward strand.
AACCGGGCAAGGCCTAGGTGATGAAGTATGATGCGTACAGACTCAAATTATTCATCCAATGGGCTCTAGGTTAGCATAAGGCTTAGGCCTACGACCTTGGTGGGCCTAAGGCCTGGCCTCGGAAAAAGGGGTTGTGGTCATGGGTCGTACCATTAGGTCAAGGTTCAGGGCCCAAATAGGCTTGGGGACCTTTGTGCTATATAGTATCCTATTTTTTTATTCTCAAATTTGATAGTTCCATTATTACATTGAGTAGTACCAACATCACTTCTAATCGTACTTTTGTCACATTTGGTGGTACCCTATTTTTTTCCTTACAATTGGGAGTTCAATTGTCACAATAGGCAACACCAATATCACATCTAACCATAATTTTACATTTGGACCCACCACTGAAGTCATTTTTTTACTTACTAATAACTGCTCATCACAATAGTAATTTTTTAAAAGTTATTAAAAAATTTAGATCTAAAATCTAAAACCAAAAAAAAAAAAAAAAAAGCTTCCCAAGAAATTAGCCCAACCACAATAATTACTTTTGTTCACAAAAAAAATCAGCTGGAATTATCTTTGTTTCTTCCACAAATATTTGAATATACCAATTAACTTCTTATGTATCTCCCTTGGTAGCTTCCATCACATTTAGGGGCATACTTCCCTATAAAATAACATAGTTGAGGTCACTTTCTTGATGTTTATATTTTTATTATTTATATATACTATAAAACCGAAGATGTATAACCTTATGTGCTCTCTAATTGTTCTTATGCAAAATTTGCAACTTAATCACAGTTGTGTGTTTATTGTGGTGTCTAATGTTGGAAATAGGGTGACTATACAATTAGCAAGTTATACAAAATATCCAATCCAAAGATTGTTGAAAATTTTAAAATTTCTAGTAAACACTTGAATTGAAACTATAGATCCAGTATGAAATAGTAATCAATCAAGGCTACCACACCAGGTTTTATATTTTTTAGGCATTTTCATTAGATCCACGTGTGTGGAAGTGTCCTAAGGGAGATATTTAGCATGGTTCAAGAAGAATTATTGACTAAACAAAAATTCATTGTGCTTTACTACATAGATAAGGAAGGTTATCGTACGTACACCTTATCTCAGTATGCATCCCCTGACTCAAGATGGGAGGTTGTGTATTGTCCAGTTGATCAATCTATGAAGTGCTCTTGTTTGCTATTCGAGTTGTATGAATATCCTTGTGGGCACCTATTTGCTATTATGAAGGTTGAAAATTTGAAACAGATTCCACCAACATGTATAATGAATAGATGGCTAAAAACAGCAAAGTCTGACCTACCTTGCAAACAAAGAACATATTCAATCAATTTTGGGCCCAAATTAAAATCAATTACAAATTTTCAATTAAGATTTGTTGCAAAATTATTATGAAAACTTTATGAATGTAAAATTTCTTTTAATTTTTTTTTTTTAAAAAATTCATGTAAATCACATAATATCAAATAAACACTAGGTGTCCATTTAGACCCACAATAAGAGTCTTAGTACTGGGTGAGCTAAAATTCCCAAATGCTATTTTTGCAGCCCAAACACCAAAAAACACTCTACATTCGGGATTTTAAACTTAAAAAAATTTATAACTTGGCTAAAATAAACTCCTACTTTTAACACTTGTGTAGCGCATTGCTACTTATTTTTTAACATTATATTTTTCTCTCTCTCCTCTGTAGCCCTGGTTTTGCTTTTTGCAAATTATATATGACTTTAGCGTGCAAGAAAGCTTGATTTCCAAGTGGAGACTAAACTCTATCAAATAGAAATTAGGCCCTAATGAGCCAATTTTTATCACTTAATTTATTCTTGTCACTTTAGAAGAAGGGTGACAAATTCTTGATGAGAACCGTACGATGCAAACCATATCATATAACAGCTCTACACTGGCTTGCTAGTGCAATTTAAACAATACATATATAAATTGCACATTTCACTTGCATATATGGTGAAAACATGTAACTTTTGTCTATATAGAACCTGCACAATTTCATTCTATCAGGCTGTTAAAAAATTGATCATATGGAATAAATGTATCTTCTACAACGATTAGAATTGGAAATTCCACAATGAAAATGCAATATTCCCTTTTCAAAAGGAATTCAATCATTAGATAAGAATGACCAAATTCTCTTTCTGCAGAAAACAATTATCCAAGGCGTAACTAGTACTCCAACCAACAGCACTCCATAGTTTATGCTTCTTCAATTTTCTCCTTCTCATAGCTCCACATGTATTACCAAAAATCAAGCATGTTTGAAAAAAGAAAAATAAAAAACTAATAAATAAAACAAACAAAACAAAATTCTATAATGAAAATAAATCATTATAAATTTTTTTTTTAAATCTGTCATGAAGATAATATACTTATTTTTATTTCTGAATTAAGTGATAATTTACTGATCTTTATTTCAAGATGACTAATAGTTTGAATAGATGCAATTCAATGAAAAGATGTCTTTAAGTTCTAAAAATCAGTATTTATCAATCCCAACCCCAAAAAAGCGTCAGATAAGCAGATTATCATAGTTTCTTCTATTCCCACCCTTTATCTCTATCATAGAAAGTTGCTTAAGAACACTAACGAAATTTGAAAACATTATCTGAAGTATCCAATTGAAGCACGATGAGTGTTTGATCCTATCAAATTGAGAGAGAGATCAGAGAGAGAGCAGTGATTGGTTGAAATCAAAGATTTCATAGCCTGCATTAATTAGGGTTTTGTCTTTTTGATCCTTACCTTTTACAAAGCTATTTTGATCTAAGAAAAGAGAGAACAAACATTCAGATTCCAATAGGAGATTCGCCCAGGATATTGATTTGAAAGCAAGAGAGAAATTTGAAAGAGAGAACAAAAGAGAAAAAAATAGTCCCTTTGATTTTACGCAAAATGAGAGAGAGAGAACGCAAGAGAGAAGTTCGAAGGGAGCTGCTATGTTTTTTCTTCCATATGTTTTTATTTTTATAAGTTACTTGCTTGACCAGTAACTGGTATTACATTAAGAATAAATAAATGATTAGGATTAAAAAAAATAAAATCAATGGTCAAGATTTATGGGAGTACGGTACCCACCAAAAAAAACAGTGGGTACCATAGAATGACCCATAGAATAATGTGGCCTGTCAAAAATAAAATACAATTGATTATGATGGAATTAACTCTCCGCAGTTATAAGTAATCCTTAAATTCAATGTCGTTAGAAATAAAATAACCATTTCTATTATTTTGTAGTTTATGATCTTCTCTACCATGTCAACATCACTCTTACTCTCATAATTGGTGCTAGTGACTAGTTCGATATTTTGGAGGCAAATTAACATCACCACCAAAAAAAAAAAAAAAAAAAAAAAAATGACAGTATGCTTGATTATATTGGATAAAAGATTTGAAAGGAAAAAGAAGTGAACAAGAAAGCAAATAGAAAATATATGATTCGAGAATCTTGAGGTGGTAAAGGTCTTTTCTTTTCTTTCTTTTTTTTTATTTTTTATTTTGCTGAAAATATACTTTTAGTCCTTACATTTTGGGCCAATTCTCATTTTGGTCCATAAATTGATTTTGCTCATAAGTCAGTTCCTGAAATCAAAAAATCGATTTTATTTTAGTCCCTACTGTCAACTCAGTAATAGAAAATGCATACGTGGCAAATGGAGTGCACTGTTGGCATGTTATATGCTGACGTAGTTAATAAAATAATAATAATAGATTGTATTTAGCATTTTTAAATGCCACGTCAGCATTTAAATTAATAAAAAAAAGCCAGCTCAGAAAATTTAAACTAAAAAATAAAATATAAATTAAAACAAACCTTAAATCTATTTTATTATTATTATTACTATTATTATTATTTCCGCAAGAACATGTTCTTCAAGTTCTTCCCAAATCTAAGAAATAAACCAGCAACCAAACCAATCTCCAGCAAACTCAAATACAAATCCAGCAACCAAATCTAATTTCCATCAAATCCAGTAAAACAAAGAAATAAATTAAATAAACCAACAGTGCAGGTCGAACCCAGAACAAGAGCAAGTTGATTAAGAGCAACCAAGTAAACTTCATGTTCTCACGATCAAACCCACCACCACCATCGATTAAGAGCAAGTCAAACCCAACCAAATAAACCTAGAACAAGAGCAAACGATTAGACCACCAATTACCACCATTGCCACCAATCAGACCATCTCATTCTCTAAATCCAGATCAAAGCCAAATCCCAAAGAAAAAGCTGAAAGAGAGAGATCTTGATTCGAGAAAACAAAGATTGGTCAGACTGTTTGCATCTTTGGATGTGGGAACCATGATATGAGAAACATACCCACTTCAGCACCTTTCTAAACAACACACACTGATAAATCAAACCCCTTTTCAATGCAAATTTGCTTCAACCTTATCGTCGCTAATAACCCTGTCGGTCCTACCCCAACAATAACAACATCATACTCCATGGATCCCTATCCGATTCACTACTGAAACTCCTCAATCCACTCACAAAACCCTGACCCCTTAAAATCCCGCTTCCATTTCTTTCACAAGTCCTTAAATTTGCACAATTTAGCCAATACCCAGATGAAGAAACCTTACAAAAACCAATCTTGGAGCCAAAAGATCTGAAATTTTGATCAAAATGGTGAGAAAACAAATACCCATTTGGAGTTTTTGCTGGATTTAAAGAATTGAATTGGTTTAGAGGAGACCTAGATGGGTTTGTAGAGATAGGAGAGCTTGTGGGATTATAGAGATGGGTTTCTAAGTGAGTAAATGAATAGGGTGATATAGAGCTGGATTTTCTGAGAGAATTGGATATGGATTTGGAGGAGATAGAGAGAAGCCTGAGGGTGGTTGAGACTAAGAGACAATGTAATAAAGACTTTGTCACTGATCAGTGATAAGCTTTGTTGGATTATGCAGATTAGCATAATATTTAAGGTTTTTTAAAAAATTTAATTTAATTTTTTGTTTTTTCCGCATAAATTTTATTTTAAAAAATAAAATTCGATTTAAGGTTTGTTTTTTATTTTATTTTATTTTTTAGGTTAAATTTTCTGAGCTGACTTTTTTTTATTAATTGAAATGCTGACGTGGCATCTAAAAATGCTAAATATATTTTTTTATTATTATTTTATTAGCCATGTCAGTATATAACATGCCAACAGTGCATTTTGTTTGTCACGTATGTATTTTCTATTACTGAGTTAACGGCAGGAACCAAAATAAAATTGATTTTCTTATTTCAAGGACTAACCTAGAAGCAAAATCAATTTAAGGACCAAAACAAGAATTGACCCAAAATGTAAGGACCAAAAATATATTTTCTCTTTTTTTTTTTTTCCTTTTTTTCTTTTTTTGGGAAACAAGCCTTAGATAGTGGTTCTATATGGAGCCAGAGACGTCAGATAGTGGTTCAATGACAAGTGGAAAAGGTCCTTGGCTACCATATAACTTTATAAAAAGCTAAATGCTCACATGATTTCAAACTAGACGACCCAATTAGTCCCTATTTTCTTCTCTTTAACAAGATGGCAATGGTAGAAGAGCATAATATTTAAGGTTTTTAAAAAAATTTAATTTAATTTTTTGTTTTTTCCGCATAAATTTTATTTTAAAAAATAAAATTAGACTTAAGGTTTGTTTTTTAATTTATTTTATTTTTTAGTTTAAATTTTCTGAGCTGGCTTTTTTTTATTAATTTAAATGCTGACGTGGCATCTAAAAATGCTAAATATATTTTATTATTATTATTTTATTAGTCATGTCAGCATATAACATGCCAACAGTGCATTCCGTTTGTCACGTATGAAATTTCTGTTACTGGGTTGACGGCAGGAATCAAAATAAAATCAATTTTCTTATTTCAGGGACTAATCTAGGAGCAAATCAATTTAAGGACTAAAACGAGAATTGACCCAAAATGTAAGGACCAAAAATATATTTTCGCTTTTTTTTTTTTTTTTTTTTTGGGGAGAAACAAGCCTTAGATAGTGGTTCTATATGGAGCCAGAGACGTCAGATAGTGGTTCAATGACAGGTGGAAAAGGTCCTTGGCTACCATCTAACTTTATAAAAAGCTAAATTCTCACATGATTTCAAACTAGACTACCCAATACCTATTTTCTTCTCTTTAACAGGATGGCAATGGTAGAAGAGAAAGGCCCTGCAGATGAAAGAGAGGATTACACACAAGATGGGACTCTGGATCTCAAGGGTAGACCTGTTTTAAGATCAAAGACTGGGAGATGGAGAGCTTGTTATTTCATTGTAGGTAATGTATATAGCATATGTTTTTTTACTTATTTGTGCCTTTTATCCTTCCATTAAGAGACTAATTCAGCTAGGCCAAACTTCAAAAGTTGCTGAATAAAGATTTAATTCTTTCATATTTAAGATACCTAGCTAGCCATAGCCAATAAACTAAGAAACAGGCTTACATAGTCACATATTTTCAAAGAGAAACTATAACTCATATATATAGATCGTAAACAAATACAACCGTTTTCATTTGAATTCTATTTCTATTAATATTTCTCATTCACTTAGAATAACATATCTTTCAAAAATTTCCTAGGATGCTTCACAATTTCACTATTTTTTTTTTTTTTTGTATATTTTTTTTTATAGGGTATGAAGTGTTTGAGAGGATGGCATACTATGGGATTGCATCAAATCTAGTGATATATCTAACGGATAAACTCCATGAAGGCACTGTAAACTCTGCAAACAATGTGACCAATTGGGTTGGTACTGTATGGTTGACACCCATTTTAGGTGCCTACATTGCAGATACTTATCTCGGCCGATATTGGACTTTCGTAATTGCATCAGGAATTTATCTCTTGGTAAAATCTTGAATCCCAAGTTATTAATATATTTATTTTTAATTTCTTTTTTTTAAAATTTTGTTAAATAATTAAAGAGAGAAGAAAATAAAATAGGTGAAATTGATCATTTAAAAGACTCAATGATACTACATTTATTGCATGCATGATGCACCATGCACAATCGAACACGTATGTGATTATTGTTCAAAGAAATAAGAACCTCGTGCAAGATCTAATAGTTTCTGATGGTGGGGAATCACTGTCTGATTAGAATCCAACATGGTTTTTAATGTGATTGGCATATATATTTTTAGATGAAAGCAAATTTTGGCCTTCACTGGGGCCTCAAGTATAATACCTGTGACTGTACGGAGTGTTGCATCATTATTTACCTATATATCCTAAAACCTAAAACCATCAGGTTTTGGTACCAATTTTCAAGTCCACACTTTTTTGCTTAGGTTTTTTACATGTAAATATGTCACTCCTGCACTCCAATAATCTATACAAACACAATCAAACACACACACCCCCCCCCCCCCCCCACCCCTCCAAAAAAAAAACTCCTAAAACATAGATCGGCTCAATACAATTTAAAGATAAAGTGACAATTTTAAAATATTTACATTTTAATATGACCTACTCATTTTTTATTAATATAACTAATTAATTCACTTAATGATAATTGGGATGGATTTATATTAAGTCATAGGCCTTTTTATAAGTGAAGGGAAAAATAAGTGTAGTTCATACATGTTTTTCTAAATTTTAAAGAAAAAAAAATCACTTATTTCCCCCATATTTGAGAGCCTTTCTCCATAGGTCCTTGGATTATGGCCTAAGGTGGCCTATAGGCCTAGGATAGGCTCTCCCCCAAAATAAATAAATAAACAGAATATGGCAAAAGAATATATTGAGCGAAAATTCTTGTTTGATGTCAATTTGTTAATTTATATTTTTAAATAAGCTCCATTAAATTATTATTATTTTTTTTTTTATAAATTAAATGGTAATACTATTAGACTACATAATTATGTAGAGTCCTCTCAATCCTAAACTCTCTCCCTTTAATAAAGTAGGACCTAGTTAAGAAAAATCTACACAGAACTATTACTTTGATTATTTATTTAAGAAGATCTACGCCCTCCCCTCTCCTTCTATTCTATTGTGTTTCATAAGTTTGTAATAAATAATAGGATTGATTTAAACCTCAAATTTTAAGGCTTATTCAATTTTAATCTAAGTATGGAAATTAAGCCCAATTGTTAATATACTTGACCAACAATTGACATAAGTAAAAATAGATAAACACAATAGCAATCCCAATTACAAAAGAAATCAGGCACTCATAACAACAATGAAGTGCTTACAAAGAGAAAAACCCAAGAACCAGATGGAAAAAAAACTCTCTAAGGCCTCTAGCACTAAATGATCCACAAATCAAGAATAGTTGCAATACAAATCTCTAGCACCAAACGATCCATAAAACCCTTCAAGTTAAGTAATGATTATGTACTTAAGCTTCTAGCTCTTGCTAGCAACCGATTCTTATAATCATTTCCTCTTGATAATCTCTTGATCCGCAATTGAGCCTCCAAGTGCAATGACCAAGTCTCCATGGTGATTTTGGGATTGCTCTAATGATACCTCAAGACCAATCAGCACCAAGAACTTTGAAGGTTGCTTTGTGTGTGATGGTTTTGATCTTTTTTCATGAAATTGGTTAAATGGAGAGGGAGAAGATAGAGATGTGGAATGGGTTTTAGGACTTCCTCTAACTCTTTAATATTGAAATTGGGTCTTAAAAATTTGTGGAAAATGGGGCTTATAAAGAGAGGTTGAGGGCTCATTCTGTAGTAAGGGTCATAACAAAATTCTCTCAAAGTTATAAAATTTTAACTCAAGCGAAATGTACTAAAAGTGAGAGGAGAAATTGTTGCCTCAACTATTTTTCAAAAAGTGAATTCACTAGACCCTCCAAGCTCGTTCATGCAAAGTGTCACCTCTTCAACCTACTACAAATTTAAATCCACAACAATACATTAATTGCATTGTAAAATTGAATTTCAAAATTACACCCAAACTTATCATATAATTTGCCAACAACCTAAAGATCCTAACAATTAAAAGTATACAAGCATTTTATGAGTTTCATCAATACATTAGTTTAATTTATTCAAAGTGAATACAATAATTCTTTACTTATGTTCACTCATGATGACACAGTATTACGGTAACTGTTGTACACAGGGAATGTGCCTCTTAACCCTAACAATCTCATTGCCAACCTTAAAACCACCATCTTGTGGTCATGAGGTCAAAACAGTGGACTGCAACAAACCAGCCTCATCTTTGCAAGTGGGTATATTTTATTTTGCCTTATACATAATTGCTATTGGGACTGGTGGAACCAAGCCCAACATTTCAACCATGGGGGCAGACCAATTTGATGACTTTGAGCCCGAGGAAAGGTTCCACAAGCTCTCCTTCTTTAATTGGTGGGTGTTTAGCATTTTCTTTGGTACCCTCTTCTCTAACACTTTCTTGATCTACATACAAGATAATGTGGGTTGGAGCCTTGGCTATGGCCTTCCAACAATTGGCCTATTGATTTCAGTTTTGGTGTTCTTGGTGGGTACTCCATTTTATAGACACAAATTGCCTTCAAGGAGTCCTATCATTAAGATAACTAAAGTACTTGTGGCTGCTGTAAGGAAGGTAACTGTCCCAAATGACCCAAAAGAGCTTCATGAGTTGAGATTGGAAGAATATGCCAAAAATGGGAAATACAGAATTGAGTACACCCCTTCATTAAGGTTAATCCCCTGTCCTATTTTTGACTTCAGAATTTTCGGTCACAATATCCATACACATGTTCACTTTTACAATACATAATTTACTTCTGAGTTTTTTTTTTTTTTTTTTTTTAAATGATTGAAAATTTCCTAAAGCAAAACAAAATTACACAGCATAAGCCTGTGCACACAACAGACCAATTGAACAAACAAGCAGACTACATCTGCCAACCAGACCAAGCTACTCACTCAAGCAACAAACATACAAGAATCTTCTAGAGACCAACCTGCCCTATAGTTTCAAAAGTAACAAAGTAAATCCCGAAATTTCAAAAAGTAACAAATTAAACTTTCAGCTTATGTTAAACGTCAAATTCAATGCTCTCAAGTTTAATTTGTGCCTTTTAGAATATTATGGTTTAATTTGATACTTTTGAAACTATAAAGTTTAATTTGTTACTTTTCGAAACTTCAAGATTTAATTTTGTTACACCCCTAAATTATAAGGTTTTGGCAAAAGCAATTTTATTATCTTTTGCCAAACTGTTTCAGTTTCTTTGAGAAGATCATGGAAAACAGCCAAACCTACAAAGTACTAAAAAGATCATTTTAGCATATCTCCACCATCTACAAACTGTAAATCCATGGCATAAATTTGAGGACAACGATGCAAAAGTTTGACCGAGACTTGGAAAAATGTTGTTTGTGTTGGAAATATTCTCTGATGACGCACATATTCTTTGTACATATCATAATATGAAATGGAAAATTCTGTTCCCAGAATTTGATCAACCAAAGAACTCCCCTATTAAAAAAAAAAGCATACAAAGAGAACTGAAATACTTGCATTATTTGACCCTTTTGGTTCCCCATCTCCCCCACCTTGCTCAAAATTGCCTGCAGATTCCTCGACAAAGCAGCGGTAAAGACCAGGGCCGCCTCACCATGGATGTTATGTCCAGTGACCCAAGTAGAAGAAACCAAGCAAATGATGAAAATGCTTCCAATTTTGATTGCTACAATCATACCAAGCGTCATAGTAGCTCAATCAAATACACTTTTTATCAAACAAGGCACCACCCTAAATAGGAGCATGGGTCCTCATTTTGAAATCCCTCCGGCATGTCTCCAAGCATTTGTGACCATCTTCATGCTGATAAGCCTTGTAATCTATGACCGCTTCATCGTTCCAACAGTCCGGCGCTACACAAAGAACCCTAGAGGGATTTCATTACTACAAAGACTAGGAATTGGCCTTACGTTGCATGTTATTATCATGGTCACAGCTTGCCTTGCTGAAAGAAAGAGACTCAAGGTTGCAAGAGAAAACCAAATATTTGGCAAAAGTGATACAGTTCCTCTTACTATTTTCATTCTCCTCCCTCAGTTTGGATTGGTGGGCATCGCTGATGCCTTTGTGGAAGTTGCGAAGCTAGAGTTGTTCTATTACCAGGCTCCAGAAAGCATGAAAAGCCTGGGGACCTCATATTACACTAGTACCTTGGGAATTGGTCAATTTCTCAGTAGTTTTCTTTTAAAAACAGTGGCTGATATGACCAAGAGGCATGGCCACTAGGGCTGGATTTTGGATAATCTAAATGCATCTCATTTAGATTACTATTATGCTTTCTTGGCCATCCTCAGCTTTCTCAACTTCTTCTTCTTTCTGCTAATAGCAAAGCACTTCGTTTACAATGTTGACGTGACGGAATCCAGGAGGGGCATAGCCATTGAAACTTCAAGCAAAGCATCATCTCAAGATAATGAAGTATCATCTCGAGATAATGAAGTCTTGAAGACGGGACTAAGCTGATAAAAAGTTATGTATATTGCTTGAATTCTATAATCAAATACGATTATTGTAAGCATACCTCAGAAATTTTCAGTTTCCATCGTAATGACTCAGAAAACTCGGGTATAAAAGAAATTTTATCCAATCTTAGAAGACTCATTCCAATGAATTTCACAATTCTAAGGAGTGGCATTGACATGGTTGCATGTTCCCACTACGGGGAAATTTAATTACTACAGCCAAAGTAAGAAGACCTAAAGAAAATAGGGTGCTCTTAGCTTCAAATTTTTTTAAAGGCCTGTTGGATGTCTTTGCAATTCGGTGCATGGTTCTATTCTAGAGTTATTGATCCATAAAATGCGTCTGTTTTTAATTTTTTTATATTCGTCACAGGCTTAGACGAATATAAGTTGTTAGTGATAGTCACAGGCTTTAGAAGAATATAAGTTAGTGATAGACAACAAAATAATGTTAGTGGCGAACCAAACAAAAAAAAACCCAGAATCACACAAACCCAAAATCACAAAAATGCTTCAAACAACTGGTAGCTTTGCCTGGCCATCACAGCTTTGTGGCACCAATTCTTCTTTACTTTTCAAAACAGTACCTCCTGCCGTCATAACCAAACCACAGACGTCTTCCTTGTAGCCAGGCACAAAGCCACAAGTGAAATAGAACTTCAACCCATTAAAGAGCTTTGGCGCCTAGAAAAGGATTAAGAAAATCAATTATCTAAACAAAATAGGAAAAACAAATATCATGAGACAAAACAAATAAGAAAAGTATGCTAACAGAGAAAAATGTTGTACAATTCTTTTTCATGTCAAATAACAAATAGTAGATGATATGTCAAGAATGTATTGACCCATTTGGTAAATTAATCAATTAATTAGCTAAGTTAATCAATTAGATTCAATTACATGCAATAAGCGTTACAACACTTTTATGAGGCCTTTTTTCTAATCTTAGCTTGACTACAAGTTTTACATTTTTCAAAATCTTTTGACAGTTATGGAATTAATCCTAAACTACTCATGATTCCCACATATCTATTATTTATATGACACAAACGAGCATGTCAAAAATTAATAGAAGAAAGCATATATATCGAACTGATAAATGCTTTATTATTCTCAACATTCAATTTAAACATTCCATCACAAGCATAACCCTTGCCCACAAATAATTCATTTTTAGTGATTACATAATTATCAGATTCCATAGTTTGCTTGAAGCCAACCTTATTAAGCAAAAAACTTGACATGGGTGGAATGTAAAGGACATCTTTCAATGTTAGCATGCGTCCATAAGTGAATTTCAATTCAACCTCACCACTCCCAAGAACCTTGGTTTTGCTAGAGTCATTAAGCATAACAGTTTTTTCTTCTTCAAAATGAGTGTACAATTTGAACCAATTTTTGTTATAGCAAACATGCCTATTAGCACCAGAATCTACCCACCACCCTTCAACATATTGCACCATATTTATGTCTGTAATCATAGCCACTAAAGGCTCTTCAGTTACGTAAGCCTGCAGGATAGATTCATGTTTCTGAAATTTGCAAAATCGAGCAATATGCCCACTCTTGCCACAGACAAAACAAGATCTATTAAATTGATCTTATGAAGGGGGTCCTTGGTTCTTACTGTAATTTTTATTCAGGTTTTCCCTTCCTTGAGGTCTATTATTATTTTTAAAGGCTTTCTTTTTAGGCTTCAATTGACCATTTCTAGGAAAATGATTTTTGGGCATATTATTATTGACTGAAGTAAGGTTTACCTTTATGGTGGAATTACCATTGCTCTCTTGTGTCATGAGTGCATCTTGTCCTCTAGCCTCCTCCTCCACAAGGATGCATGTGATCAAAGTCTTCAAGGATGTCTCATTTTGTTTGTGCCAAGAAAAGTCTTTTAGAACTCCCTCCAAGATTGTGGTAGTTTATCAATTATGCCAACTACCACCAAATTGTCTCCAATCTTTATGCCTTCGGATCTCAATTCTGCTACAATCATTTGGAAGTCTTGTGCTTGATCCACCACTGATTTTCCATCCACCATTTGGTAACAGAAAAATTTACTAGCAGCATACTTCTTTGCACCAGCCTCCTCGGTATCATACTTGCTTTGTAAAGCTTTCCAAATTTTTTTGGCAGAATTGTAAGTTGTATCATAATAATCATAGAAATGATCGGCAAGACAATTCAAAAGATAAGAGAGACAATTATATTCATCTTTTGTATACTTATTTATTTTTCCTTGATGAAGATTATATTCTTCCTCAGTCATCTTATCGATAGAAACCTTTGATGGATTCTTGTCAGTGAGGATGTAGGCGACTTTGAGAAGACTTAAGTAGAAGAGGACTTTTCCTTTCCACCTCTTGAAGTGGGCTCCCTTAAAGTGAAATGGCTTGTTAAGATCTCCAACAGGCTCATTTGGTTTCTCTTGTGTAGGCTCCATGTGTTGAATCTCCTTAAAATTGTTGGTGCAAACACAATAATAATGGAAATAATACAAAGAGAAACTAAATAGTACTTCTGAATATTATTAATTTTAAAAAAAAAATTACACAACACTATTTGGACTGAGGCACAGCACTCGCTCTCTTTAAGGAGATTCAAGCCTTTAGTTGGCTAAATTTTGTAACCGGTGCAAACCTTCTCTAACTTGTCTTCCCTAAGATACAACAGCCCAACAAGTGGCATATGGCTAGAACAACCTCTGTACAAAGTGTTCAAGCTCAAAGCTCCACCATAAAGAACACTCTTCCTTGCCAAGAACCTCTCTATTTTTTTAGTGTATATTGTAGTAACTTGGATTAGGTCTGAATGAATCTATTTATAGGCTCAATGGGCCTCACGAAATTACTACCCAAATTAATCTGATTAATTAGGTCCATTATTATGATGTAGTGGGTGTTATAAAATTAATTGTTAGATATTAATCTGATGGGCTGGAGTTACACATTTAACGGTGAGATAAGGAGTTTATGAAGAATGAAAAGGCCCAAATGGATAGTCCATTAAGTGGGTTAATGGCTCTTCATTTTTCATAATAAAAATGGAGTATTAATTCGGGTCATTTACTCACCAACAAATATGATAATTATTCTGAATGGGCTGTCAAGTAGGAGGATCCAAGAAGCTGATTCATTTCCATTTTTGATACCTCCACCCTTCATCTCCCCCTTGCACATGTATCTAGCCCAATATTTGAGACAATTCATGTTAGCCCATTAATCACCACAATTAAAAAGAACAAAATAGTCTCCTTTTCAATGTGGGATTAAATATTTCACTAACTCCTCATCTTTCATATTCACTCCCACATCTTTACATTTATGTTATAACATTTATTCATTTTAATTATTTAATATTAAAATTCTCCAACAGTTTCAATTGCAATGGCATAGTCATGATATATTTTTAACATGTGAGCATTGCTTCAAATGATTGTATGAGAATAAAAGGAATAAAAGGAATTATTTGTTGAAGAAGAAGCAAATGAAGAAGAATAATGCACTTGCAATAATGGTTTTGTAATATGAATATATATAATGAAACATTCATATACATGTTAAAAAAACAAATTTGTTCAACTGTGGGTTCCAGTTAGCTCAACTGGTAAAGTCTCTGATGGTTATATAAGAGATCTGGGGTTCAATCCCCGCCTACACCAAAAACTGATTGGTGTCTTGGTCTGATAATAAAGAGCTATTATCAGGAGCGGACGCCATAGGTTGAAACTCTCTAAAAAAAACAAATTTGTTCAACATTGTGCTCTTTTAAAGTACTCTCTACCATAATTACAATATATGTTGGATAGTACACTTTCAAAGTTTCTTATTGAATTTTATTTTCTACCATATTTAGAAGTAAAGAAATGTTACCAATGAACAAAGCAAGGTTAAAATAAAGGAAGACATTATTAAATTGATTAGGTGGGAAATCTAGAATAAAATTTAATTTAATGGTAAATTCTAATTCTATTGAACTATCTTAGCAAAACAAAAAAAAAAAAAAAAAAAAAAAAAAAAAAAAAACACTATTGAATTAGATAGTTTGCAGTATACCAGGAATCTCTAATGCTGTTTTAAGAGTGGAACAAATTCAGTTTTCAAAAGAATAAGTGGGGTGTATTTTGTTGTCGTGTTTAGTGTCGTGTCGATTAGGTCCTCTAAGGGACTATTTTTATGTATAGCTATAGTTTTGAAAGTATATCTCAAAATGTCAAGTTATGTTTCTGTTGTAAAATTTTATTTTATTTTTTCTTTGGCACCTAGATTTGCTATCTAAAATGCACAACACTCTATGTTTGGGGTCGCTTCTAAATCTATCTATTGACTATTAATACTTGCAATTTAAATCCCTCATGTATTGCACCCACCGCATCATTGTGCCCCTTCCATCAATATCTGTTAGAATCTTTGAATTGTGTCTGTGTCCTAATTAAGAGATACTTTAGTTCACAAGTATTTTACTTGAGATTATTTATATACACATTGATTTTTGAGTTTATGATGTTTACATGCTAAGTTTAATTCTTTAATGCATGTATGAATTTAGTTAGTTTGAAAGTAACAAACTGATATTAGTTGATTAGTGGCATTGCTAAAAATAATTTCAAAGAAATCTAGATTGGGTTCCCCTTTGAAACAGTTGTTGTTGGTGGCAAATTAGTTGATGATGTCTGTGATCAACTTAAATTAGAATCAGAATAGATGAAGAGTGGGGAAGTGAGGGAATGTCTATTTCTCTTTTATTTATTAGTGTTTTAATTTTTTTGGTTTCCTCTCTATTTTGTGTGTGTGTGTGTGTTTTTAAAGTAGCATTGGGACTTCACAATTATTGTTGTATGAAAATATGTGATTTTATTTAAGTTGCATTTTTATTTGCAAGTATAGAGAGCTGAATGCATGAAAATTCCCAACAAATCGCTTTGTAATATATGCCCACCGCAACATTTAGTTTAGTCCCTTGCAAACAATAGTTTCTTGCATCTATTATTTTATTTTTTTGTATGTTTGCTGGAAATTTATTTTATTTTATATTAAGGACATTGTAATATATAACTAGATTTTGTGAGAATAGTTTCATATTTTCCATCTAAAATCTTATTAGTGTTTTTGTTTATTTATTGATTGATTCTAACTCTGTCCATTGTATTTGTATCCAAAATTCAATTAACAATTTGAAGTTGTTTTGATAAGCTTGACATATTAACATGGGAAACCAAAAGAGCAATTGTCATTGGAAATTGAAGAGTGAAAAAACAGAATGTTTTCAAAGTTTTTGTTGTAAGTTAAGGCTATGTTTTATCTCTATAAACCCAAAAATTATTATAAAAAAAGAAAAAAGAAAAAAAAGAAATCACCCCCAACATAAAAGGGCTTTAGTTTGTGGTTAATTTGCTTTAGGTTGGCGCTTTTGTGTGTTTTCAACGACATATGATGCTCACTATGTGCTTGATATTTTGTTTCTAGATGGACACCATTGTAACATATGATATGTATTTTTTAAATTCTATAAAAAATAATTGGAGTTAATTTTAAATGGAGTGATATTGTATTTTATAGATAGCATTCTTGTAAGTAGGACAAATGAGGGGCTGTACAACATGCCCTTGACGAATTTTGAATTTTAATGTATTCTTATATTAAGTTGATTGTTTTCTAATTCATAAAATGATCCCGTGCATTGTGTGGGTTAAACGCTAGTTTATATATTACTAAAAGCTGAAACGTAGCGTTTAATGCTGCTACTATCACATTGCGCCACATCAACTGCCACGTCATTCTTTTTTTCTTTTCTTTTTTAAAATATAATTTGTCCTACAATTTTAAAATGGTTTTTACAATTTTCAGCTCTATAAATGCATCCCACTACTTATTTATTTACTTCCACCATCACCCTATAATAAATCTAGCCCACTACTTATTTATTTACTTCTATTATCACCTTATAATAAATCTGTATAATGAATCCAACCCACCTCTTATTTATTTAGTTCCACTATCAAGTCTAACCCAAAGTCTTTTCAGTTTAGTTTTAGGGTTTTGTGTGAGCATTTTCAGCTTAAAGGAAGAAAAAAACAAAACAAAAAAGACAAAACAATACGTTGAAGCCTTTCAAGCTTTAGTTTTTTTTTTTGTTAAATGTTATCCTATTGCATTCTAAAGAATTAAATATAGTATATAAAAATATAATATTATTCTATTACATAGCATGATTTGGATAAATTGGTATTTATTCTATTACATAGCATAATTTTTTAAAGTGCTCAATTTATATGTTAAACTATGAGACTTTACTAATTTTTATTTATTTTCTAATCCTTTGTGGTGGACAAAGTACTCTTAATAGTTATATTAACTTTGCAATTTTATTTTAATTATTATTATTTTATAACAATGTATGTATAGAAATTTAATTCTTAGATTTTGCTAATAATTGTTTATTTGATAATATGTTTTGGGTAGCCAAAATTATAATTTCTACAAAGAAAATAACCTTAATAGATTATCAAAAACAAAATTTTATCCTAATATTGGTTCAATTAATCATTGTTAAGTTTTATTAATTTTTTTTAGTTTACTTTTTTTGGTGTTTTGGATTGTTCCTATATTACATTTATGATTGTTTCTATAATAAATAAAAATATAATTACGAAATAAATTACTCATTATTAGATTAGTTTAAATTGTAAATTTTTTTTTTAATAAAACCACCATAAAAATAATTATCACGCGCAATGCGTAGGTTCACGACTAGTATATATAAAAGTAAAGACTTCATGTGAGAGTGTATGAGATCCTGCCACATGGTACTCTAATGTTGCATTTAGTATTTTTTACCTCTTTTCATTAAGTTTTTTTTACTGTTACCAAATAGATCATAGTAACTTATTTTTACTATTATATAAATTTATCATTTTTCACCCCCTTTTATTAAGTTTTTTTACAATTCCCCAATATATCATAGTAACTTCTTTTTTACTATTATATAAAACTAGTGTATGACCCGCACAATGTGCGGGCTAGTTAGTTTTATTTATTTATTTTGAATTAGGATACTCTTATTTGTTATTTATGGTAAAATAAATAAAACTCTCTTAACAAATCTTGGCTTAGTTATTTTGCATCACTAAGGTGAACTTTTTATTTATCAAAACAAAAGAACCTTGAAAATATTTTTCTCAAAAGGTAAACAAAGAAAAAAAAAAATATATATATATATATATATATTTTAAATCAAGCTAAATTATCTCGTATTCAAGCTTGCACGGCCCCCAAATCTTGCAAACAGAAAATGGTAATTCTCTGTCTTTCTAACATTTTTTTTAGGAAATTGGGGAAAAAAAATCTCTTAACTAATCGAAAATGTAAAGACCCACAGACTGAAAAGCTTAAAAATCAATACTTGCAAAGAAAATGAAACATGCCCATCAAACCAATATGCTCAAATTCCATATCCAATTTTGAAAGGCTTCCATATGGAACATTCTCCCCTCCCAAGTCAAAGATTAACTTATGACTAAATAGAAGTTTAGCAACTATATATTACAAATCAGAACCAAATCTTTCACAAATACCCACAGCAAAATTGCTTCTAACCTAAATACGTACCTTATTTACAAAAAAATTCAAATTATTTAAAATAAATAAATCTAACCCAAATACCTAAATCAAAACCAATCCAATCAAAATACCCATGATATTTAAAACCTAAGAGATTAGTAGTTTACAAAAGAGATGAGTTGAGTAGAGTATTAAGTCAACTACTAATGGCTAAACTTCATATCGTAAAAAAGTGTGAGAAAAAAATGTATTAAGTTAGAAAATTATTAAAACACAAAATAAAAAAAAAAAATCCATTTTCAAAAGAAGATTTGCATTTAAATCATCATTGATCCAAGTATATTGCATATAGTATTACAAACCTTTTTAAGCCCTTTAAACATTTCTGTAAGCTTTCTATAAATCTTGAAGATAGAAAAACTACTATGCACTGCAGTTATTGTCCCAAAAAAATGCATCTAAGACTTTGCTTTTGCCAACAAATTTCTATGTACAAAATATAAATGTCTACATTAAGCCAGCAAGTCTCAGATGTCTTCCATCACAGCTGTTATTTGCCAAGGTAGAGCCCCTTTCTTAGAAACATCTCCCCACCAATCTTTATCATCACAGCTGTTATTTGCCAAGGTAGAGCCCCTTTCTTAGAAACATCTCCCCACCAATCTTTATCATCTATTGAGAAAATAATTCAAAGGAAAACTCTCAAAGATAAATATTTTAACTTTTTTTTTCCCTTTCAAATAAAGCTAAAACAAAGAGTTATTCGGCAACCTAGAGAACAAAAAGGTAATAACGATTTTAAGCAATTCCTATGAATTGGGGTTAGTTTGTATATCAAAAGAAAAATTATAAGTAAAACCACTGAAAAGCACAGGAGGTAGCATGTCAAACACATGTTTCTATAGGCCTCCCAAGCATCTTTGGTGTCTCTCTCCACATGGTGAACCAAAACAGAAACTCCTGCAGTAAAAATTCAAGGCATACATGTTAATTTGTTCTAAACAGGAAAAAACGAAACCCCTATTCCCAGCAAGAGTGAGTGAAAGTTTTGTCAAACAAATGGGGTCCATGTTTCAAATGGAAATGAAAAGAATGTTATTTGCTATGAATTTATAAACAACTCCAGACTCATTCTTACATTGTCAAACAAATGGGGTGCATATATACTTCATCTTGTGGAGAATTGTGCTAACAAAAAAAAAAAAAAAAAACTCAGGGGGAAACGAATAAAATTGCAGAGAGGGGTGAACCTTAGTGAGAATCATATCCAAAGGATGCCCTTGCTTTTGAATCTCCTATCTCTATAAGAAGGTTCCATAAAAAGTTTTTTTAACTATCTTTCATCAATACCTATTAATGATTTTTTTCACTTTTCATTATTAAACTTTGAATCAAATTGTAAAGTAATAGCATATTCTACTGCAATAATGTTATTATATGATTTTCTTTTGCAATTGAATATTAGACATATAAATATGTGAATGCATTTAAAATCCGCTGAAAGAATATTCATGAACATTTTATAAGAAATAAAAGAAAAGAATTTTGTATTAACGAAACTATTCCATAACAAAGACAACATTTTTGCTAGTAATTATTCCAAAATTACCTGCATCACTATGTTTCAAAACTTTTTGGAAAAGAAACCGTAAAAAATTCTTTGGTTGTCCCTGTTCAATCAAACCAAACACAAAGATCATCAATATTAATAGAACTAAAAGATCAGCAACCATTTCCAATAGCTACACTTCAAACATCCATCTGTATGTACAACATTTGATATGGCTTTAAAAATATATTCATTACAAACATGACATGCCCCAAGAAATCATTCATGCTTAAAGCACATACTTATTCTTATTGTAAACAGATATGGATATCATAAGCATGTTTTAGGCTAAATTGAAATCATGAAAACAAACCAGATATTGATGTGAACCATTTGGTGTTATTCAAAGTATGTCTACCAAACCACTTATAGAAATGCAAGTTTATATATCAAATCCTATTTTTTGTTACATGGTACATATTTAGATGATCACATTCTTCAATCATATTTACTCTCTTAGTTCTAAAGGGTCATCTAACAGTCAACAAATCCAAACAACTAAAGGGCTATGATTATGGAATAAAAATTTAGTAGAAAGAAAATTAGAAAAATTACTCAAGGTGAAAATTAGAACCAACTGAAGTTATATTTTAGTTAAGTCAGGCATACCTTTACTATTTCCTAGCCCAAGATGAATTTGGCTTCAAGGTTCTCATTTTGGATGAAATTTACAAATAATGAACCAATTGATTGTTAAATCTTAAAGTAAATAACAATTTGAGCTATTTTCTTGATCCTACTCCTGAATGAGAAATAAATACTATCAATCTAAATTTATGGGTTTATATAATGACATACCAAATCAATCAAAGCATCCATCACGCCTCCAACAACAACACCAGCAATTATGTAGCTACTTAAGCCTCCAACAGCAGCACCAACATCAATTATGCAGCAACTTACGTTGAGCATTATTGCCACCAACCATGATCATTGGTTTAGCCATCATAAATCCTGAAAATTAGTCTTATTCTAGTAAAAACCCGAACATAGAAAATCATTGCATCAAATCAAATCATTGCCAAACTCAAGGAGAATATTATGCAATAATAAAATGACAGATCATATTTAACTTGAGCATCAAAACTTTCCTTGTACCTTGTATAATCCTACTTGTATAGCTATAAGTAAATATCAATGACAATCATTCCAATTTGGAGAATTATTTCCAAAAACCTTGTACTTTGATTTTTTATATTATACATAGTTTGAGTTGGTATATGGCAAGATAATTCTTTGCCAAAAGCACATAATTAGAGAAATACCATACCATATCATAAGCTTTTTGGAATCCAGCAGGCAAATCCATCATTGTCCTCTGCCATTCATTTGACATTGCATCTATGAATTTATGACCAAAAAGCTGATAAAAGGCACAAAATTATTACTACATCAAAACATACTAATATTAACAGCACTCACAAACATCTTTAAAATAAAATAAAAAAATAAAAAAAAAAATAAAAACAGCACCCAAAAAACATTTAATCTACTAAAGAGCATATTTAAGAATTATAACCTCCTCAATAAATTTCTGTCTCCTGAATTGGCCTCCGCCATCCCCTTCATCACCATCATCAAAGTCATCAAAGTAATCATCTTCATCGCCATCGACATCACCACCACCATGAGTTATTTTCTTTCCAATATCTCCACCACCTCCCCCAATTGCAGTCTAGAATTCCAAAAGTATTAGTCATGTTGCCCAAGATAATGAACAATTCACATCACAATATGTTTAAACCAAATTGAAGCAGTAACTTTCAGTTAATTGGTTAAAGGAATGCAAAACCACAAATCTGAGTACTTAGACCTAGATCAGCACCCAAGTCACAAATAAAAGATCAAATCTATAAATATGTTGGTTCCCCCTAAAATAATATCTACATTCCTCAGAACGCTGAGAGACAAAGCCTAGGTAGTTGATCTTCTATGGTGTTTCCCTGGAAAAAAGAAACACAGGGGAAAACATATTAGGAATTGAAATCTATAATTGCAGCAAACCCTAATTAGAAACCCCCAAATGCCAAAATTAATAACAACCCCCAAATCGAAAATCTAGTAATTTTCCCAGTGTTCTTGTTTGTTTTCTCAATTTCCTACAAACATTTGAGCCTCAAAGTTATTTTGGAAACAAAAACCACAAATTATTCATAAGCAAGTAGATTAGGACAACAACAACAAAATAGGAGGAGAGTAGTGAAGATTGAGGATTCAAGGTGATCTTACCAACGATCTGATACGTACCCCGGTGAAACTTTTGAGCAAAACAGGCCAAAGGGTTTTGTTTTCAGCGGTGGGGAAACCGATAGTGATGGTTCCAGAAAATTCTCTTTTAAGCTATTGGGTTACAGTTCCGACGAACTCTGTTCTCTATCCTTTTGATTGCAATTTACTAATTTAAGCGGTTTGTTTTCTTTTATACTAAAGGCTATCAAAAGGTGTTTTAACGTTGCCAAACAGATCAAAAGGTGTCTTCCAAATCAAAACCCCAACCAAAAAAAGAAAAAGAAATTATGAACGCAGATATTAGAAAACAGGGAAAGGCTTAGTGATATCAAAATAAATCGAAAATTTGAGAAAACAAACATTTTCATGGAAAACCCAAAAGCCTGAAACAAAAAGGAATCAAAACCAAAATCAAATATAAACCTTTCCAACAAAAAAACTCAATAAAAAGTAATATTTCATACCCAAATCTAAAAAAATAGAGAAAAATGTACCGGAGCCGGTTCCGAAGATCTGATGGTGGCAGATATATAGCCTAACGGTGTTAATGCCCATAGATTTTTCTTTCTGCTTGCACCAGTGCTCTAAGTCTGGTGAGGGAACGGAGAACTCTCTCTGCCTCTCTATTTCTCTGTCTCTCTTTTCTCTCTCTCTCCTTTCTCCGTGAAGCAATCTTTTTTTCTTTTTTCTTTTTTCTTTTTTTCTTTTTTTTTTGTGTGTTTTAAGCTATTAGTTTCTTTTTATACCAAGAGGCTCCCAAACAGTGTTTTAACAAAGTGAATCATTGTTTTTTTTTTCGTTTTTTCTGAACGCACCGTGCGGGTTTTTTAAGTTTAAATTCTATAAATGTCATTTTTTGAAGTGGCTATTTTTCCTAACGTGTCAACACCTCGTTAAAAACTTCTGTTTTTATATATTGTATTAGATATGGGCTGTTCTTGACAATTAGACCAATTAGACGAAAAGTTATTCATCACAAAATGGACTACCTTTTAAAAGTAGACCAAACCTTATGAAAAACTCAAGCCTAGTTATTACCTTACATATTATGACCCAAATTTGACTCTTCCCACGTGTAAATGAAAGCAAAAACTCTTACCTTCTTACAAACTCTCTTCTTCCTCCCCCACATATAGATGATACTTCTAGAAAATCTCATTCTCATGAAACCATGTCTCCATTTTCCCCCAATTTCAATTCAATGTGCTTTTGTCTATTAATAATGTTTTATGCAATTTATGCAAACAAATTCTTTGTCATCAACTAGTGCAACAAATATATATATATATATATATATATATATATATATATATATATATAAATCTTGAGATCCTTGAAGTTGCTAAATTAATTAACAAGTGCATATTTCTAAAATTTATAATAACAAAAAGTCTAATAAATAGCATATTCTATCTCACTAAATGCCATTAACTTAATATTTTCTTTAAAAAAAAGTCATTGATAGGAATGGTAAAAAACATAATACTATACAAGAAATATCAAAAATACATGCAAAACAATTATCATAGGAGGATTTATCTTTAAATAATATGAAGACAAAAGTAGAGATAAAATGCATTGAATTAGATCCTATGAAACATGTTTGTTAATTATTTCAAACTAGTGTATGACCCACACAATGTGCGGGTTAGTTTTATTTATTTATTTTGAATTAGGATACTCTTATTTGTTATTTATGGAAAAATAAATAAAACTCTCTAATTTATAGGTATGGTATCTTAAAATTTTAAAGAAGCTCTATTAATATGGTATTACAATTTTCACTTATTTTATGAAGTTAACAAAATAAAATGAAGTTATGATAATTATTTTAGAATACCTGGAATCACTCACTTGAAGTGTCAATGCTAGGTTTGTAATGCCCTTGATAATAACACCCTTCAATCTTCTATACAATCCAATCCTTAATACATATTGGGTTACACCTCACCCATATAAGTAATAACCACTAACCATATATTAATAACCGCTAACCATATACCAAAGTATATGGTAAACTTCATTCTCAAAAAAAAAAAAAGTAAACTTAACAAATTTAATATTGTGTTTTATTTTTAGGACCCAATATATAATGATTGTTAATTTTTTTAAGTGAAAGAATAAATAAAAAGAGTGATTAGATTCTTATTAAAAATAAAAGCTATAAAATGGTCTTAGTGTAAATAAAGATACATATTGGGTATTTTGTGAAGCATGAACCTTCGAAGAAGGTTCCTATTAAATTACTTTTACTATTCCCAATCCCATCCATGATTGAGATTTATCTCACCTCTACTATTCTTATAAAGTTACTTTTCCTTTCCTCCATATTCTTCTTCAGTTCTTTACTTCTTCCTCATTAGTGAGCCTCTGTGAACTCCCTTCACATCCTTTTTTTTTTTTCCCTTTTCACCATGCTTTTCTGCTAACATTTTTAAGTTTCAGTTTTTTCTTTTTTTAATAATCATTCAGTCTCATGAAAAATAGCACATGAAAATATTCTCACCTTTCAACTGGCTGCAGTAAATTCAACAACTTTCTTGCCAGAGTAAATTATTCTTGAAGAGCAAAACATTAATTCGAAACTTCTATCACTTTTTGTAGGGAAAAAATGGTTCAAAAGGTAAATATAAATTGAGAGAGGTTTGGAATGGAAGATGGCCGTTGTAGTTAATTTCGCAACTACCTAAGATCACGTTGTTTCGGATTTCTATTAATTGGCTAAAAGAGTTATAGGTAGTGTTTATTAATAAAAGTTGGCAGACAACAGTCCGCTTAAGTCTTTTTTAAATGTAACAGTTCCTAAAGCATTTTTCTTTCAATGGCGAAGGAGTGCAATACTTGATTTTTTAAATCCTGAAGATGTGAAAGGCACAATGTTTCGCTTTTTATTCAATGTTTTTGACTGGTAGCGTGACAGATTTTTAAGTGGGATTTTTTCCTAAATGTCACAACCTCCTTAATTGCAGGGAAATGTTTCTGCTATTATATATAGTAGTTAGTCGCTAACCCGTGCGATGCACGGGATTATATAACTCTTATCTATACATGCTTAGGGAGGATCCAAACGGCCAGAATGAGATTTTTTTCATTGTCATTAGCATTGAAGTACTTAAAGATACGCTCACAGGTACCTTTTGCATTTCATAAAATTCTTATTTTTTTCAATAGAGGCTCACCAAAATTGGAAGTGACACAATTTTTTATTCAAAGTCATTTACAAAGTAACAATTTTGTATAAAAATTTGCAATATATATGCACTGCCATAAGTGCAAAGGAAGCTAAAAACGCAAGAGTAATTTTTTGAGCATGGATTTAGGAGTACACACTACCATAAGTGCAAAGCAAACTAACTACGCAAGAGTAATTTTTTGAGCATGGATTTAGGAGGCACAGATCCTGGCCGTCCAAATGATCTCTGCCACAGCAATGACCTTGATTATCATCTAAGGCTATTTAATCCATTCCGCATTCTCCAAATACTCGTATATAAAATTGGAGAAAGATAATATTTGAGTTCAAAATCCCAATTCTAACAAAATTACATATGAAACAACAATGAACTCAATTCAAAACAAAGCAAACAATGAAACAATATAATAAAAACTCAACTTTGAGGCATTGTTCTATTTAAACTAATTTCAATCTGAATTTTAATCCATATCAATCAAAGGAAATTGAAATTTGAAAAAGACCATATCTATAAATGTAGAAGATGTAATGCCTTGTCATATACTGTCTTCCAAATCAACTTTCTTGTAGCTTCATGTAGATCTGAAACACAAAGAGAATTAAAATATCCTTAATTTTCATGGGTCAAATAATTTGGTTAAGAATTAGAACACAATCACTTATTTAACAAATAAGGGCAAAAGATCACATCACTATGAATAAGGTATTATTCTTCTAAATTTGAAAATTAATTAATTGGTGGCATGCATGTTATGACATAGGCAAATAGTTGCCATGATTTAGAATTCTTAAGCAAATCTAAATATCCCCAAAAAGCATATATTAATCTCCAAAAGACATAAGCACATCATTTACCAGTTTGGACAACTATATTAATAGACAAAAATTTCCCCAAAGCTAAAGCTGATCTAAAAAACAAAAAAAAAAATAGTGATAGTGATAGTGATGGGAGATACTTCCAGTTATAGTGATGGTATTAATTATTAATATTCAAGCAATAACATTAATTACCAAAATACAACAACAATCCACAGAATAGCAAAAACACAATAAATAGAAAAACACATCCATAAAGGGTAAAGCCACAACCACCATCACTACCAACAACAACCCATTACCTTAAATTCACACAACCAAATCCACAAACACATTTCAGACAAAATACATCAGCTACATATTCACACCATCACTCCCCCAGAACACAAAAACAATCCACCAAATAACAACTTAATTCCTAGAAATTGAAATAGAAACAAACCTAGATGCACAAATGAATAAGTAACACTAACACATTATATATACTTGCATTGAGGTTTCTAATGCTCGGCAACCTCCACATACTATGCCATTAATAATCTTTTTTTTTTCTTTTTTTTTTTCTCTATTTTACAAACACAAAACCAAATACTGTGGTTGCATCCATTATCTCTAACTTTCTTTTAGCATTTACTTCATCTATAGTTCACATAGAAATCTCAACTATGTTGCCACAATCCATTAAAAAAACATTATTAATCATGTAAAATTGTAATGAAGTCCATATATTACCTTGTAGAGAGGTACATAATAGTCACACATCCAACTTTAGAAGATCTATACATTGCTATAGATTCTGCAATTTTAAGCACAATCTATATTAGTAGGAAATTATCTAAAATTCAAATTGAATTAAACAATTTTTTTCAGAGAGAAAAAGAGAGAGGGAACATGTGATACTAATGAATCTTCCACGTACTTAATGGGACTATATTAGTTGCTATCATCCAGGTTCTTCACACTTATAACTGCAGAATGAATCAAGACTTTTGGTTGTTACATTTTTAAGAAGTGTAAGTGTTTGTTCGTAGATTCCAGCCACTGTTGCAAGGGTACTCTTAATTGATAAATTAGGAAGACGACCACTTTTATTGTTAAATATGGAAAAGGATATATTTTTGAGGCAATAATTTACATCATCAATTAATTGTTAATGAAGTCACGATATGTGCTTCAGTTGCTTCCTTTTAGGCTTGTCGATCTTGTTTCAGGTTTCTCCCAAATCCAAATTTTCTATATCCTTATTTTCAACTCTTTTCTATTGTTGTTAGTAAAAGAATCATCCTTGAAAAAAGTAAGTTTATTATGAGCAGAACCTCCACCAGTAGAGCTCACTCCCATTTTGGCGTATATTGGCATAGTGGTAACACAATTTCTATGTCTAAGATTCTGTATCTTTTCCTTACATTCTTAAAATGCCACTTAAAATATGGCAATCTAAAGCGGTTTAAGTTTCCTATATTCTTATTCCAACACTTATGGTGTAAATATTAGTACCTTACAATACATCCGACAATCTTCTTGGACTCAAAGCCCTTTTATTGACTTTGCCTATGGCCAAAATCACTGGCATAGAAAGTATTCAATTTCTTGTGACATCTAAGTATGCCTATGGTTGTAATCATCGGCATGGAAAACTATGCAATTTCTTGTGCTTCCTTTCCATTGTATTATAACTTGATTCTTAAAAGAAGAAAGGACCTTAATACCTCTTGGTCATTAAAAATTTCCACTAATTTTGTGCCAAGATGTTAAGTAGTAGTAGTGCAAATTAAGTGACTAATATGTTCACTATTTAACACCACACCACACTCAAGGGTATTGTGCAGCTTACTCCTAATCAGATCGTCAGGTTTTTTTTTTTTTTTTTTGGGTGGTATTCATTAAAAAAAATAATTAAAATGAGACACTTGTTCAGCAATCTTGAACAACCATACTAACCAACCAAAACCTTCAAAAAAAAAAAAAAAATCGCCACAAAATCCAAAATAACACAGCCCCAACATAACATTTCACAGTTGATCATATAAAAACCCAAAGATTATATTGCCCATTGAACTTGTTTATTGTTTCTTAATGTACAAAACTAACTAAAGTTTACAATGCCCATATAATAAATATAGAGAGGGAAAACAAATGCAAAATAAGTACAACAAAAAAAAACCATTTAAAAAACCAAAACAACATACCTATAATCAAAACCGAATCAAAGAATCCCAGGAAATAGCAAGTTTACTAATGCGACCTAGTATTGGGAATTCAACAATTCCCAAGGTCTCAGCCCTCTATAAGCCAGGAAAACATGATGTGAAATTAGCTGTAATGAAAATATGGTCACGTACACCTTAACCTTAGCACTATATAAAATTGTAACAAAAGAAACAAAGAAATGATTTAATAATAAAAAAGAACAAAGCAATAAAAGGTAGGACTAATATAACCAAAGAGAAGAAATTTACTATGAAATTATGCATTGATGATGAGGGAAAAACCCCAATGAATGAACGGAGATAAAAAAAAAATAATAAACATAAAAAGGTAGAGGAAAGTAACAAACCTTGGAGGTTGACAGTTTTTAGACCCCTTAAACAATTGATTAAACCTAGGTAATTAGCCAAGTTGTTACTTAGTCCAATCAAACAAGTCTAAGTTATCACAATAATAAAGATCAAATCATGCAAAGCAGCGGAAAATAAATAACACACGATATGATCACCCAGGAAACCAAACTGGTAAAAACCTGGGGAGGATTTGACCTAGCTATCCTTAAGGTAAATCTGAATCCACTATCTTGAAAGAATCGAAGTTCATACAAAAGGACTTACAAGCACCCCCGCTCGCCTTCCTAATGCTACCAACCAATAGAACTTACTGACACGACCACGTGCAAGCTCCGAATCCACGGACTCCTTCTTTCTTGGATTCTCCACCAAATACAAGCACACCCGCTTGTGTTTTCTTTAAGCTTTAATGGCAGCAACTGAATTGATCATCAAGGCGTAGATAAATCTTCTCCTTGAAAACCCTAAGTTTATGTGAAGGAAACCTCCTCAAAGATCTCACAAGAGATTCACATAAACCGCAATATGAGCAACCAAGTCCTTAGAGAGCTTTTGGGTACAAAACCCTAAAATATAAAAGGAGGCACACTCTTTTCTCTCTAAAAAACTTATAAAAAAGTTTTAGGGTTTTCCTTATATATAGGAGTGTTTTACTTGAACCCTAATATGTTTAAGTAGAGTTTGGGCTGAACTGGAACTCTACAGAAAAATAAATCTGTACGTGGTTCGATCGATTGAGTCTAATTTTCGATCGATCGAGCCTTGCAGATTTAGTCCAATAAGTTCTACAATCACTCGATTCCAATTTTACAAATAAACATACTTTGAGCAAGCTTAAACCTAGACTCTATGTTTTGATCATGGTTTGCCAACATAATACAAATTGAAGTTCTAATACATTAGTTCCTAAAGTCTTAGAACCTAACAATCTCCCCCTTTGGAAATCTATAACAAAACACATCACAAACATGAAATGCTCAAAGTTACAAATAGCCCAAATACAACTCAACCTAACTACTATCTATCAGTTGCAAGTGTAGACAGCAGCATGACTGAATCAACCTGTATATTTCCTGAAACACTAAACAAAACGCATAAACGCATGTGTGGAAAATAAAAACAGGAAAACAAGAAAACAACAAATATGCAAACTAACTCTCCTCCTAAGTTAGATACAACAAAACATACTTGTATTTTCCACTATCATAAACAATCAATGTATCTCCCCCTAAACAAAACAAACAGGATTCCCACCCATAGTTCATCCAGATCTCCCCCTTTTTGTCACGTATTGACAAAGACAACTCAATAATGAGTATACATACGCAATAAAGGATAAGAGAAAATAGAGAATTAAGGGAAGACAAAACAATTCAACTCTATAGAAAATAGAGACAACTCCCCCTATGAAGAGCAACAACTCCCTCTAAGAACAACAAAGGTTAAAAAAAAATTTCCCCCTATAAAAATAGGAAAAACAAAACAAGTTGTGGGAAAAACAGTGTTAGGGAAAGTTTAGGAGGTGGGAAAAAGAAAGACACAAACCAAGTTAAGGATACACATGAAGAAAAATATTCTCTCTTTCAATAAATGCAAACTTGACACTATGTGACCCATAAACAGTTGCATGAGTAGAGAAAATATTTGCACATTGATTATCCATCATATCTCTTAAGAAAAATATTTTCTACAGCTCACACATAAAAAAGGCATATACTAGAAAGTACATAGCTCAAAAATTAATCAATCAATTTTTTTGATTAAGTTGAGTACCCAATGTAGCAAAGTGTATGCATGTTATGTGTGAAAACAATGAAAGATATGACTGCAAAACTGCAAGATGGATACAAAAACAATGCAATGCATGTGAATCCTAAACACAAATGATGCATGTACAGATTAAATGGCATGATGCATGAGCTAAGGCAGTAAATTAAGTTCAAAATAAGTTCAAACTCACAAAATTGGCTTGAACATAGAGTTTCTAACTAAAACCCCAAAAAAAAATTTAAACCACTTGTTAATTTTTCAAAATAAATTGACCAATTGACCATTACACAAATTAGAAAACTAATTAGAATGATCAATTACATCAAAACAACAAGCCAATATCATCAATTTCAACCCAGATCTTCCAAAATCAAGACTTTCAATCAATTTGTCCTCCAAGCACAAGCATTAAACACATTTTACATTAAAATCAATGAACTTTTAATCTTGGATGGCCACAACAAAATCACACACAATATAATGTACCAAGTTTAGCAAAGAGTAACTTGTGTAGTGTATGCAACTAGCAAAAGCTTGAGATACATGTGAGGTGATATGTGAATAGCAATCAATCACAAAATCTACAAAATTCATCACATAGAATTTAAAATAGACTATCACCTAAAGAGTTACATCATATAACTCTCACATCTCCTAGAACATAAGCTTGCAATCATGTAAGTTTCTTGAATTTTACCTCATAATATACACACCAATTTTAATTAAGTGATTTGGCATTCAACCTAATAGTACACACCAATTTTTAATTTAAGAGATTTATCATTTAAACCGAGGCTTCACCTTATGTTCTTTTTGTGCATGTGCTACACTTTCTCGAGCACAAAATCTTATGATATGCACTAAGGTGTTCATGATTGGCTAGTGCACAGTGGTGAGATGTTATTTATGCCTTTCTCAAAAGGGTCAAGTCCGACAGTCAAATAACATGTGACTTCAAGATTAAGACAAAGTGA
Source organism: Quercus parvula (assembly GCA_030820535.1). Lineage (NCBI taxonomy): Eukaryota > Viridiplantae > Streptophyta > Magnoliopsida > Fagales > Fagaceae > Quercus > Quercus parvula. Next base: position 14,264,501 of record JAUAME010000008.1, read on the forward strand.
TAAACACCATAAACATCTTTCCCACACAACATGCACTACAAAGTTTCAACTAGTCAAGTGCAATAAATAAGCTCATCAACGCTAAACAAGGTACATAAACTTGTTATGTAAAGATAATATGACCAATCCTTGATTATAAATCCAAGATGTGAAATACAAAACACAAAAATCTTTTTGGTTTTAAAAACTATATGACCAAAAACAAAAAAAACACATATTATGCTAAATGAACAATGCAAATGCAATGCATGACAGTACTTAACTAAACTATAGAGGGTACATAAACAAGAAATATCAATTTTTTTATTAACCCTTGAGTACATGTACAAACTAGTACATACTCACATAAAATCAGAAATAGCTTAGCACTTATATAACACATACTATCCAAGTTTCTCCACAATGTCAAGCATGTTCTAAATCAAGAGAGATATCATAATTCATGTAATCCTCAAGAAAAATAAAACAAGACTCAAAATAAAATATTTTAGTCTTTTTGAAATTTTTCAATGTTTTTGGATTTTTTTTTTTTTTTAAAAACAACCTAAAAAACAAAACAACCAAAAAACAGAATCAAGACATGTCCACAAACAGTTAAAAGAATTAAATCAAGGACAAGTCAGCAACACTCACCTTAGAGAATCTTTTCTCACCCATATAGCACGAGTCTTCGGCTTTGTAAGTGAAAATCCATGAGAGGCAGAGTGTATTTAAGGGATTACACCAATCTTCTGAGAAAGACTAAAATCCTGCAAATTCCTTTCACAAGCCAACAAGCTCAAATTTTTCAAAAGAATATGAAACAATTTATTTGGACTTATGGTAGGAGAAATATCATCACATATCCTAGATTGAAACACAGAATGCTTAAATTTCAATTTATGACAATTAGGACGTATGTGACCACAGACACCACAAAAGTGGCAGACAGGAACAAATTTAGGAACATCAGTATTCCTAACAACAAATCTAGGCTCAGATTTTGGTTTTTACCTCAACAAAGAACAATTTGGTCTAATATGACCAACAACACCATAAAGGTGACAGGTAGGCACAAAAACAGATTTATTATGCTCTCTAACAGTAGGTTTAGACTTAGATTTAGAAACTTCAACGTCTACATTAGAACTTTTACCTTTGTCTAACCTAGCAAAATAAGCATTTTCATTATTATTCCTCTTAAAATGAGGGACATAAACTTTCTCAGTTTTAGGCTTAAGAGAGACAGAAACACTTTTGTTATCAACAGCAGACTTGGTACAAGTCAAATTTTCAATTTTAGCTTTAGATTCAACTAATTATTGTTCCAAGCTTTTCATCTTCTCATCTTGAGAGGAAATTTGATTTCTCAAAAATTTATTCTTTTTATTAGATTCATCTAATCTAACAACCAATTCCTCTTTTTCATGATTAGCCAATTTTAACTATTCCTTGAATTTCTTAGCAATTTTCATAGATTTCAATAATTCCTTACGAAGAGTTTCACAGGCATCAATAAAATCAACAGAAGCATGAGCAGAAACATGATCAGAAAGACATTTCAAATTATCCATGACAATAGGAGTCAAGGATCAGCTCTTAGATCAAAAGATCTAAAACAAAAGAGTAACCCGCTCTGATACCACTTGACAGTTTTTAGACCCCTTAAACAATTAATTTTACCTAGGTAATTAGCCAAGTTGTTACTTAGTCCAATAAAACAAGTCTAGGTTATTACAATAATAAAGATCAAATCATGCAAAGCAACAGAAAATAAATAACACACGATATGATCACCTAGGAAACCAAACCGTTAAAAACCTAGGGAGGATTTGACCTAGCTATCCTCAAGGTAAATCTGAATCCACTATCTTGAAAGAATCGAAGTTCATACAAAAGGACTTACAAGCACCCCCGCTTGCCTTCCTAATGCTACCAACCAGTAGAAATTACTAACAAGACCACGTGCAAGCTTAGAATCCACGGACTCCTTCTTTCTTGGATTCTCCACCAAATACAAGCACACCCGCTTGTGTTTTCTTTAAGCTTCAATGGCAGCAACTGAATTGATCATCAAGGCATAGATAAATCTTCTCCTTGAAAACCCTAAGTTTATGTGAAGGAAACCTCCTCAAAGATCTCACAAGAGATTCACATAAACCGCAATATGAGTAACCAAGTCCTTAGACAGCTTTTGGGTACAAAACCCTAAAATATAAAAGGAGGCACACTCTTTTCTCTCTAAAAAACTTATAAAAACATTTTAGGGTTTTCCTTATATATAGGAGTGTTTTACTTGAACCCTAATATGTTTAAGTAGAGTTTGGGCTGAACTGGAACTCTGCAGAAAAATAAATCTGTACGTGGTTCGATCGATCGAACCTTGCAGATTTAGTCCAATAAGTTCTGCAATCACTCGATTCCAATTTTACAAATAAACATACTTTGAGCAAGCTTAAACCTAGACTCTATGTTTTGATCATGGTTTGCCAACATAATACAAATTGAAGTTCTAATACATTAGTTCCTAAAGTCTTAGAACCTAACAGAGGTGGCATTAATAAACATCAAAGATTGACAATTTATTCAGCAATCTAACAACTCTGATTAGCTAAGTTTGATTATACTTTTAGCAATGTATAGAAGTACATCTTATCAATGCCACTCCAAAGAAAATCTCTTTGTAGCTTCTCAATTGACCACCTCCACCGGAATAGAATGAAGAGAAATAAAATAAGTAGGCAAACTGGAAAGAGTGTTCATAAAAAGAGTTAACTCGCCTCCCTTGGATAATTATATTTTAAAGAGTTAACTTGCCTCCCTTGGATAAGTACATTTTAATATACTTATAATGCAGCATAGATAGGGAAATCACCTGATGCAATCACGTGTAGGATGCAACTTATATTATATATTGCATGATAATATGATATCATGTATGAAATTTCATAAAATCTTAGTAAGCACTATGAAACAAAAGATTAGAATGATTGTGACACAATAGTTGCATTGCTTCAAATAAAGGGCCTTTTTGGAAGACCTCCACAAATGCCTAAGGACTTGCATCAATTAAAAGGCCCATTCAGATTGAAAAAGGAATTTTAATAATTGCAAACTTACATGCAGGGTTAGAATTTACTTAATAAAAGGATTAGGATTAGTTTGAATTCGAGCTCTCATATTTATAAAAAGGCCCCCCCTAACTCTTTTCCTGCAATGTAATTAGACTACAACTCAAATTGATTCCCTTGAAATTTGCCATACCAGGAGTATTATGTAAGCTGGATTTAGAGGAGGCCCATGATTACATCAATTGGAATTTCCTTATATATATGCTGAGACAATGTGGCTTTACTAAAAAATGGAGCTGATGGATTTATACTTGTATATCTACAGTTAGATTCTTTGTTTTGGTAAATGTAGCATAGTATTATATGGAACTCTGCAACTTTGACAGCCAATGATGTTGAATTAAGGGAAGCATATTCACCAGCCAATAAATGCCTGTGACATTCCTTTAGGAAGTGCTCGGGGGATAAATCTAGTAGTAGTTGGCCGGGCATTGAGTTCTAAGAATTTTACCATTTGAATAGAGCTAACTAGACCCTAGAGGTAAAATTTGAGTTGGTATATGGCAAGATAATTCTTTGCCAAAAGCACATAGTTAGAGAAATACCATACCATATCATAAGCTTTTTGGAATCCAGCAGGCAAATCCATCATTATCCTCTACCATTCATTTAACACTCCATCTACGAATTTATGACCAAAAAGCTGATAAAAGGCACAAAATTATTACTGCATCAGAACATACTAATATTAACAACACTCACAAACATCTTAAAAATAAAATATAAATAAATAAAAATAAAAACAACACCCAAAAAACATTTAATCTACTAAAGAGCATATTTAAGAATTATAACCTCCTCAAGAAATTTCTGTCTCCTAAATAGGCCTCCGCCATCCCCTTCATCGCCATCATCAAAGTCATCAAAGTAATCATCTTCATCACCATCGACATCACCACCACCATGATTTATTTTCTTTCCAATATCTCCACCACCTCCCCCAATTGCAGTTTGGAATTCCAAAAGTATTAGTCACGTTGCCCAAGACAATGAACAATTCACATCATAATATGTTTAAACCAAATTGAAGCAATAACTTTCAGTTAATTGGTTAAAGGAATGCAAAACCTCAAATTTGAGTACTTAGACCTAGATCAGCACCCAAGTCACAAATAAAAGATCAAATTTATAAATATGTTGGTTCCCCCTAAAATAATATCTACATTCCTCAGAATGCTAAGAGACAAATCCTAGGTAGAATTTAATCTTTTATGGTGTTTCCCTGGAAAAAAGAAACACAAAGGAAAACATATTAGGAATTGAAATCTATAATTGCAGCAAACCTTAATTAGAAACCCCCAAATCCCAAAATTAATAACAACCCCCTAATCGAAAATCTAGTAATTTTCCCAGTGTCCTTGTTTGTTTTCTCAATTTCCTACAAACATTTGAGCCTCAAAGTTATTTTGGAAGCAAAAACCACAAATTATTCATAAGCAAGTAGATTAGGACAACAACAACTAAATAGGAAGAGAGTAGTGAAGATTGAGGATTCAAGGTGATTTTACCAACGATCTGATACGTACCCCGGTGAAACTTTTGAGAAAAACAAGCCAAAGGGTTTTGTTTTCAGCGGTGGGGAAACCAATAGTGATGGTTCCAGAAAATTCTCTTTTAAGCTATTGGGTTACGGTTCCGACGAACTCTGTTCTCTTTCCTTTTGATTGCAATTTACTGATTTAAGCGGTTTGTTTTCTTTTATACTGAAGGCTATCAAAAGGTGTTTCAACACTGCCAAACAGATCAAAAGGTGTTTTCCAAATCAAAACCGGTTTTCCAAATCAAACCCCCCCCCCCCCAAAAAAAAAGTTATGAACGTAGATGTTAGAAAACAGTGAAAGGCTTAGTGATGTCAAAATAAATCAAAAAATTAAGAAAACAAACATTTTCATGGAGAACCCAAAAGCCTTAAACAAAAAGGAATTAAAACCAAAATCAAATCTAAACTTTTCCGACAAAAAAAATCAATAAAAAGTAATATTTCATACCCAAATCTAAAAAAATAGAGAAAAACGTACCGAAGCCGGTTCCGACGATCTGATGGTGGCAGATATATAGCCTAACAGTGTTGATGCCCATAGATTTTTCTTTCTGCTTGCACCAGTGCTCTAAGTCTGGCGAGGGAATGGAGAACTCTCTCTACCTCTCTATTTCTCTATCTCTCTTTTCTCTCTCTCTCCTTTATCTGTGAAGCAATCTTTCTTTTCTTTTCTTTTTTTGTGTTTTAAGCAATTAGTTTCTTTTTATACCAAGAGGCTCCCAAATAGTGTTTTAACAAAGTGAATCATTTTTTTTTCTTTTTTTCCAAACGCATCGTGCGGGATGACTGAAATAGAAGGTGTAAGAAGATTATGGAAACTGGTTAATTAGGTAGATTACAAGGAACATATAAAAGACAACATGGAAATGTGGAATAGAGCACAACACAAGATACAACAAACTGAGGATAATAATTAGATTCAACAACTTTTTTACATTAGACATAAGAAACACTGAAATACATTTTACAACAAGAGCTTTCTTTTCTTTTTCTTCACTCTCTCTTGCCTCTTCAAAATTTAAAGAGTCCTATTTATAGACCTCAGAGCTTGCAGATAATGTACAATATACATATCAGGACAAGTAGGGGCTGTCCTTATGGATTTACAAGTGTCCAGAGCATAGTGGCATGGCTGGATTTGCATCTTCCTCCGAATAAGCTTGCCATGGGATAAGAACAATAATAGAGACCTTGAGTGCTGGGCTAGCGAATAGGTGTCAAGTGAGGTAGGGGGCATATCTGCATTGGTGATCTTATTCAAGCATCTTTCTGACGTTTCTAGGACTTTCAACCGTCTTTTTTTTTTTTTTTTTTTTTTTAAGATATCTAGTCCTATCCATCTCTTCTTTGGAACCATTCTTCATCAACATCTTCATCAGGACCATGATTATGATATTGCGGATCATCATATCCAATAAGAGGATTTGGCATTTCCCAATGATCTTCATGTGGCCATTGTTGCTTACAAACATTCGAGCTAGTTTGAATTATTTCAGGGAAAATACCCTTATTAAGGGATTCTGCCATGATAAGAGCATGATAACAAGATACCCAAGAGACATTCAAATGTGTGTGGAGAGTTTCATCTGAATTGGTGACCCAATACATCTCAGCAGGGTGGAAAATTCCTTATGCTCGAATATTATTTTTAGAATGAAGTTTGGCAACGAAACATGCTGAAGTGACTTTGTGGCCAAATTTGGGGTGTTCTGTTTTAGGATACTTTATCCATTCACCATCATAAGCATCATTTTTCAAGATTTCATACCATAAATCATGAAAATATTTATTTCCCTGAGGGAAAATATAGTTGTAAAACTCTAGTTCAAAATGAAGACACAAGTAATATTCATTGACTAAGTACCGCATATAGAGGTAATGTGCAACTGTCCAATTGGTTATCCAAAATGCAAAAGGGGTTTTCCATGGTTGGTCTATATCAGGGAAGATAGCAAGGAAGTGGCACTAGTGCTTTTTAAGGTAATCATGGAGGGTTTTAATAATTCTTTTGGCTCTGGCTTCAAGGGTCAAAGTCTTGATTTGGTCTTTTACTTCCGAGGGAAGGTTTTCTATCATATTAAGGATATCATCAAGGTCGGCAGAGGAAGAGCCTGAGGATGAGGATGGGTCTGTAATAGGATATACACATAAAGGTGGAGGGATAATTGTGGTATTAAGGACTGGAGGTTTCCTGGAAAGGTAATCAGTGATAAGGTTATCCTTACCTTTAATGTGCTTGACTTGAAAAGACCATTGTGATAACCAATTTGACCATTTGAGTAGCTGAGGATGTGGGAGCATTTTCCTTTTGAACTGGAGCATCTTGAGAAAGGAAGACATGTTCATTTCTACCAAGAAATTATGTCCAAGAAGATGGAACTGGAATTTTTCAATTCCATGCTTGACTGCAAGAATTTCTTTGAAAGTAGAATGGTAATGAAGTTCTGAGGGCTTGAATGCACAACTTTTGTAGCCACAAATATTCCTTTTGCCATCAATTTCTTCAAAAAGAGCTGCTGCCCAATATTCATCACTTGCATTTGTCTGCAAGATCCGTTTGCCTAGTCCTCGAATCTATAAGGGAGGAAGTTTTTCTGATAACCTTTTCAATTGTTGGACCGCTTCTGTGTGAGTAGAGTTCCATTCTGTGGGAGATTTCTTCAACAATTGAGCCAAACAGTTCCTGTATCTGGAAGACTTTTGGAATGAAATCCGACATGTAATTTACAATTCCAAGGAACTGTTGTATTTGCTCGGTGTTTGTGAGCTTGTCTGGAAATTCACCCAAAGAGGACGCTATGTGAGGCTGCAAGGTATACTTTCCATCTGAAATATTTACTCCCAAAAAGTCTACAGAAGATTGTCCTATGACCATTTTCTTCTCTGAAAGCATTATTCCTTGGGATTTCACTAAATTATAAAATTCAGTGAGCAACTTGGCATGGGATTCTTCATCTTTTGAGAACAAAAGGATATCATCCACATAGATTAATGCATTGGCTAAAAGTGGCTGGAACAACGTTACCATTGCTTTTTGGAATTGGGATGGAGCATTTTTAAGACCAAAAGGCATAACAGTCCATTGGTAATGGTGGTCTGGGATGCAAAAAGTCGTCTTGTATCCTTCTCCTGGATGGATGCCTAGATGTCAAAATCCTAATTTAAGATCAAACTTTGAAAATACTTTTGCATTTGAAAGATGCTGGAAAAGGGCAATCTTGTTTGGCAAGGGAAATTTGTCATCTGCAAGAAAGTGATTAAGATCCTGGTAATTGATTACCAATCTGAGTTTGTCTCAAACTTGCTCAGCATGCTTATTGACATAGAAAGCTTCACATGCCCAATGAGAAGTTGTAGGTTCAATAAGGCCCTCGAATAGGAGAGTAGATAGTTCCTGAGTGGCCAGGGCTAAATGTTCTGGATTCATCCCTCTGTGACTGGCTTTTATGGGGTTGACATCTTCATTTTTCTTGAATGGAAGGTATATGAAAAATTTTGGGTTTTTCCATAAAGGATTTGGATTTTTAAGGAGGAATTCAGAATAGCTATTTGCACAATAATGACTAATAATCTGGAGTTTTAAAAAGTCAAAGGGGTCCACGGTAAACAAGTAGGGTACTTGGGTCCAAGTAAAAAGGTGTTGTTTGTGCATGAGCCCTTTTGAAGACCATTTAAGACTTAGTATTTGATGAAGGAGATCAAATCCGATGAGAAGGTCTCTGCCTGTAAGAGGGGATCCAAGGACTTGGTGTTTAATGGTTAAGGTTGGAAAGATTCTGATGAGGATAGGCCTACTTTTTAGGGTTATCAGGTATGTTTCTCCATTGGCTGCTCTAAACATCTGGTGATGGGGTAGCCAAAATTCCTAAGGTAAAATTCTGGAATGAAGGATTGTTGCTGCTACTCCTGTATCAAATAAGGCTATCACCGGAATAGGTCTAGAGTAGGTATCAAGGAGAAGGTGCACTTGGGCTATAGGAGTTGGGTTGGTCAAGGGAGCTATTATTGGTTGGGATGTGTAAATGGTTTGGATTTCTAGTCTGAATCATATTCACTGTCTGGTTCTGAGTCTTCTTCCGAGGTCGAATAAGCCATAACTGCCAAGGCTTGAGGGGAGTAATCATCATCCAAGGAAAAGAGTGACTCCACATCCAAGAAAGGAATATCATCTGCATGAATATGGGCTTGTTCAAGGAGCTTTGCTGCTTTTTCCTTTTTCGGGCAATTTTTAGCAAAATGACCTGGTCTTCTACATACAAAGCAAGCTTTCGAAGTTTTTCCTTTAAACTGCTTCCTTCTAAGAAACTTCCATTTTTTCTTTCTGAAAGTTTTTTTCTTTTTTTCTGCATAATGTCTCTTCTTTCCAAAATATTTTTTAAAATGATATCTTTTTTTCTGTGGACAGGCACAATTTTTCTCATAGCACTTTATCTGCAAATCTTTTCTCCTGCAATAGTCTTTGAATTTGCTATGAACCTTGTCAATTTCGAAAAGAAATTTCCTCTAATTGCAGAGCTCTTCCAAGGCAATAAGCACATGTTGATAAATTTCTCCCAAAGAGGCTTGTTGTAGAGTTATTTTTTGGAGATTCATCATGCGAAGAGTTTCATCTCCCAATGGTTCTGGAAGGGAGTCGAGAAAAGTATGCTTGGCATTAACGTCATCCATACCATTAAAAGAATAATATCTTCTTGACATTCTATCAAAATGCTTTTCCAAATCTTTCCTTTCAAATGAGCAACATTTCATCAAAAGGAATTCTTCTCATGCTACCTCCGTGTAATGAGTTACAGAGCCAAGAAATTCATTATGAACAATTGTGAAAAAATCTTCCAACGTGTTGCATTGGGCTGCTTGTCTTTGTCTGTATTCTCCTAGATTGATCCACCATTCTCTTAACCTTCCTGTAATCCTTACCACAAATTTAGCAATTATCTGGGGCACAATGGCATTCGGGGCTTGAAGTTCAGCAATACACCAGGAATACATGCTAAAGATCTCACCATGCCATCTGGAAGGAGGAGCATTATCAAGGGTAAACAAATGTTTTGAATCTGTAGTTGGCGAATATGCCAACCTTGTTTGGTATTCTGGGATAAATGGTGGTGGGGGAAAAATTGGTGGCGGTGGGGATGGAGGGTTTTTAGGGCGAAGAACATCATCTTCCTCTTCTACTTTTGGTTCATTGTTTGCCATGAACACCTCTTCTAGGCCAAGGTCAGACAAGTCTAGGTCAGAATCCTCAATTACTGGAAGCACGAAAGGTTCTCTAGAGTCATTAAGGGTGAGGGTTTTAAGGAATGACGAAATTGGGTTTGGGGGGTCAGGGTCCACAATCAACATGTTCATATTTTGAGGTCTTGAAGAAGCACCAATAGTTGGGTCTAGAAGTTGGTATACTAGTTCTTTATCCTTTTTCATGGAAGGAGAGTCATTTTGGGGTTTAACTTGTGATTCTGGTTGAGGTGGAATTGGATGTATAATACTGGGGAGAATTCCACTTGGCCTAAAGGGATTATGATTAGGATGTGTCATGACTAATGGTTGTAGATTTTGAGAAGTTTGTGAAAACGGTGAGGTCAAAGGCATGGCGAGGTCTTTATACAATAATTGTCGAGGCTGGTAAGGCATATGGACATGCATTGGAAGGGCCTAAGTAGCTTCTTTCTGTGATCCTTCCATAGATTGGAGTTGTAGCAGCAACTGCTTTTTCTCTTTTTCTTTTTGTCCAATAAGAGGAAAGGAGACAGACAAGTCCTTGACTGTAGAAGTAATAATTGCCAACTCTTGTTCAACTGCCTTGATTTTCTTCTTCAAATCTTCAATAAGAGAATTGGAAGATGAAAAAGTATGATTAACTGCTTCAACCATCCTTTGCTAGTTATCCAAGATTTTTGAAAGGACTTTGTTTTGTGCTATAGCATTCTCCGCTTGCCAGTTTAAAGCTGCTTATGCCGAAGAGACCTATTTTTTGGTACCATCTGAATTAGTTCCAACAAGATTCCTTATTTTCCAGACATGTTTGGTATTGGTTTGAGGGTGGTCAAAATTTTCTAATGGAGGAAATTTCTGGGAATAGGATGGGGAAGCTTGGTCAAACATGTAACAGGGGGAAAATTCTGATATCTGAGTTGATTTAGTGGGAAGAGGTTGACATTTTAAAGTTTGGGGAAGGACTTTCTGATAGTATGGGATTAATGGAGGTTTCTGGTTTTGGTTATGATCTTCTTTGCATGAAGAGGGAGAGGTTTGTTTCTTGGTTCTAGGATAAAGGACATAATAATCAAACCTTCCAGTGGGCTCTCCTAGAAGGTCAACTTCTAGATCTCCTGCTTCATATCTTTCTTTGAGCTTTTGCTGGGAGGATTTTTTCTTTCTCTTGGAATAATCTTCTTCAAAGCCTTCTTCTTTCTGGTAGTCAACACAATCACAAACGTCCCACCATATGTGACTGGAGGGTGATTTCCCTTCATAACAAGGCTTTCCATCTTCTCGAAATGCTTTGATTTGAAGTCCATCTTCACGGACATAGGATACTGGTTGGAGCATAGCAATTTGAGTTGGGAAAACTATGACATCCTTCTTCTCTGATGGTACCATCAAGAATTTTGTTTCTACTTCACCATTTGCTTTTCTAATAAAGAGAGGGTCTTTTGACTGGATTGGTTTAGTTGCTTGATGAAGCATCTCATATTTCGTAATCCATGATTCTGGGAAAAGAGACATCATCTGGTCTTTGTTGAGTTGTCTTGGGACAAAGGTACACATGGGTCTCATTCCCAGATCAACTTGAATCAGCAACGCATCATTGGATTGGGCTATGTCTGGAACTGCCATGTCAAAAGCATGATTCTGAAGTCTATAAGCTAGCTGATAGTGAAGTGTGGCAGCAAATGTATCCTACACCCGAGAAGCTCCTATAATTTGGACTTGTACTCTAAGAGCATCACAAAGATGGGGGTCCTTCAGAGACATGTTAAAGTTAGGAAAAAGGGTAACAAAAATTGTTCCCGCATTTAAGGTGGTTTAGACCATCCCTATGACAGCATTTTGATATTCCAAAAATCTGGAGTCAAGAAGTGAAATTCTAGAGACCACAAGGAGTCCCTTTCTTCCATGAAAAGTTAATGCCAACCTTACTGCTCCAAAGTAGAGGTGTGTGTATCCCTGTTTCTGCCATGGAATTACAAACTCTCTAGGAAGTGCAAGGGTAATGAAATTTTTTGTTTCACTGGCTGGAATATTATACTGGTCAAACTTAGAAGCTTGGACATATTCTTTAACAGTGGAAGACTGAGAAGGACCTAACAATTTTTTTATGGATTTTTTGAAAAAGACTTGAGGTTTATTAAACACAGTATAAGGATTTACAATAGGAAAGTCAGTAATAGGGATTTTACTATCTTTAGGTACATGGGAAATTTCATACAAATAGTCTAACCTATTAGTAGTAGACTTGCGAAGAGAAAGGTCAAAAGTAGGCTTAGTGGTATCAATTACTTCCGAAGATGAACTTGCCATGATAGTTTCCTTTAAAAAGAACTATTTACCAAAGACCTATCAGGACTAAAACACCAACTCCAGGCTTAAACGTCCACAAAGAGACTATGGCAAATAGGATTCTCTAAAGACTTTAAGAACAAACTCCTCAGTGTTTTACTTGATTATCAAGTCCAGTGTTCTGGTGTGATTAATACCGAGGATCCACGTAGTGTGGCAACTGCAAACCACAGAGCATACTAATCAGGACAATAATCAAAGTATACTAATCAAAGGAAGGGGAAACCAATGACATGGCTCTGATACCAACTACTATCCTAAGGGAAGGGAAGAGACCGAAAACAGAGGGATGACTGAAATAGAGGGTGTAAGAAGATTATGGAAATTGGTTAATTAGGTAGATTACTAGGAACATATAAAAGACAAAGTGCTATGAGAAAAATTGTGCCTGTCCACAGAAAAAAAAGATATCATTTCAAAAAATATTTTGAAAAGAAGAGACATTATGCGAAAAAAAAGAAAAAAAAAACTTTCAGAAAGAAAAAATGGAAGTTTCTTAGAAGGAAGCAGTTTAAAAGGAAAAACTTCGAAAGCTTGCTTTGTATGTAGAAGACCAGGTCATTTTGCTAAAAATTGCCCGAAAAAGGAAAAAGCAGCAAAGCTCCTTGAATAAGCCCAGATTCATGCAGATGATATTCCTTTCTCGGATGTGGAGTCACTCTTTTCCTTGGATGATGATTACTCCCCTCAAGCCTTGGCAGTTATGGCTTATTCTACCTCGAAAGAAGACTCAGAACCTGATAGTGAACATGATTTAGACCTAGAAATCCAAACCATTTACACATCCCAACCAATAATAGCTCCCTTGACCAACCCAACTCCTATAGCCCAAGTGCACCTTCTCCTTGATACCTACTCTAGACCTATTCCGGTGATAGCCTTATTTGATACAGGAGCAGCAGCAACAATCCTTCATCCCAGAATTTTACCTCAGGAATTTTGGCTACCCCATCACCAGATGTTTAGAGCAGCCAATGGAGAAACATTCCTTATAACCCTAAAAAGTAAGCCTATCCTCATTAGAATCTTTCCAACCTTAACCACTAAACACCAAGTCCTTGGATCCCCTCTTACAAACAGAGACCTTCTCATCGAATTTGATCTCTTTCATCAAATACAAAGTCTTAGATGGTCTTCAAAAGGGCTCATGCACAAACAACACCTTTTTACTTGGACCCAAGTACCCCACTTGTTTACCGTGGACCCCTTTAACTCTTTAAAACTCCAGATTTTCAGTGACTGCTTTGCAAATAGCCATTTTGAATTCCTCCTTAAAAATCCAAATCCTTTGTGGAAAAACCCAAAATTTTTCATATACCTTCCATTCAAGAAAAATGAAGATGTCAACCCCACAAAAGCCAGTCACAGAGGGATAAATCCAGAACATTTAGCCCTGGCCACTCAGGAACTATCTACTCTCCTATCTAAGGGCCTTATTGAACCTACAACTTCTCCTTGGGCATGTGAAGCTTTCTATGTCAATAAGCATGCTAAGCAAGTTCGAGGCAAACTCAGATTGGTAATCAATTACCGGGATCTTAATCACTTTCTTGCAGATGACAAATTTCCCTTGCCAAACAAGAGTGCCCTTTTCCAGCATCTTTCCAATGCAAAAGTATTTTTAAAGTTTGATCTTAAAGCAGGATTTTGGCAGCTAGGCATCCATCCATGAGAAAGATACAAGACGGCTTTTTGCATCCCAGACCACCATTACCAATGGACTGTTATGCCTTTTAGTCTTAAAAATGCTCCATCCCAATTCCAAAAAGTAATGGTAACATTGTTCCAGCCACTTTTAGCCAATGCATTAATCTATGTGGATGATATCCTTTCACTCTCAAAAGATGAAGAATCCCATGCCAAGTTGCTTACTAAATTTTATAATTTAGTGAAATCCCAAGGAATAATGCTTTCAGAGAAGAAAATGGTCATAGGATAGTCTTCTATAGACTTTTTGGGAGTAAATATTTCAGATGGAAAGTATACCCTGCAGCCCACATAGCGTCCTCTTTGGGTGAATTTCCAGACAAGCTCACAAACACCAAGCAAATACAACAGTTCCTTGGAATTGTAAATTACATGTCGGACTTCATTCCAAAAGTCTCCAGATGCAGGAACCATTTGGCTCAGATGTTGAAGAAATCTCCCCCAAAATGGAACTCTACTCACACAGAAGCGGTCCAACAATTGAAAAGGTTATCAGAAAAACTTCCTCCCTTACAGATTCCAGGACCAGGCAAACGGATCTTGCAGATAGATGCAAGTGATGAATATTGGGCAGCAGCTCTTTTTGAAGAAATTAATGGCAAAAGGAATATTTGTGGCTACAAAAGTGGTGCATTCAAGCCCTCAGAACTTCATTACCATTCTACTTTCAAAGAAATTCTTGCAGTCAAACATGGAAATGTGGAATAGAGCACAACACAAGATACAACAAACTGGGGAATATTATTAGATTCAACAACCTTTTTACATTAGACATAAGAAACACTAAAATACATTTTACAACAAGAGCTTTCTTTTCTTTTTCTTCACTCTCTCTTGCCTTTTCAGAATTACAAGAGTCTTATTTATAAACCTCAGAGCTTGCAGATAATGTACAATATACATATCAGGACAAGTAGGGGCTGTCCTTATGGATTTACAAGTGTCCAAAGCATAGTGGCATGGCTGGATTTGCATCTTCCTCCGGATAAGCTTGCCATGGGATAAGAACAATAATAGAGACCTTGAGTGCTGGGCTGGCGAACAGGTGTCAAGTGAGGTAGGGGGCATATCTGCATTGGTGATCTTATTCAAGCAATTTTTCTGACAGGATTCAAATTGAAGTTTTTTATGCAACTGACAAAACAAATTTTGTGATATTTGATTAAGATGCCAAGAAAATCCTAAATAAATCTACAAGAGATCTTGCTAAAAAATAAACAGAGGTAGAACTTATTTAAATTATTGTAAAACTATTGATATTGGAGAAGGAATCCCACGTGATTTGAAAAAAAAAAAAGTGGATTTTCCTACTTCATTTGAATGAATTCAATCTAAATGATGGTTTTGAAAATTACATTGTTTCTAAGATTTTTAATACACCTTCAAATGACAAAAAGGTATGGAAGAAAAATATATATATACACAATCCAATATGCTATATAAATTCTTTGTGCCGCACTATTCCAAAATTAATAAAAATAAAAAATAAAAACATTTACAAAAAACTGTCACATCATTGAAATTTAACATAAATGGAAATACCTACGAAAAATCTTAGCGACAAAGTCTGAACTTTGTAAGATCCAATCAAGAATCTCCCGATGCCAATTCATTAGTGATTAACACAAATGATGCAACAAAAGGAAAAAGTGATGAAAGCTCAAAAATTGAACAAATATGGACAGACTAAACTTCAAACGTTGAAGATGGAGAAACTAATGATGATAACAAGCATCACCATACCGCAATAACAAAGCATTGAAGAAACAAAAAAAAATTCATAATGAAGCTTTTTATTACGTCACATAATAAAAATCAATAACATAGAATGAATTAATTTGCTTTTATCAACTTTTATTATACAATATTACTCCAAAGTTGTTTTAATTATTGCTCATTACTTGAACAAAATAATTATAATAGGTATATGTGTGCAATTTATAATTGTTACTTTTTATGATGAACTCATTACTAACAAATTTTTATAATAAATATGCTATAATATATGTATAATATTTTCCAAAAAAAAATGTACTTAAAACATTATAACGTTATTCGTGCATCACACTGGCAACTTACTAGTTGCATTTAATTCAAAAGGGGTGGCAATAGGTCATGGTAATCAACGCTAACATGATGGTGCAAAGAATTTCTTTCAATTAGGAACGAAACCAAGATTTCAAGTTAGGAGAGCGCCAATTAACAATTTATTGACAAAGATAAAAACATAAAATCATTGTTTGTAATATATTACAAAGCAATCAATCTGCTAACAAAAACAAAGATACAAAACATCATTGTTTCTTATTTCATTAGAGCATTCACATTAGTTCGTGAAAAAATTCATGTCTTGTTTAGTATAAGCACCTACTTTTTCTATTTTTACAAACTCACTTTTCAAAACACTCCACATCATATTTTACATTACATTTCATTAAAACTAATCGCTAACCCTTGCGATGCACGGGAAAGCTATTGTGTACGAAGATTTAAACAATTCTTTATTTCTTCATCTTTGATTTCACATTAGGATTCCTATCCTTGATATGAAAAATTAAATTATGAAATGGAAAATATAAATCAAACTTAAATTAAAATTAAAATTAGGATTTCAATCCTTTACATCCTCAAATATCAATTTCCAATAAATTGAAAGACAACTTTAAAGTACTTTTTGTATCTTCTTCCTTTGTTGTTCTTACATTCATTTGAAGTACCACTAATATAAGCTTGTCAATAAAACATGTTGAGAAATGTATTACAACATGCAGAAGTTAGATATCAAATTTGTAATTTTGCTATATTAAAAAAATATGCACTTCTCAAGCTAAATTTTCTTGTCAGTTTCTATAACAGAGTCAAAAACTTTCTTAACTATGTAGAATACCCATCCAAACTTGAGATTATATTCATTTAATTATATTTGGAAAACAAATGTTTTTCCATTCAAATTTTCTACTTGCAAAGGTAGGTTATTGTCGTAATGATACCCATTGACAAAGCATAAAACAGAGCAAAAATAAAAGCCCCCTTTCACAATCATCAATCAATAATATTTAAAACTAATATAAATAATAATTCATAAAACATTCATTAAAAAAGAAATTTTATATTATTTACAATCCATATAAAATAATAGAATTTGTTAATGCAACTGGAATTGAATCTGATTCTTTTTTTTAAGATCAAATATAGAAAGAATCAATTTCTCAATATGCAGCTCTTGATCCTTTTTTTAAAAATTGATAAGTGCAACTCTTGATCTAGCTTATTGTTTAATGGGCGAAGACAAAGCAAATAGTTTAAAAAAAAATGCCTTTAGAAATATCATAGAAATGTGAATCCTTCTACACCCTGCAGCTCTTAATTAACTTATTAGCAAGTAACCTTTTTTTTTTTTTAAACAAAACTAAAGCATTCATAGATCCAAGATGGTATTTAACATCAAGAAAACTTCAAATTAAAAAACTTCCCAAATTGAAATACAAGAATTGCTACATCCTATAACACAGCCAACAAAAAATAAATTCCAATCGACATTGAGATTAGATTTTTTATACAATTTGTTAAGATATATGTATTGTGACATGTTGCTATTTTTGTTGTTTGTGTCTAATTAATAAAAATATATGATTGAGACCCAATTAATATCCATTGATGATTATATAATAATCATGTAGTTAGACTTCAACATTTTTATATTGTTAGAATTTTATTTTTGCTATCTATGTCTAATTATATAATAATTATTTTTATGTAATGTTTTAGAATTCAATGTAGTGTAATACTATATAATCATTATCAAGAACTTTTTCTTTCAAGAATAAAATAAGTGTATGACATGGTAAATGCTAGATGTTTGTCACATGACTCAAACATGTAGTCAATATTTTAACATGGCTATGATGTATTCAACATAGTGACCTTCAATGAATGGATATGTGATATAACAGTGAACACAAACATGGGCATTGGATTGCAACAAAAAATAGTGTTGTCCTTTTCATGTGGGTTAAAGTGAAAGGTAGTTTAAGTTATGATCACAAAATATCGGAAGTCTTTTGATGGTCTTAAGGGTTACTGTTAATTAAATGTTACTGCCTATTGTGGATACTTGGACATCTTTGTGATCGAGGTTCCCTCTCTTTTTTTGTGGGGGAGAGGGTGGATTTGGCAGAGGTGATTAAAGAACTGAAATATGTTTGATATTAATGATCAATTAATTGCTCTTTATATATAGGCTAACATATCTTCCTTTATCAGTGGTTACTTTTATATTCATCAAGGTATACAATAAGTTTTGACTGTTCAGCAATTTGCTCCTCTCATCTCATTTAGTTTCTACTTTGATAGGTTTAAGAAACTTCAAGGTTAAAATGAGTCACAAGAGTCATAGCCATAAGAGTTCTTAAAATTTATTTTGGGGTGATAGTCTTCTTAATCTAAAATAGGAAATATCATGAGAAGTTTGTGAATATCTTAATATTTGAATTTTGTTCTATTTAAAAATATTTTGTTTTATTATCTTTTACAGTACAAGATTTCATAACTTTTTGGGGGATGTGGCATATCCTTTTCTAATGGATATTCTCTTTCTCTGTCTCAGCTAAAAACTACCAAATTCTTGTATGGGTGTGCAATGAATACTGTTAGGTTCTAAATACTTAGGTTTTTATGTATTTAGAACTCTAATTTGTATTGTTGGCAAACCATGATCAAAAAAATGTATTTAGTTTGTTTTAGACTTGCTCAAAGTTGGTTTATTGTTGTAAAGTTGGATTAAATTATTGTAGGATTAAAAAAAAACTGTTTCAGCCTTCTTCGATCGATCGAAGCTTAGGCTCGATCAATCGAAAATCGGGTCTAACGTTTTTTTCCTGCAGATTTCCAACTCAGCCCTATGTTATTTAAAACATTTTGGGTTTCTAATTTGTCCTAGGTATAAAAGGCAAACCCTAGCCACGTTTTGGTGTTGCTCACATTGCGGTTTGTGTGAATCTCTTGTGAGATCTTTGAGGAGCTTTCCTTCACATAAACTTAGGGTTTTCAAGTAGAAGAAGTTTTCTACACCTTGATGATCAATCCAGTTGCTGCCATTGAAGCCTAAAGAAACACAAGCGAGTGTGCTTCTATTTGGTGGTGAATCCAAGAAAGAAAGAGTCCGTGGATTTGGAGCTTGCACATGATCGTGTCAGTAAGTTCTACTGGTGGGTAGCAATAAGAAGTCAAGCGTGGGGGCTTGTAAGTCTTATTGTATGAACTTCGATTCTTTCAAGATAGTGGATTTGAGTTTACCTTGAGGATAGCTAGGTTAAATCCTGCCCAGGTTTTTACTGGTTTGGTTTCCTAGATGATCACATCTTGTGTCTTTTATATTTCCGCTGCTTTACATTATATGATTGTTTGATTGTGTTAACCTAGATTTAATTAATTTGACTAAGTAACAACTTGGCTAATTTCCTAGGTTAATTCAATTGTGGTTTTAAGGGGTCTAAAAACTAACAAATACCTTAATACTGAAAGTTGATTGGCTAACTAATTCAATTGCAACAGGTTCTATTATACCACCTGAGAACTACAGCTCTTAATTAACTTATCACCAAGTAACCTTTTTTTTTTAACAAAACTTAATCATTCATATATCCAAGATGGTATTTAACATCAAGAAAACTTCAAATTAAAAAACTTCCCAAACTGAAATATAAGAATTGCTACATCTCATAACACAGCCAACAAAAAATAAACTCCAATCAACATTGAGATCAAATTCATACACAAAGAAGATATGCTACAATATTTGACATTGTAATAAACACACAGAAAATTGTTTTAGCTTTTAGTGATATATAGATGCTATTACTTTGTCAATTTTTTATTTATTATCCCAAATCATATCTCTCTTCATCAACCAAAAACCACAACCCTAAATCTAAAGAATTACTAAAATCTTCATTTGCCTATAGCAACTATGTAAATTTACATAATTACTATAGCACAAATGTTTTTTTTTTTTTTTAATAATGATACATAGAATGATGTGGTTATATTTTGAGGTTGATTGAGCAAATTTGGGATTTTGTGCTATTTTACAACAACTAATGAATACTCTTACAATGAAATCAATGTAAAAATTGTAAGGCATTAAGGACCAAGTTTTAGGGAATATGGGCCCAAATAGAAAGTTATAAAGATTATACCAATTTTCTCTTTCTCTTGTTGATTGGAATTACAACATTGCCATCATCACACTATTTCCATCACTCAATTTCCATCACTCAGAAACACCTTTTTTTTTTTTTCCATTCTCACTCACCTATCACTCATTTTGTTGAGGTATGGGTGATGAGAACTAAAAATGAGAACTGAACCAAACATGCATCTTATGCATGGGACCCACCCAAAATGAGTAATGGGTAATGGAATTGAGCATTAGTTGATGGAAATTGCCTAAACCAAATAGGCTCTTGGTCAATGAGCTCAAGGAAGTATGGGATCAATCCAATGGCCGTGGCTAAGCACTTCTATCTGAGCTTCCTCCCAAAGACATGATCGGTGCAAAAGGTACATTGATTAGAGGGGTAAGCTAAAGTTGTTACCTTTGGACTAAGCACCCTTTGGGTTTAAAGTTGGCCAAGGGAGTTTGCTGGACTTAGGCCCCAGTGCCCTTGTTCAACATTAGACTTCAACCTTAACAATCCCTTTTTGACACTCTTCAATGTCACCTAAGCTTCCACTCTTCCGGAGCTTAATAGATGAGTGGGATCTTGACACATACACTACCAATTAGGCCCTCAGTTATAGTCACTATTCATGCTCTTTAAATACCCTTTTTCCAATCCTCATTTCTCTCCCCTTCTCTCTCATGTCCTTAGCATTCTCTCTTATTTTCCAATCTCACTTCAATAGTTGGTCTCTTGCTCTTCAATCTTGTAAATATCATACCAGCATTACTCACTAAACCTGAAACGTACTAGAGAATATACAAATCTATACCGACTTGTACTAGCAATAGCCACAATAACAAGATTTTTCAATTGTTTTGGTCAGTTTGATGATTCAATCGGTCTAAAAAAAAAATTCAAGAAAAAGGTCTTAAAACATGTTATTTGAGCAAAAACCTTAGGTTAAAGTACTTAGGCTAATATTTTGTCATCGGCCCTTAACTCGCTATATGTTTGTTTGGAGGTAAAATAGGATGGATGGAAAACTTTGGAGAGAAAATGGAAATAAAAACTTTTTGGAGTGTGTTTGGTTGGGTAGAGAGGAAGGAAAATAAATGGTAGGTCCCAGGTGTTTTCTCCCCGGGCCTACCAAAAAGTTTTCTCTCCAAAATGGAGAGAAAACTGAAGTGAAAAATTGGACATTATTTTTGGACAAAAATGCCCCTATGCAGTTGCACATGAGCTTGTCCACATTGATCTTCTTCATTTTTTTTTCTTTTCTCTTTTCTTTCCTTTGGATGTTGCCTCTTTTTCTTTTCTTTTTTCTTTTGATTTACAGGGCAGGCTTTGTACACGTCTAGTGCTCATATATATATATTTTGCTTTCTTTTATGTTTTTGTTAGGACATATGTGATTCCATGTTAGGAACATATGTCAATATGTTATGTAATTGGCTAATCCTTTGACAAAATGCACTTTACTTGTAATTGGGTAGATCTAGGATGTGTTTAATACTTCAAGGAACGAGGTTTCAAGTTCAAGTGTTAAAACCATGCAAGTTTGTCCAAGAAACAAGTGAAGAAGTGCTACATTTTGCATGTTAATTTGATTAATTAATAAACTTGGCTAATTAATCAATTAATTCATCACAAGGGGTCAATACATTCTTGGCCTATCAAGTGGTATCAGAATAGGCACACTCTGATTAGGTGTTAATCTTTGCTGTGTGATCCATTGACCCCTACTATCATGGATAGAGGACAGTCTCTTATTATACCTCTTTTATTTGATGGTATTAACTATGCATACTGGAAAGTACACATGAGAACTTTCTTGCAATCTTTAGATGAGAAAGTGTCGCAAGCTGTGGAAATAGGCTGGACCAAGCCTACAAAAGTGCCGACCAACTGGGATGATGCTAAGATCAAGGCGGCAAACCTCAACAGCAAGCATTGAATGCTTTATTAAGTGCAATCACGAATGAGGAGTTCAAGAAGATATCCTCTACTGAAACTGCTAAGGAAGCATGGACCATTCTCTAGACAACCTATGAAGGAACCAAGGCTGTCAAGGATTCAAAACTTCAGAGGCTTACTACGAGCTTTGAAGAGATCAAGATGGAGGAGGATGAGTCATTCGATGAGTTCTATGCCAAGCTCAAGAACATAGTGAACTCAGCTTTTAATCTTAGGAAAACCATTCCTGAACCCAAGATTGTGAGGAAGGTGCTTAGATCTCTACCCAAGAGATTTCATGCCAAGATCACCGCAATTGAGGAATCAAAGGATATTGAAAAAATTCCTTTGACAAAGTTGGTTGGCAATCTACAGACCTATGAGTTGGGTTTGACAAGGATCGGGAAATCAAGCAAGAGCAAGAGCATGGCATTGAAGGCCAAAAGCAGTGATACTGATGAGTCTTCAGGCGATAAAGATTCTAAAATGAAGTCCTACATTACAAGGAAATTCAAGAAGTTCATGAAAAATGCCAATGGGAAGGGCTTCGATAAGGACCGTAGGCAATCTAGTTCCTCACAATTCAAGAGCCAAGATAAAGGGAAGAAGGATGCTAGGGATGGCGATCAGTACACTGTTCCCTCAAGACTAAAGTGCTTTGGGTGTCAAGGCTTCGGTCACATGAAACAAGAATGCCCTACTTATCTCAAGACCATCGGAAAAGGCAAGGCACTTGCTGCTACCCTAAGCGACATCAAGCCTGAGGATGACTCCAATAATGAGGATGATGGAATTCTAAATGCTTTCACTGCCACCGTAAATCCTACTTAAGGGATTGTTGAAGATGTGGATGAAGAAGAGGACTTGGTGGAGTCTAAATTTGAGAAGATGGATGAACAAGATGACATCTACACAGCCTATGCAAAGTTATACAAGGTCTCCGAAAAGCATGAGAAGTTGTATAGATTGGCCACCAAGAAGCTTAGTGATGTGGAGCTTGAGCGAGAAGAAATCTCCACAAAGTTTGATGAAGCCAATCAGACTATTGGAGCACTGAGATTTAAGAATAATTTCTTGGCTGAGAAGACTAAGAAGCTTAAGGCAGAACTGTTCTAAGTCAGAACTCAGTTAGAAAGGACTACAAGTGCTAAGCTCAATGAGATTCTCAGTCTTCAGAAATCTGCATCCGATCGAACCAGTTTAGGATATGATTTCTCTTCTTCTAGTATTACTTCTACTAGTACTACTATTTTTGTTTCTCCTACTGATAATATTGAAACTGAGAACAATGATATTAAAAATAAATTAGCTAGTGAGAAAATAGACAAGAGTAAATCTATCTTAGGAGCACCCCCTAAACTTGATAAGAAAGAGATTAAGAACCCTAGGGCTAAGAAGGGAAATACTCAAAAGCCAAAACAGAAAAAGCAGCATTTTTGTCATTACTATGGCGCAATTGGACATACTTGACCTAATTGTTATAAATGGTTAGCCACTCAACAAAGCAACAGCATGATCGCGTCAGGAAACCAGAATCAGTTTCCATCCTTCTTTGCTCCTCTTGGAGATCTTCTCAAAGCCCTCATGTTTCTTTCGAACTTGAGCAGTTTCAATTCTTCCCCCTCACCGCCGGATCAAGGGTTTTCTAAGTGGAAAAGTTCTTCCAAGGGGTGGAAGGAAAAGAGCTCCAAGTGATTATGTCACTTTTTCTCTCTCTCCGCTTCTTTTTTTTTTTTTTTTTTTTTTTTTTTTGCATTACTTGTGTGTTATGCTTTACTATTTTGAGTTAGTCTAGTTTTATACATTGCTTTGTTTAACTTGTTTTTGTTTGTTTTCTTTTCAGTTTTGGTTTATTTTGTTTTTCATATAAAAATTTAAAAAAAAATTAAAAAATCAGAAAAATAAAAAAAAAGTGTGTGTTTGTGTACATCGGTACTTGTGTACCTTAGATGGCCATTAAAACAAATTTTTCTAAACTTTGTATCTTTTGTAGCTTAGATAAGCATATCTATGCACAACTAAGTAAGTGAGCTTTATGGCTCGTGTTTGTGATGAGTAAGATTAAGTAATCTCTTGTACTTAACACTCGTATCACTCTTTTTGACAGGAAGGACTAGAAACTCCTAAGAGAAATGCATAAATAACCATCTCACCATTGTTGCCCGCCAATCATGAAATGATATTTGTATGCTTCGGCATAGTAAAAGTGGAATGTCAAATGCTTAACATAATTGGGTATTTCTTTTCTATCTCTTATATGTCCATGCATGGTTTGCTTAAAAGAAAAATATGCAAAGAAAAATAAAAAACAAAAAGAATCAAAATGCTTTATACATGATTGCAAGCGTGTATTCTAGCAGATGTGGGAGTTATAGGATGTACCTCGAAGGTGATAGTCCCCATCAAACAGTTATGATTGTGTGTGAGTTAAAGTGATTTTCTCATATCTCAAATCGTCATAACATGTAGACACTTATGCAATCTTGCGATGTTTTTCACACACAACACGCAATATTTTTTGCTACTTTTGATACATATGCAGGTACAATGTGATTTGGCCATCACAAGGAATACTTATGTAAATGTATGCTCACTAAACTGTCTTAACTTGTTTTTTGAAATATAAAATTGGTTAGACTTGTTTAGTATGTGTGTGTGTTTTTTTTGGATCTAAATGCTTGACATTTTTCTTGTTGAGAGATGATTTTGAGAGCTTAAAATGTTGTTTGGATCTTTGGTTGTATAACATGCTTGATTGCATTCATATCTGTGTTTTTCTCTTCTTGAAAAACTATTTTAAGCTTCTTAACAGTTTCTGGACACCTTTCAACAGATTGCTATCTACCAAGCCCCTCTTTCTTCTTGTCTCAACAGAAGTTAACGTAATCTCGATCCATCGAGCTTTCTGGACTTTGTCTTGATAGCTTCTCGACAGATTCTCGATCCATTGAGAAACTTTCTGTCTACTCGATTGATGCTCGATAGCTGTTCGATCCATCAAGGTTGGCTTCTACTCAATAGCTGCTCAACAGCTTCTCAATCTGTTGATACCCTCTTGCATGCATTGTTTTTCACATGTTTTGCATCTTTCTATTATCTTGTCATCTGTAGCATCTTGTTTCATTACATTCATGCATTTATATGGATTCCTTATGCCCCCCTGATCATCTTTATGTTTCTTGGGTGAAGCTTTATAACTTTTTGTACCATTTTTCAATCATGACAAAAAGGGGGAGAATATGTGGTTTCTTTTTAAGATTCTACATGTTAAGGGGAGAAATACATGCCTTTGTAAGAGGGAAATGTGTTTTATCTTGTTAGGGGGAGTGCTTACTTCCTTCTTCTTGTACACTGGTCTTGTGATCATGTTTACATACATTGTGCTTATCTTTGATATATATATATATATATATATATGATGATGTATGTCTTCTTCACCTACCTCTACATATGTTGCTTCTTTTCTCTCTTTATACACATGTTTCTTATTACTTGTATGCAATCTTATATTTCTGTTTCACACTAAAATGCCTTGATGAGTTTCGTTTAAAGTGTTTTAGAAATACAGGTTGTCAAAGTCTACTTGCCTTAAACTCTCTTCTTGCAAAGTTTTTCAAGAGTTTGTGTTAGGATAGATTTTATTGTATTAAACAAGTGAGTATGAGTTGAGTAATTTATGACTTCTTTCATATGTTCATTTTTTTGTTGTAGTTTTATTACGGATTGCCAAATGGGAATATTGTTAGGATATATGTGATTCAATGTTAGGAACATATGTCAATATTTTATGTAATTGGCTAATCCTTTGACAAAATGCACTTTACTTGTAATTTGGTAGATCTATGATGTATTTAATACTTCGAGGAATGAGGTTTTAAGTTCAAGTGTTAAAGCCATGCAAGTCTGTCCAAAAAACAAGTGAAGAAGTGTTGGATTTTAAAACTCGACAGCTAGCATCTATCGAGGTTTAAAAGCTATTTCAGCTCGTGGCTCGACAGCTAGCTCGATAGATGGCTATCTATCAAGGTTTATGAAACTCAATTTTTCAGAACTGATTTTCATCCAATTCGTGAGTATGTATTTATGCTTTCTTTTCTCACAACCCTAAACATATATAAGGATTATTTTAAGGGCCATCAAAGGTTGCGGAAGTGTGAAGAAAAGTTTTGTTCATGTAAATTGTGACCAAAGACAGAATTGACCCTAGTTCATCTTTCTCTTGAAGAAGCTACTGTGTTTGTACACCGCAGGGTTTTGTGACCGAAGAGCTTCTTGATCTTCATCATGTGATGAACTGAAAAACTTTGCAGCCAACATCCTTCTCAAGTTGGTGATTAAGCCACGTACTGGGATCCGTGCATCTATTGGTTAGTCACATACTGAGAGCCATGCACTGAACAGGAGAAATTATCACTACAGATCAAGTCCAATTGAGTATTGGGGTAAGGGTTCAACTGTAGGTTGGTATAAGGTACTGTGATTCCTTTACTTATAATTGCTTGTTTGATAATAGTGGATTCCCAGGAGTGGTGACCTTAAAATCATCCAATGGGGTTTTTGCTGTGTGGGTTTTTCCCATTCGTAAACAAATCATCGTGTTAATTTAATTTCCGCTGCAATTTAGTTAATTGGTAATTTGTTTATGCTGCCACGCATTTTGCATGTTAATTTGATTAATTAATAAACTTAGCTAATTAATCAATTAATTCATCACAAGGGGTAAATACATTCTTGGCCTATCAGTTTTTTTGTTTTTGTTTTTATTTATTTTTTTGTTTAGATGTGAATTTTGTTTTCTAGACATGATTTTTATTTTTTAATAAATTTAGGCGATTGATTTTTTTTTTTTTTTTTGGTTGTTTATCACTTTTTTGGTTTTAATTGGGCATCATTTTTTAACAAAGGTACATGCGTAAATTTATATAAACTCACTTTTTTCATCTTTCTACTTTTCCATTCTTAACCAAACAAAAATGAGGGAAATTAAAATCTTTTCTATCCTTCCACTTTTCCATCCTCCCACCATTTTCTATTCTCCCACTTTTCTACAGCTCTAACCAATTGGACCCTAAATAAGAAACTACAACCCCCATCTCCATATGTGGATTTTAAATGGTAAGTTTATAAACATATAAATAAGTAAATACATACATACATATACATACACACACACATATATATAAAGTTAAAATACAAAAAATTATATTTGGTCCTCTTAGATTAAAAACTAGCATTTCCAAATTGAAAGCTGGCCAAAAAATTAAATCAAATTAAATAATCACTTAACCTATATGTGTTTGGCATTACATTTCGTGTTTGATGTTTGGACTTAAAAGTAAAAAACTTGAGAGTTTGAGTTTTGAGTGATGTTGTATTTCATGTTTCCACTTAAAGGATCTTTTGAGTGCTTTGTTTTTTAATTAATAACACTAATTGATTTTTGGTATATATATATTGGATATATAAGGATAATAAAAATGATTTTCAACTTCATTTAATGTTATTTCCTTTATAAAATTGTTGCACTTCTAATTACCTTTGTATATTTATTGCAATTATGGTAACAATCATTTTCAATAATAAATTTTATTAAACTAGGCTTCACAAGAAAAGAGAATATAATTCTCTAATGGATTTTTTGATTTTGTGCATTGAAAATAAATTATTATGACATTTGGTCCAAAATCAATTATAAATGATTGTTATAACAGTAAACCAAAAAAAAAAGAGTCAAATTCCATTTTGATAAATCACAAATAATTAAGTAGTAATGTATTAAGAAAAAATCATTTTATATCTTTTCTTTTGTTTACATTTTGTTAATATTGAATATATGCCAATTTATTTTTCATATATTAATTAAGTTTGAATTTTAGTTTGTTTTATATTTTTGAATTATCATTTTTTTTTTACGCTTTAAATTTTAAAGGTCGAATCTTAATGCGATGACAAGTGTCATTCATCCAATGCAACGGGTCACATGTTCAAACCTAAGAATTAGCTTCTAAAAAATAGTACACTAATATTAACAGATATCCAAATATTTCATTCTTATGGATAAATCAAAATGGATTCCAATATACTATTGGAATAGTTGACAATAACACCAAAAGAAGCCAAGGTTACATTAAAGAAAATTATAAGTTCACAACAAATTTCACACTCATTTTCACAACTATTACTTGATATGTTTGTTTGTGAGTGGTGAAAAAAAAAGTAATTGGTCAATGTGAAAGTGACAAATCACAATCTGCCACATAGTATAGTTGTGAAAATAGGTGTGGAATTAGTTGTAGTCCTAAAATAAATACACTCTAGCATGATAAATCAAGTGTGCCTAGATGAATCTAATCCCACCATTGACCATTGTACTTCTTCCTCTTGACAACGTGATATTATATGTATCTACTCTTTCACATAGGAGTAGACCCCACACATGTGGGAGTGGAATCAGTGGATACATGTATCGGAAATGGTAGATTTTCTCATTCTTGATAATATGTGGGATCTATCTCATGTGAAATGATAGATACATATATTAGATACGTGATAGATTTTTTCTCCCTCTTGACTACACGTCTACGCCTCATTTTCCCTTATCAAGAAGGCATAGCCAAGGGACTAAAGGACCCTAATACAGTGCATCCAGTCGTCTTCCTGAATTTCTTCGGTATCCAAACCTATAGGCTTAATTCTTTGACTAGCTAGTAACCATCCTTAACACAATCCAAAATTAGATATGTGGCCTGTAGAGTTCTTGACTATGTCAAATGAGACAATGAAGTAGAAGAGTTTCAAAATTTCTTGGACCCATTTGAACTTTGATTGCCTCGTTGATTCAAATGGGAGGGATCTAGCAAATTGAACTTGTCTTTATGGTTGTCTTGTCTTCATCTATAAGCCTTGTCGGTACCACAGCTAGTCCTTTTCAGTTTTTTTTCACTTGATTTCTTTACGTATCAACCTCCTTTCTCTCTTGAAGATTTAAGTTCTCAAAAGAATCATACTTCAGCTCGATCTTCTAGATGCTGTAACAAAAACAAAATAATTATCATTGAGGTTACAAAGGTAAAAAAAAAATACCAAATAATTATGGAAAAAATTAACAGATTCCTTAAGGACGTTATAGTTTAGAAATTATTTTTATAAACTTTTTATGTGAAAAGAAAAATTCAAAAAAGTAACTAACTTTTTTTTACAACTTTTATGTTTCTCATAAAAGTGGCATTAATTCTTTTTTTTTAAATAGTCTATCAGCAAATGCCTAAAGGGCAAATATTAACTAAACCCAATAATTATTTTAGTAGGTTATATCCTACATAGGTTAGTCATTTTAGCTAACAAGGGCAAACTAGCTAGGCAGCTGTATAGTCTTCCTTATGGAGACAAAATCATAGGGACAATTCAAATATATGTATAGCAATATATTCTTCTCTCCTGTAAGCAAATGTTATTATGTCTAGTAAGCAAAGCTCGTCGAAAAATATCTCCATCTAAAATTTACAAAATTACCGGTATTTAGTTAGATTATCCAAAAGTATAAGAAAAATACTAAATATATTATAAATTTTACTATATGATATATTGATAATGATATGGTGGATTTTTAAAATATAATAAATAAATGTTTGAATTACTATTCTTTTTTAATACATCAATTTGTAAAAGTTATATAATTAATTTTATAATATATCCTGCTAGCTAGCATCATTTAAATTTAAAATAAAATGAATAGATTGAGAATAGAGCCCCAATTTCACATGTACTCATGAGTCATGAATATATAAGCCTTAGAGCATTCGCATTTGATATAGCAAATGCTATATGTAAGGGAATTTTAGCATTAATGCACCAAACAAGCCCAGCATTAGAACTTGGAAACACCAACTATTGCAAAAAAATTTGCAATAATGCTACAGTGCAATTCTACCTTTAGAATTGTACTATAGCACTATTCTTAAAAAAAAAAAAAAAAAAAAAAAAAAAAAAAACTAATATTTTATTCACTTTATCAATTCCTCTCTCTCTCTCTCTCTCTCTCTCTCTCTCTCTCTCTCTCCCCGGGTTTTGGGTTTTTGTTTTTATTTAGGTTTTATGATATATTATTTAAGTGTAAACATATTATTTTAATGTATTGTATTGTAAAATAAAGTTGGGATGCTGAGAGTATTGTAAAATTGTATATTATAATTAATAAAGTAACTTTTTGGGTGGTAAAATAGGATGGGATAGAATTTTGGAATGTGAATACTCTTACATAAGAGTAAGAAAGAAATTTGAATAAAAGGAAGGACCACGTTTGGTGTCGCACTTCTTTCTAGAGCTCCATTAAAATTAAAATGGACTTTTTCCCCTACCAATTTCTTATCCTATTTTATTTCTATATTATTATAATGTCATTTGTGAACGAAATTTAATGTTTGATCATTAACAATCTGATCATTTCGGATAATCAAAGCATATCCATGTTCTGATAAGTGTTTCCCAAACAAAAATAAACATTAACGACAACAAAGACATTTTCAGGTTCTGTTTGGTAATACAGATTACAGAATAATGTGGCCTGTCAAAAATAAAATAAAATTGGTTATGATGGAATTAACTCTCCGCAGTTATAATTAATCCTTAAATTCAATGTCATTAGAAATAAAATAACCATTTCTATTATTTTGTAGTTTACGATCTTTACTACCATGTCAACATCACTCTTACTCTCATAATTGGTGCTAGTGACTAGTTCGATACTTTGGAGGCAAATTAGCATCACCACAAAAAAAAAAAAAATTGACAGTATGCTTGATTATATTGGATAAAAGGTATTTAATAGTTTGAAAGGAAAAAGAAGTGAACAAGAAAGCAAATAGAAAATATATGATTCTAGAATCTCGAGGTGGAAAAGGTCCTTTTTTTTTTTGGTTGAGAAACAAGCCTTAGATAGTGGTTCTATATGGAGCCAGAGACGTCAGATAGTGGTTCAATGACAGGAGGAAAAGGTCCTTGGCTACGACGTAACTTTATAAAAAGCTAAATGCTCACATGATTTCAAACTAGACGACCCAATTAGTCCCTATTTTCTTCTCTTTAACAAGATGGCAATGGTAGAAGAGAAAGGCCCTGCAGATGAAAGAGAGGATTACACACAAGATGGGACTCTGGATCTCAAGGGTAGACCTGTTTTAAGATCAAAGACTGGGAGATGGAAAGCTTGTTATTTCATTGTAGGTAATGTATATAGCCTATGTTTTTTTACTTATTTGTTCCTTTTATCCTTCCATTAAGAGACTAATTCAGCTAGGCCAAACTTCAAAAGTTGCTGAATAAAGATTTTAACTCTTTCATATTTAAGATACCTAGCTAGCCAATAGCCATAGCCAATAAACTAAGAAACAGGATTACATAGACACATATTTTCAAAGAGAAACTATAACTCATATATAGATCGTAAACAAACACAACTGTTTTCATTTGAATTCTATTTCTATTAATATTTCTCATTCACTTAGAATAACATATCTTTCAAAAATTTCCTAGGATGCTTCACAATTTCACTATTTTTAATTTTATTATTATTTTTTTTTTTTTTTGTATATATATTTTTTTTAAAGGGTATGAAGTGTTTGAGAGGATGGCATATTATGGGATTTCATCAAATCTAGTGATATATCTAACAAATAAGCTCCATGAAGGCACTGTAAAGTCTGCAAACAATGTGACCAACTGGGCTGGTACTGTATGGTTGACACCCATTTTAGGTGCCTACATTGCAGATACTTATCTCGGCCGATATTGGACTTTCGTAATTGCATCGGGAATTTATCTCTTGGTAAAATCTCGAATCCGAAGTTATTAATATATTTATTTTTAATTTCTTTTTTTAATTTTGTTAAATAATGAAAGAGAGAAGAAAATAAAATAGGTGAAATTGATCATTTAAAAGACTCAATGTTAACATTTATTGCATGCATGATGCACCATGCACAATCGAACACGTATGTGATTATTGTTCAAAGAAATAAGAACCTCATGCTAGACCTAATAGTTTCTGATGGTGGGGAATCACTGTCTGATTAGAATCCACCATGGTTTTTAATGTGATTGGCCTTCACTGGGGCCTCAAGTATAATACCTGTGACTGTACGGAGTGTTGCATCATTATTAACCTATATATCCTAAAACCTTAAACCATCAGGTTTTCGGACCGATTTTCAAGTCCACACTTTTTTGGTAAGGTTTTTTACATGCAAATATGTCACTCCTGCACTCCAATAATCTATACAAACACAATCAAACACACCCCCCCCCCCAAAAAAAAAAAAAAAAAAAAAAAAAAACTCCTAAAACATAGATCGGCTCAATACAATTTAAGGATAAAGTGACCATTTTAAAATTTTTACTTTCTAATATGACTTACACTTTTTTTATTAATATAACTAATTCACTTAATGATAATTGGGATGGATTTATATTAATTCATAGGCCTTCTTATAAATAGAGGGAAAAATAAGTGCAGTTCATACATGTTTTTCTAAATTTTTTTTTTTTTTTTTTTAAATCACTTATTTCCCCCATATTTGAGAGCCTTTCTCCATAGGTCCCTAGATTATGGATTATGGCCTAAGGTGGCCTATAGGCTTAGGATTGGCTCTCCCCCAAAATAAATAAATAACAAGTAGCCAAAACAAAATATGGCAAAAGAATATATTGAGCGAAAATTCTTGTTTGATGTCAATTTGTTAATTTATATTTTTAAATAAGCTCCATTAATTTTTTTTTTTAAATCAAATGGTAATACTATTAGACTACATAATTATGTAGAGTCCTCTCAATCCTAAACTCTCTCCCTTTAATAAAGTAGGACCTAGTTAAGAAAAAGCTACACAAAACTATTACTTTGATTATTTGTTTAATAAGATCTACCCCCACCCCTCTCCTTCTATTCTATTGTGTTTTATAAGTGTGTATTAAATAATAGTATTGATTTAAACCCCAAATTTTATGGCTTATTCAATTTTAAGCTAAGTATGGGAATTAAGCCCAATTGTTAATATACTTGACCAACAATTGACATAAGTAAAAATAGATAAACACAATAGCAATACCAATTGCAAAAGAAAGCAAGCACTCACAACAACAATGAAGTGCTTACAAAGAGAAAAACCCAAGAACCAAATGGAAAAAAAAAAACTCTCTAAGGCCTCTAGCACCAAATGATCCACAAATCAAGAGTAGTTGCAATACAAATCTCTAGCACCAAACGATCCACAAAACCCTTCAAGTTAAGTAATGATTATGTACTTAAGCTTCTAGCTCTTGCTAGCAACCCATTCTTTGAATCATTTCTTCTTGATAATCTCTTGATCCGCAATTGAGCCTCCAAGTGCAATGACCAAGTCTCCTTGGTGATTTTGGGATTGCTCTAATGATACCTCAAGACCAATTAGCACCAAGAACTTTGAAGGTTGTTTTGCGTGTGATGGTTTTGATCTTTTTTCATGAAATTGATTAAATGGAGAGGGAGAAGATGAAGATGAGGAATGGGTTTTAGGACTTTCTCTAACTCTTTAATATGGAAATTGGGTCTTAAAAATTTGTGGAAAAGAGGTTGAGGACACATTCTATAGTGAGGGTCATAACTAAATTCTCTCAAAGTTATATAATTTTAACTCAAGCGAAATGTCCTAAAAGTGAGAGGCAAAATAGTTGCCTCAACTATTTTTCAAAAAGTGAATTCACTAGACCCTCCAAGCTCGTTCATGCAAAGTGTCACCTCTTCAACCTATTACAAATTTAAATCCACAACAATACATTAATTGCATTGTAAAATTGACCTTCAAAATTACACCCAAACTTATCATATAATTTGCCAACAACCTAAAGATCCTAACAATTAAAAGTATACAGGCATTTTATGAGTTTCATCAATACATAAGTTTAATTTATTCGTGAATAAAATAATTCTTTACTTATGTTCACTCATGGTGACACAGTATTACGTTAACTGTTGTACACAGGGAATGTGCCTCTTAACCCTAACAGTCTCATTGCCAACCTTAAAACCACCATCTTGTGGTCATGAGGTCAAAGCAGTGGACTGCAACAAAACAGCCTCATCTTTGCAAGTGGGTATATTTTATTTTGCCTTATACATAATTGCTATTGGAACTGGTGGAACCAAGCCCAACATTTCAACCATGGGGGCAGACCAATTTGATGACTTTGAGCCCAAGGAAAAGTTCCACAAGCTCTCCTTCTTTAATTGGTGGATGTTTAGCATTTTCTTTGGCACCCTCTTCTCTAACACTTTCTTGATCTACATACAAGATAATGTGGGTTGGAGCCTTGGCTATGGCCTTCCAACAATTGGCCTATTGATTTCAGTTTTGGTGTTCTTGGTGGGTACTCCATTTTATAGACACAAACTGCCTTCAGGGAGTCCTATCATTAAGATAACTAAAGTACTTGTGGCTGCTGTAAGGAAGTGGAAGGTAACTGTCCCAAATGACCCAAAAGAGCTTCATGAGTTGAGATTGGAAGAATATGCCAAAAATGGGAAATACAGAATTGAGTACACCCCTTCATTAAGGTTAACCCTCTATCCTACTTTTGACTTTAGAACTTTCGGTCACAATATTCACACACATGTTCACTTTTACAATACATATTTACTTTTGAGCTTTTTTTTATTTTTTTAATGAATGAAAATTTCCTAAAGCAAAACAAAATTACACAGCATAAGCTTGCACACACAACTGACCAATTGAACAAACAAGCAGACTACATCTGCCAACCAGACCAACCTACTCACTCAAGCAGCAAACATACAGGAATCTTTTAGAGACCAACCTACCCTATAGTTTCAAAAGCAACAAAGTAAATCCCAAAATTTCAAAAAGTAACAAATTAAACCTTCAGCCTATGTTAAATGTCAAATTCAATGCTCTCAGGTTTAATTTGTGCTTTTTAGAATATTATGGTATAATTTGATACTTTTGAAACTATAAAGTTTAATTTGTTACTTTTTGAAACTTCAAGATTTAATTTTGTTACACCCCTAAATTATAAGGTTTAAAATGTCTTTTGGCAAAAGTAATTTTATTATCTTTTGCCAAACTGTTTCGGTTTCTTTGAGAAGATTATGGAAAACAGCCAAACCTACAAGGTACTAAAAAGATCATTTTAGCATACCTCCACCATGAGCATTCGCATTTGGTATTGCAAATGCTATATGTAAGAGAATTTTAACATTAATGCACCAAACAAGCCCAGCATCACGACTTGCAAACACCAACTATTGCAAAAAAATTTGCAAAAGTGTTACAGTGCAATTCTACCTTTAGAATTGCACTATAGCACTATTCTAAAAATAAAAAAACTAATATTTTATTTACTTTATCAATTCCTCTCTCTCTCTCTCTCACCGGGTTTTGGGTTTTTGTTTTTATTTGGGTTTTAGGATATATTATTTTATTGTATAGAAATAATATTTTAATGTGTTATATTGTAAAATAAAAGTTGAGATGCTAAGAGTATTGTAAAATAGTATAGTATAATTGATAAACTAGTTTTTTGGGATGATAAAATAAGATGAGATAGAATTTTGGGATGTGAATGCTTACAAACTATAAATCCATGGCATAAATTTGAGGACAACGATACAAAAGTTTGACCGAGACTTGGAAAAATGTTGTTTGTGTTGAAAATATTTTCTGATAACGCACATATTCTTTGTAAATATCATAATATGAAATGGAAAATTCTGTTCCCAGAATTTGATCAACCAAAGAACTCCCCTATTAAAAAAAAAAAAAAAAAAAAAATCATACAAAGAGAACTAAAATACTTGCATTATTTGACCCTATTGGTTCCCCATCTCCCCCACCTTGCTCAAAATTGCCCGCAGATTCCTTGACAAGGCAGCGGTAAAGACCAGGGAAGCCTCACCATGGATGTTATGTCCAGTGACCCAAGTAGAAGAAACCAAACAAATGATGAAAATGCTTCCAATTTTGATTGCTACAATCATACCAAGCGTCATAGTAGGTCAATCAAATACACTTTTTATCAAACAAGGCACCACCCTAAATAGGAGCATGGGTCCTCATTTTGAAATCCCTCCAGGATGTCTCCAAGCATTTGTGACCATCTTCATGCTGATAAGCCTTGTAATCTATGACCGCCTCTTCGTTCCAACAGTCCGGCGCTACACAAAGAACCCTAGAGGGATTTCATTACTACAAAGACTAGGAATTGGCCTTACGTTGCATGTTATTATCATGGTCACAGCTTGCCTTGCTGAAAGAAAGAGACTCAAGGTTGCAAGAGAAAACCAAATATTTGGCAAAAGTGATACAGTTCCTCTCACTATTTTCATTCTCCTGCCACAGTTTGGATTGGTGGGCATCGCTGAAGCCTTTGTGGAAGTTGCAAAGCTAGAGTTGTTCTATGACCAGGCTCCAGAAAGCATGAAAAGCCTGGGGACCTCATATTTCACTAGTACCTTGGGAATTGGTCAATTTCTCAGTAGTTTTCTTTTAAAAACAGTGGCTGATATGACCAAGAGGAATGGCCACAAGGGCTGGATTTTGGATAATCTAAATGCATCTCATTTAGATTACTATTATGCTTTCTTGGCCATCCTCAGCTTTCTCAACTTCTTCTTCTTTCTGCTTATAGCAAAGCACTTTGTTTACAATGTTGATGTGACGGAATCCAGGAGGGGCATAGCCATGGAAACTTCAAGCAAAGCATCATCTCAAGATAATGAAGTATCAACTCGAGATAATGAAGTCTTGAAGACGGGACTAAGCTGATAAAAAGTTATGTATATTGCTTGTTTTCTATAATCAAATACGATTATTGTAAGCGTACCTCAGAAATTTTCAGTTTCCATCCTAATGACTCAGAAAACTCAGGTATAAAAGAAATTTTATCCAATCTTAGAAGACTCATTCCAATGAATTTCACAATTCTAAGGAGTGGCATTGACATGGTTGTATTTTTCCACTACGGGGAAATTTAATTACTACAGCCAAAGTAAGAAGACCTAAAGAAAATAGGGTGATCTTAGCTTCAAATTTTTTTAAAGGCCCGTTGGATGTCTTTGCAATTCGGTGGTTCTATTCTGGAGTTATTGATCCATAAAATGCGTCTGTTTTTAATTTGTTTATATTTGTCACAGGCTTTAGACGAATATAAGTTGTTAGTGATAGACAACAAAATAATGTTAGTGGTGAACCAAACAAAAAAAACCCATAATCACATAAACCCAAAATCACAAAAGTGCTTCAATCAACTAGTAGCTTTGCCTGGCCATCACAGCTTTGTGGCACCAATTCTTCTTTACTTTTCAAAACAGTACCTCCTGCGGTCATAACCAAATCACAGAGGTCTTCCATGTATCCAGGCACAAACCCACAAGTGAAATAGAACTTCAACCCGTTAAAGAGCTTTGGCGCCTAGAAAAGGATTAAGAAAATCAATTATCTAGACAAGATAGGAAACACAAATATCATGAGACAAAACAAATAAGAAAAGTATGCTAATAGAGAAAAATGTTGTACAATTCTTTTTCATGTCAAATAACAAATAGTAGATGATAGGTCAAGAATGTATTGACCCTTTTGGTAAATTAATTAATTAATTAGCCAAGTTAATCAAATAGATTCAATTACATGTAATAAGCGTGGTAGCACAAACAAATCACCAACTAAGTTAAATGCAGCGGAAAATAAATTTGACACAAGTGATTTGTTTTCAAATAGGGAAAACTACCGAGGCAAAACCCCACCGGGTGAATTTAAGATCACCACTCCTGAAAATATCCATTATTATCAAAATAAGTGATTACAAGTAAAAGGAATCCAAGTACGTACCTAATACCACCCTACAATTGAATCTTTATCTCAATACCCAATTAGACTTGTAATGTAGCAGCAATCTCTCCTTTCAATGCACGAATCCCAGTACGTGACTAACTAATGATGCACGGATCCCAGTACGTGACTAACACACCAACTTTAGGAAGATATTGGTTGAAAATTTCTTCAGTTAATCTAATAATGAAGATTAGGAAGCTCCTTAGTCACAAAACTCTTAACGCAAAGACACTGTAACTTCTAGAGAAAATATGATGAACTAGGCCAAATTCTGTTTATGGTCAAAATCTGCATGCACAGTGACTTTGCATCAAGTTGCATTACCTTGCATCACCTTTGATGTCCCTTAAAATAATTCTTATATATATCTAGGGTTGTGAAAAAAGAAACCCTACACAAATACACATGGATATGCATGAAATCATATTTAGAAATCTGAATTTCGTAATTCTTGATAGATATAGCTTCTATTGAGCTACTGTTGAGCATTAGCATTAAACTTCGATAGATATGATCTGTTGAGTCATCTGTCAAGCTTTAATGAACAGCACTTCTACACTTGTTTCTTAGACAAATTTGCATGGCTTCAATACTAAACTTAAACTCTTGTTCCTTCAAGTACTAAACCTATCATAGATCTACCAAATTACAAGTAAAGTGCATTTTGTCAAAGGATTAGCCAATTTACATAACATATGTCTCTAACAAGTTCCACATATGTCCTAACAATCTCTCCCTTTCGCAATCTATGACAAAACCACAACAAACAAATGAATTATGAGAGAAGTCTTAAATCACTAAACTCATAACCACTTGTTGAATACAATAAAATCTAACCCTAACACAAACTTTTGAAAAACTTTGCAAGAAGAGAGCTCATGGCATGATAGATTTTCACAACTTGTCTTTTTGAAACACTTTAAACAAAACTCATCAAGGCCTCTTAGTGTGAAATAGAAATAAAGGATTGCATACATAAAGAAACATATGCATAAAGATAGAAAAGAAACAACATGGAGAGATAGGTGAAAAACAACATACATCATCATATATATATATATATATATGAAAATAAATACAATGTATGTCATAAATAAATGGTCACAAGACTGGTGTACAAGAGGATAATGTAACTACAAAGAAAGAAAAGAAAAGTACATAAGATTCTCATTACATCCCTCAAAGTATAGACACTCCCCCTAACAAAAATGTCTTATGCTAACTCTCCCCCTAGATACAAGACTACTCTCATCATCCCAAAACTATTTCCCATTTTTGTCACTAATGACAAAGAGTAAGTCACTGAGAGGTCGCAATCTCCTCATCACTGGAAGAGCTAGCATCCTCATCCTCATCATCATCAGCAACACCATCATCACTGTCCTTATTTGCCGAAGTCTCGGGAGAAGGAGAGGGAGAAGCGGCGAAACCACTGAGGCGAGCCTGTCGTCGTGCAATATGACCGACACAGGTGTTCACCTGACACAACTTATAACTGAGAGAGTCAAGGCGAGCATTCATTCACTGAAGTTGCGTTGTGATGGCCTCGAGAGTCACACCACCACCTGAAGAAGAAAAAGCAGAGGTGGAAGGAATGGTGGAGGCTGGAGGATCAGTCGTCTCCATCCGCAGCCGCTTCAGTCGAAGCTGGGCTTCGTTTCATCGAACAGATGCTGCGCTGATGGCACCCATGACAATGAAGTAGGGAGAATCAGGAATAGGGACGGAAAAATGGCGAAGAATCCATGTGATAGCCGAAAGAAAAATGAGCTTATCATCGGTCGTCGTATCCCTATACACATCTATGATAGAGATAATGAAATGAAAGGGAAAGTCTATGGAAAGATCCTCTAAGAAGGACAACAAAAATCGAGCACGAGGCTCTGTAATGGAGTTATAATGAGACAGTGGAGTAAGAACAAATTTCATCACCATATTAAGGAATCTCGAACCTTTTACCAAGCTTGAGCATGGGGTGTTTTGATGCTCACCCTATATGGAGGGTATCTCACAAAAGTGAGACAGAAGTTCGTATTTGGACATAGTCCTCAGACACTGACAGCCAGGGTAGTCAGGATGCGCAACCCGAGGGACGTGTACTATCTCGAATACAAGATCTAGAGTGACTATGATACGTGTACCTCGGAGTACCATAGTAAACTGAGGTACAGAGGTACCGATACCGTGCATATTGGAGTAAAAATCTTGTATGAACACAATGGGACACCTTAAGGGTATCTTACAAAGAGATTCCCATTCCCGAGTGTGAATGACATCGGGTAAAGGAGTGTCGGCAAAGTCTGATAGAATCACATGGCGCTCCGGATGAACGCCACGTTTAGAAAAGTTCTCAAAGAAGTCCTGATAAACCTTCTCATCACGAAACCGAACATGAAGAAGGGCAACGAGAAGATCAAAAGATGAAGAAGACCTAGAATGAAAAGGGTTCTAAGTCAAATTAAATTTGCACTTAGGTGCCATACGCAGTCTATCCGCGCGCGCGTGTGAGAGAGAAAGAGAGAGAGAGAAACAGAACACAATCACAACAGCACACAATTTTCAACAATCAAACACACATCTAAATGCATGAAACATTGTGAAAATGGGAACGAAATGAAATGCATGATCATATAGCATCGATTAAATAACACCCAACCCAAAAATTTAACAAAAACCTCAAAACCCCAAAACCTAGGTCTAAAATGCATGAATGCGCGAAGAATGAAGGATTGAGGACACTTACCATGTGATTTGATCTTGGTTTAGGCCGAAAATCATGTGGGTAGATGGATTTGAGTAAGAAGAGAGTGTTTGGAGGGAGAGAAAATATTTTCTGACAAGAGAGAAGTGAGAAAATGAAACCGGATCGTGCCTCAGCTATATATAGAAAAATGCAACTCAATGGATCGAGGAGATATCGAGATCTGTCGAGCACTAAATCTCGACAGATATGAATCTATCGAGGTGCTATTAAGAATCTATCGGCTAGAGAAAAATTTCTTGATGGATCAAGAAGCTTTTGAGAAGCTATCGAGACAAATTCCAGAAATCTTGATGGATCGAGTAAGCGCTAACTTCTATCAAGAAAGGAAGTCCAAGGGTTTCGATAGATAAGAATCTGTCGAGGATCTATCGAGAAGCTGTCAAGTTTGAAGAAAATGAGTTTTTCAAAGAGAGGAAAAACACATAGAGATGAATGCAACAAGCAAGCTACTCAAACATAGATTCAATCAACATGTTAAGCTCTCAAAAACATCTCTCAATAAGAAAATGCAAAGCATTCAAAGATCCAATACTCATACACGCACTAAACAAGTCTAACCAATTTTATATTTCAAAAACAAGTTAAGACAATTTTGTGAGTATACATTAACACAAGTATTCCTTGTAATGGTCAAATCACATTGTACCTGCACATGTATCAAAAGTAGCAAAGAATTTGCGTGTTGTATGTGAAAACATAGCAAAAGTACATAAGTGTCTCATATTATGACGATTTGAGATATGAGAAAATCAAATACACTCACACACAATCATAACTGCTTGATGAGGACTATCACTTTCGAGGTACATCCTATAACTCCTACATCTCCTGAAACATGCTTGGACCCATATTTAAAAACATTTTGATTCTTTTTGCTTTTGATTTTCTTTGCATATTTTTATTTTTGAGCATATCATGCATGGGAATATAAGAGAGAGAAATACCCAATTATGTAAGCCTAAACATCACAATTTTGCTATGCCAAAGTACACAGATGTTATACATGATTGGCAAGCATTAGTGATGAGATCGTTATTTATGCCTTTCTCTTAAGATTTTTTAGTTCTTCCCGTCAAAAAGAGTAATATGAGTGTTAAGCGTAAGAGATTACTTAATCATACTCATCACAAACACAAGCCACAAAGCTCACTTGCTTAGTTGTGCATTGAGATGCCCATCTAAGCTACAAAAGATACAAAGTTTAGAAAACTTTATTTCAGTGGCCATCCAAAGTAAACAAGTACCAATGTACACATAACACACACTATTTTTGTGTTTTTCTGATTTTTCAATTTTTTTTTTCTTTTTGAAAAACAAAATAAAGCAAAACTGAAAGCAAACAAACAAAAACATGCTAAACAAAGAAAAGCATAAAACTAGACTAACTCAAAAAAAATAAAAATAAAAATAAAAAAAACAACAACAACAACAAACAATCAAACAAACAAGTAATGCATAACCATAAGGGGAGAGAGACAAAAAGTGACTAAATCAATTTGAGCATTTTTCCTTCCACACCTTAGAAGAACATTTCCTTTGAGCGAACCTATGATCCGATGGTGAAGGGGAAGAATTGAAACCGTTTAAGATCTCCAAGAGGAGCAAAAGAGGATGGAAACTGATTTTGGTTTCTGAACAAGATCATACTATTGCTTTGTTGAGTGGCTAAATACTTGTAGCAATTTGGACGAGTGTGCCCTGAAACTCCACAGTGATGATAGAAATGCAGCTTCTTCGGCTGAGACTTTTTGTTATTAACCTTCTTAGTCCTAGGGTTTCTAGTCTCTTTCTTTTCAAGATTAGGGGGTGCTCTAAAAGAGATTTTCCCTTATCTTCGTTCTCACTAGCTATATCAGTTTTACATTCATTGTTCTCTGAATTAACATTATTAGCAGGTGAGACAAACACAGTACTACTAGAAGAGGCAATATTAGGAGAAGAGAAATCATACCCCAAACCAGTTCTATCAGAAGCAGATTTCTGAAAGTTAAGCATCTCATCGGGCTTTGCACTGGAAGTCCTCTCCAATTGTGCTCGAACTTGGAACAGTTCTGCTTCAAGTTTATTTGTTCTTTCAGCAAGGAAGTTGTTCTCAAACTGCAAAACTCCAATGGTTTGATTGGATTCATCAACCTTTGTAAAGAGCCCATCTCGATCTAGCTCCATATCACTCAGCTTCTTGGTGGTTAGCCTATACAGTTTTTCATGCTTCTTGGAAACCTTGTACAACTTAGCATAGGCTGTATGGATGTCATCTTGTTCATCCATTTTCTCAAACTTAGACTCCTCCAAGTCCTCTTCTTCATCTACCTCTTCGACAATCCCCTCGGTAGGATTTGCTGTGGCAGTGAAGGCATTCAAGATTCCCTCGTCATCATTCTCATCTGACTCATCCTCAAGCTCGATGTCACTCAATGTGGTAGCAAAGGCCTTGCTTTTCCTAATAGTCTTAAGATATGTTGGACATTCTTGTTTCATGTGTCCAAAACTTTGACATCCAAAGCACTTTGGTCCGAGGAGAATAGTGTACTGACCGCCAGCCTTAATATCCTTCTTTCCTCTGTCTTGGCTCTTAAATTGAAAAGAACGAGATTGCTTTCTGTCTTTATCAAATCCTTTCGCATTGGCATTCTTCATAAACTTCTTGAGTTGCCTAGTGATGTAGGAATTCATCTTGGAATCTTCATCATCAAAAGACTCATCAGTCTCATTGCTTTTGGCCTTCAGTGCCATGCTCTTACTTTTGCTTGCTTTCCCGATCCTAGTTAAATCCAATTCATAGGTTTGCAAGTTGCCAACCAGCTCTGTTAAAGGAATTTTGTCAATGTCCTTTGATTTTTTAATGGCAGTGATCTTGGCATGGAATCTCTTAAGCAGAGATATAAGTACCTTTCTTACAACCTTGGGTTCGGGAAAAGTTGACTATGTCTTTCAACTTGGCATAGAACTCGTCAAACGACTCATCTTCCTCCATCTTAATCTCTTCAAAGCTCGTAGTAAGCCTTTGAAGTTTTGAATCCTTGACGGCCTTAATCCCTTCATAGGTTGTCTGGAGGATAGTCCATGCTTCCTTGGCAGTTTCAGTAGAGGATATCTTCTTGAACTCCTTATTGGTGACCGCACTAAATAAAGCATTCAATGCTCTGCTATTGAAGTTTTCCGTTTTGATCTTAGCATCATCCCAACCAGCCAGCACTTCCTTGGCTTAGTTCAGCCAATCTCCACAGCTTGCCACACCTTCTCATCTAAAAACTGCAAGAAAGCTCTCATGCGTACTTTCCGGTATGTATAGTTAGTGCCATCAAATAAAGGAAGTATAATTAGTAATTGTCTTCTATCCATGACAAACAGGGGTCAATGGATCACACAATAAAGATTAACCCTAATCAGAGTGTGCTTGCTCTGATACCCCTTGATAGGCCAAGAATATATTGACCCCTTTGATAAATTAATCAATTAATTAGCCAAGTTAATCAATTAGATTCAATTACATGCAATAAGCGTGGTAGTACAAACAAATCACCAACTAAGTTAAATGCAGCGGAAAATAAATTTGACACAAGTGATTTGTTTACGAATGGGAAAAACCACCAAGACAAAACTCCACCAGTTGAATTTAAGATCACCACTCCCGAGAATTCAATATTATCAAAATAAGTGTTACAAGTAAAAGGAATTCTAGTACCTAATACCAACCTACAGTTGAACTCTTACCCCAATACCCAATTGGACTTGTAATGTAGCGGCAATCCCTCCTTTCAATGCACGAATCCTAGTATATGACTAACCAATGATGTTCTGATATCACTTGATAGGCCAAGAATGTATTGACCCCTTTGGTAAATTAATCAATTAATTAGCCAAGTTAATCAATTAGATTCAATTACATGCAATAAGCGTGGTAGCACAAACAAATCACCAACTAAGTTAAATACAACAGAAAATAAATTTGACACAGGTGATTTGTTTACGAATGGAGAATACTACCGAGGCAAAACCCCACCGAGTGAATTTAAGGTCACCACTCCTGAGAATCCACTATTATCAAAACAAGTGGTTACAA
This sequence comes from Quercus parvula, assembly GCA_030820535.1. Classification (NCBI taxonomy): domain Eukaryota; kingdom Viridiplantae; phylum Streptophyta; class Magnoliopsida; order Fagales; family Fagaceae; genus Quercus; species Quercus parvula. The sequence goes on from JAUAME010000008.1 coordinate 14,309,237, forward strand.
ATAAAAGGAATTCCAGTACCTAATACCAACCTACAGTTGAACTCTTACCCCAATACTCAATTGGACTTGTAATGTAGTGGCAATCTCTCCTTTCAATGCACGAATCCCAGTACGTGACTAACCAATGATGCATGGATCCCAGTACGTGACTAACACACCAACTTGAGAAAGATGTTGGCTACAAAGTTCTTCAGTTCATCTAACAAAGAATATCAAGAAGTTCCTTGATCCCAAAACCTTTGGCGCAAATACGTAGTAGCTTCTAGTAAAAATATGATGAACTAGCGCAAATTCCAGTCACAATTTGCATACACAATGACTTTGCATCAAGTTGCATCACCTTTAATGGCCCTTAAAATAATCTTTATATATGTCTAGGGTTGTGAGAAAATAAACCCTACACAAATACACATGGATATGCATGAAATCAGATTTGGAAATATGAATTTCATAATTCTCGATAGATACAACTTCTGTCGAGCTGCTGTCAAGTATCAGCATTAAACCTCAAAAAATATGATCTGTCGAGCTTTAATGAACAGCACTTCTTCACTTGTTTCTTGGAAAGATTTGCATGGTTTCAATACTAAACTTGAACTCTTGTTCCTTAAAGTACTAAACTCATCCTAGATCTACCCAATTTCAAGTAAAGTGCGTTTTGTCAAAAGATTAGCCAATTTACATAACATATGTCTCTACCAAGTTCCACATATGTCCTAACAATAGGCCAACCCAACATGTATAGTTCTCCAATTTTTTCCATTCCAGCCAAAAGAAGGTTTTGATCCCAAATTTGATGACACCAAGATAATTTAACAGCTAGATATAGCTTCTTTTTTTCTTTTCTTTTTTTTTTTTCCCTTCTGCCAAATTCAACATTACAATGCAAATTGGCATCACAAAACCACATGATTCAAAATAAGATTGGCATCCTACTTTAAGAGAATTATTTTGAGAGAATGATTGGTAAACTAGTCCAGATATTCCATTTGCAAGACATGCCCACAAAAACAACGGTTCTAGTAAATGTCGGAATATTCATAATCTAGATACTCCCATCATTCATATTGCACGCAAGTATTCAAGATAGATTTAGCCTTACATTTTTTAAAGCCAAAAGCCTGCCAGTTTTGGGGCCATCACAACAACCATGGCTGTCAAGACTAACTTCATAAGGTTCTTCATTCACAGGATGCATGGCTTCCTTGCATGCTTTTATCCCTGCAAAGCCAGCGTTTCAAGTAAGAACTACTTTCCATGGGCGAGATCAATGATCATTTCACTCACTGCTAAACACAAGATTGGATTTACTGATGGTACAATTCTAGTACCAGATCCAGATTCTCCACAATTCATCTTGTGGATACGATGCAACATGACAGTTCTGAGTTGGATCATCAATTGGTTTTCACCTGGAATTGGTTCTAACATTATGTATACTGATAATGCCAGAGCAATTTGGCTTGATTTGCGTCACAGGTTCTCAGAAAAATGGACCGAGAATTTTTAAGCTTCAAAATGAATCTACTTATCTAATGCAAGGCCAATTTTCTGTGGAGGAATACTACACCAAATCAAGGCTTTGGTTGATGAGTTGGCCAATTACCAGTCAATTCCTCACTATAAGTGTCCTTGCACTTGTGGAGCTCAAAGAATCACTTTAAATCTTGGTGATCGTGATCAAGTAATGAGATTCTTGGTGGGATTGAATGATTCCTATTTAGCAATTAGAGGTCAGATTCTACTATATGAGCCTTTACCTGACATCAACGAGGTTCTTTCCTTGATCTTGCAAGAAGAGAAGCAAAGAAGTTTCAAGAATGGAGATTTCAATGGTTCTGCTATGGCTCATCCCATTGAAGCTACAACATTATACTCTAGTGCCAACTCTGGATCTAAGAACAATCATCGTGGAAAGGGAAATTCCAAGAAAGAAGGACCAATTTGTACCTACTGTGGTAAAATTGGGCATATAGCAGACAAGTGCTATAGGCTTCATAGCTTTCGTCCAGGATTTAAGTTCAAGAACAAGTCCTTGGCAAATCAAGTTTCTTGCAACCAGATGCCATCTCTAGGAAACCATTTCAACATTCAAACCACTGAAGATCCAGTTCTTACATTTCCACAATGTCCAATTAGCAAATCACAGTGTGAGCAACTGCTTGCCTTCCTCAATTCTCAGACAGTGAATGAGCATTCTTCTTCACATATAGTCCCTCCTCAAGCAGCTACTGTGACCACTATAGGACCAAGCTCATCTCAACCCCTTGCTTGAGTTCTTCTACATTTAATTACCTAAACAACTTTTCAGGTAAGGCCTTTTGTTCATATTCTTTCTTGCTTCCAAATTCCACTATTTTCACTGCTAGAGTGGTAAATAGGTCTGCTTTTACAAACACAAATTAGATCATTGACATAGGAGCCACTGATCACATAGTTCATTCCATTTCTATGTTTAGCTCTTTTACTTGCATGTCCAATACCTATGTTTACTTACCTAATGGTGAAAGGGCTTTGGTCACTCATGTAGGGACTGTTCATCTCACAAAAAAATTGATGCTCACTAATGTGTTGTGTGTTCCATCTTTTACCTTTAACCTCATTTCTGTTAGTCATCTTAATAAATCCTTGACTTGTTGCCTTATATTTCTTGGTTCATTTTGATTGATTCAAGATCTTGCTCTTTGGAGCACAATTGGTTTGGGTAGAGAGCAAAATGGACTTTATTTGCTAGACAACAAGTTCAAGATGTTATCTTTAGTTCCAGCTCCTTCTTCTTTATGTCAATCTATTTGTACTCAACCAAATTTATGGCATTTTCGTTTAGGGCATCCCTCAAGTGTTAAACTTGATCTTTTGAATAAAGTTGTGCCTTTTGTATAGTGTAATAAGACTGCACATTGTGACATTTGTCCAATTGCTAAGCAAAAAAGATTTCCTTTTACTTCAAGTACTAATGTTTCTAAATTTCCTTTTGCTCTTATTCATTGTGATCTATGGGTTCATTTTCTATTCCCGCAATGCATGGTTATAGATACTTTCTCACAATTGTTGATGATTTTTCTAGATGCATTTGGGTTTATTTGTTAAAAGCTAAGTTAGAAACTCAATTGCTGCTATCTCAGTTCTATACAACAGTTGAAACACAATTCAACAAGAAAATTAAATGTATTAGAATAGATAATGGAACTGAATTTTTGTTGAAAGACTTCTTTAAATCGAAAGGCATTATTCATCATTTAAGTTGTGTTGAGGCACCTTAACGAAACTCTATTGTAGAAAGAAAACACCAGCATATATTGAATGTTGCAAGAGCACTTAGATTTCAATCCAATGTTCCTTTGGAATATTGGGGCAACTATGTTCTTACAGCAGTGTACCTTATCAATAGAAGCCTATCTTCAGTCCTTTCTAACAAAACTCCCTATGAGGTTTTATTTGGACAACTTCCTTCCTTTTCACATCTAAGGGTTTTTGGTTGCCTTTGCTATGTTTCTACTTTACATCATAACAGAAACAAGTTTTCACCAAGAGCCACTAAGTTTGTTTTCTTGGGATATCCCTTTGGAATCAAAGGTTACAAAGTTATGGATCTTAACACACATTTAGTTTTTGTTTCTAGAGATGTTAAGTTTCATGAGTTAATTTTCCCTTTTCAATCTCCAAATACCACATTTCCTTCCCCATCTACCAGTCCTAATGCTACCTTGTCTGTTTTACCAACTCCTTTGGATGATGATCATACCAATATTCTTCCTATACCTCATGAGATTCCTAATAGTATTCCTGTCACATCCTGTTGATACTATATTTTTTCCGCCCTCGGTTTGCACGTCAGACCCTGAAAAACCCAAAAATATAATTTTCTCTCCTTAGGGCCGTAAGAACATCCAGAATGACACGACATAACCCGTTCGGACACCAAAGCACCCAAAGTGCTTTTTTCCACACAAAATAACACCTTTCATAGTTTTTCATCAAACCCAAGGTTCTCGGAGATTTTTAGCCACTTTGACCAAGTTTGACCCGAAGTTGACTCTAGGTGGGCCCAAAATCCCTAATTTTGATCCAACCATCAAAACGGATTGTAACCAATGTCATTGTGAAGACTATCAAATTCTCATTCCAACGACTATTCATGGGTCGAAATTAGAGTTAGAACGGTAGAGATATCATGAAAACCGAGTTAACTCACTGATTGATGCATCGCTAACTTCCCGAAGCTATAACTTTTGATCCGACCATTGTATTTTTGAGTTCAATACCTTTTTAGAAATTGAAAATCAATATCTTTCCAAGGGTGTCAAGATGTAGGGCCGCCACCTCGAAAAACATGTCGGGGCTATAAATAGCCCCAGGCACCCCTCAAACCTAAGAAGTGACGACTTTTCTAGGTTTTTGCTCTCTAACTGGACAATTTTTGGGCTTTTCTCCTCTCTTCCAAAGACAAAAAACACATCAAAGCCTCTTGATTCTTCCTTCTGCACCAAAAATACAAGGTATTGTTCTTATACCCAATCTTCTTCTCCTTGGTTCTACATCTTGGATTTGGGGTTTAGGGGTGTGGATGTAGCTTTCTAGCTACTATCCACACCCCTAACTTTCTAAATCTTTTTCTAGCATTTATCTTGCTCTTTTTTGGTTGAATAATATGATTTATTGCTTTCCTAGCATGTTGCTTGCTTTATTTGTGTTTCTAGCCTAAATCACAATGCTTTTTATACTTTTTGCCATGTTTCATGCTTAGATCTACATCCTTACATGCTTAGATCTACATCCTTACATGCTTATATGTTTAGATCTACATGCTTTAGGTTTTATGTCATGCATTCCTATGTTTTGTGCTTCTTTTTGTTCTAGGTTGATGTTAAGGTTACATGCTCACATGGTTGTATAATGTTGTTAGCTATGCCTTGCTTGGATCTATGTGTCTATGTGTTTATTTCCATGCTATATGGTTAGATCCTTGTTTTCACATGCTTATATGCTTAGATTCATGTTCTTCCATGTTTATGTGCTAAGTTTCTACATGTTTACATGTACATTTCTATGCCTATATGTCTAGATCTATGTTTTCACATGCCTATGTGCTTGGATCTATGTTCTCTACATGCTTTATGCTATCTTTCATGTGCTTGTGCGCTCCATGCCATGTTTGTGTGCCTAGACTTAGGCTATGTTTGTCATGTCATATGCTATTCTAGCCCTTTTATCGCTTTGTCTTTCTTTCTTGTGTTTTGGCCTAATGGTCAGGACCCGATCTAGACCCTGTGGTCTCTGTCATTGCCCGTACACCTTGTCCCACATCAAAGGGTTTGGATCACCCCTATTTGCATGTCTATGCTTGCTCGCTCCTATGCTTTATGCTTGTGTTAGCCTTTCTAGTTTAAGGCTTTACCATGCTTAATGCCCTTAGTAGGTTTGTGGTTGTGTGGTTACGTCTGACGTCCATGAGACCTTGTTTGGATGTAACAATTTGGGATGAATCACCATGATGCCGGTTGCTTCGTGCACACCTTTCCCACTTTCCACTCCATGCGATGATATGCTTACCATGCATGTTTGTGCCACCTGTTGGCTTTCTATGCATTTTTACACGCTTGCTTACATGTCTATGCATGAGTCTTGCTTGCTAGTGTGTCGTCCATGCTTCAACACAATGAAGTTAAAGGCATTCGATCCAAACCTACATTTGTCCCTCGTGGACACCACCTTTCATTTGCTTTCTTGCTTGTTTGCCTTCTCACTTATTTGCTTGCTTTCTTGTTTCTTTGCTTGCCATGTCTATTATGCTTATTTGCTTTATGCCTTTCATATGTTCTTTGCATCTTTTCCTTCTATTACTTGTCTGCTGGTTTCTTATCTTTGCCTTTGCATGTACACACATAGAGCGAGGACACATAGAGCTAAGGTATGGTCTCCCAGGCGTAAGCAAAAAGGGCGAGGATGCGAGCATGTTGATATGAGCCAAGCAACTATGTTCAGTAGTTTTAAGGGTCTAGCCCCTCCCATTTGATTATGTACTTTTTTAAGACCCCTTCCTTCCTCCTCCCTTTCTCTCTTAGATGGGTTGTATTAGGTATATCATGTCATGTACCATTTGTCCTCATCTCTAGAGTATGGCGACCCCTGTTTATTTTCCTGCACCTATATTTTGGGCCATGATCTAGGGATGTAGGCATTTACTTTCTTGCTCTGTGTGCTAGCATTGTGCATGATGTGTGTATATATATATATCTGCTCACCCTTTTCCTGATGTGATTGTCATAGTCCATGTCACCTAAGACAAAGTAATGCCTAATTTCCGCCGTGAAAGAAAGGTGATATGTTGCCAGATTTTCGCCGTGGAAGTCTAGTACTTTGCTGAATGCTTTAGGAAAGCATAGATTAGGACCACACATATTCAAAAGCCAAACCTCAAAGCCCCCATGCATGCAAAGCCCTAAAAGCCAATGCCAAAATCTTGTTTCTTTACTGCAAATTTTTGAAAATTAAGGTTTTATCAAAACAAAGAACTGTCCTTGGACAGGCATTGTGGGGTGCCTAACACCTTCACCACACGTAATCAAACTTCTGGACTTAAGAATCAAGATTTTTTGCCATCCACATTAGATTAGGAAAAATGCCCATTTTCTTAACCTAGGATCAATAATAAAATCAACTAGAAAAAGGTGACCAATCACACCTTAGAAAAACCCAATAATTGGTAGAAAACTCCACTCACCTTTGGTAATCCCTTAAAATTTGGCCCAGATTCTTACCATAATGCCAAAGGTGGACCTACCTTCCTCCACCGAGAAAGAGAACACCTGAAACTCTGCGCGAAGCACACATGCACATCATACCACCATCGAGAGGAGCCCTCCAACAGGGCCTCGCGCACACGGGAGCTTTCGCCACAGCGGGTGCTTGAACGAGGGCCTACGACGATGCGGCAATTTCCCCCCCCCCCCCCGGTTCCGATCTAGGCCGAGCATCGACAGACCCATTGCAAATTGTTCTGATTCTGCAGAACCTTCCCTTCTTCCACCCACTAATCCCACTCCTGATATACCCATCTCTTTTGATTCCCCTTCTTTTCCCTTGAGGAAGTCCACTAGAATCCATAAGGCCCCTTCTTACTTACAAGATTATACCTATAATTTTCTTGTTAGTAAGCCTTCCCCAGGTGCTCCTTATGATATCAATCAATGCATTTCTTATGCCAACATAAACACTTCCCATAAAGCTTTTGTTTCTGCTAGAAGTGTTGAGATTAAGCCAGAATTTTTCCATCAAGCAATTCGTTCAAAGGCTTGGCAACAGGCTATGGATAAGGAAATTTCTGCCTTGGAGCTTAACCATACTTGGGATGTTGTGCCTTTACCTAGTGGAAAAACACCTATAGGGTGCAAATGGGTTTACAAAATAAAATATAACCCAGATGGTTCAGTTGAAAGATACAAAGCACAAGTGGTAGCTAAAGGGTATACTCAGCAGGAGGGGTTAGACTACTCAGAAACTTTTTCCCTAGTTACCAAATCTATCTCAGTTAGGGTGCTTTTGTGTATTGCTGCTGTGAAAGGTTGGGGTTTGATAGGCCAAGAATGTATTGACCTTTGATGAATTAACCAATTAATTAGCCAAGTTAATTAATTAATTCAATTAGCATGCAATATCCATGGTAGCACAAACAAATCATCAACTAAGTTAATATGCAGCGGAAAATAAAATTGATACGGTGATTTGTTTACGAATGGGGAAAACCTTCAAGGCAAAAACCCCACCAGGCGATTTTAAGATCACCACTCCTGAAAATCCACTATTATCACAACAAGCGGTTAGAAGTAAAGAAATCATAGTACCTTATACCAACTTACAATTGAACCATTACCCCAATACCCAATTGGACTTGTTTTGTAGTGACAATCTCTCCTTTTAATGCACGACTCCCAGTACGTGACTAACCAATCAATGCACGGATCCAAGTACATGACTAACCACCAACTTAAGAAGAATGTTGGTTGCAAAGTTCTTCAGTTCATCAACACGATGAAGATCACAAAGCTCCTTAGTTACAAAACCCTACGGCATACAAACACAGCAGCTTTTTGAAGAGAAAGATGAACCAAGGCAAATTGTCATCGGTCACAATATGCTTTTGAAAAACCTTTACATCAAGTTGCAATTACTTGCATCGAATATAACGGCCCTTAAAATAATCCTTATATATGTTTATGGTTGTAAGAAAAGAAAGCCTAAACATGTATACATGGATTGGGGTGAAATTAGAACTGAAAATCTGATTTTCTTAAATCTTGATAGATAGGGTATCTATCGAGCAGCTATCGAGCATCGGGCAAAAGCTGTCTTTTAAACCTCGATAGATGCTATTTGTCGAGCTAGCTGTCGAGCTTTACAATCCAGCACTTCTTTACTTGATTCTTGGACAGATTTGCATGGCTTTAACACTTGGACTTGAAACATTATTCCCTGAAGTATTAAACACATCCTAGATCTACCCAATTACAAGTAAAGTGCATTTTATCAAAGGACTAGCCAATTCTACATCGACACATGTTCCTAACATGATTCACATATGTCCTAACAATCTCCCCCTTTGGCAATCTATGACAAAACCACAACAAACAAATGAACATATGAGAAAAGTCATAAATCACTCAACTCATACTCACTTGTTAAATACAATAAAATTTATCCTAACACAAACTCTTGAAAAACTTTGCAAGAAGAAAGTTCATGGCAAGAAAGACTTTGACAACTTGTATTTCTAAAACATTTTAACCAAAACTCATCATGGCATCTTAGTGTGAAACAAAATAAAAGATTGCATACAATATATAAGAAGCATGTGCATACAAAGAGAAAAGAAACAACACATGAAGAGATAGGTGAAACTGTAATAACAACCTCAATATATATATATATATATATATATATATATATATATATATATATATATATATATCAACATAAGTACAAGGTTTGCTATCACAATGTAAGAACAAATGTATCTGAACAGTAAAGAAAAGAAAAGATACAAAAAGTCCTCACTACATCCCTCATAAAAAGAAAAACACTCCCCTAACAAAAATATCTATCTCTTATAATAACTCACCCCTAAGAACATGGCTACTCTCATACCCAAAATTACTCCCCCTTTTTGTCACGAATGACAAAGGGCAAGTAACTCAAGCAGTCATCTCGTTGTCATTGAAAGAGCTAGCATCCTCATCTTCATCATCATCATCGTCGTTGGAGTCACCATCATCGTCCTCGTCCTCAAATGCCTTTGGAAAAGGAGAGGGAGACGCCACAAAGCCACCAAGGCGAGCCTGCCGTTGGGCAATACGGCCAACATAGGTGTTCACCTGACACAACTCATCACTGAGTGTGTCAAGGCGAGCATCCATGCGCTAAAGCTTCACCATGACCACCTCAAGGGTCACACCACCTACTGATGAAGAAGGAGCAGATGTAGATGGAGCGGAAGAAGCCAGAGGAGTCTCAGTCCATGGCCGCCTCGATCAAAGCTGGGCCTCACTCTATCTAACGGTAGCAGCATTTATGGCACACATAGCAGACAAGTGTGTTGACTCAAGATAGGAGATAGAAAAATGGCAGAGAATCCACGTGATAGCCAAATGGAAAATGAGCTTATCACGGGTCTTCGTATCCTTGTAGACATCTATAAGGGAGAGTATGAAGTGAGAGGGAATATCAATTGTAAGTCCCTCAAGAAGGGATAACAAAAATCGAGCATGAGGCTCAGTGGTAGAGTTATAGTGACAACAAAAGATGAAGAACGAATGTCATCACCATGTTAAGGAACCTCGGACCTTTTGCAAAGCCCAAGTAAGGGGTGTTTTGACAGTCACCCCAAGATGAAGGTGTCTCACAGAAGCGAGACTACAATATGCATACCTCGAGTGCAAGTGATAAACTGAGGTATAGAACAATCAAATCCATGCATATTAAAGTAAAACTCCTATATGATCACGGAGGGACAAGTGACCAGGATTACACACAATGACTCCCAACCCCTACAGTAGATGACAATGGGAAGGTCAATATCGAAAAAATTTGATAGAATGACTTGGCATTCCAAATGAATGTCGCGTCGTGAAAAGTTCTCCAAAAAGTCCTTATAGGCTTTATCATCAAGAAACTGGACATGGGAGGGGGTAGTATCAGCAAAGAGAGAAGAAGAAGATACCTCGGAACGAAGAGGGTTCCGAGACAGAGTGGATTTTCATTTTGGTGCCATAGAGCAACTAACAGAGAGAGAGAGAGAGAAACAGAAAAGTACCAACACATTTAATATCACTAAGATAAAAAAAATGGTATGCATGAACATGTGACATGCAAAAGTAAAAACATCATGGGCTTAGCCCAATCCAATCCTACTAGCACACATCATTTCAACATAGTAAGCACACATCTAAAAAGCATGAATCGTTGTTAAAATGCAAATTTGATGCAATGCATGATCATTTAAACTCATTTAAACAAAACCTATCCCAAAAATTTCACAAAAACTTCATCAATTTTGAAAAACCCCAAATTTTTTCAAAAACCCCAAAAAGTTAGGTCAAAAAGATGAAATGCATGATTAAATGAGAGAAATAGAATCATACCGGAGGAAGAAATCTCTCTTTAGGCCGAAAAATGAGTAGGGAAGATGAAGAGTGTGATTTGGAAGTGTTTGGGAGAAGGAAAGATGGTTTTCTATCGAGAGAGATCGGATAAAATGAGAGAAAAGATCACGTTGAGATATATATAGAAAATACGAAGCTCGATGGATCAAAATGTATCGAGAGGTGTCGAGCTTTAAATTTTTGCCAAATGGAGCTATCGAGAGGTGTCCACAGCAATTTGACCTCAATGGATCGAGAATCTATCGAACATACAGAAACTTGCTTGATGGATTAAGAAGCTGTCAAGCAGCTATCGAGACCAACTCAAAAAAAAACTTCGATGGATCGAAATTGTGATAACAGCTATCGAGAAAGGAAGCTCAAGAGGCTCAATAGATAGCCTAGCTGTCGAGAGATATCGAGAAGCTGTCATGATTGCTCAAAAACAATTTTTCAAAGAAGAGAAAAACACAGACATTAAAGCAATCAAGCATACTACTCAACCAAAGATCAAAACAACTTTTTAAGCTCTTAAAAACATCTCTCAACAAGAAAAATGTCAAGCATTTAGATCTAAAACACACACACACTAAACAAGTCTACCCAATTTTTATTTCACAAACAAGTTAAGACAGTTTAGTGAGCATACATTAACACATGTATTCCTTGTAATGGCCAAATCACATTGTACCTGCACATGTATCAAGAGTAGCAAATAATATTGCGTGTTGTGTGTGAAAGACATCGCAAGATTGCATAAGTGTTTACATGTTATGACAATTTGAGATATGAGAAAATCACTTTACTCACACACAGTCATAACTACTTTATGGGGACTATCACTTTCGAGGTACATCCTATAACTCCCACATCTCCTAGAAGACACTTGCAATCATATATAAAGCATTTTAATTCTTTTTGCTTTTATTTTTCTTTGCATATTTTTCTTTTAAGCAAACCATGCATAGGTACATAAGAGAAAGAAAAGAAATACCCAATTATGTTAAGCTTTTGACATTGCACTTTTGCTATACCAAAGCATACAAATGTCATTTCATGATTGGCAAGCAATAGTGATGAGATGGTTATTTATGCCTTTCTCTTAGGGTTTTCTAGTCTTTCCCATCAAAAAGAGTGATACGAGTGTTAAGTACAAGAGATTACTTAATCTTACTCCTCACAAACATGAGCCACAAAGCTCACTTGCTTAATTGTGCATAAAGATACTCATCTAAGCTACAAAAGATACAAAGTTTAGAAAACTTTGTTTCAATGGCCATCCAAAGTACACAAGTACCAATGTACACAAAACACTCACTGTTTTTGTATTTTTCTGATTTTTCAATTTTTTTTATGAAAACAAAATAAAGCAAAACTAAAAGTAAATAAAAAAAAACATGTTAAAAAAATCAAGGCATAAAACTAGACTGACTCAAAACAAGAAGACAAAACACACAAGTAATGCATACTCGAAAACAAGAAAGGGGAGAGGGAGAGAGAGAGAGAGAAAAAGAGAGAGAGACTAAATCACTTGGACCCTTTTTCCTTCCACACCTTAGAAGAACCTTTCCGTTTGGAAAACCTTTGATCTAGTGGTAAGGGGAAAGAATTGAAATTGTTCTTGTTCAAAAAGAACATGAGCGCTTTGAGTAGATCTCCAAAAGGAGCAAAAGAGGATGGAAACTGATTTAGGTTTCCCGATAAGATCATACTGTTACTTTGTTGAGTAGCTAACCACTTATAGCAATTTGGTAGTGTATGTCCAGTTACTCCACAGTGATGATAGAGATGCTGCTTCTTCTGTTTAGATTTTTGAGTATTTCCCTTCTTAGCCCTAAGGTTTTTAATCTCTTTTTTATCAAGCTTAAGGGGTGCTCCTAAGATAGATTTACCCTTGTTTATGTTCTCGCTAGCTAAAAGAGTTTTCACATCATTGTTCTTAGATTCTACATTATTAGTAGGTGAAACAGAAACAGTAGTACTAGTAGAAGCAATACTAGGAAAAGAGAAATCATACCCTAAACTAGTTCGATTAGAAGCAGATTTTTTAAGACCGAGCATTTCATCAAGTTTTGCAGTTAAAGTCCTCTCCAACTGAGCTCTAACTTGAAATAATTCTACCTCAAGCTTCTTGGTCTTCTCAGCGAAGAAATTGTTCTCAAATCACAGTACTCCAATAGTCTGATTGGCTTCATCAAACTTTGTGGAAAGCTCTTCTCGATCAAGTTCCACATCACTCAGTTTCTTGGTGGCCAACCTATATAGTTTCTCATGCTTCTCAGAAACCTTATACAACTTTTCATAGGTTGTATGGTTATCATCTTGATCGTCCATTTTCTCAAACTTAGAATCCATCAAGTCCTCTTCATCATCTACGATTTATGAACCCCTATTAGTAGGATCAACTATAACAGTGAAGGCATTCAAGATTCCATCATCCTCATTATCCAAATCATCCTCAGGCTCAGTGTCACTCAAGGTAGCAGCAAGGGCCTTGCTTTTCCTAATAGTCTTGAGATAAGTTGGGCACTCTTGTTTCATGTGTCCGAAACCTTGACACCCAAAACACTTAGGTCTGGAGGGAACATTGTACTGATCGCCTTCCTTAGCATCCTTCTTTCCTCTGTCTTGGTTCTTGAACTGAGACGAATTGGATTGCTTATGGTCTATGTCAAATCCTTTGGCATTGGCATTCTTCATAAACTTTTTGAACTGCCTTGTAATGTAGGATTTCATTTTAGAATCTTCATCGTCTAAAGACTCATCTGTGTCACTGCTCTTGGCCTTCAGTGCCATGCTCTTACCCTTACTTGATTTCCCGATCCTTGTCAAACCCAACTCATAGGTCTGCAAATTGCCAACCAGCTCTGTCAAAGGAATTTTGTCAATATCCTTTGATTCCTCAATCGTAGTGATCTTGGCATGAAATCTCTCAGGTAGAGATCTGAGCACCTTTCTAAAAATCCTAGGTTCGGGAATGGTTTCCCCAAGATTAAAGGCTGAGTTCACTATGTCCTTGAGTTTGGCATAGAACTCATCGAACGACTCATCCTCCTCCATCTTGATCTCTTCAAAGCTTGTAGTAAGCCTCTGAAGTTTCGAATCCTTGACAGCCTTGGTTCCTTTATAGGTTGTCTAGAGGATGGTCCATGCCTCCTTTGCAGTTTCAGTAAAGGATATCTTCTTGAACTCCTCATTCGTGAGAGCACTTAATAAAGCATTCAATACCCTGCTGATGAAATTAGCCGCCTTGATCTTAACATCATCCCAATCGGCCAATGCTTCATTTGGCTTGGTCTAGCCTATCTCCACAACTTGCCACACTTTTTCATCTAATGACTGCAAGAAAACTCTCATGCGTACTTTCCAATACATAGTTACTGTCATCAAATAAAGGAGGTAAAATTAAAGATTGTTCTATATCCATGACAACAAGGGTCAATAGATCACACAGCAAAGATTAACCCTAATCAAAGTGTTCCTGCTCTAATACCACTTGATAGGTGAAGAATGTATTGACCCCTTGTGATGAATTAACCAATTAATTAGCCAAGTTAATTAATTGATTCAATTAGCATGCAATACGCATGGTAGCATAAACAAATCACCAACTAAGTTAATATGCAGCGGAAAATAAAGTTAACATGGTGATTTGTTTACGAATGGAGAAATCTTTCAAGGTAAAAACCCCACTGGGTGATGTTAAGGTCACCACTTCCGAGAATCCACTAATATCACAACAAGCGGTTACAAGTAAAGGAATCTTAGTACCTTATATCAATCTACAATTGAACCCTTACCCCAATACCCAATTGAACTTGTTCTGTAGTGACAATCTCTCATTTTAATGCACAGTTCCCAGTATGTGACTAACCAATCAATGCACAGATCCAAGTATGTGACTAACTACCAACTTGAGAAGGATGTTGGCTACAAAGTTCTTCAGTTCATCAACATGATGAAGATCACGAAACTCCTTGGTTACAAAACCTTACGATATACAAATGCAGCAACTTCTTGAAGAGAAAGATGAACTAAGGCAAATTGTCTCCAGTTATAATATGCTTGTGAAAAACCTTTGCATTAAGTTGCACTTACTTGCATCAGCTGTGATGGCCCTTAAAATAATCCTTATAAATGTTTAGGGTTGTAAGAAAAGAAAGCCTAAACATGTATACACGGATTGGAGTGAAATCAGAACCGAAAATCTGATTTTCTTAAATCTCAATAAATAGGGTATCTATCGAGCAGCTATTGAGCATCGGGCAAAAGCTGCCTTTTAAACCTCGATAGATGCTATCTGTCGAGTTAGTTGTCGAAATTTAAAATCCAGCACTTCTTTACTTGATTCTTGGACAGATTTGCATGGCTTTAACACTTGGACTTAAAACCTTGTTCCTTGAAGTATTAAACACATCCTAGATCTACCCAATTACAAGTAAAGTGTGTTTTGTCAAAGGATTAGCCAATTCTACTTTGACATATGTTCCTAACATGATTCACGTATGTCCTAACAGGGTTTACATCAATTAGATGTAAATAATGCTTTCTTACATGGTGAATTGCATGAGGAAGTATACATGACTTTGCCATAGGGATTTCACAGCAAGGGGGATTGTCTTGCATCTACATCTGGTAATGGCAAATCACTTTTTTGTAGATTGAGGAAATCTTTATTTGGCTTGAAGTAGGCTACCATCACAAGACTTGGTTTTGTCTAGTCCAAATTAGATTATGCACTTGTGTTCATTCTAAAGGATCTTTTTTTACAGACCTTTTGGTATATGTTGATGATATTTTGATTACAAGGAAGGATTCTAAGTGTGTTACAAATTTGAAGTGTCTTCTTGATACTAAATTTGGTATAAAGGATTTGGGTTCTCTAATGTACTTCTTAGGGCTTGAGGTAACTAGAAGTGCTAAGGGCATTAGTCTCAACCAAAGGAAGTATTCATTGGAAGTTTTACAAGATTCTGGTATGCTAGGGTGCAAACCAATGAAAACTCCTATGGAGCAGCACCTCAAATTGTCTAAGGATGAAGGTGCCTTGATTGAGGAGCCTTCTTTATATAGAAGGTTGATAGGAAGATTAATGTATCTAACATTGACCAAGCCTGACATATGCTATGCAGTTAACAGGTTAAGCCAATTTCTAAGTGCACCTAGGCAACCTCACATGTTGGCTCACAAAGGGTGTTACAATACATTAAAGGAACTCCAGGCCAAGGGATTTACTTTCCAGCAGATTCAGACTTTCAATTATAGGCTTTTTGTGATGCAGACTGGGCAGGTTTCCCAAACACTAGAAAATCCTTGATTGGTTATTGTGTCTTCCTTGGAAATAGCTTAATATCTTGGAGGTCAAAGAAGCAAGCAATTGTTTCTACATCTTCAACAAAAGCTGAGTATAGATCTATGGCATCAACCTGTTGTGAGATCACTTGGTTGTTTTACGTCCTTGAAGATTTCAAAATTCAACATACTAAGGCAGCACTCATGTATTGTGATAACAAGGCAGCATTACACATTTCTGCAAATCCTATTTTTCATGAAAGAACAAAGCATATTGAAGTGGATTGCCATTTGATTAGAGAAAAAATACAAGCAGGAATGATTAAGAACTTTCATGTGAGGACTGATCTTCAATTGGCAAATATCTTTACCAAAGCACTTGGGTCACCTGCTTTCATGAATCTAGTGAACAGATTGGGTTTGATAAATGTTTTCAATACAAGCATACATTATCCTAAACCATTCCAAGACTCATTAGCAGTGCCTACTTCAGAAGCAGCCCTGGTCTTAAGGGGTACTGTTAAGAAAAGGGATGAGAAGAAGTTTATCAAGAATGGTTCAGCTTCAAGTAAGGTAAGACTCAGCAAGTGCAAGAAATTGAAGAATGAACGAAATGGCATGAAGTCAGTGAAGCTGAAGCACAACCAAGGCCTAAACGACAACAAAAGCTTTGAAGGAAGAGAAAAGGCTTGCAATGAAATAGCAGCGTTTTGGATTAAACAGTTAAACAAACTGCTTGTAGGATTAGGACACTTGTCATAAGCTTATTGGATCCGTGTTTAGTGGGTAGTTAGTTAGTTTCCCGCTTTTTCTTTAGAAAGTTAGTTACTCTGTTTTGGTTGTATATAAACACAGAGCATGTACATTGTAGAGCAATTTTTCATTTTCTCAATTTTCAGAGTAAAGAAAGTTTTCTCTCACTTTGAGTTCTTCCAGTTTTCTCTAGAATTGTCTTCTAGTTTCCACGTTTTCACATTATTTTTTTTTTTTTTTTAAAGCAAGAGTATATGACTTGATTAATTACAAACAAGATAATTCACCACACATACTTTTATGGATTTCCAACTTCCCAACCACATAGAGGCCAATTGATAGTACTTAGTGTGGGACCACGTCAAAGTAAACCTAGAAAAGTATATGTTTTGTCAGAAATCTTTGAACGCCGTTGCTTCAGTGTAACAATTCCAATTTAACATGACAACTCCCGATTCTCCAAAAAAAAAAAAAAAAAAAAAGAAAGAGAGAGAGAGAGAGACTACTCCCAAACAATCTTAACCAAATAAAGGAAAGGAAATCATCTAAAATGATTTTGGGATAATATAAATGCTGTCATTTTCCATCAAAATGCCTTAAGAACAAATTAAACATTTGGTCGCAATGAGATAGTTGCAAACCACGCAAACAAAATTTATAATCTCAAAGATATCAACTCTCAAAGGGTTGATAACATCCCAGAAAAGAAACTATTTCATTTTCCTCCATGATATGAGACTGAATCAAGCAATCAAAAAAACAAATTCTGTTTGAACTAACCCTCTCTTCTGTGGATAGAGCAGATCCACATAAAACCCATTCTTTAGCTCCTGCTGATAGAGCTTCCCAACCGTTGGACTGCTGAGGGGCTCTGCATTTAGAATGGCAGAAAATGTAATACAACCAATAGTACAGTAACTAGCATACACAAGATACAAACATAAAACAATTACCAAACATTATTTATTTATTTATTGGGGTTCTCCGCAGTCATCCTAAACCAAACATTTACCTTAAAACTCTCCCACGATAATTCTGAAAAGTGTCATTTTTTTCATTAAACATAACCTAATCCTACTGAATGCCAAAGTTAGAGAGAGAGAGAGTGTGTGTGTGTGTAGGATGCAGCAAAAACTAAGAACATTACGGCAAGTTACATTAATGCACACATACTAATTCTAGTTTGAAAGTTTGAATTACGGTCAACATAAAGCATCGAACAGGAAAATACTTTTGAATCAATAGATAATTAAAGAACAAATGATCCAAGATCCATGTTTGGCATTTCTAGAGATTTGGAATTTTGAAGTTTTTTGACTTTCTAAGACATTGGACACCATGTTAAAACTTAAATCCCAATTCTTTTTACAAGTAAAAAGAATTTTATGAAAAACGAACGAGTTCAACAGGTGTAGAATGGATCTTTTCTAATGTACATATAAACCCCCATTTCCACTTATGAAAATTCACTTTCCATCTCCAAACTTTTTTTTGGCCTTAGCTATGCTGTAACCATGAAAAAAAAAATTCATCATATTTTTATTTGTTTTAAAATGGGGGCAGGGGATGCATATTTAAGACTCATCATATTCATGGGAAGTGGCCATGGCGACACAAAATGAAATTCGGGGTACTCCCATGCAGCATGGAGATCTGACCCTTCACAATGGTTTGATTTTCTGTCGAAGGAACTGTTATGCAGGTGGTTGTACTTGCTATTAGCAAGGACGGCAACAGAATTGAGATTGTTTCGATTACTTTCTTCTCACTGGTGTATGCAACTGGTTTGATTGCTTTATTTTCGCTGGTAATAGGCAGAAGTATTTCTGTTAGTATATTGTGATGGGTAGTTTCTATTAGTAGTTTTATTTCTTTTATTACCTTTGTATAAGGAAGGTTTGAAGTTTCGCTATAGTGGCTATGAGCAGGTCCTATTTCTGTGCTAACCAGAGATGTATGACTGTTCCTTGCTTCCTCCCTCTCTCTTTTTTTCCTTGATAAGTGTTACTGTTCCTTGCTTCTATTACCAGTCCCCAGCCCTTGCCTCTCCAATTTCTTGGTTTTTTATTAAAATATGTGACTCGAGCATCAACTATGTTCTTTTTGTATCTTCATTATTATATTATTCTTTATTTTACTTTCACTAGTTTTTTACTACTGAATACCCAACCGGAGGGACTTATATTGAAAATTTTCAAGTATTATTATTATAATTTTTTATGGATAATATTTTACATAAGTTTTAAATATAAGACGCTAGTAGAGCTTTATATTTGGGTCAGCTCTCGCGAGTTCAACATATTTTGAACTCGTTATTCTTTCTTTTTTTTTCTTTTTTCCTTTTTTTTTTTGAAAGAAATCGTTAATCTTAGATGTTCATAATTTCCAAAAATTTTACATTCTAAATTAATGTACGGCTTTGTTTCCAACTGATTGTTATTCCAAGATCTATTAAATATATATAAAACTTCAATATATTTGCGTTTGACTCTGAAAGAAGAGGTTACAGCTAGGCTTCTTTTAAATTTAAAAGAAATTTGCTTTGACTTTGGTTATAAACTAGCTGCCAATTCAATACTTTTTGTTACTTGGTTTTTTTTTTTGGGTGGGGGGGGGGGGGGGGGGGGGGGAGGGGGGGTCTGTTTTTGCCGTAGTGTGCTCCAACAATATTACAAACAACTATTTTCACACCCAATTTCACAATTCTCTGACTTGTACAATTGAAAGTAGTCGATAAAAAGTGACGAGTTTCACAAGTTAATAGTGGGCAGACAGTGTCGATCAAACACAATCGCACAAGTTAACAATTGTGAAATTGGGTGTGCAATTAGATGTTTCTCAAGAATTATTCATTTGTGGTATATTCAGCCTGCAGGTGTAGCATCTGATACTGTTTGCTTGGCTTTAAGGAATCTATCTAATGCATTTTCTTTGATTCTCGAATTAAGATTTGGCATATCCTTGTGAAATGGAAATAAGAATCGGAAAACACATCCATCGGGTTCGAAAATAATATAAAGCTTTTTAAACATCATGAGAAAAGCCGAAAAGGCAATATCTTTGCGGATTTGATGCCTTCTAGAAGGCTTCTACGAACTTCTCGTTGGGAACAAGATCAGTGAGTGTCAATTTGGACATTCTGCGCAGCCTGCATAAAGTTGAAAATCTTATTAACATCTTGAAATGTGGAATTATAAGGCATGAATTTTAGGACTTAAGACTGCGTGTTACTTTTCTTTTTTCTCTTTTTTTCGGTTGAATAGCTGCTTTTAAATCAAGTAGCTCCTAGTAGCGGAGCCATGAATTTTAAGTTGCAAGGACAAAACTATTTTATCAAGATAAACTCAAATCACAAATAGACACTACCCTAAAAAGATCCACATAATATATGTATATATATGAAAATATAAATTTTAATTTTTTTATTCTAAAGTAAGTTATATATCTTTCTCCACAAAAAAAAAAAAAGTTATATACATATACACAAAATTTTCAACTTTAATATATATACATACACACCTAGACACAAGTTCTTCTTTATAAGAGAAACTTATAGTCTTTTTAAACTCTAATAAGTATGCAAACATTGTATAATTGGGTATACAACATACAAATATATAGAACCCAAGAAAAAAAATATATAGTATCTTCCATCAAAGTCATGCTCAACAATAATATTTCACGTAATAAACTTCATCAATTATTATTTTATATTAAACTATTCATAATTTCCTTTTCAATATATAAATTGCTTGCAAAACTTCATCTATTTTTGACAAATCAAAATCATAATGTTATAATTGAAGTCTTATATGAGCTTTTTTTTCTTGATAAAATCTTGAGAATAGAAAATTTCATCCATGTTGCATATATTATCAATGTTGAATGATTTGAACACATTAATAGGATTTGAAATTGAGCTAAAAATTAGGGGTTCCACTATTTACTCTCAAAATTTACTACCTAATTATTTCATCCTATTGCAATTGTATATCAACACTAAACTCTCTTTTTTTGGGAAGGATTACTAGATTAGTTGATCAATACTTTCTTTTTAGGGGACCAACTCCTTTTTTTTTTTTTTTTTTTCATATAACCTTTAAATATTTATTAAATATACCTATATTGTATTAAAAAAAAAATTAAAAATTTTGGAGGGGCCAAGCATGCATGTGGCTCTGCCATTGGTAGCTCCTATATCTGGGTAGGAAATAACCCAAAGCCTTTCGGTCTTGTAATGAGATAAAACACACGACTGGTGTAATGCCCCATGATAGGCCAAAAACGAATTGACCTCTTGTGATAAATTAATTGATTAATTAGCCAAGTTTATTAATTAATCAAATTAACATGCACAACGCGTGGTAGCACAAACAAATCACCAAATAACTAAATATGTAGCGGAAAATTAATGACACAGTGATTTGTTTACAAATGGGAAAAACCTACACGACAAAAACCCCACTGGGTTATTTTCAAGTCACCACTCCCGAAATTCCACTATTATCACAACAAGCAGTTACAAGTAAAGGAATCTCAGTACCTTATACCAACCTACAGTTGAACCATTACCCCAATACCCAATTGGACTTGTTTTGTAGTGACAATTTCCCCTTTTAATGCACGGCTCCCAAGTACGTGACTAACCAACTATGCGGATCCCAATACGCGACTTCAATCACCAACTAGAGAAGGTTGTTAGCTGCAAAGTTCTTCAGTTCATCCACTCGATGAAGATCTAGAAGATGCTTGGTCACAAAACCCTACGGTACACAAACATAGCAACTTCTTCAGAAGAGATGAACTAGGGAAAAACTTTGTTTTCAGTTACAAATTGCTTGAACAAACTTTGCTCAACACTTATGTAACTTGTGTACACTTTGACGGCCCTTAAAATAATCCTTTTATATGTCTAGGGTTGTGAGAAAAGAAAACTCAAACATATAATCACGAATTAAAGTCAAAACAGAATTAGAATTCTATGTTTCAAGTCGAGATGCTGTCAAGCAGCTGTTGAGCCATGGGGTTGGAACAGCTTCTTAAGTTCGATGGATAGCTAGCTGTCGAGCTTTAATGAACAGCACTTCTTTAGCTTGAATCTTGGACAGACTTGCATGTCTTCAACACTTGATCTTGAAACAATATTTCTTGAAGTATTAAACACATCCTAGATCTACTCAAATACAAGTAAAGTGAGTTTTGTCAAAGGATAAGCCAATTACATAAAATAGAGACATATGTTCCTAACAAGTGACTCATATATGTCCTAACAATCTCTCCCTTTGGCAATCTATGACAAAACCACGACAAACAAATGAACATATGAGAGAAGTCATAAATCACTCAACTCATACTCACTTGTTGAATACAATAAAATCTATCCTAACACAAACTCTTGAAAAACTTTGCAAGAAGAGAGTTTACGGCCAGTAGACTTTGACAACCTGTATTTCTGAAACACTTTAAACGAAACTCATCAAGGCATCTTTGTGTGAAACAGAAATAATAGATTTCATACATGAAATAAGAAGCATGTGCATAAAGAGAGAAAAGAAACAACACATGTAAGGGTAGGTGAAAGAAACATATATCAACATATAAAGAAGATAAGTACAATGTATGTCAAAAGTGGACACAAGACCCATGTACAGGAATAAATGTATCTAAAATAGAGAAAAGAAAAAGATACATGTAATCCTCATTACATCCCTCCTCAAAAAATATCAACACTCCCCCTAACAAAATGTCCTATACTAACTCTCCCCCTGAGAATGACTACTTTCATATCTAAAACTACTCCCCCTTTTTGTCACAAGTGACAAAAGGTAAGAGTGTCAAGTAGACATCTCATCGATAGAGCTAGCATCTCCATCATCATCATTAGAAGCATCATCGTCATCACCATCATCATCATCCTCATCCTCAGAATCAGAATCAGAAGCCACTGGAAGAGGTGGTGGAGAAGAACTTCAGGAGCAAAACCGCCCATGATCGCCTGTCGTCTAGCAATGTAGCCAACATGAACGTTCACTTGATACAACTTTGTGGATAATGTATCTAGGCGAGCATCCATGCGCTGAAGCTGCACCATGACATCTCCTAAGGACACATCGCTCGTGGAAGAGGAAGGAGCGGATATGGATGGAGCAGATCAGGATGGAGCTGAACGAGAGGGGGGAGCAGCTAAATCCGACTGTCATGACCTAAACTACGCCTCACTACGTTTAACGGTAGCAGCGTCTATGGTACACATGACTGAAAAATGGTCAGAAGAGGGAAAAGGAACAAAAAAATGGCATAGAATCCGTGTGATAGCCGAAGGGAAAATGAGCTTATCACGGGTAGCCATATCCCTATACACATCTAAGATAGAAAGAATAAAATGTGAAGGAAAATTTATAGTGAGGTGCTCTAACAAAGAAAGCAAAAATCGAGCACGAGGCTCTGTGATAGAGTTATAGTGAGAGAGTGGGTGCAAAACAAAAGTCATCACCATGTTCATGAATCTAGGACCTTTAGCAAAGGCCTTACATGGTGTAAACTAACGATCACCCCAATCTGCGGGATGCTCACAGAAGGTGAAAATCATCTCGTCTTTGGACACAGTCCTTAGACTCTCACAACCGAGGTAGTCAGGATGCTCAAACCTCGGAACATGAAGCACATCCTCAACAAGCTACGGTGTGACTACAATGCGCATACCTCGAACGCGAGTAGAAAAGAGAGGTATTGAAAAATTGAATCCATGCATGTTGGAGTAAAACTCCTGGATCAGCATGGATGGACAAGTGATCGAGACGTCATACAGTGACTTCCATCCCCGACTGTGAATGATAGTTGGAAGATTAGTGTCGACGAAGTCCGCCAAAATGACTCGGCGTTCGGAATGAACACCTCATCGAGAAAAGTTCTCCGAGAAGTCCTTTTAAGCATCCTCATCACGGAACCGAAGATGAAAAAGAGTAGGATCAGAAGAAGATGATGCCCCAAAATGAAGAGGGTTTTGGGACGGAGTGGATTTACGTTTTGGTGCCATAGACACGACTAACGTAAACAGAAAGAGAGGGAGAGAAAGAGAGACAATCAAAAAAGTCTCAAAGCAATTCAAATATAACAACTATATTGAAAAGAGAGTACGTATGCATAGGGAATGCATGAACATATGATATGCAAAAGAAATTGCATCATGGGTTCAGCCCAATCCAATCCTACTAGCACATAAGTAGTTCAACATATATAACACATAACTAAATGCATGAAAATACAGTTATAATGCACATGGGATGCAATGCATGAAGTTTTTAAGATTGAATCTTCAAAACCCATCCCAAAAATTGCATAAAACCCTCTTTGATTTTGAAAAAACCCTAAATTCTGCAAAAATCCCAAAAACTTAGGTTTCAAAGAATGAAATGCATGAAATGAGAGAATTGAAGCTTACCAAATGAAGAGAAATCCTTGAAAAATACTTGGGAAAGAGGTTTGGAGTGAGAAAGAATGATTTGGGAGGTGAATAGGTGCGGACAGATCGAGAGAGATCAAGGAAATGAAAACCGGATCGCAACAAACCAATATATAGAGCTTTAGTAATTCTCGACAAATAGAGGTGTCGAGAGGTGTTGAGCCATCTGTCGAGGAAGGTGTCGAGAAAAACAACATCGACAGATGCAGCTGTCTAGGAGGTGTCAAGGAACGAAGCAAAAACATAGGAAGAGAAGCTCGATCCATCCACTAGCTATCGAGGGTTCAAGAACGTTCTCAATCGATCCACCAGCTATCTAGGATCTGTCGAGATTACGATAAGAAAAAAAGCTTGGAAGCTTGACAAATAGCCAGGTGTCGAGCTAGCTTTTAAAAATAGTTTTTCAAGAAGAGAAAAACACAGACATGAATGCAATCAAGCACGCAACTCAACCAAGGATCCAATCAGCAATTTAAACTCTCAAAATCATCTCTTAATAACAATTTTAAGCATATAGATCCCAAAAACACACACACACACTAAACAGGTCTAACCAATTTTATATTTCAAAAATAAGTTAAGACAGTTTGGTGAGTATACATTAACACATGTAAAACCTTGTGATGGTCAAATCACATTGTACCTGCACATGTATCAAGAGTAGCAAAGAATATTGAGTGTTGTATGTGAAAAATATCGCAAGATTGCATAAGTGTATATATGTTATAACAATTTGAGATATGAGAAAATTTAACTCAAACAAAATCATAATTGTTTGATGGGGACTATCACCTTGGAGGTACATCCTATAACTCCCACATCTCCTAGAATACACGCTTGCAATCATATTTAAAGCATTTTTGATCTTTTTGCTTTTCATTTTCTTTGCATACTTTTATTTAAGCAAATCATGCATGGGCATCTAAGAGAGAGGAAAGAAATAGCCAATGATGGTAAGCATTTGACATTAGAATTTTGCTATGCCGAAGCACACAAATGTCATTGACACTGCCCTTTTGCTATGCCGAAGCATACAGGTGTCATTTCATGATTAGCGGGCAACAGTAGTGAGATGGTTATTTATGCCTTTCTCTTAGGATTTTCTAGTCCTTCCCGTCAAAAAGAGTAATACGAGTGTTAAGTACAAGAGATAACCTTATCTTACTCATCACAAACATAAGCCACAAAACACACACTGTTTTTATATTTTCTGATTTTTCAATTTTTTTTATTTTTATTTTTATATCAAAACAAAACTAAAAACAAACAAAAACATATTAAACAAGGAAAAGCATAAAAACTAGACTGACTCAAAATAAAAGCAAAAAACACAAGTTATGCAAAAACAAAAACTTAAAAAGAGAGAAGAGAGTGATAGAATCACTTGGAGCCCTTTTCCATCCACACCCTGGAAGAACCTTCCCTTTGATTAAACCCTTGAACCGGCAGTGAGGGGGAAGAATTAAAGCCGTTCAAGTTTAAAAGAAACATGAGGGCTTTGAGAAGATCTCCAAGGGGAGCAAGAGAGGATTGAAGCTGATTCTGGTTTCTAGATGCTATCATGCCGTTGCTCTATTGAGTGACTAACCACTTATAGCAATTTGGTCGAGTATGACCGGCAGCTCCACAATGATGATAAAGATGTTGCTTCTTTTATTTAGACTTTTGAGAGTTAGCCTTCTTAGCCCTAGGGTTCTTAGCTTCCTTCTTATCTTGCTTAGGGGGTGCTCCTAAGATAGATTTACCCTTGTCTAAGTTCTCACTAGCTAAATCAGTTTTAACATCATTGTTCTCAATTTCAACATTATTAGCAAGAGGAACAAAAACAATAGTACTAGTTGAAGCAATATTAAATGAGGAGAAACCATACCCTAAACCTGTTCGATCAGAAGCAGATTTCTGAAGACTGAACATCTCATCAAGCTTTGCAATTGAAGTCCTCTCCAATTAAGCTCTGACTTGAAACAGCTCCACTTCAAGCTTCTTAGCCAAGAAATTGTTCTCGAACCTCAGTGCTCCAATAATCTAATTAGCCTCATCAAACTTTGTGGAAAGCTCTTTACGATCAAGTTCCACATCACTGAGCTTCTTGGTGATCAACCTATAAAGTTTCTCATGTTTCTCAGAAAGCTTGTATAATTTCTCATAGGCTATATAGATATCATCTTGATCATCCATCTTCTCAAACTTAAACTCTACCAATTCCTCTTCTTCAACAATGTCTTCACCAATCCCATCAGTAGGATTGATAGTGGCAGTGAAGGCATTCAAGATTCCGTCATCCTCATTATCGAAATCATCCTCAGGCTCAGTATCGCTCAAAGTAGCAGCAAGTGCCTTGCTCTTCCTAATGCTCTTGAGATATGTAGGACACTCCTGTTTCATGTGACCGAAGCCTTGACATCCAAAGCACTTAGGACCTGCGGGAACAGTGTACTGACCGCCATCCTTTGCATCCTTTTTCCCTTTGTCTTGGCTCTTAAATTGAGAAGAAATGGATTGCCTACGGTCCTTGTCAAAGCCCTTTCCATTAGCATTCTTCATAAATTTCTTGAACTGCCTAGTGATGTAGGACTTCATCTTAGAATCTTCATCATCGGAAGACTCATCTATGTCACTGCTTTTGGTCTTTAGTGCCATACTCTTACTCTTACCCGACTTGCCAATTCTTGATAACCCTAGCTCATAAGTTTGCAAATTACCAACCAGCTCTGTCAAAGGAATCTTGTCAATATCCTTTGATTCCTCTATTGCTGTGATCTTGGCATGGAATCTCTCGGGCAGAGATCTGAGCACCATTCTCACAATCTTGGGTTCAAGAATGGTTTCCCCAAGATTGAAGGCTAAGTTCACTATGTCCTTAAGCTTGGTATAGAACTCATTGAACGACTCATCCTCCTCCATCTTAATCTCTTCAAAACTTGTAGTGAGCCTCTGAAGTTTTGAATCCTTGACAGCCTTTATTCCCTTATAGGTTGTCTGGAGGATGGTCCATCCTTCCTTAGCAGTTTCGGTGGAGGATATCTTCTTGAACTACTCATTAGTGACCGCACTAAAAAAGGCATTCAACGCTCTGTTGTTGAAGTTTGCTGCCTTGATCTTGGCATCATCCTAATTGGCTGGCACTTCTGTAGGCTTAGTCCAGCCTATCTCCACAGCTTGCCGCACTTTCTCATCTAAAGATTGCAAGAAAGCTCTCATGCATACTTTCCAATATGCATAGTTAATACCATCAAATAAAGGAGGTATAATTAACGACTGTCCTCTATCCATCACAAACAGGGGTCAATGGATCAACACAGCAAAGATTAAACCATAATCAGAGTGTGCCTACTCTGATACCACTTGATAGACCAAAAACGAATTGACCCCATGTGATAAATTAATTGATTAATTAGCCAAGCTTATTAATTAATAAAATTAACATGCACAGCGCGTGGTAGCAGAAACAAATCACTAAATAACTAAATATGCAGCGGAAAATAAATGACACGATGATTTGTTTACGAATAGGGAAAACCTACACGGCAAAAACCCCACTAGGTGATTTTCAGGTCACCACTCCCAAAATTCCACTATTATCATAACAAGTGGTTACAAGTAAAGGAATCCCAGTACCTTATACCAACCTACAGTTGAACCCTTACCGCAATACCCAGTTGGACTTGTTCTGTAGTGACAATTTCCCATTTGATGCACGACTTCCAAGTACGTGACTAACCAACTGCGCAGATCCCAGTACGCGACTATAATCACCAACTAGAGAAGGTTGTTGGCTGCAAAGTTCTTCAGTTCATCCACACAATGAAGATCTAAAAGATGCTTGGTCACAAAACCCTACGGTGCACAAACACAGCAACTTCTTCAGAAGAGATGAACTAGGGCAAAACTTTGTCTCTTGTTACAAATTGCTTGAACAAACTTTGCTCAACACTTATGCAACTTGTGTACACTTTGATGGCCCTTAAAATATCCTTTTATATGTCTAGAGTTGTGAGAAAAGAAAGCTCAAACACATAATCATGAATTAAAGTCAAAACAGAACTGGAATTCTGTTTTTCATAAAGCTCGATAGATACCTGTCTGTCGAGATGCTGTCGAGCAGCTATCGAGCAGTGGGGCTGGAACAGCTTCTTAAGCTCGATGGATAGCTAGCTGTCGAGCTTTAATGAACAACACTTCTTCAGCTTAAATCTTAGACAGACTTGCAGGTCTTCAACACTTGATCTTAAAATACAGTTTCTTAAAGTATTAAACACATCCTAGATCTACTCAAATAAAAGTAAAGTGCATTTTGCCAAAGGATAAGCCAATTATATAAAATAGTGACATACGTTCCTAACAAGTGACTCACATATGTGCTAACACCCCAAAATCATAAGCAATAAAAATCTATTCAATCTAAATAATCCATAAAAATATTAAATAAAAGCAACCAGCAACCTAAAATCTCATCACAGATGTCAGAGCTCTAATCAATCAAAGATAAAACATCCTCAAAATAATTCTCTAGTACAATGTTTAATACCATAAAAATAATAATAATAAAATCCGCAATTCCACAAATAATTCATAATTGTTGTCTTCCAAGAATCTCTACTCCAATGATCCCTCAAATGTATTTGTAAGGGGGAATAAAAGGGGGGTGAGATAACTCAATAAGTGGAATTCACTAACATTGGGGTGTGGGAACAAACCTTTCAAATAAATAACTCTTACCTCAAATTCATAACTTGTAACTCATCAATATTTTATCATCAAATATTTCACATAAAAAAAATATCTTTATATTGTGAGTCATCATAATACACACACACACACACACACACACACACACATATATATATATATATCAATACCATCATATAACCAATTTCCTAGACTTTTCTCGTGGTCAACATTTTATGCCTTGTTGACAGGGTTATGCTGTCCCCTTTTTAGGACTAGAACCTCCTTTTCTTCCCTTTTCTTAAGGATAGCTCCTTTGGAACCTGAAGGTGCACTCCTTTACTAAGGAGCTTCCTTTTTGGATCCTCAATAATATACTCCCTTGCTATGGAGCTATCAAATGTGTATTATCCCCTTTTCTGGGACCACCCCTTACTAAGGACTAGCTGCAGTATGATTATCCCTTGCTAAGGACTAAATATAATACTGAGCTTTTAATCATGACTTGCCATAAGTTTTCAAAACATATTCAATGTGCTCACAAAAATATTTAATTCATAATTCTCAAAAATATAAAGATATATTCACACATACAAGTTTAAATAAATTTAGGTTGTCCCACAAGTTTTTCATAAAACGAATAGTCAATGTGCACATCAAACATTTATAAAATATCAATTTATGTATAGAATATCAACATATTTCTTTGATATAAAATAGTTTAATAATCAACACTGTTTTGGGAAAACCCCCAAAATTAGTAAACACCACTTACCTCTTATTTGCAAAAATATGAAACCAACCTCCCTTGAATCACAACAAATCAGTAGAATTAGAACCTAGCAACACCAAAGATAGGTCCATCAATACACAAATTTTCCACTTAAAAATTTGTTTTCACACTTAAATAGTTTAATCTATCAACATTAAAGCCTACGGAGATGTTAGATTCTTTGAGATACTCTTCAGCTGTGTCAGATTTTTGGGCTTACAAATATTGCTGCATAATCAGATTTTTTTTTTTTTTTTTCTTCATTAACATGGTGACAACGTTGATTTCCCAAGTCCACACCTAACCCCTATGTTTTGTGTGGCACAAAGACTAATATACATAGAAATTCTGCATCCTAGGTGTGTGATATATCAATAACCCTTAAGCTATATAGACACTTGCTAGGTATCACATAAATACAAGAACCCAAGAAAAGAGGAGAGTTGACTTGATTCTCCTACACAGCCGCAGAGAAGAGTAAAACAAGAACATTGCTTGGTGCCGCTTAAAGAAAGGAGTTCTCCTATTTATATATATACAAATATTAACTTATGCCATCTCCCTTGGGCTTCTTATTCCACAGTATTTATCTTATTTTAATATCTTAGGCCCAAATCAATTAAATCCATTTAATTGTGGCCTTCCTATTTAATTTATGCATAAGAATTAAATTAGTATCAAAATTATGGGGTGTTACAACTAGGTTGTAAGTTGTAACAGTAGAAACATCGAATGGCTTGATGATAATGACATCAATTACTAAGAATGTGCAAATTCCAAATATATAGACCTTAATTACGCGAAGTTCTTTTTTTGGTAAATAGGGAAATATATTAGTTAAACTGAAGGAACAACTAGATACAAATGTCTGGAGAAATATCCGAATCTACAAAGGACTTAAGATAGTCAGGGGAGGAAAACAAAACAAATTAGTAGTACAAGTCCGTCAAAAGGAAGCTAAAGTATTCACACATTTGTTCGCCTTCATGAACACATGTTTTGTGTGAGGGATCCTCCTCAATAGACACTAGTAGGGGTAAATTTCTCAAGGGAGAGAATTATACCAAGGATAACAAGTGAACAAGGCATTAGATGGTGATCAACCAGTGGGTTGATCGGAGGTACTGCAAAGATTAAGTTAGTGAAAATTTTATGGAAAGAGAGATTTTTTGTGTACATACCTCATTTGACTCAAGAGGGGTGTTTATATGTTTTTCTTGGGTGGGGTTGGTAACAAGTTCTCTACGTGGGGAAGTCTAACAAACCACTATTTCCTAGGTCGATTGAGGGCATATGATTCAAAGGTACTCAACTAATACCGTATAATGTGGATTTATCACATCATCAATCAATATAATATACTATATATAATAGCAGAAGCTAAAAGAAAGTTAATTCCTACAATTAAGGAGGTGCTGCCATGTAGGAAAAAAGGCCCCTTAAAATGCTGCCACGTATACAAGTTTTAAGTTAAACCAGTCGAGGGAATTTGCAGACTAGCAATGTGAGAAGAAAGAATATCATAAGTTAACATGCGGTTGCAAGAAAATTGCAAACTAGCATCTCGAGTTTTATAGACTCAATTTCAGTCTAAAACTCGAGGATTAAAGACTTGATTTTCACTTGGTGAGTTGGAAATATGATGCCAGATAGATCTTGAGTCTTATAGACTCGAGTTCAAAAAAGCAAAACCGAGTCTCTAAAACTCGATTTTGGTACTTGAAGAACGACAGACCTGAAGAACAGGAAGAACAATCTGATGAAGAAGAACAGAGGAATGATCTGACGAAGAATAGAGACGAACACTGGGTGAACAGAGATGAACGATCTGATGAAGAACAGGAACGATCTGATTGAACGCTGGGTGGTCTTCAACGATCTGACGAAGAACATGAACGATCTGATTGAATGCTGGGTGGTCTTTAGATCTGCACAAAGAAGAACATTGGGTCAGAACTCAGAATAACATGAGGAAGAAGAAGTGAAACTCAAGTCTTTCAAACTTGAGTCTTAAAAGTGAAACTCAAGTCTTAAAAACTCGAATTCCACGTGGATTTTCTTCCACATCAGCTTCCCCCACTTACGAATCGAGACTTAAAAACTCGAGTTTTATCTTGGAACTCAATTTTTAGACACTCAAGATGTTAGTTTCCAACATTGTTTTGAAACGTGACAACTAACTAAATTTTTTGATATTTAATGTTATTTGGAAAAAAAATTCTAAACCAGCCGCACGTTGCACCGTTTGGCCATTTGAACTCTGCCACGCTTGCAATTAAAAGAGGAAAAATTATATTGTTTCGTTAGGTTAACACACCATTTGATAGCATCTCTGTATAAAAGGAAAAATAACTGGTTAAAATACATTTAAAAGGCTTGCAATTCTCCCAAAAAAAATGCAGCATACAAAGAGAGTTCTTCGTTCCCTCGCCAGACTTACAGCACTACTGCAAGCAGAAAGAAAAATCTATGGGCATCAACACCATTAGGCTATATATGTGCCACCATCAAATCGTCGAAACTGGTTCCAGTATGTTTTTCTCCATTTTTCTAGATTTGGGTATGAAATATTACTTTTTATTGAGTTTTTTTGCTGGATAGGTTTAGATTTGATTTTGGTTTTGATTCCTTTTTGTTTCGGGCTTTTGGGTTCTTCATGAAAATGTTTGTTTTCTCAATTTTCCAATTTTTTTTTATATCACTAATCCTTTTCCTGTTCTCTAATATCTCCATGAAAATGATTGTTTTCTAATTCATAAAATGATCCGGCGCATTGCATGGGCTAAATGCTAGTATATATAAAAGCAAAGACTTCATGTGAGAGTGTATGAGATCCTGCCACGTGGCACTCTAATGTTGCATTTTGTATTTTTTACCTCTTTTCATTAAGTTTTTTTTTATTGTTACCAAATAGATCTTAGTAACTTATTTTTACTATTATATAAATTTAGCATTTTTCACCCCCTTTTATTAAGTTTTTTTACAGTTCCCCAATATATCATAGTAACTTCTTTTTTACTATTATATAAAATATGGGTTGTTCTTGACAATTAGACCAATTAGACCAAAAGTTATTCACTACAAAATGAACTACCTTTTAAAAGTAGACCAAACCTTATGAAAAACTCAAGCCTAGTTATTACCTTACATATTATGACCCAAGTTTGACCCTTCCCACGTGTAAATCAAAACAAAAACTCTTACCCTCTTACAAACTCTCTTCTTCCTTCCCCACATATAGATGATACTTCTAGAAAATCTCATTCTCATGAAACCATGTCTCCATTTTTCCCCAATTTCAATTCAATATGCTTTTATCTATTAATAATGTTTTATGCAATTTATGCAAACAAATTCTTTGTCATCAACCAGTGCAACAAAATATATATATATATATATATATATATATATATATATATATATATATATATATATATATATATATATATATCTTGAGTTCCTTGAGGTTGCTAAAATAATTGACAAGTGCATATTTCTAAAATTCATAATAACAAAGTCTAATAAATAGCATATATTATCTCACTAAATGCCATTAACTTAATATTTTCTTTAAAAAAAAAATTCAATGATAAGAATGGTAAAAAACATGATCCTATACAAGAAATACCAAAAATACATGCAAAACAATTATCATAGGAGGATTTACCTTTAAATAATATTGTGAGGGATTTTCACAATTCGCTCCAATACCAATGGGCTTGGTCTACGATCAAATTCTATAAAAGATTTAAGCGTAATTGGTCATTGGATGGATCGGTAAGGCACACGGTCCAACAAATATGAAGACAATAGTAGAGATAAAATGCATTGAATTAGATCCTACGAAACATGTTTGTTAATTATTTCAAATTATACCCGTCATTTACGTAAAAAAATAATGATACATCATATTATTATACATTAGAAAAATAATACATATTAATTTCAAAGTTCATTGCAAGATGTAAACTGTTAGGGTATTGCAACAATAAGTAACATTGATACAACAATGGGTTGGTATTACATTTTGTGTGTACTTTGTTAAAGGATTGTCAAACCACAACCAAGATCATTTTGGCGTGCAAAATGTGAAACAAAAACAAATCTTTCTATCCCAAAGTTAGAGGCACTCGCATTAACTACATACTCACCAAATATTTATAATATATTTATCTCACTATAACTACTATATATACAGTTGCAAACTACTTCAGATACAGGATTCAAATTGAAGTTTTTGATGCAACTGACAAAACAAATTTTGTGATATTTGATTAAGACGCCAAGAAAATCCTAAATAAATCTACAAGAGATTTTGCTATAAAAAAAAACAGAGGTACAACTTATTTAAATTATTGTAAAACTATTGATATTGGAGAAGGAATCCCATGTGATTTGAAAAAAAAAAAAAAAGATTTTCCTACTTCATTTGAATGAATTCAATCTGAAGGAAGGTTTTGAAAATTACATAGTTGCTAAGATTTTTGATGCACCTTCAAATGACAAAAAGGAATGGAAGGAAAAAAAAAAAAAAAAATATATATATATATATATATACACAATCCAATATGCTATATTAATTCTTTTTGCTGCACTATTCCAAAATTAACAAAAATAAAAACATTTACAAAAAACTGTCACATCATTGAAATACCTACGAAAAATCTTAGCGACAAAGTCTGAACTTTGTAAGATCCAATCAAAAATCTCCTGATGCCAATTCTTAGTGATTAACACAAATGATGCAACAAAAGGAAAAAGTGATGAAAGTTCAAAAATTGAACAAATATGGATGGACTAAACTTCAAATGTTGAAGATGGAGAAACTAATGATGATAACAAGCGTCACCATACTACAATAACAAAGCATTGAAGAAACAAACAAAAAAAAAAGGATTTCGTAATGAAGCTTTTTATTACATCACATAATAAAAATCAATAACATAGAACAAATTAATATGCTTTTATCAACTTTTATTATACAATATTACTCCAAAGTTGTTTTAATTATTGCTCATTACTTGAACAAAATAATTATAATAGATATATGTGTGCAATTTATAATTGTTACTTTTTATGATGAACTCATTACTAACAAAGTTTTATAATAAATATGCTATAATATATGTATAATATTTTCCAAAAACAAATTTACATAAAACATTATATGATTATCCGTGCATCACATGAGCAACTTACTAGTTGCATTTAATTCAAAAGGGGTGGCAATAGGTCAAGGTAATCAACGCTAACATGATGGTGCAAAGACTTTCTTTCAATTAGGAACAAAACCAAGATTTCAAGTTAGGAGAGCGCCAATTAACAATTTATTAACAAAGATGAAAACATAAAATCATTTTTTGTAATATATTACAATGCAATCAATCTACTAACAAAAACAAAGATACAAAACATCATTGTTTCTTATTTCATTAGAGCATTCACATTAGTTCATGTAAAAATTCATGTCTAGTTTAGTATAAGCACCTACTTTTTCTATTTTTACAAACTCACTTTTCAAAACACTCCACATCATATTTTACATTACATTACATTAAAACTAGTCACTAACCCATGCGATGCACGGGAAAGCTATTGTGTACGAAGATTTAAACAATTCTTTGTTTCTTCATCTTTGATTTCACATTAGGATTCCTATCCATGATATGAAACATTAAATTATGAAATGCAAAATATAAATCAAACTTAAATTAAAATTAAAATTAGGATTTCAATCCTTTACATCCTCAAATATCCAATAAATGCTAAAATATCAATTTCCAATAAATTGAAAGACAACTTTAAAGTACTTTTTGTATCTTCTTCCTTTGTTGTTCTTACATTCATTTGAAGTACCACTAATATAAGCTTGTCAATAAAACACGTTGAGAAATGTATTACGACATGTAGAAGTTAGATATCGAATTTGTAATTTTGCTTTATTAAAAATATATGCCCTTCTCAAGCTAAATTTTTTTGTCAATTTCTATAACAGAGTCAAAAACTTTCTTAACTATGTAGAATTCCCATCCAAACTTGAGATTATATTCATTTAATTATATTTGGAAAACAAATGTTTTTCCATTCAAATTTTCTACTTGCAAAGGTAGGTTGATTTTAGATTGTTGTCATGATACCCATTGACAAAGCATAAAACATAGCAAAAAATAAAACCCCCTTTCACAATCATCAATCAATAATATTTTAAACTAATATAAATAATAATTCATAAAAAAAATCATTAAAAAAGACATTTTATATTATTTACAATCCATATAAAATAATAGAATTTGTTAATGCAACTGGAATTGAATCTGATTCTTTTTTTTAAGATCAAAGATAGAAAGGATCAATTTCTCAATATGCAACTCTTGATCCTTTTTTTTTTTTTAACTTGATAAGTGCAACTCTTGATCTAGCTTATTCTTTAATGGGCAAAGACAAAGCAAATAGTTTTTAAAAAAAAAAATGCCTTTAGAAATATCTTAGAAATGTGAATCCTTCTACACACTGCAACTCTTAATTAACTTATCAGCAAGTAACCTTTTTTTTTTTTTTAACAAAACTAGAGCATTCATAGATCCAAGATGGTACTTAACATCAAGAAAAATTCAAATTAAAAAACTTCCCACACTGAAATACAAGAATTGCTACATCCCATAACACAGCCAACAAAAAATAAATTCCAATTGACATTGAAATCATATTTTTGATACAATTTGCTATGATATATGTATTGTGACATGTTGCTATTTTTTTTTGTTAGTGTCTAATTAATAAAAATATATGATTGAGACCCAATTAATATCTAATGATGATTATATAATAATCATGTGGTTAGACTTCAACATTTTTATATTGTTAGAATTTTATTTTTGCTATCTATGTCTGATTATATAATAATTATTTTTATGTAATGTTTTAGAATTCAATGCAATGTAATACTGTATGATCATTATCAAGAACTTTTGCTTTCAAGAATAAAATAAGTGTATGACATGGTAAATGCTAGATGTTTGTCACATGACTCAAACATGAAGTCAATACTTTAACATGGCTATGATGCATTCAACATAGTGACCTTCAATGAACGGATATGTGATATAATAGTGAACACAAACATGGGCATTGGATTGCTGCAAAATAGTGTTGTCCTTTTCATGTAGGTTAAAGTGAAAGGTAGTTTAAGTTATGACCACAAAATATAGGAAGTCTTTTGATGGTCTTAAGGGTTTCTGTTAATTAAATGTTACTGCCTATTGCAGATACATGGACATCTTTGTGATCGAGGTTCTCTCTCTTTTTTTGTGGGGGAGGGGGTGGATTTGGCAAAAGTGATTAAAGAACTGAAATATGTTTGATATTAATGATCAATTAATTGTTCTTTATATATAGGCCAACATATCTTCCTTTATCAGTGGTTACTTTTATATTCATCAGGGTATACAATAAGTTTTGACTGTTCAGCAATTAGCTCCTCTCATCTCATTTAGTTTCTACTTTGCTGGGCTTAAGAAACTTCAAGGTTAAAATGAGTCACAAGAGTCATAGCCATAAGAGTTCTTAAAATTTATTTTGGGGTGATAGTCTTCTTAATCTAAAATAGGAAATATCATGAGAAGTTTGTGAATATCTTAATATCTTACTTCTGTTTTATTTAAAAATATTTTGTTTTATTATATTTTACAGTACAAGGTTTCATAACTTTTGGGGGGCTGTGGCGTTTCCTTTTCTAATGGGTATTCTCTTTCTCTGTCTCGGCTAAAAACCTACCAAATTCTTATATGGGTGTGCAATGAATACCTTAATACTGAAAGTTGATTGGCTAACTAATTCAATTGCAACAGGTTCTATTATACCACCTGAGAACTGCAGCTCTTAATTAACTTATCACCAAGTAACCTTTTTTTTTTTTTAATAACAAAACTTAAGCATTCATAGATCCAAGATGGTATTTAACATCAAGAAAACTTCAAATTAAAAAACTTCCCAAACTGAAATATAAGAATTGCTACATCTCATAACACAGCCAACAAAAAATAAACTCCAATCGACATTGAGATCAAATTCATACACAAAGGAGATATGCTACAATATTTGGCATTGTAATAAACACAGAAAATTTTTTTAGCTTTTAGTAATATATAGATGCTATTACTTTGTCAACTTTTTATTTATTATCCCAAATCATATCTCTCTTCATCAACCAAAAACCACAACCCTAAATCTAAAGAATTACTAAAATCTTCATTTGCCTATAGCAACTATGTAAATTTACATAATTACTATAGCACAATTTTTTTTTTTTTAATAATGATACGCAGAATGATGTGGGTATATTTTGAGGTTGATTGAGCAAATTTGGGATTTTGTGCTATTTTACAACAACTAATGCAAATACTCTTACAATGAAATCAATGTAAAAATTGTAGGGCATCAGGGACCAAGATTTTCGAAGATGGGCCCAAATAGAAAGTTTTAAAGATTATACCAATTTTCTCTTTCTCTTGTTGATTGGAATTACAACATTGCCATCATCACTCTATTTCCATCACTCAGAAACACCCTTTTTTATTCTTCTCATTCACCCATCACTCATTTTGTTAAGGTATGGGTGATGAGAACTAAAAATGAGAACTGAGCCAAACATGCATCTTATGCGTGGGACCCACCCAAAATGAGTAATGGGTAATGGAAATTGAGCATTAGTTGATGGAAATTGCCTAAACCAAATAGGCTCTTGGTCAATGAGCTCAAAGAAATATGGGATCAATCCAATGGCTATGGCTAAGCACTTCTATCTGAGTTTCCTCCTAAAGACATGATCGATGTAGAAGGTACATTGATTAGAGGGGTAAGGTAAAGTTGTTACCTTTTGGACCAAGCACCCTTGGGTTTAAAGTTGGCCAAGGGGGTTCGCTGGACTTGGGCCCCAATGCCCTTGTTCAACATTAGGCTTCGACCTTAACGCTCCCTTTTTGACACTCTTCAATGTCACCTAAGCTTCCACTCTTCCGGTAATTACTAGATGAGTGGGATCTTGACACATACACTACCAATTAGGCCCCCAGTTATAGTCACTACTCATGCTCTTTAAATACCCTTTCTCCAATCCTCATTTCTCTCCTCTTCTCTCTCATGTCCTTAGCATTCTCTCTTATTTTCCAATCTCACTTCAATAGTTGGTCTCTTGGTCTTCAATCTTGTAAATATCATACCAATACTACTCACTAAACCTAAAACGTACTAGAGAGTATACAAATCTATACCAACTTATACTGGCAGTAGCCACAGTACCAAGATTTTTCAAGTGTTTTGGTCAGTTTGATGATTCAATCAGTAAAAGAAAAATAACTTAAAAAAAAATTCAAGAAAAAGGTCCTAAAACATGTTTTTTGAGCAAAAACCTTAGGTTAAAGTACTTAGGCTAATATTTTGTCATCGGCCCTCAACTCCCTATCTGTTTGTTTGGAGGTGAAATAGGATGGACAGAAAATTTTGGAGAGAAAATGGAAATGAAAACTTTTTAGAGTGTGTTTGGTTGGGTGGGGAGGAAGGAAAATAAATGGTAGGACCCAAGTGTTTTCTCCCCAAGTCTATCAAAAAAATTTCTCCCCAATATGGAGAGAAAATTGAAGTAAAAATTTGGACATCATTTTTGGACAAAAATGCCCCTGTGTAGTTGCACATGAGCTTGTCCACATTGATCTTCTTCATTTTTTTTTTTTTTTTCTCTTTTCTTTCCTTTGGATGTTGCCTCTTTTTCTTTTCTTTTTTCTTTTGATTTACAGGGTAGGCTTTGTACACGTCTAGTGCTCATATTCTTTTTTTTTTTCTTTTGCTTTCTTTTATGTTTTTGTTAGGACATATGTGATTTAATGTTAGGAACATATGTCAATATTTTATGTAATTGGCTAATCTTTTGACAAAATGTACTTTACTTGTAATTTGGTAGATCTTGGATGCGTTTAATACTTCAAGGTGATAGGCCAAAAATGTATTAACCCCTTGTGATGAATTAATTGATTAATTAGCCAAGTTTATTAATTAATACAATTAACATGCAAAACGCGTGGTAGCACAAACAAATCACCAATTAACTAAATGCAGCAGAAAATAAATTTGACACAGGTGATTTGTTTACGAATGGGGAAAACCACCAAGGCAAAACCCCACTGGATGATTTTAAGGTCACCACTCCCAAGAATCCACTATTATCACAACAAGCGGTTACAAGTAAAGGAATCCCAATACCTTATATCAATCTACAGTTGAACCCTTACCCTAATACCCAATTGGACTTGTTCTGTAGTGACAATCTCTCCTTGTAATGCACGACTCCCAGTACGTGACTAACCAATCTGATGCGCGGATCCCAGTATTCGATTTACTCCTTTACACGAATCCAAGTATGTGACTAACTCCACAGCAACCCTTTGATTGTTGTAGTTGATTTGCAACAGCTTCACATAGAAACACCAATAAGATCTTCAATGTTGGTGCAAGAGACTTTACTTTATTACAGAACCCAAAGGCATACAAAAAACGCAACAAGAACTCTTTCTTATGTAGGAGGAGGCTAGGGTTTCAAAAAGAAAACCTTATGAAACTCTTTAGGGTTAGGGTTTTTCTTTTTCCACCTCCTTTATATAGGAGCTTAATGGGCTCTCCTATTTCAAATAGGTTTACACAAACCCTTGGGCTTTTCTAGTCCAATAAGGATTATACAAACCTACAAACCCATAAACAAATAGCCTTTTTAGAATAAAAATGTTGCTAGCTATAATTTGAATCTCGTAAGCTTGATAGATTGAGACATGTGTCGAGCTTTAATGAATCTCAACAAATCGAGCTTCTGTCGAGGAGGTATCGAGACCTGCAAATGCACTTTTCTTGAGCAGTTCTTGAGTAATCTTCATGTTTTCAATGTAACCACTTGTAATGATCATCTGGAACCTACTTAGATTTACCCAAATACAAGTAAAGTGTGTTTTGTCAAAGGATATGTCAATTGCATAAAAATATGTCCTTAACATAAGGAACGAGGTTTCAAGTTCAAGTGTTAAAGCCATGCAAATCTGTCCAAGAAACAAGTGAAGAAGTGTTGGATTTTAAAGCTCGATAGCTAACATCTATCGAGGTTTAAAAGCTATTTCAGCCTATGGCTCAACAGCTAGCTCGATAGATGGCTATCTATCGAGGTTTATGAAACTCAATATTTCAGAGCTAATTTTCATCCAATCAATGAATATGTGTTTAGGCTTTCTTTTCTCACAACCCTAAACATATATAAGGATTACTTTAAGGGCCCTCAAAGGTTGCACAAGTGTGAAGAAAAGTTTTGTTCATGCAAATTGTGACCAAAGACAGAATTGGCCCTAGTTAATCTTTCTCTTGAAGAAGTTGTTATATTTGTACAACGTAGGGTTTTGTGACCAAGGACCTTATTGATCTTCATCGTGTGATGAACTGAAAAACTTTGCAACCAACATCCTTCTTAAGTTGGTGATTAAGTCACGTACTAGGATCCGCGCATCTATTAGTTAGTCACGTACTGGGAGCCATGCATTGAAAAGAAGAGATTGTCACTACAAAACAAGTCTAATTATGTATTAGGGTAAGGGTTCAACTGTAGGTTGGTATAAGGTACTGGAATTCCTTTACTCATAACTGCATATTTTGATAATAGTAGATTCTCAAGAGTGGTGACCTCAAAATCATCCAATGGTGATTTTGTCATGTAGGTTTTCCCCATTCGTAAACAAATTACCGTGTCAATTTAATTTCTGCTGCACTTTAGTTAATTGGTGATTCGTTTGTGCTACCACGCATTTTGCATGTTAATTTGATTGATTAATAAACTTGGCTAATTAATCAATTAATTCATCACAATGGGTCAAATACATTCTTGGCCTATAAAGTGGTATCAAAGCAGGCACACTCTGATTAGGTGTTAATCTTTGCTGTGTGATCCATTGACCCCTGCTGTCGTGGATAGAGGACAGTCTCTTATTATACCTCCTTTATTTGATGGTACTAACTATGCATATTGGAAAGTACGCATGAGAGCTTTCTTGCAGTCTTTAGATGAGAAAGTGTGGCAAGCTATGGAGATAGGCTGTACCAAGTCTATGGAAGTGCCAGTCAACTGTGATGATGCTAAGATCAAGGCGGCAAACTTCAATAGCAAATCATTGAATGCTTTATTCAGTGCAATCACAAATGAGGAGTTCAAGAAGATATCCCCTACTGAAACTACTAAGGAAGCATGGACCATTCTCTAAACAACCTATGAAAGAACCAAGGCTATCAAGGATTCAAAGCTTCAGAGGCTTACCACGAGCTTTGAAGAGATTAAGATGGAGGAGGATGAGTCATTCGATGAGTTCTATGCCAAGCTCAAGGACATAGTGAACTCAACTTTTAATCTTGGGGAAACCATTCCTGAACCCAAGATTGTGAGAAAGGTGCTCAGATCTCTACCCGAGAGATTTCATGCCAAGATCACCGCGATTGAGGAATCAAAGGATATTG
Organism: Quercus parvula; assembly: GCA_030820535.1. NCBI lineage: Eukaryota > Viridiplantae > Streptophyta > Magnoliopsida > Fagales > Fagaceae > Quercus > Quercus parvula. The sequence continues at coordinate 14,351,355 of JAUAME010000008.1, forward strand.
ACAAAATTCCTTTGACAGAGTTGGTTGGCAATCTACAGACCTATGAGTTGGGTTTGACAAGGATCGGGAAATCGAGTAAAAGCAAGAGCATGGCATTGAAGGCCAAGAGCAGTGATACTAATGAGTCTTCAGTAGATGAAGATTCTAAAATGAAGTCCTACATTACAAGGCAATTCAAGAAGCTCATGAAGAATGCCAATGGGAAGGGCTTCGACAAGGATCATAGGCAATCCAGTTCCTTATAGTTCAAGAGCCAAGATAAAGGGAAGAAGGATACTAGGGATGGTGGTCAGTACACTATTCCCTCAGGACCAAAGTGCTTTAGGTGTCAAGGCTTCAGTCACATGAAACAAGAATGCCTTACTTATCTCAAGACCATCGGAAAAAGCAATGCACTTGCTGCTACCCTAAGTGACACTGAGCCTGAAGATGACTTCAATAATGAGGATGATGGAATCCTAAATGCCTTCACTACCACCGTAAATCCTACTGAAGGGATTGTTGAAGATGTGGATGAAGAAGAGCACTCGATGGAGTCTAAATTAGAGAAGATGGATGAACAAGATGCCATCTACAAAGCCTATGCAAAGTTATACAAGGTCTCCAAAAAGCATGAGAAGTTGTATAGGTTGTCCTCCAAGAAGCTTAGTGATGTGGAGCTTGAGTGAGAAGAAATTTCCACAAAGTTTGATGAAGCCAATCAAACTATTGGAGCACTGAGATTTGAAAATAATTTCTTGGCTGAGAAGACCAAGTAGCTTGAGGCAGAACTGTTCCAAGTTACAGCTCAGTTGGAAAGGACTTCAAGTGCTAAGCTAGATGAGATGCTCAGTCTTCAAAAATTTGGATCTGATCGAACTGGTTTAGGGTATGATTTATCTTCTCCTAGTATTGCTTCTGCTAGTGCTACTGTTTTTGTTTCTCCTATTGATAATATTGAAACTGAGAACAATGATGTTAAAAATGAATTAGCTAATGAGAAAATAAATAAGGGTAAATCTATCTTAGGAGCACCCCCTAAACTTGATAAGAAAGAGATTAAGAACCCTAAGGCTAAGAAGGCAAATACTCAAAAGCCCAAACAGAAAAAGCAACATTTTTGTTATCATTGTGACATAGCTAGACATACTTGACCTAATTGCTATAAGTGGTTAGCCACTCAACAGAGCAACGGCATAATTGCGTCAGGAAACCAGAATCAGTTTCCATCCTCCTTTGCTCCTCTTGGAGATCTTCTCAAAGCCCTCATGTTTCTTTCGAACTTGAACGATTTCAATTCTTCCCCCTCACCGCCGAATCAAGGGTTTTATAAATGGAAATGTTCTTCCAAGGTGTGGAAGGAAAAAAGCTCCAAGTGATTCTGTCACTTTTTCTCTCTCTCCACTTCTTGTTTTTGTTTTTGCATTACTTGTGTGTTTTGCTTTACTGTTTTAAGTCAGTCTAGTTTTATACATTGCTTTGTTTAACTTGTTTTTGTTTGTTTTCTTTTCAGTTTTGGTTTATTTTGTTTTTCATATAAAAAATTTAAAAAAAATTGAAAAATAAAAAAATAAAAAAATTGTGTGTGTTTGTGTACATTGGTACCTGTGTACCTTGGATGGTCATTGAAACAAATTTTTCTAAATTTTGTATCTTTTGTAGCTTAGATGAGCATATCTATGCACAACTAAGCAAGTGAGCTTTGTGGCTCATGTTTGTGATAAGTAAGATTAAGTAATCTCTTGAACTTAACACTCGTATCACTCTTTTTGACGGGAAGGACTGGAAAATCCTAAGAGAAAAACATAAATAACCATCTCACCACTATTGCCTGCCAATCATGAAATGACATTTGTATGTTTTAGCATAGCAAAAGAGGAATGTCAAATGCTTAACATAATTAAGTATTTCTTTTCAATCTCTTATATGCCCATACATGGTTTGCTTAAAAGAAAAATATGCAAAGAAAAATAAAAAGCAAAAAATAATCAAAATGCTTTATACAAGATTGCAAGCGTGTATTCTGGGAGATGTGAGAGTTATAGGATGTACCTCAAAGGTAATAGTCCCCATCAAATAGTTATGATTGTGTGTGAGTTAAAGTGATTTTATCATATCTCAATTCGTCATAACATGTAGACACTTATGCAATCTTGCGACGTTTTCACACACAACACGCAATATTCTTTGCCACTTTTGATACATGTGCAGGTACAATGTGATTTGGCCATCATAAGGAATACTCGTGTAAATGTATGCTCACTAAACTGTCTTAACTTGTTTTTGAAATATAAAATTGGTTAGACTTGTTTAGTGTGTGTGTGTGTTTTGGATCTAAATGCTTGACATTTTTCTTGTTGAGAGATGATTTTGAAAGCTTAAAATGTTGTTTGAATCTTTGGTTGTATAGCATGCAAAGAAAAATATGCAAAGAAAAATAAAAAGCAAAAAAGAATCAAAATGCTTTATACAAGATTGCAAGCGTGTATTCTGGGAGATGTGAGAATTATAGGATGTACCTCGAAGGTGATAGTCCCCATCAAATAGTTATGATTGTGTGTGAGTTAAAGTGATTTTCTCATATCTCAAATCGTCATAACATGTAGACACTTATGCAATCTTGCGACATTTTCACACACAACACGCAATATTCTTTGCTACTTTTGATACATGTGCAGGTACAATGTGATTTGGCCATCACAAGGAATACTCGTGTAAATGTATGCTTACTAAACTGTCTTAACTTGTTTTTGAAATATAAAATTGGTTAGACTTGTTTAGTGTGTGTGTGTGTGTGTTTTGGATCTAAATGCTTGACATTTTTCTTGTTGAGAGATGATTTTGAGAGCTTAAAATGTTGTTTGAATTTTTGGTTGTATAGCATGCTTGATTGCATTCATATTTGTGTTTTTCTCTTCTTGAAAAACTGTTTTTAAGCTTCTGGATAGCTTTTGGACACCTCTCAACAGATAGCATCAAGCCCCTCTTTCTTCTTGGCTTGATAGAAGTTAACGTAATCTTGATCCATCGAGCTTTCTGGACTTTGTCTCGATAGCTTCTCAACAAATTCTCAATCCATCAAGAAACTATATGTCTACCTGATTGATGCTCGATAGCTGTTCGATCCATCAAGGTTGGCTTTTGCTTGATAGCTGCTCAACAGCTTCTCGATCTGTTGAGACCCTCTTGCATGCATTGTTTTTCTGATGTTTTGCATCTTTCTATTATCTTGTCATCCATAGCATCTTATTTCATTACATTCAAGCATTTATATGGATTCCTTGTGCCCTCTTGATCATCTTTATGTTTCTTGGTTAAAGCTTTATAGCTTCTTGTACCATTTGTCAATCATGACAAAAAGGGAAAGAATATGTGGTTTTTTTTTAAGATTCTACATATTAGGGGGAGAAATACATGCCATTGTAAGGGGGAGATGTGTTTTAGCTTGTTAGGGGGAGTGCATACTTCCTTCTTCTTGTACACCGGTCTTGTGACCATGTTTATATACATTGTGCTTATCTTTGATATATATACATGATGATGTATGTCTTCTTCACCTACCTCTACATGCATTGTTTCGTTTCTCTCTTTATATACATGTTTCTTATTACTTGTATGCAATCTTATATTTCTACTTCACACTAAGATGTCTTGATGAGTTTTGTTTAAAGTGTTTCAGAAATACAGGTTGTCAAAGTCTACTTGCCTTAAACTCTCTTCTTGCAAAGTTTTTCAAGAGTTTGTGTTAGGATAGATTTTATTGTATTCAACAAGTGAGTATGAGTTGAGTGATTTATGACTTCTCTCATATGTTCATTTGTTTGTTGTGGTTTTGTCATGGATTGCCAAAGGGGGAGATTGCTAGGACATATGTGATTCAATATTAGGAACATATGTCAATATTTTATGTAATTGGCTAATCCTTTGACAAAATGCACTTTACTTGTAATTAAGTAGATTTAGGATGTATTTAATACTTCAAGGAACGAGGTTTCAAGTTCAAGTGTTAAAGCCATGCAAGTCTGTCCAAGAAATAAGTGAAGAAATGCTAGATTTTAAAGATTGACAACTAGCATCTATCAAGGTTTAAAAGCTATTTCAGCCCGTGGCTCGACAATTAGCTCGATAGATGGCTATCTATCGAAGTTTATGAAACTCAGTTTTTCAAAGCTGATTTTCATCCAATCTGTGAGTATGTGTTTAGGCTTTCTTTTCTCACAAACCTAAACATATATAAGGATTATTTTAAGGGCCATCAAAGGTTGTGCAAGTGTGAAGAAAAGTTTTGTTCATGCAAATTGTGGTCGAAGACAGAATTGGCCCTAGTTCAACTTTCTCTTGAAGAAGCTGTTGTGTTTGTACACCGTAGGGTTTTGTGACCAAAGAGCTTCTTGATCTTCATCGTGTGATGAACTGAAGAAATTTGCAGCCAACATCCTTCTCAAGTTGGTGATTAAGCCACGTACTGGGATCTGTGCATCTATTGGTTAGTCATGTACTAGGAGCCATGCATTGAAAATGAGAGGTTTGTCACTACAAAACAAGTCCAATTGAGTATTGGGGTAAGAGTTCAACTGTAGGTTGGTATAAGATACTGGAATTCTTTTACTTGTAACCGCTTGTCTTGATAATAGTGGATTATTGGGAGTGATAACCTTAAAATCATCCGGTGGGGTTTTTGTTATGTAGGTTTTCTCCATTCGTAAACAAATCACCGTGTCAATTTAATTTTCGTTGCAATTTAGTTAATTGGTGATTTGCTTGTTCTACCACGCATTTTGCATGTTAATTTGATTAATTAAAAAACTTGGCTAATTAATCAATTAATTCATCACAATGGGTCAATAAATTCTTGGCCTATCAGTTTTTTTGTTTTTGTTTTTGTTTTTATTTTATTTTTTTTGTTTAGATGTGATTTTTTTTTTTCTAGACATGATTTTTTTTTTTAATAAATTTAGGTGATTGATTGATTTTTTTTTTTTTTTTTTTTTTGGTTGTCTATCACTTTTTGGTTTTAATTGGACATCATTTTTTAACAAAGGTACATGCGTAAATTTATACAAACTCACTTTTTCCATCCTTCTAATTTTCCACTCCTAACCAAACAAAAATGAGAGAAATTAAAATCTTTTCTATTCTCCCACTTTTCTATCCTCCCACCATTTTCTATTCTCCCACTTTTCTACACCTCTAACCAATTGGACCCTAAATAAGAAACTACAACCCCCATCTCCATATGTGGATTTTAAATGGTAAGTTTATAAATATATAAATAAGTAAATACATACATACATACATACATACACACAAACACACACACACACACACACACACACGCACATATATATATATATATATATATAAAGTTAAAATACAAAAAATTATATTTGGTCCTCTTAGATTAAAAACTAGCATTTCCAAATTGAAAGCTGGACAAAAAATCAAATCAAATCAAATAATCACTTAACCTATATGCGTTTGGCATTACATTTTGTGTTTGATGTTTGGACTTAAAAGTAAAAAACTTGAGAGTTTGAGTGTTGAGTGATGTTGTATTTCATGTTTAAGGATTTTTTGAGTGCTTTGTTTTTTAATTAATAACACTAATTGATTTTTGGTATATATATATATATATATATTGGATATATAAGGATAATAAAAATGATTTTCAACTTCATTTAATGTTATTTCCTTTATAAAATTGTTGCACTTCTAATTACCTTTGTATATTTATTGCAATTATGGTAACAATCATTTTCAATAATAAATTTTATTAAACTAGGCTTCACAACAAAAGAAAATATAATTTTCTAATGGATTTTTTGATTTTTTTTGCATTGAAAATAAATTATTACGACATTTGGTCCAAAATCAATTATAAATGATTGTTATAATACTAAACAAAAAAAAAAAAAAAAAAAAGAGTCAAGTTCCATTTTGATAAATCACAAATAATTAAGTAGTAATGTATTAAGAAAAATCATTTTATATCTTTTCTTTTGTTTACATTTTGTTAATATTGAATATATGCCAATTTATTTTTCATATATTAATTAAGTTTGAATTTTAGTTTGTTTTATATTTTTGAATGATCATTTTTTTTTCACGCTTTAAATTTTAAAGGTCAAATCTTAATGCGATGACAAGTGTCATTCATCCAATGCGGCGGGTCACGTGTTCAAACCTAAGAATTAGATTCTAAAAAATAGTGCACTAATATTAACAGATATCCAAATATTTCATTCTTATTGATAAATCGAAATGGATTCCAATATACTATTGGAATCTTTGACAGTAACACCAAAAGAAGCCAAGGTTACATCAAAGAAAATTATAAGTTCACAACAAATTTAACACTCATTTTCACAATTATTAATTGATATGTTTGTTTGTGAGTGGTGAAAAAAAAAAGTAATTGGTCAACGTGAAAGTGACAAATCACAATCTGCCACATAGTATAGTTGTGAAAATAGGTGTGGAATTGGTTGTAGTCCTAAAATAAATACACTCTAGCATGATAAATCAAGTGTGCCTAAATGAATCTAATCCCACCATTGACTATTGTACTTCTTTCTCTTGACAATGTGGTATTATATGTATCCACTCTTTCACATGGGGGTAGACCCCACACATGTCGGAGTGGAATCAGTGGATACATGTATCAAAAATGATAGATTTTCTCATTCTTGATAATATGTGAGACCTACCTCATGTGAAATGATAGATACATGTATTAGATGCGTGATAGATTTTCTCTCTCTTAACTACACGTCTACGCCTCATTCTTCCTTATCAAGAAGGCATAGCCAAGGGACTGAGGGACCCTAATACAGTGCATCCAGTCGTCTTCCTAAATTTCTTCGGTATCAAAACCTATAGGTTTAATTCTTAGACTGTCTAGTAACCATCCTTAACATAATCCAAAATTAGATGTGTGGCCTGTAGAGTTGTTGACTATCTCAAATGAGACAATGAAGTAGAAGAGTTTCAAAATTTCTTGGACCCATTTGAACTTTGATTGATTGCCTCGTTGATTCAAATGGGAGGAATCTAACAAAGTGAACTTGTCTTTATGGTTGTCTTGTCTTCATCTACAAGCCTTGTCTGTATCACAGCCAGCCCTTATCTATTCTTTTTTTTTTTTTTTTTTTTTTTATTTACGTATCAACCTCCTTTCTCTCTTGAAGATTTAAGTTCTCACAAGAATCATACTTCAGCTCGATCTTCCAGATGCTGTAACAAAAACAAAATAATTATCATTGAGGTTACAAAGGTAAAAAAAAAATACCAAATAATTATGGAAAAAATTAACAGATACCTTAAGGACATTATAGTTTAGAAATTATTTTTATAAAATGTGAAAAGAAAAATTCAAAAAAGTAAATAAATTTTTTTATAATTTTTTATATTTCTCATGAAAGCGGCATTAAATTTTTTTTTTTTTTTTTAAATAGTCTATCAACAAATGCCCAAAGGGCAAGTATTAACTAAACCCTATAATTATTTTAGTAGGTTATAACCTACATAGGTTAGTCATTTTAGCTAACAAAGGCAAACTAGCTAGGCAGCTGTATAGTCTTCCTTATGGAGACAAAATCGTGGGGACAATTCAAATATATGTATAGCAATATATTCTTCTCTCCTGTAAGCAAATGTTATTATGTCTAGTAAGCAAAGCTCGTCGAAAAATATCTCCATCTAAAATTTACAAAATTACCGGTATTTAGTTAGATTATCCAAAAGTATAAGAAAAATACTAAATATATTATAAATTTTACTATATGATATATTGGTAATGATATGGTGGATTTTTAAAATATAATAAATAAATGTTTGAATTACTATTCTTTTTTAATACATCAATTTGTAAAAGTTATATAATTAATTTTATAATTTATCTTGCTAGCTAGCATCATTTAAATTTAAAATAAAATGAATAGGTTGAGAATAGAGCCGCAATTTCACATGCACTCATGAGTCATGAATATATAAGCCTTAGAGCATTCACATTTAGTATTGCAAATGCTATATGTAAGAGAATTTTAGCATTAATGCACCAAACAAGCCTAGCATCAGGACTTGCTAACACCAACTATTGCAAAAAAAATTGTAATAGTGCTACCATGCAATTCTACCTTTAGAATTGTACTGTAGCACTATTCACTTTATCAATTCCTCTCTCTCTCTCTCTCTCTCTCACCGGGTTTTGGGTTTTTGTTTTTATTTGGGTTTTAGGATATATTATTTTATTATGTAGAAATATTATTTTAATGTGTTGTATTGTAAAATAAAAGTTAAAATGCTAAGAGTATTGTAAAATGGCATGGTATAATTAATAAAATAACTTTTTAAGATGGTAAAATATGATAAGATAGAATTTTGAGATATGAATGCTTTTACGTAAGGATGAGAAAGAAATTTGAATAAAAGGAAGGACCACGTTTGGAGGAGAACAGTTGTTCTCATATGCATATGTATAGTCTACATGTGGTGTCGCACTTCTTTCTAGAGCTCCATTAAAATTAAAATGGACTTTTTCCCCTACCAATTTCTTATCCTATTTTATTTCTATATTATTATAATGTCATTTGTGAACGAAAATTAATGTTTGATCATTAACAATCTGATCATTTCGGATAATCAGAGCATATCCATGTTCTGGTAAGTGTTTCCCAAACAAAAATAAACATTAACGACAACAAAGACATTTTCAGGTTCTGTTTGGTAATACAGATTACAGAATAATGTGGCCTGTCAAAAATAAAATAAAATTGATTATGATGGAATTAACTCTCCGCAGTTATAATTAATCCTTAAATTCAATGTCATTAGAAATAAAATAACCATTTCTATTATTTTGTAGTTTATGATCTTTACTACCATGTCAACATCATTCTTACTCTCATAATTGGTGCTAGTGACTAGTTCGAGACTTTGGAGGCAAATTAACATCACCACAACAACAAAAATGACAGTATGCTTGATTATATTGGATAAAAGGTATTTAATAGTTTGAAAGGAAAAAGAAGTGAACAAGAAAGCAAATAGAAAATATATGATTCTAGAATCTCGAGGTGGAAAAGGTCCTTTTTTTTTTTTGGTTGAGAAACAAGCCTTAGATAGTGGTTCTATATGGAGCCAGAGACGTCAGATAGTGGTTCAATGACAGGTGGAAAAGGTCCTTAGCTACCACATAACTTTATAAAAAGCTAAATGCTCACATGATTTCAAACTAGACGACCCAATTAGTCCCTATTTTCTTCTCTTTAACAAGATGGCAATGGTAGAAGAGAAAGGCCCTGCAGATGAAAGAGAGGATTACACACAAGATGGGACTCTGGATCTCAAGGGTAGACCTGTTTTAAGATCAAAGACTGGGAGATGGAGAGCTTGTTATTTCATTGTAGGTAATGTATATAGCCTATGTGTTTTTTACTTATTTGTGCCTTTTATCCTTCCATTAAGAGACTAATTCAGCTAGGCCAAACTTCAAAAGTTGCTGAATAAAGATTTTAACTCTTTCATATTTAAGATACCTAGCTAGCCAATAGCCATAGCCAATAAACTAAGAAACAGGATTACATAGACACATATTTTCAAAGAGAAACTATAACTCATATATAGATCGTAAACAAACACAACTGTTTTCATTTGAATTCTATTTCTATTAATATTTCTCATTCACTTAGAATAACATATCTTTCAAAAATTTCCTAGGATGCTTCACAATTTCACTATTTTTTTTTTTTTTTTTTTTTTTTTTGGTATATGTTTTTTTTTATAGGGTATGAAGTGTTTGAGAGGATGGCATATTATGGGATTTCATCAAATCTAGTGATATATCTAACAGATAAGCTCCATGAAGGCACTGTAAAGTCTGCAAACAATGTGACCAACTGGGCTGGTACTGTATGGTTAACACCCATTTTAGGTGCCTACATTGCAGATACTTATCTCGGCCGATATTGGACTTTTGTAATTGCATCAGGAATTTATCTCTTGGTAAAATCTCGAATCCCAAGTTATTAATATATTTATTTTTAATTTTTTTTTTTTAATTTTGTTAAATAATTAAAGAAAGAAGAAAATAAAATAGTTGAAATTGATCATTTAACAGACTCAATGTTAACATTTATTGCATGCATGATGCACCATGCATGCACAATCGAACACGTATGTGATTATTGTTCAAAGAAATAAGAACCTCATCATGCAAGATCTAATAGTTTCTGATGGTGGGGAATCACTGTCTGATTAGAATCCAACATGGTTTTTAATGTGATTGGCATATATTTTTTAGATGAAAGCAAACTTTGGCCTTCACTGGGGCCTCAAGTATAATACCTGTGACTGTACGGAGTGTTGCATCATTATTAACCTATATATCCTCAAAACCTTAAACCATCAGGTTTTGGGACCCATTTTCAAGTCCACACTTTTTTGCTAAGGTTTTTTACATGTAAATATGTCACTCCTGCACTCCAATGTTCTATACAAACACAATCAAACACCCCCCACCCCACAAAAAAAAAAATTTATCCTAACTAATTCACTTTTTAAAATTTAAAATTTAAAGATAAAGTGACAATTTTAAAATTTTTACTTTTTAATATGACTTACTCTTTTTTTATTAATATAACTAATTCACTTAATGATAATTAGGATGGATTTATATTAATTCATAGGCCTTCTTATAAGTGGAGGGAAAAATAAGTGCAATTCATACATGTTTTTCTAATTTTTTTTTTTTTTTTAAATCACTTATTTCCCCCATATTTGAGAGCCTTTCTCCATAGGTCCCTGGATTATGGCCTAAGGTGGCCTATAGGCCTAGGATTGGCTCTCCCCCAAAATAAATAAATAACAAGTAACCAAAACAAAATATGGCAAAAGAATATATTGAGCAAAAATTCTTGTTTGATGTCAATTTGTTAATTTATATTTTTAAATAAGCTCCATTAATTTTTTTTTTTTTAAATCAAATGGTAATACTATTAGACTACATAATTATGTAGAGTCCTCTCAATCCTAAACTTTCTCCCTTTAATAAAGTAGGACCTAGTTAAGAAAAAGCTACACAAACCTATTACTTTGATTATTTATTTAATAAGATCTACCCCCTCCCCTCTCCTTCTATTCTATTGTGTTTTATAAGTTTGTAATAAATAATAGTATTGATTTAAACCCCAAATTTTATGGCTTATTCAATTTTAAGTTAAGTATGGGAATTAAGCCCAATTGTTAATATACTTGACCAACAATTGACATAAGTAAAAATAGATAAACACAATAGCAATCTCAATTACAAAAGAAAGCAAGCACTCACAACAACAATGAAGTGCTTACAAAGAGAAAAACCCAAGAACTAGATGGGAAAAAAAAAAAAAAAAACTCTCTAAGGTCTCTAACACCAAACGATCCACAAATCAAGAATAGTTGCAATAAAATCCCTAGCACCAAACGATCCACAAAACCCTTCAAGTTAAGTAATGATTATGTACTTAAGCTTCTAGCTCTTGCTAGCAACCGATTCTTCGAATCATTTCTTCTTGATAATCTCTTGATCTGCAATTGAACCTCCAAGTGCAATGACCAAGTCTCATTGGTGATTTTGGGATTGCTCTAATGATACCTCAAGACCAATTAGCACCAGGAACTTTGAAAGTTGCTTTGTGTGTGATGGTTTTGATCTTTTTTCATGAAATTGGTTAAATGGAGAGGGAGAAGATGAAGATGAGGAATGGGTTTTAGGACTTTCTCTAACTCTTTAATATGGAAATTGGGTCTTAAAAATTTGTGGAAAATGGGGCTTATAAAGAGAGGTTGAAGGCTCATTCTGTAGTGACGGTCAAAACTAAATTCTCTCAAAGTTATAGAATTTTAACTCAAGTGAAATGTCCTAAAAGTGAGAGGTGAAATTGTTGCCTCAACTATTTTTCAAAAAGTGAATTCGCTAGACCCTCCAAGCTCGCTCATGCAAAGTGTCACCTCTTCAACCTATTACAAATTTAAATCCACAACAATACATTAATTGCATTGTAAAATTGAATTTCAAAATTACACCCAAACTTATCATATAATTTGCCAACAACCTAAAGATCCTAACAATTAAAAGTATACAAGCATTTTATGAGTTTCATCAATACATTAGTTTAATTTATTCAAAGTGAATAAAATAATTCTTTACTTATGTTCACTCATGGTGACACAGTATAACGTTAACTGTTGTACACAGGGAATGTGCCTCTTAACCCTAACAGTCTCATTGCCAACCTTAAAACCACCATCTTGTGGTCATGAGGTCAAAGCAGTGGACTGCAACAAAACAGCCTCATCTTTGCAAGTGGGTATATTTTATTTTGCCTTATACATAATTGCTATTGGGACTGGTGGAACCAAGCCCAACATTTCAACCATGGGGGCAGACCAATTTGATGACTTTGAGCCCAAGGAAAGGTTCCACAAGCTCTTCTTCTTTAATTGGTGGGTGTTTGGCATTTTCTTCGGCACCCTCTTCTCTAACACTTTCTTGATCTACATACAAGATAATGTGGGTTGGAGCCTTGGCTATGGCCTTCCAACAATTGGCCTATTGATTTCAGTTTTGGTGTTCTTGGTGGGTACTCCATTTTATAGACACAAACTGCATTCAGGGAGTCCTATCATTAAGATAACTAAAGTACTTGTGGCTGCTGTAAGGAAGTGGAAGGTAACTGTCCCAAATGACCCAAAAGAGCTTCACGAGTTGAGATTGGAAGAATATGCCAAAAATGGGAAATACAGAATTGAGTGCACCCCTTCATTAAGGTTAACCCTCTATCCTATTTTTTACTTCAGAATTTTCAGTCACAATATTCATACACGTTCACTTTTACAATACATATTTACTTCTGAACTTTTTTTTTTTTTTTTTTCTTTTAATGAATGAAAATTTCCTAAAGCAAAACAAAATTACACAGCATAAGCCTATGCACACAACAAACCAATTGAACAAACAAGCAGACTACATCTGCCAACCAAACCAACCTACTCACTCAAGCAGCAAACATACAGGAATCTTCTAAAGACCAACCTACCATATAGTTTCAAAAGCAACAAAGTAAATCCCGAAATTTAAAAAAGTAACAGATTAAACTTTCAACCTATATTAAACGTCAAATTCAATGCTCTCAGGTTTAATTTGTGCTTTTTAGAATATTATGGTTTAATTTGATACTTTTGAAACTATAAAGCTTAATTTGTTACTTTTTTAAACTTCAAGATTTAATTTTGTTACACCCCTAAATTATAAGGTTTAAAATGTCTTTTGGCAAAAGCAATTTTATTATCTTTTGCCAAACTGTTTCAGTTTCTTTGAGAAGATCATGGAAAACAGCCAAACCTACAAAGTACTAAAAAGATCATTTTAGCATACCTCCACCATCTACATACTGTAAATCCATGGCATAAATTTGAGGACAACGATGCAAAAGTTTGACCAAGACTTGGAAAAATGTTGTTTGTGTTGGAAATATTCTCTGATAACGCACATATTCTTTGTACATATCATAATATGAAATGGAAAATTCTGCTCCCAGAATTTGATCAACCAAAGAACTCCCCTATTAAAAAAAAACAATCGTATAAAGAGAACTAAAATACTTGCATTATTTGACCCTTTTGGTTCCCCATCTCCCCCACCTTGCTCAAAATTGCCTGCAGATTCCTTGACAAAGCAGCGGTAAAGACCAGGGCAGCCTCACCATGGATGTTATGTCCAGTGACCCAAGTAGAAGAAACCAAGCAAATCATGAAAATGCTTCCAATTTTGATTGCTACAATCATACCAAGCGTCATAGTAGCTCAATCACATACACTTTTTATCAAACAAGGCACCACCCTAAATAGGAGCATGGGTCCTCATTTTGAAATCCCTCCGGCATGTCTCCAAGCATTTGTGACCATCTTCATGCTGATAAGCCTTGTAATCTATGACCGCTTCATCGTTCCAACAGTCCGGCGCTACACAAAGAACCCTAGAGGGATTTCATTACCACAAAGACTAGGAATTGGCCTTACGTTGCATGTTATTATCATGGTCACAGCTTGCCTTGCTGAAAGAAAGAGACTCAAGGTTGCAAGAGAAAACCAAATATTTGGCAAAAGTGATACAGTTCCTCTTACTATTTTCATTCTCCTCCCTCAGTTTGGATTGGTGGGCATCGCTGATGCCTTTGTGGAAGTTGCAAAGCTAGAGTTGTTCTATGACCAGGCTCCAGAAAGCATGAAAAGCCTGGGGACCTCATATTACACTAGTACCTTGGGAATTGGTCAATTTCTCAGTAGTTTTCTTTTAAAAACAGTGGCTGATATGACCAAGAGGCATGGCCACAAGGGCTGGATTTTGGATAATCTAAATGGATCTCATTTAGATTACTATTATGCTTTCTTGGCCATCCTCAGCTTTCTCAACTTCTTCTTCTTTCTGCTTATAGCAAAGCACTTCGTTTACAATGTTGACGTGACAGAATCCAGGATGGTCATAGCCATGGAAACTTCAAGCAAAGCATCATCTCAAGATAATGAAGTATCATCTCGAGATAATGAAGTTTTGAAGACGGGACTAAGCTGATAAAAAGTTGAGTAAATTGCTTGTTTTTCATAATCAAATACGATTATTGTAAGCGTACCTCAGAAATTTTCAGTTTCCATCCTAATGACTCAGAAAACTCAGGTATAAAAGAATCTTAGAAGACTCATTCCAATGAATTTCACAAGCATCTTTCACAATTCTAAGTGGCACTGAAATGGTTGTGTTTTCCCAGTGAGGGGAAATTTAATTACTACAGACAAGTAAGAAAAGACCTAGAGAAAATAGGGTGCTCTTTGTCTTCATTTTTTTTTTTAAGGCCCGTTGGATGTCTTTGCAATTCGGTGGTCCTATTCTGTTTTCCTTTTTATATAAAGTCTGTATAAATGGGAAGATTCAGAAGCCTGTGACGAATATACAAATTAAAAACAGACATTTTAAGGATCAATAACTCCAGAATAACAATAATTTTCACAAAATATTTCACAACTACTAAGGTTATAAGTTGTTAGTGATAGACAACAAAGTACGTTAGTGGTGAACCCAAAAAAAGAATCCCACAATCACATAAATGGGGTGCTTTAAATAAGAATGATAAACAGATTATAATCCTTAACTTATATGATAAACAAAATATATGAGTGAGAAATGCTTTTTATCACAAAAAGCTGCAACATAGAGCCTGCAAATGTTCCCAAAATAAAATAAAGCTCTATCTAATTTTTAACTTAATTATACACACGATAGCTTTGAGCAAGAATGGAAAGCAGATATTAATCCTGGACTGATAAGACAACAAAATAGTTGATGACAAATGCTGTCAGCTGAAAAGAGGCTGCAACTCGCAAGCAGCAATTGATTCCAAAAGCCATGTGTGACCAATGACTTGGGATCCAATATTGGCAGCTACATCCTGTGCCTCAGTTAATCTTTTCCAAAGAATATCAACTTCTTCTCCTACCTTGGATCCTTGTGGGGGATCAAGGTTGTAAACAACTAGTATCTTTGCCTGGCCATCACAGCTTTGCGGCACCAATTCTTCTTCACTTTTCAAAACAGTACCTCCTGCTGTCATAACCAAATCACAGAGGTCTTCCTCATATTCAGGCACAAAGCCACCAGTGAAATAGAACTTCAACCCATTAAAGAGCTTTGGCGCCTAGAAAAGGATTAAGAAAATCAATTATCTAAACAAGATAGGAAATATCATGAGACAAAACAAATAAGAAAAGTATGCTAACAGAAAAATGTTGTACAATTCCTTTTCATGTCAAATAACAAATAGTAGGCCAAACAGCATGTATAGTTCTCCAATTTTTTCCATCCCAGCCAAAAGAAGGTTTTGATCCCAAATTTGATGACACCAAGATAATTTAACAGCTAGATATGACTTCTTTTTTTTGCCTTCTGCCAAATTCAACATTACAATGCAAATTGGCATCACAAAACCACATGATTCAAAATAAGATAGGCATCCTACTTTAAGTGAATTATTATGAGAGAATGATTGGTAAACTAGTCCAGATATTCCATTTGCAAGACATGCCCACTAAAACAACGGTGCTTGTAAATGTCGGAATATTCATAATCTAGATACATATTGCATGCAAGTATTCAAGACAGATTTAGCCTTACATTGTTTAAAGCCAAAAGCCTGCCAGTTTTGGGGCCATCACAACAACCATGGTTGTCAAGACTAACTTCATAAGGTTCTTCATTCACAGGATGCATAGCTTCCATGCATGCTTTTATCCCTGCAAAGCCAGCGTTTCAAGTTGCACCAACAACTAATCATTTAAATGAATAATAGCTACACAAAGAAACAAGAAAACGCAAGAGATACCAATAATATTTTTTATGGCAGATTTCTAGTTTATTCATATAATATTACTCCATTTCTCAAGCAAAAGAGAGAGAAGAGAAAACATTAAGACTCTCCTCAATGTGATCTACAAGTCTTCCCCCCGCCCCAAAAAAAGATTAAAAAAAAAAATAAAACCATCTCCTTCTTGTCAAAATAAAGAAAAGAAAATAACCTTGCTCCTTTAAAGGAGCCAGCACAAATGAAAAATGCAGACAAGAAACTAATTTATTCAGTCTCGTACTCAATAAAGCCAAAGAAGAGCAACAGTGATCAACACAATCAATGGCAACCAATAACCTTAAAGCCATAGGTATTAACTTACAGTCAATTTTAAGAATCCATCTCCCATTCAAAATGGCCATTAGAACTTTCAGTGTCCTGGTGCATGCACCCTGTGCATCTGTGGCTGCAATCACATGTGTTACATTCGGTTTCCAGAACTTGGTCACAGTCGCACCACACATGCCCGCAAACTTGACCACAAGAATCTGCATAGGAAAATATATATTTAAAAATAAATAAATAAATAATGTAGAAGCATATAACTTGATTAATTACAAACAAGATTATTCACCACACATACTTTTATGGATTTCCAACTTTCCAACCACATAGAGGCTAATTGATACTACTTAGTGTGGGACCATGTCAAAATAAACCTAGTTAAGTATATGTTTTGTCAGAAATCTTTGAAGGCAGTTGCTTCAGTGTAACAATTCCAATTTAACATGACCTGACTCTTAAAAAAAAATAATAAAAAGAGAGACTACTCCCAAACAATCTTAACCAAACAAAGGAAAGGAAATCATCTAAGATGATTTTGTGATAATATAAAAAAACTAATCATTTGGTCGCAATGAGATCATTGCAAACCATGCAAACAAAATCAATAATCTCAAAGATATCAACTCTCAAAGTGTTGATAACATCCCAGAAAAGAAAACTATTTCATTTTCCTCCATGTTATGAGACTGAGTCGAGCAATCAAAAAAAAAACAAATTCTGTTACTAACCCTCTCTTCTGTGGATAGAGCAGATCCACATAAAACCCATTCTTTAGCTCCATCTGATGGAGCTTCCCAACCGTTGGACTGCTGAGTTGCTCTGCATTTAGAATGGCAGAAAATGGGAGATAAATCATGTCATACAACCAATAGTACAGTAACTAACATACACAAGATACAGACATAAAAAAATCACCAAACATTATTTATTTATTTAGTGGGGTTCACTGCAGTCATCCTAAACAAAACATTTACCTTAAAACTCTCCCATAATAATGCTGAAAAGTGTCATTTTTTCATTAAACATAGCCTATTCCTACCAAATGCCAAAGTGTGTGTGTGTGTGCGCGCGCGCACACGTGTGTAGGATGCAGCAAAGACTAAGAACATTATGGAAAGTTACATTAATGTGCACATACTAGTTCAAGTTTGAAAGTTGAATTACAGTCAACATAAAACATCAAACAGGAAAATACTTTTGAATCAATAGATAATAAAAGAATTTTCAAAAATAATAATAAATGAACAAATGATCCAAGATACATGTTTGGCATTTCTAGAGATTTGGAACTTTGAAGTTTGACTTTCTAAGACATTGGACACCATGTTAAAACTTAAATCCCAATTCTTTTTACAAGTAAAAAGAATTTTATGAAAAAAGAACAAGTTCAACAGGTGTAGAATGGATCTTTTCTAACGTACATATAAACCCCCATTTCCACTTATGAAAATTCACTTTGCACCTCCAAACTTATTTTTGGCCTTAGCGCTGTAACCATGAAATGAAAAATTCATCTTATTTTTATTTGTTTTAAAATGGGGCAGGGGATGCATATTTAAGACTCATCATATTCATGCACTAACACGTGAGAATGAGATGATGCTTTCAACATATTTTCACGCTTCATTGAAAAAAGCAATCACTGGGAGAGCTGTGCCAATTTTGTACTAACAGGGGGGAAAGAAGAAGGAAGCCAATAGAAACTATTGGTTGGTAGGCAGCACTAAAACTAATTCAATTAATCACTCAAGTGTCAATTATCAACAGAACTAAGAAGTGATGTCCTACTTCTGAATTGGCTCAGGATGATCCTTTAAGACTTGCTTTCCAGACTTGGGCTTCTCATTTGGAAACCTGACAGAAGAATGAGCTGGACAGAGCATGAGAAAGTTTTCCTGTAAGAAATCAAAAACCAACAAGCCAATTAATACTTAAAGCTTAACTCACTACATTGAAGCAAAAAGAACACAAAGAAACATCCCCAACTATGATACTAAGCATAGCGCTTACATTATCCCAGCGACAATTTGCTATTTCTGCTGCACAAGGAACATGATAGCTTTTTCGACAGGATTTCATATAGCAACCCAGGGCTGCTCCCTTCTTTCCACACCTGCTGCACTTGAGCTTGGCACCCCTTGCCACTTCCGCCTTCAAATTCTTAACATTTTCGTTATCATCATAATATACTTGTGGTGCCCTGCATTTTGAAATTACATTATATCATCCTCTAATAGCAAATATAAGAAAAGGAAAGGCTAAGAGGATTTGGCTACATATGACTGCCAATTAAAAAAAAAAAAATTAAACAAGACAAAATTTGACCTATTTTGGCAAAAAACAAAAATGCATATGAGAGCCATTAAAGTTATATAACCCTATTATACACAAAAAAGAAACCAATTTCATATAATTGTTTCTAAAATGTCTTAAGAGATAAACAAGAAAGCTAAATATCATTAAAATCACTTCAGAAATACTTGAAATGTCAAGATGACATACCAATCAATGCATATTGTGTGGACATGTATGACATTTGAATGGGTTGCCTCATCTCCCACTACCTTTTTCCCATTAGCATAATGCAACATTGGGCCACTAGTCTGGAAGAAATTATCAACAAAGCAAGGGGATTAGCACCAAAAGCATTGTAACTTGTAACATATTGAGACAATCTTTCAAGGATATTCTTTACCAACAAAAGAAATGGCACACAGAGATATCACTTAAATTGATCTAATCTGGAAAAATCACCTCCGAGACTTTAGAAGACTGGCAAAATGCACAAATGCTTTTATTTGACACAGCCTGCTGTGGAGCAACAGGAGGCACCCTAGACTCAAGCCCCAATTCAGAATTGGGAGCCACTGAGATTTCAGAATGTGAAACAACCAAAGGAATGAACTCTGATGAGCCATAGTTTAATTTCTTTTGCCTCTTGATGTCCCTTGAATGACCATCTTCAGTTTCATTGCCAAAACGCTCATGTCTCAATAGCCTCTTCCTATCTTCAGAATTTTTGGTGATGGCTCCCTTGCTCAAAGAATTTTCTGGACTCTGAAAATGCAAAAAGGTAAACATGAGAATTCAAGCAACTCTGATAAAAATAAAATTTAGAAGAACGAAATACATCTATTTGCCACAAGATAGCTGACATTTTAATAACACAATATCACTAAAATTGATCAATATGTGGAGGATAAAACAAAACATCTGAAATAAAACTGCATTTGTCAAAATTGTTTATACTCTCCCTATAACTAGTGGCATCTACAATAATTTCCCCATTTCATAATTTCACCAAGCTTGCAAAACACAAATACAAGGGTCCAGCTTTTGTCTATGAAGCTGCCATTGTGGAGATTATGAATAAAACACAGAAAAACAATTGGGGCAAATAAATAAAGAACTGCAAAACATCTAACAATCACCTCAGCTTAATCACTTACTGAAAAAGAGAAATGTGACAAAGTAGCAATAGTAGTACTAAACAGCAAGAAAATAGAAACAAACTAAAAACCTAAGTAACAAAGAAGTTATCAAGTCAACAGCAGTTAATTCCTACGTGCTCACTGCTCCGATCACAGCTGTCGTCATCCGATCTCTTGGCATCACTAAACGATAGAGGGCTATCTGGTAGTGACTGTGCCCCCTGATTCATTTCTATTTCCAAGACTCTGCACTCTTCATGGTTCCCAGGTCTCATTGGTGGTAGACTGTCTGATGGTGGATTCATATTCGTGGCACCATTAAATTTGTCTCCTTCCCTGCCCCCTTTACCAACTACTGGTGAATTGTGGTTCTCAAATTTATCATTCTTGCCAACCCCATCTTCAACAGAACAGTTCAAATTCAACGGAACCTGAACCCGCTTATTAGCAGTTAATGAAAAGACGGACTGCCCACTGCTTGATTTAGCCCCTTCAACACTCTCCTTACTAAATTTACCGGTATAAAGTGAAGCCTGGCCTTGCTCCAAAACCCTCCCAGAATCTACATGATCAGCATGTAAAACACAATAAGTAGCTTCCAATTTGAAATCTTATAAAGGAAACAAACTCAATTTAAACAACATAAGAGCGTATGTAGCGGCTATACTGTACCAGATGAAACAGGCTGAAAAAGATTGGAACAGTAAGTAGCTTCCAATCCCCTGAAGATTGTAACCAAATTTTCTATGAAAGGTGCAGTCCTTAAATCTGCCAGGCCAGAGTAATTTAGTTAGACAATCAAAAAAGACTGGTCAGGGAAAACAAAAATGTAAAATCAGCATGTCTTTTGCTTGTTCTGATGAAAAATACTATAAATTTTCCATCTTATTCTAAACAAAAACCCTCAAAGTAAGCTTTAAAAACATGAAAAGCATTGTTCAACAACAATGTTTATTACCCATCAAGAAAACAACATTAAAAAAAAAAAATCTAAAATTATTTTCTTTAATGGGTAATATCAAAATAACATTAATATTTACGAAGAATACTAATGAATCCTGCAAAAATACTTGTTTGGTGTGTAATTTCAAGGGTAAAATAATTTTATTAGAAAAGAATATAATTGGGGCAGAGGGAAAAAATTTTCCTTGAAATTTTCCATCAAAACAAACAACAAGCCATGCAGTATGATATATCCAACAGTTAAATAGTGCCAAGAAAATTTATTTTAAAAAAAAAAAGGAGTAAAAATCATTGCAACCTATTTAATTTGTAGAAAAATAAAAGGAACCCAGCATTTACTATATATACCTTTGTTGAAATACTGAGCTTTACAGACAGAGCAGTCTGATCCAACCTGTGCTGAAATGGGTATACAGGAACTGCCAAAAAAAAAAAAACCCAAACCCAGAATACAAATCAGATCAAGGACAATATGTGAAAAATAAATAAATAAATAAAAAAGTAAAAACATCAAAGATTAGATGAAGAAGAAGAGGAAGAAACTAACTTGCAGAAAATGTGATTGCATGGGAGTAACATTGGTTTGTGAAGCAAGTTTAAGCTGCAACATCATTCAAAACCCATATTAGATTTACCCACAAAGTTATTAAATTAGCATTTTCTCAAATCCAAAAGAAAGTAAGAATAATTGAAGAGAAATATATATATAATACCAGAGAGGGCATTTGAGCTCGAGAGAGAGTTTGTGGTAATGAAAAAGCCATGGGTTGATGAGAAGTGTTTTACTACTACTACTGTCACTCTTCATATTCATAGAATCCACCATTGCATTTACCACTGGAAACAACAGCAACTGCAACTATTGTAGATAATAAAAACAACGAAACCCAAAGCAAAGCAGAGAGTGGGTTTTTTGTTTAGAAAAGGGAGAGTGAGAGAGAGAAGGCGGGGTTTTATGTATTTGGCGCATTGGAGTTCGAGAATTTGAGAGAGTGGGAGTACACGTGTACGGCTGGGATTTATTTTATGGGAATTGGCAGGGCGCGTAGATTTGACATTTTGATTTGATTTGACTGATTGGGTTTGGGGGGATTTTTCTATTTTTTGAAGTGCGCGCGCTTTTTCACGTGTTTTTATTTATTTTTGGGGTTTTTCATTTTCGGGAAGTCCCGCCGGGCGTGCTTTGCTGTTAATGTAGATTTGTTATTTCACGGGACACATCTTAATGTATGGGCAAAAAATGGTAGAGCTACTATTTTGGTCACAATTTACTCACGCGAAAAATTAAGAGATGAAGTAAAAATGGTAAGTTTATAAATTTATTATTTATAACTGGTCATGTAAATTGTGATAAAATTTGTAATAATTATTATAGTTCTAACATTACTCTTATGGACAATATTTATATGAGTTTTTTTTTAAGGTCCATTTAGTTGGAGGGGTGAAAAAGTAAAATAATAGAAAATAGTGAGAAGATATAAAAAATTTTAATTTTTCTACTTTTTGTTTGGTTAAAAGTGAAAATTAGAGGAATGAAAAAAATGAGTTTGTATAAATTTACTCATTTTGTTAAAAATGATGCTCAATTAAAACCAAAAAAAAAAAGTGACAAACAACCAATAAAATCACAAAATAAAGCAAAAAATAAATATGAGCAATGTATACTTAAATAAAAATAAATAAAATAAAAAAATAAAAAAGAAGGAAAGAAGTGGTAACGAGGAAAAAAAAAAGCAATGTATAAACAAAGCCCATGTCCATATGCACAAGGACATTTTTGTTCATTAAAAAGCCTTATTTTTCCCCTTCAATTTTCTCTTTATTTTTTGGAGAAAAATTTATGATGAGTGGAGAAACACATATAGACCCCACCATTTATTTTCCTTTCTCCTTATCTAATTAAACACAGTCCAAAAAAGTTTTTATTCCAATTTTCTCTCTAAAATTTTCCATTTACCATATTTCAACTCCAAACAAACACACTCTTAATCTATGGATATAAAAGTTACAATATCAGAATTTGATACTTGTTTATGTGATGGTAAGTAGTAGGTAAGAATGTGATATCAATGGTAGCTTGTAGGTTCAGATAATATTCAATGAAAATTTGACAATTCAACAAATATGAAAAAAAAAAATGGATTGTTTATGTATGGCATTACTCTTTTTTTTTTTTTCTTTTTTTTTTGCTAATAAAAGAATTTGGGACCATTAAGGATTGCATTAACTAAAAAGGAAACAAAAAGGCACGCATATTTTGGTTATAAAAAATTACCTTATTTGAGTTACCAAATTTGGTTTAGCAATTCAAAATTTTACTTCGTTTTTTTTAGCCTGTCCATCTTTTATGAGTGGTCTTTTTTTTTTTTAATTAAATATTCTTCTTGATAAGAAATCTGTGCTTCATGATATTTTCCAACGTTTTAATATTATTTCAAACTTTGTTCCAGTTTATTCATTGGAACAAAATATTTCAATCTACCATTTCAAGGTGAGTTCAGAGATTTAAGGCAGTTTAACAATGCTCTATTGGGAAAGCATGTATGGCAACTGCACCATGAAACAGATATTTTGTTACACAAAGTCTTTAAAGCAAAATACTTTCCTACAAGGAGTATACTCGATGTAGAGATTAATCCTCAAAGCTCTTACAATTGGAGGAGTATTATGCAAGCTAGGGAGGTGATTTGTAAAGGTGCACAGTGGAGGGTTGCACCATTAATATTTGGTAGCATCGATAGCTCACTTCTTCAGGTGGAGGTAAAGTTTTATCACCTTAGAGGGATTTCTCTCCAAATAATGTGAGTTACTTGTTTTTTTCAGCAACTAAATAGTGGCACACAGGGTCAATTGATCAAAACTTATATCCATGGGAGGTCGAGGGCATCAAAAGCATCCCAGTCAATGCATGTGTGAATACAGATCTACTAGTTTGGCATTTGGCTTCCGATGGTTCATAATCAATTAAAAGTGCTTATACATTGTTGGCATTTGGGGCTTTATGCACTCAGTCAAGCTCTTCCAATTTTGAAGCAAGTAAAAGTTTGTGGAATGAAATCTGGAAACTATCTATCCCAAATAAAAATCGACATTTTCTATAGCGTGCTTGCAGCGGGTCTCTTCCTACAAAAAAGAATCTTCATACACGGCATGTTATCCCTGCTATAAAATGCAATATTTGTGGTGATTTCCAGAATATACTATCTATGGCCCTTGGTTATGTGATAGTGGTAAACCAGGGTGGTTATCAAATCCTAGCTTTGGATTTTTTCAGGCCAAAAATTTCTCTAGCTTAAGAGATTTTAATGGCTTTTGTCCTCTCAACAACCTCCTCCAACTCTACTACACTCTTCTCATTGATTGCTTGGTGTGTGTGGCAGTGACTGAATAGACTCAAGGAGAAGAAACCATTGTGGGAAGTAGGGGACATTGTGAAAAGAGCCTCAAAACTACTTTTAGGAATTTCGTGATGTGCATAGATAGTGTCCGAGGAATATAGTTCATAAGGAAGAGATTCGATGGAAGCCTCCTAATACTAGGATCTTTAAGATAAACTTTGATGGTGTTGCCTTCGAAGATTTGACAATGGCTAATTTAAGTGTGAGCATCCAAGACTTCGCAGTACTAATTATTGTTGCTCTCAGTTAGAAAATTTGCCTCCCAAACTCTGTTGGTCTGTTGAAGGCCATGGCAGTAAGTCGAGCTTTTATGACTTGTTTGGAAGTTTAAAAAAAGATGGAGTGTAGAGTAGAGAGAGGGAGAATAATTCAATTACTTTGTTTAGAAGTTTTTTAAGGAATGAGGGGGAAGTGTTTGGAAGGATTTTAACTACCTCTAATCTCTCATTTTTAATTCCCCCAAATTGGAGAGATTTAGATGGAGAGTAGAGTAGATAAATTATTGACTAGATAAATTTCTCAATTTACCATTTCTAAATTAATAATAGACCAATGTTGCAAGTCCATTTTCAAATAGGAGTAAATTTGTCTATTTTAATTATTTCCTCTCCTCTCCATCCTAATTTTTAAAACATCCAAATAAGGGGAAGAGTTAATTACTCCCTTCCTCCTTACTAATTGTAAAAACATTCAAACAAGGTAGAGGGGAACCATTCCCCTCTACTCTCCTTCCCACTACTCTCTTCTCCTCTACTCCCCTCTACTCTCCTTCCTCTCTAAACTACCAAACAGGCCATTAGTTTTGCCCAAGAAATTAGCATTTTCCAAATGGAAGTGGAGGGGGACTCACTCAAGGTTATTGAGGCAGTTAACAAGTTAAGGCCAAATAACACTATGTTTGGGCACATCATTGAGGAGATTATGAATTTTAAACGTTCTATGTTTCTATGTAGTTTCAAACATGTTAAGAGGGAACAGCATAAGCCTGCTCATGCCCTTACTAGAAGAGCAATTTTAGCTGCAGGTACTAACGTGTGGTTAGAAGATCTACCACCATATTTGGATGGTGTATTCCAATATGATTCGCCGCAATAAAATTTTCTTACTTTTTTATAATATATATATTTATTGAAACCCATATAAATTATGTTGCATCTTAAAATTATAAGTCCAAATTTAAATTAATATGTCAATCTCTAAGCTCAAAACATCAATTTAATAATATTAATAAAAACTAACAGTCAATTTTTTAGATTATAATAAGAGTAATGTGTATCTAAAAAAAAGAAGTGATAATAGGTGATAATTGCATGGAATGGAGAAAGGCTTAGAGCATTCACATTAAATGTTGTAAAACCACTATAAAAAAAGAAAAAGAAAAAAGAACTGATGGTGATCAACAACAAGTATTCTTCGTCTATAGTGGTTGTCCAAGATCAGCAACATCCAAAACAACCTTCAAAAAGGAGAAAGAAGAAGTACGTATCACAAACATAAAATAAAGACTTGCAAGCATGTCACTGGTTGTCCAGCAAGGATCTGGTCGTTCAAGGAAAGTATGGTCGTCTATACAATATTCAAGTATAGACGACTAAGTGTACGTTTGGATTGCACTAATTGCACGTTTTGCGTTTGTGTTTGGCGTTTTAAATAAAGACAAACGCACAGGTAGCATTATAGACAGAATATTCAACAGTATTAATCAATATTATATTATTATATATCCACGACACAAATACACTAAACACCAACCATTCATTCAAATATAATTTTTTTAATCAACATAAATTTCAGCCATTCATTCTAGTAACCTTTTGGCTCAACACCCAACCATTCACTATCAGTGATAGCTCCATGTCATGAAGTAATACTTCAAAATTATTTTCGGTGCAATTTGTCTTGTCATGTCATGTCCGTATTGGGACCCGCGTTTTAAAGTTATTTTGCTATAGTGTTTTCAGTTTTTAGCAAAATAAACGGAATCCAAACAGACCCTAATAAACACTAAGTAAATTTTCGAGTGTTTTCTACAATCTCAAATGGTTAGCCCACTAACTCACATCTCGGATCGTGGGGTGAATTCTCCCAAATTCGCTCCACATTCCCCACTAAGTCCGCACATCTCCCATGATGTTAGTGGCGCCCAACGAGTAGACCCACTCCAAACTCTCTATAAAATGACCAAGCCTCATATAACCAAGGTACGTTTTTACTATTCATACATTCACCACTTCTATGTTTTAGAGAGAAAACTAACTTAATCGTCAGAGAGTCCTTGGCCGGTTCACCCTGGTCACCTTTAATAGTTACTTTCTTCCTTTTCAGGTCATTCAACCACCTTGGAAGTCCGGAGTATTCAACTTACTGATTTCTGTGCATCATCAAAAATTATTTTAGTACCTTAAACCATGAAAATCATGCTACATCCAGATTGTTATATCTAATAAATTTTAGCATTAAGCTATAGTGAACTCTTTTTCTTTTTGTGAAATTGCTACGATGAACTCTTACTAGTAAGAGCATTCACATTGAAGGCTTATTTATCTCTCAAACAACCAAAACCTATGCTACATCCCAATTGCTAAATCTATAATTTTTTGCCAACTAGCTACAGTATGAATTGCAATATCTAGTAGTTCACTGTAGCTACAAGTGATACTTAAAAAACTTCATTTTATTTCGTTGTCTCTCTCTTCTTCATTCAAAAATTATCTTTCACACTTTTATCTTTATCTTCTCTCTTTTATTTATCTCCTTTGTTTCTTTCACACTAACGCCTCCCTCTTTCCCTCTCGAGTGAAACCAAACCCTCTCGCCCCAATGCCTCTCTTCTCTATCTTGCAACTAAACCCAAAGCCTCTTTATTCTCACAAATTTCTTACCCATTTCTATAGTCTCTCATCTCTCTCTAACCGAACCCAAGGCATCTATCTTTTTGCCCTCTCTCCTCTTTACTCTTATCTCAAAATTAAAGCTTTGAGGGAAGGGATGGTGGTTATGGTTGTTATTATGGTGGTTTGTTGGGCAATTGCTATGTCTACAATATTTTCATAACAAATCATAAGTAGCATGTTCTTACAGGTTGTTCTTGGTGGGCAAAAAGTAATTTCAGTGATAGATTCAAATTATAACTAATACTCTCAAGTCTCAACCACCATATACAGTATCCAAATCACTAACAACCAAAAAACCATGCCACACCTCAACCAAAACCCCATCATAAAGCCCAAACAACTTCATGCCCTAAACTAAAAATGCCATAAAAGTCCCCATTGCCCAATCAACCATAACCCATTACCAATATCCTCCATAAACATAACCACATATCTAAATCAAAACCCATTAATTAAATTCCTCATACACCAACTCTCAATTCCATGGTCCAAAGATGAGCTAGAGAAAGAAAGTGATGAGAGGCATGATAATGGGAGGTAGACTTTACGATAATCAATTTAGAGAAAGCATGAATTTGGGAGGAGTTTTGGTAATTACTTGATGAAAAGATAATGAGAGAGTGTAAATTGTGATTACGTGGAAGTGGAAAGAGAGATCTATAACAGACACCAAGGTGTGCTTGCCCTCGCGAGAGTGCTTGTGAGTTGTTAGGAAAAGTGAAAAACAAATGTGATGATACTAGAAAAAGTTCAACTCCAAACTCGTCCATGATGGGTCGTCCTGATCAATGACAACAGCCCGTGAAAGTCAGGACGGGGAAATCTCGTCCTGAGGAAAACAGGTAGGACGAGATTAGAGATAATCTTGTCTTGAGCAGACTATACCGTCAACACTACTATTTTGACATAGGGCATCACACCCTGTTCCGGAATTGACAAAATGGATAGGAATCGTTGCCAATGACGGTTAGATCAATTAGGCCAAGCGATACGGTGTCAAAAACAGTTATAATAGTTACTTCTGAAACCTTTGACTCACGTGAAAGGAGATAACTGTTCCGTGGGTGTGCTATAAAAGCACTGATCTGCGAAAAGGTAGACATTCGAATACTTCTCTGACATTTGGAACCACAAAAATACTAACTTTGCCATCGGAGGATAACTGTTCCATGGGTGTGCTATAAAAAAAAAGTTGTTGAGCTATTGTGTTAGTGTCCATTTGTTAATTGTTTTTTTTTTTTTCCTAATAACTTATTTGACTAATTTATTAATGGAGAAAATTACAACTTACCCACTTGTAGTTTGGCCAAAATTTAAGTTGCCTACTTTTAGTTTGAAATTTGACATTTTACCCACCTAAGATTAGTTCAGTTAGATTTTCTTAATCCACCTCTGTTAAAAACATGGCTAAGATTCCGTTTGTGATCTGCTTATTTTACTGAAACTGAAATTTTTTTGTTGAAAGTATTGTAGATTAAGATAAAAGTTAGCTGAAATAGTATAGTGGGACCTATAAATAATATCAAAAAGTGTAGTAGGACCCATGAATAATAGCAAAAATAAGTTGAATAGTAAGGGTCTATTTGGATACCACTTATCACTGAAAACACTATAATAAAATAAATTTTAAATGTGTGAATAGTCCTATGGGACCCAGTTTTAAAAAAAAATTGTTGAAATCCGTACTTACGGGTCCCGTGAATAGTGCACGGGACCCACAGAAAAAACGTAGATGCGCGCCTGCTTTTCTTTTCAACTCTATCCAAGCTTACACTAAAATAAATTGACAAAAATAATCTTTGCCAAATGAACACTAAGTGTGCATTTGGGATTGCTTAGAGTATCCACATTGGTGGAGCCATAAATTTAGCAATATGGCTCTACAAAAAAGCTACTTTATCTATCTTACATTCTTACTTTACAAAACACCAAACATTAGTGGTTATATTTTAGCTTTTAACACAATAAAATAATGTAAATAACATAATAAAATAATATATTCACTACAATAAAATAATATATTAACTACAAAGTAGCGTGAACATATGAATAAAATAATATATTTAATATAATGCAGTCTGAATACACAATTTAATCATACTTTTTTTTTCCTATGACCTACCGTGCACAGCCACTTTTGGCTGTGCATTGTAGCTATGGAGCCAAATTATTTGGTTTTGGCTCCACGAATGTAGCCATAAATTTGTATTTGGAGGTGTTAAGATAGCAATAAAGTTTTTCAGCACCACTAATACTAATACTCTTAAAAAGCTAGTTTTTTTACTATTTAGCTTATTTTTGCTATTATTCATGAGTCTTATTGCATTTTTTGGTATTATTCATGAGCTCCACTGTACTATTTCAACTATCTTTTAGCTTTATCTACAATATTTTCAGTAAAAAATGTTTTCAATTTCAATTAAATAAGCTATCCCCAAATGGACACTAAATATGTGATTTTGCTTCACTTTTATGTTTCTTTCCTCTAAAAGCACAAAAGACATAAAAATATAAGATAAAAAAGAATCCAGTGGAATGCTTGTATCATGTGATTTCAAACTACAGGTAGACAACTTAAATTTCGGTCAAACCTTGTAAAGTGTCAAATTTTAAATCACAAATAGACAACTTAATTTTGGGTAGTGACTAGGCCTATCCATGGGTTGGGCCGGGTCGATTTTGGACCCAACCTAGACTCGATCCGCTAGCGTCGGGTGGAGGAACCCGAAATCGATCGCTGGAATCAATCGGTTGAGTTGATTTCGGGTGAGGGTGAGCGTCGGTCAGTTCGGTCAGTCGTTGGGAAGTAAAAAAAGTCATCGAAATCTACAGAAAAACATCATCGAAATCTGGAAATATTTTCCGAAATCTAGAAAAAGTAGGTAAATGTGGAAAAAGTCGTCGAAATCTACAATTTTTTTTTTTTTCCCGCTAAAAATTGCTGAAATTTGGTCGAATCTGGCTAAATCCCACCAAAGCTAGTTGGATATTGTCGAGATCTTGCCAGATCTAGTCGAGATCTCGCCGAATCTAGCTTGTTTTTGCAATTTTGGCCTTATTTTTTATATGGCTTTGGTTGGGTTTGTGTTGCTCGGGTTTTGGAGAAGAAAACTCGCCCCTCGACTCGCTAGGGTGGGTTCTTGAAAATGGAGACCCGCCACTGACCGATTGGACCTTCAGTTCGGGCCGAAATCGGGTCAGCGTTAGGCGGTTTGGCCGGGTTGTTGGGCTTTGGTTGGGTCTGGACAGCCCCAGTAGTGACCACTACAACTTTTTTTTTTTTTTTTTTTGAGAAACCGACCACTACAAATTCACACGTGCCAAATAGAGGCACTGTTTTGCCTGTTGTTTAAGTGACTAACGGCATAATCATGTGAGACGCACGTGCAGTAGAGAGAGAAAAACTAGATTCCACCAAAGAGAAACTGAGGAGAGAGAGAGGCTGCGGCATCGTGGGTCGGCCGCCTTTCGTGGTATTCGCCGCCGGTATCTCCGATTGTGGGTCAACCGCCGTTCATTACATATACCTCTGTTACCGCGGATATAGGCCACCGTATAGCAAAGACATCTCAACGGTAGGTTCTCTGTAATGGGTTTTCGAATATTTTGAATTTTGTTTATATAGATTTTTTTTAGCTACAACTTAGAAAATGATTTTGTAAGCGCTGCAAAATGACTTGTGATTGGATTTGGTTGTCGTAGTTTGTGTTGAAAGGAGTTTCCTCAGTGCCCATGAGGTGTTTGACAAAAGTTCCCACTGATAAGAAAGTTGAAGAAATTATTATTTCTTTGAATTTGATCACAAGGTCCACTTAACATTGCGCTTGGAAAATTTTGAGGGGAATAAAATGGCATGGGTATTGATTGTTGCTTCTCTGGTAGTGCTCTGGGTAGCATCTCTCTGTAAAATTCTCTATACGTCAAGCGCACCTTCCCGGAACTCATTCTTGACTACTGGTGGGTTATTCACACAACCATTATTTGCTTGATTTCTCTTTTCTATATATTGATTGGTTAGTAAGTCTATGTGTTAATGCGCTTTTTTCTGTCATGAAAACTAGGTGGGGCTTTTCAGAAAAGGAATGTCTTGCTGGTTGTTGCTCACCCAGATGATGAGTCTATGTAAACTTTCTTCAACTCTTGATTTTTTAACTCCAATTCTGCTCTAATGATTGATTTACTTTTTTTTTTTTGGGTTTTTGTTTTTGTTTTAATAAATGCGTTGCTATATTGTTGTATTAATGTATGCTTTCAATTAAATACAAACGATGATGTTACTACTATTTGTAATGATTGCTCGATTTCTTCACCTATTTCATTTACTTGAAAGATCAAGTGTTGGGTATTTTATTTATTTATTTTTAAATTTTGACAGACAAATTTTGCTTTTTGTTGTTCAAGTCACTTAATATACTGCAGTTTTTGTTTTTTGCTGTTTGAATTGATGAATTGTCCTTTTTTATGTGATTTTACGATGTATTGAAACATTTTACAACATTTCTGCAGGTTTTTTTCTCCAACAATAAGCTACATTACTTCTAGAGGGCATAATCTGCACATATTGTGCTTATCGATTGGTAATACTCTTTCATTAATACAAGATTTGTTCATACTGGTCTTTTAGATCAAGATACATGTGCTTGTGTAACTACTTTATTTTGGGTATTTGAATTCACCAGCCATTTCTGTATAGAACAAAAAAAAAAAAAAAATTTCACTATTTCAAAATCGTGGCATTTGCATGGCGGATGAAATAGGAGCTTGAAACTAACAGACTCCCTTTTAGTTGGTATTGAAGTATTCTCGTCTGTAGCTGATAAGACAACCTTCTTATTTCAAACATTTCTTCTTTAGTGTTCAAGATGTCCTTTATAAAAGGCACTTTTTTGAGCCGTGCTGATTTTATATCCTAACTACAGGATGTTTGCAGTGTACCCTGTCAATCTTGATTTTAAATTATACCATGGATGCTGTTTGAATGGCAATTTATGCATGGAAATGCCTTCCTGCTTTCCCACAATGTCTTAGACTAATCTAGCTAAATCTATTGCTTGAGTGGAATTAGAGTCTCCCTTTAGTATTTTCCCTTTCTTGTTAATTCCATGTTTTGGTTTTATTCTAGTTTTCTCTGTCATGTGGGTATCTAGTTTTGTTAGTTTGTTCTACAAATTATTGAAACAATAGGTGTAATTGTAAAGCCTCTATAACTACTGTTTCATGTATAATTCTTACAGACAATTGACGTGGGGCACCATTGAATCATCTCTACTGATGTTTTCAGTGTATCCTATCCTGGATATATCTCTTTTACTTATTTTCATTTACTTTGTAGGTGATGCAGATGGCAAAGGGAATATAAGAAAAGAAGAGCTCTATCAAGCTTGTGCAATTCTCAAGGTGAGTTGCTAGGTACCATTTGAAATTTACTTAGAATGACAATTCAAGACAACAAATATTAGTACGAAGTTTCCAACTAAAACCCAAGCTTCTCTATACATGCCTGTCAGCCTAATGTTCAAGTTATTTTCTAGTGCCAACTTACCCTGCCATTCCAATAATTCATGTTGAGGGCCTACATAACAAATAACTTCATAATTCTTTTCTTGTAACTCTAGTAAAAGATTTTCACCTTCTCTCACGACCATCCCTTGAACATTTGGTCTTGGGGATGCTGAGATAGCAAAAAACCAACTAACATCAAAACAAAAAGAATGTTGGTAGTCAGAATTTCTTGTTGGCATTGATTTTGATTGTATAACTATAACATGTGAAATTTTACATGCAGGTTCCACTTCAACAAGTGAAGACTCTGGACCATCCTGAGTTGCAGGTTCTACTCCAATAAGTTCATGGAAGAACGTATATATCTTTGTATTGTTTGAAATGCTATTTGAGGCAGCAGCGAT
This sequence comes from Quercus parvula, assembly GCA_030820535.1. Classification (NCBI taxonomy): domain Eukaryota; kingdom Viridiplantae; phylum Streptophyta; class Magnoliopsida; order Fagales; family Fagaceae; genus Quercus; species Quercus parvula. Next base: position 14,384,644 of record JAUAME010000008.1, read on the forward strand.
AATTTGACAAGGTGTAATTTTTAGGATGGTTTTGGCAGGGTTTGGAACCATACTTTATTGGCTAAGATTATTGAAGGGGAAATTAATAGTCATGGCATTGACTTGGTGAGATCGTTTTTCCTAATAGTGATAAACATTATTATTTCATCATTTCTTATTTATTTATTTGTTTTGGATGAGTTCCTTTCTTCAGTTCTATTGTGGTTTCTGGGATTGTTAATTTTTATGTGTTGGGGTTCTGAAGTCATTGGCTTTTCAGGGCGATGCTACAAACTTGAAAGGCTCTGTTTTGTATCACAAATTTGTGGTATCTCCTCTAAGATCTCATTTTTCATGTGGGCATTTTGCAGATTATTACTTTTGATAGATATGGTGTTTCAGGTCATTGTAATCATCATGATGTGCATTATGGAGTACGGTAAGTTGAATTTTGATTTATTTATTTACATTTATCTACTTTTTATAATTTATAAAAAAATAAAAAAATAAAAATCTACTTTTCATAACTGTAAGATGTTTAGCCTTTACATTCATCTGGCATATAACTTAATAGCTAATTAGTATTGTTGACAAGCACTAGCACCTAAAATACCTTTTATGCAGGTCTGTTTCACTACCCATTTTAATCATGCATATCTGGACATAGTTGTCTAAATTGTATTTTGGATTTAATAGCAGAGTTGTAAAATGTAGAAGAAGCTGTTATAAATTTTTGCTAAGCTGGATTTATTGTGCTTTATATGATTGCAATAACATCTACTATTTATTATCTAGTCAGTCGATCACTTACATGTTCTTGTTATAGTTGTCTTAAACTGAGTCAAGCATTTATATTCACTTAGTATTCCTAAATATTGCACTTTCTGGTTCTATCTGTCAATGGAACCTCTGCCCTGATCTCTTGCGGAAAGCAAGGTAGCTCACCCTGCTCAACTGCTTGCTGCTTGAGAGCATGAGAATGGTTCTTGCTCCAATTCTCAGGTGGCAGGCCCGTCTGCAGCAGTATTATACCAACTATCACTTCTGGTTCTGGACCCTAGTCATTACAAAAATAAAAGGAAATGGAATTTCTTTACTGTAGTGTGAGTGCTGAAAATTGATCAGTTTAAACTAGAATTTGCATGTGGAATGCATCTTATCTGGCTCAAATTGTACAAAAATTGGTTGAAGCCCACACAACCAAATGCTACAACCTGGTAATGTAAACCTGTAAGGGCTGTGAGGTATAATTGAGTCTGAGAGTCCAAGCAACCAAACCAACCACAGTTTTCTTGATCAGTAGCAAAGGTTTTACGTTGATGAGAAGAAACTTCCTAAAAATTTTGCACCATGATTACAGAATGAGGTTGGGATTGGTAATTTACACACACCCTCCCTGGGTCTTGAACCAGTACCTCTATCAGAATGAGGGGATATTTTCGATAAATGTCGCATGAGGTGAATTATGTATCCACATTAGATGAATTCAGCCAGTTACTGAATATTAGCAAATTACCATTTACAGTATGGCTGCTTTGATGATTATGTTATTATGACAAAAATAAAATATGTTTTGAGATTTATTTATTTATTTATTTATGTTTGTAAGCAGCAAGCTCTTGCACGATACTCCACAAGGAAATATTGAGGCTTGGGAACTTGTACGTTTTCTTTTCTTCAGTTTAGTTTAATTATACCAATAAAAAAGGTTCTATTTTTATTATAACGTTTGATGCACCTTGATTAACATTGCCAATTTATGTTGTTGAAAAATTCATAATGATATAGCACAGTTCTAAATACCTTGCTTTCGATGATTATAATTATTATTCTATTCAAATATTAGAATGCATCCATAGTTTTATATGATTGTGTCCTTATTAACTTTTCATAGACAACATGATGGGTTGGTTTAAATTTTTTTCAATTTGATACAGAATTCTAACGAGTCTGCTGAGCAAATTTGTAGATAAAGACTTTATACACTTCTTTTGTTAGACCTAAAGTGACATGTTACTCTTCTTTGTGGCTTCTTGCTCAAAATATCATACATGTGGTTTTTTTTTCATTGTTCTCAGGTCAGTACCAACATATTACGCAAGTATATTGGTCCAGTTGATATCTGGTTTTCCATTTTAGATGCCATGCAGCACTCAGGTGAAGTGATGCATTGCTTGCTAAATGAGCATCCCCAGAAGAGCTTCCTTGCAATGGCACAACACTCAAGCCAGTGGGTTTGGTATGTATTTATTCTTGTATTTTCACCAGAAGAAGGAAACCTTTTTTGTCATGAGATGTTTTCAACCAAAGTCATCTCTGTTTATTTGTTTCCTTTCTCAAATGTACTGCCTTGCTTTTGATTGTCAAGCTGATATCTTCATCAATCATAAAATATCCAGGACTTATGATCTTTTTAATTAGACATATTTCTAGATAAATGTGCCAATGAACCATGTTTATTTCTGCAGGTTCCGCAAGCTTTTTGTAGCATTTTCCAGTTATACCTATGCGAACATGCTTAGAAGGATCGAGTGTATGTGAAGTTACAGGATTGGAGAATATATGGATTATGAGGTCTGTTTTGAATATGAGTATCATCGGTAATGTTTTGTATTTATCCATGGATATATTGCCAATTTTATACATGTGTTTGAATGTGCTTCATGTGCATCAGTCTCTTTTCTAGCACAATTTTTGGCAATTGAATAGAAGGTTCTTCAGTCAGGACTCAGGTGCACAGTGCCAGGCAACTGCATTTTGTCATATTTTTACTGAAATATCCCATCCTCTTTGAAGGACTGGGGTGAACGAAAAGCAGGGGAGAAAAGGAAGAATTTCACAAACAAATTCTGCACTATGTTTAGGTTACTTGAAATAGTTTGGTCGTATATCGCATAAAACTCTGTGTTGGCATGCATTGGTTTTTGTTTTTGGTTTTGGAAAATGTATAGGATTAATTTTGATTTGTGCTAATTTCTGAGTGACTCAAAATAATGCTTCTTCATCGCTGATAAAGCAATAGATGCCCGCCTCTTTTTTCAATTATTCTATATGTATCAACTTCAACAGCGTCCATGATTTCTCTCCTTTTAAGGACATGTCTATTTTTCACATTAGACAGTGAGATCCCACGATTCACTTAAATTAAGCGGTTTCTCTTTTTCTGTCAAATTTTATACATTTTTATTAATTACCTTGAGCATTGCATGGGGATACTATTAAAAATGTGGTGAATATTTGGCCTCTCTTTCTCATACGTTATTGTGTACAAATTGGAGTACTATTATTTCAACTTTGTCATCTACCTTGATGAGGCACTACCTACTCTGCTTACTGATTCAAAATTTACTGCTTCATACTCATGCTTTGATGCAAAGGGATCTTGTATTTTGGTCAGTTCTCACATTCTGTGTCTAGAGCCACAAAGAGTCCCTGTGCTCTCTCTCACTTTTCTCTCCCACTGTAGTGCTGACAAACTTGGGATCTTTTTCTGTCATCAGAGAATAGAGATGGTCAGCTGTTCTATGAAAACAAATCAAGAAGGAATCAAGCCTTTAAATTGCAGTTTAACATCCCCATCTCTCGAATTTTTCAACTATTGATGAAATTGTTTGAAGATTGAAAATTTAGAGGTTTTTATTATTATGGATTTCTTTTGTAAATTAATTTTTGGCTCAGATGTTTAATTGCATTTATATTCCTTTGTGTTATAAAGAGTTGTGTTTTAGCGTTCCTCTCTTCAGATAAGCCTTTTTTTCTTCCTCAAAATCATCTCAATCTTCTTCTTCCTTAGCAAATGGAGATAAGGGTAAGATCGAACTAGTTTCAAAATTTTAGAAACTAACATGGTTTAGGAATTGAAATAGTAATTTAGCCAATAAAAGAAAAGAAGTATATATGTTTTTTTTAGGAAAGTGCATTTGCTACATGCATATGGCGCAATTTCAAAATTCATATCAGATAACATTTAGTCTTAGTCAGTGTAAAAGAACTTTGGTGCTTCCCTTCTAGATTAAGTGACAAGTGCTCTTGTGCCTGTGTGCATGTAGAAGCAGTGTTTAGTCTTGCTGCCACTTGCAAGAGAGAGTGTGCCCCCCTTGGGTGAGGGCGTGTGGTGGTCCTTTCCCCTGAGAGGAGTCCTCCTTACTCAGTCTAGTGGATAGATTTACGAAGTGGAATAGGATGGTAGAGGAGCTTGAAAGGTTATGGAGTAAACTGTCTTTTACGAAGGAAGAGGATGAAGGAATCGAGCTTGACTTCAATTTTACCAAGGCGGCAAGGGAGATAGGGAAGAATTGTGTGATAATGAAGATCTTAGCCCACAAACGTATAAGCATTGATGCACTTAGAAAAAACATGAGAATGCTCTGGAAGCCAAACAAGGGTCTTCAAATTTTCGAGGTTGATAAGGATCTATTCTTAGAAGAATTTGGGGATGGCAAGGACAAGAAAAAGGTACTGGATATGTGTCCATGGAGTTATGAAAAACAGTTGGTTCTACTCCAAGAGTTTGACGGAAAACTTACCCCGAAGGAGATAGAGATCAGGTGGGCACCCTTTTGGATCCAAATTTTCAACCTTCTCTTGAACTGTGGAATGAAGGAAATAGGACGAGCAATCGAGGCCAAGTTGGGAGAGGTGATGGAGATAGATGTTCATTGGGGAATGTGCATGAGGGTGAAGGTGCTTTTAGATGTGACCAAGAGATTGGTCAGAGGCAAAAAGATCACCGTGGAAGGTGGGGAATGCAGGTGGGTCAACTTCAAGTATGAGAGACTCCCCAACTTCTGCTATTGGTGTGGACTTCTGAACCACGCACTAAAAGACTGCCCAGAAAATGGTGAAGAAAACAATAGAACAGAGGGGGAGGAGTGACAGTATGGTGCATGGATGAAAGGTGACATCATAAGAAGATCTTCACAAGACCAAAACAAAACGGGCATAAGAAGAGGAGCAGACACAGATACAAGCCAGTGGGACGCCGGAGTTGAATCGAAAAGGAGGAAGGTGACACTCAGACAGAACGAGATCTCAGTGGGGGTTCGTGGGGCTCATGTCTTGAGACATCCAAGCATGGAGGAGAACCTGCTGACATAGCAAAAAGTTAAGGTTGGGGAAGTAGTGAAGGTGTCAGAGGCATTACACGAAAATGGGGAGGGTTAATGGGCTGGTTGAAAAGTAAGAGGAGAAGAGGATGGTTTTAGAAAGGGATGCCTCGAACCAAACCAAAGCTCAGACAAAAGAGACAGAGAGTATGCTATGGGAAAAAAGCACTGACCAAGGGGAAAAGGCATTGTTTAAAGGAACTTTGGCGCTAGTTTTAGATGTGAATAACGGACCAGTAGGCCCAATTGACCCGGAGATTGAATCAGGCCCATTGGCCATGGTTTATGATGAAACGAAGTGGTGGATTGCAGAAAAAATGGGCCTAAACAGTAGGCACTGGAAACCTTTGGCCCAAGAGATTAAAAAGGAATCAAAAAGTGAGGAAAATGGGCCTAAAATCTTGAAACGGGAGGGCCCAACCCCATTATGTGAAATAGACTCAAATGTGCTGGACGTAAAACGTAGAAAAGAAGGCAGAAATGAAGGTAAACAAATTAGGTGTAGCTCTGATGATGAAATGAAGATGGTTGGCGGAGAGGTGGTTGTTGCGAGGCAGCATCGCCGAGCCTCATGACGATCTTGGCATGGAACTATCGAGGCATGGGGTCGGCCTTGGCAGTTCGGACTCTCGCCGATGAGGTGAGATCAAAAGACCCACTGCTGGTCTTCTTAACAGAAACGAAGACAGGGGAGAGCAAAATGAAAGGGATTAGAAATAAATTGGAGTATACGCAGGGCATCACGGTTCCTAGTGATGGAAGAAGCAGAGGGCTAGCTATGATGTGGAAGGAAGGCTCAGATATTAGACTTAGAAGCTATTCAAACTCCCACATAGATGTGGAAGTCCATGAGAGCTCGACACCAATTCCATGGAGAGCCACGGGTTTCTATGGGCATTTCGATGCAGGTAAACGCTTTATCTCTTGGCAATTGCTGGAATTTCTTAAAAATCAGTATACTATGCCGTGGATAGTGTTTGGTGATTTCAATGAAATTACACAGTCAGATGAGAAAATAGGGTGGTTGGACAGAGATGCTAAACAGATGGCGGAGTTTAGGGATTGTTTGAATCAATGTGAGTTATTTGATTTAGGCTTTATCGGACAAAAATTCACATGGTGCAATGGGCCGGGGGGGGGGGGGGGGTGAGTAGTGTACAAAGATTAGGCTAGACAGAATGGTTGCGAATGAGGATTGGATGAGATTATTTCCTGAGGTGAGAGTGAGGCATGTAGTGATGTTCGTATCAGATCATTGCTTGTTAATGCTCTCTCTCACGCGCAAACAGCCCAAAAAACAGGGGAGAAAACGATTCTTTTTTGAAGCAATGTGGACAAGGGATGAAAGGTGTAGAGAAATAGTGGAATGGGCATGGGATTTAGGGCGGGTGGAGTTAAAGGATGGTATAATGGGTAGAATCAAACGATGCCAGGAACAACTTTAGAGATGGAATTGGATGGAGTTTGGTAATGTTAATAAGGTGCTGAAACCTTCAATAGCTGGAATTATGGGACAACTTACATGGGAAAGCAGAGGAGATTAAGAGGGTGAGAAGGGAGATTAATGAGATTCAGGTTAGAGAAGAAATGATGTGGAATCAAAGGTCCAGAGCACTTTGGCTAAAATGGGGTGATAGAAATACAAAGTTCTTCCACGCTACCGCAAGTCAAAGACGAAGAAAAAATTGGATAATGGGGCTGCAAAATTCGTTTGAGGAATGGCAGGAAGATAAAGAAGAAATTAGGCGAACCATCTTGGACTACTTTGAGACCATTTACAAGTCTGACCAGCCAACTAGTTTTGAGGCTAGCTTGAGCTCAATAACTACTCGGATCTCTCTAGATATGAATGAAGAACTGCTTGCGGACTTCAAGGCTAAGGAAGTTTGGTATGCCTAAAAGCAAATGCACCCAACAAAAGCCCCTGAATCGGATGGTATGTCACCAATCTTCTTTAAACACTATTGGAACATTGTTGGGCCAGAAGTGGTCAATTGTGTACTTTCTTCTCTTAATTCGGGCAGGATGTCGTGTAGACTGAATGAAACATATATATGCCTCATACTAAAGGTGAAATCCCCCCAAAAAATTACAGAATTCAGGCCAATAAGTTTGTGCAATGTGGTGTATAAACTAATCTCTAAGATTCTTGCTAATAGATTGAAAAGAGTTTTGGCAGCAGTGATTGATGAGTTGCAGAGTGCTTTTGTCCCTGGTAGACTTATTATTGATAACGTGCTAGTAGCCTTTGAAACCATGCATTGCATCGATCAAAGGAAGAAAGGGAAGGAAGCATGTATGGCCATAAAGCTTGACATGAGCAAGGCATACGATAGAGTTGAATGGGTGTATTTGGAGGCTATGATGAGAAAGATGGGCTTTAATGAAAGGTGGATTTCCCTAATAATGATGTGTGTAACTACGGTATCCTACTCTGTTTTGATTAATGGTGAACCAAAAGGGAAAATTACCCCATCAAGGGGGTTACGCCAAGGTGACCCAATATCTCCCTACTTGTTCTTATTGTGTGTTGAAGGTCTATCGGCTATCCTCAAAAAGGAGGAAGGGGGGGGGGGGGGGGGGATTTAAAGGTGATTGCAGTAAGTAGAAGAGCTCCAAGCATAACCCATCTGTTGTTTGCCGATGATAGCATAGTGTTTTGTAGAGCCACGGGGGATGAATGTGATAGGGTATTAAAAGTACTTGAAGATTATGAAGGGGATTTGGGGCAAAAACTCAATAAGGAAAAAACCTCTCTCTACTTTAGCAAGAACACTAGCAAGGAGATAAAGGAATATGTGAAGGAGAAGTTTGGGACTACAGTAGTTCAGCACCATGAAAAGTACTTAAGGCTTCCACTGCTTGTGGGGAAAGGGAAAAGAAAGGCTTTCAATCGAATCAAGGACCAAGTGGGGAGGAAAATAGCTAGCTGGAAGGGAAAGCTTCTTTCTCATGCAAGTAGGGAAATTCTCATCAAGGCGGTAGCTCAAGCAACGCCAACGTATACGATGAGTTGCTTCAAAATCCTGGATACATTGTGCAAAGAGCTGAACTCCCTGATGGGAAATTTTTGGTGGGGCCAAAAAGATAGGGAAAGGAAAATGACTTGGGTCTCATGGGAGAAGTTGTGCATCCCAAAGGCAGAAGGAGGTATGGGATTTAGGGACTGAAAAGCCTTCAATTTGGCGCTACTTGCTAAACAATGGTGGATAATGCAACAAAATCCAAATTCTCTAGTCCATAGAGTGCTTAAAGCGAAATATTTCCTAAATAGCGTGGTTAATGAGGCGGAGTTGGGAAGAAGGCCTTCCTATGCGTGGAGAAGCATATGGATAGCAAAAAAGGTGGTTGACAGAGGATCTAGATGGTGCATAGGAAACGGAGAATGTGTACGGATTTGGAAGGATAGATGGATTCCGTTCTTGGACTCCTTCAAAGTGACAGGTCCAGTTGGTGCCCACTCGGGCTTGGAGAAGGTGTCGAGTTTGTTGGATGTAGATAGGTGGGGTTGGGATGTGGGGAAAGTAAAAAACACATTCCTCCTTCATGAGGTTGAGCTGATTTTGAGTATACCCATTAGCGCTAGACTACTAGAAGACTCACTCATATGGGCATGGACCCCAAATGGAAGATTCACAATTAAAAGCGCATACAAAGTGGCCCAAAAAGTGTTGAAAGAAGAAGAGCGTAGGGGGGAGGAAGGGGGCAACTCAGACAACATGGGGATGAGAGGGATATGGAGGATTGTATGGCGGTTGAGCTGTCCAAACAAAATCAAACACCTTCTTTGGAGAGCATGTAAAAATATACTACCCACAAAACTTCGCTTGAAAGCCAAATTTTTGAAAGAATGTAATTTTGGGTAGAGGATACTCAGCCCAGTTGAGTAGATCAAGTTCAAATAGATGTAGCCCAATGTAACTTTATTTATAGTTAATGAAAGTAATTGAAAGGGCTATTTATTAAAAAAAAAAAAAAAATTCATATCAGATAATGAAGATTCTGAAATGTTTATTAGGTTTGATAAAAACTAGTCTGCAAAACCTGACTAGTCAAGTCTCGCTCACCAAATAAATTACTGTTACAGAAAAGCAACTTTAATTTTGGGTTTCACCAATCTCATTTATGCAACATATTTGAGGTAAGAAAATCCGGCAACTTGCTGTACCATCCTTTTATTAAGTATTAACTCACATTTCTAAAAGGTAGATTTTTGAATCCAAAATCTTCTCAACTGCCTTACCACCAACAAATCATCTCACCTGTCCCTCCTAAAATCATGGAACATTAAGAACTTCAGCTGGAGTCCTTATCAACCCAACGTCCATGCTGAGTTTATAAGAATTGATGTCCTTGTTGCTTGACATTACCATCATCCATCCCAACATGCCCTTCAGTTTCCCCATTCATGCATTCAATTTCTCTTACGTTAATTTCCTTATGCTTGGAGAGAGTATTGACTGCATTAATATGAACATTGTCGCAATCATTTGTAAGGACAGAATCAGTCTGATTTATGCCCTCTTTTTCATGTTCATCAGAGTCTTCTGCAGTAGCAACCACAGTCCCTGAAACACCCGAGCGTCCACCATCTTCTAGCCTGTTACTTACAGACTCGGCCACATTAACTTGATGACTACTCTCCTCCTTAATGAAGGCCCTTGCCTTCTAATATTTTCCATCAATATCCAAAGATAATGTGGCTGGTAAATCAGTTTTCTCAATGATCTGGGGTCCGTCATATACTGCATTAGCCAATTTTCTGGAGACATTATCTTCAATTTCTACGGAACTGTCTGTTGAATTTATAGCACTCCCGTAAAAAGAACCATCCTCCTCTTCACGAAGATCCAAGAACCCTCCAAAAGGGCTATATTCTGTATTCAATATCATTTTTTCTGCTTTACAGAAACTTCTGATTTACTACTTTCATCATCCCCCGAGTCCATAAAAATTTTCAAATAACTCCTAGCATCATCCTGAAGAGAGTCACTTCCATAGTCACATTGGTTTTCAAGCAGTTTCTCTTCACGAATACCAATAGAATTGTTGTTTGGAGGCATAATTCTTTTTTCGATCTCTAGGAGTTTTGTTATTGCTTCGCTAACAACGTTTGTAGCCCATCCATCTTCATTGACGTCTCTGCTAAGAGAAAATAAGACCCCATCTTTTATTAGGGACTTAATTTGGCTTACTGAAATAACAAAGTACGCAGCAGTTAATGAAAATCATTTTAAAGGTGTAGTTTCTAGTTGTCTATAAAGCCCAATGGTTTCCTGACCAAACATTGCAGCAGGAATGCTAGTTTATTACTGTATATGGTACAGCTGTGTGCTCAGAGTTTGTTGGCTTACAGAAATCTTGAATAAATTTACAAGTGAATACAGGGGTTTTTGTCATAAGATGGACATGTTCCTAAATGTTGGAGCTTAATCAAATTAAAAATCAAATAACTTAATGCAGAACGGAAGCCTATATAATATATACTTGCATGATGAATGTAATATTTGTGTGTGCACGTGCGTGCACTGTGCATGAATGCTCAAGCATATACAGTCATGGCTGAAAATATTATATTAGACTTTAACTACAGTAAAAGGAAAAAAAGACAATAACATCAACTCATGAGCTCCTATTCATTATTCAACTAAGCACTGTAAAGTATCAAACTGCATCAGCAGCTACCTGTCAGGATTCAGTCCAGCAGAGGCAGAAGCTGATCTCATATAAGTTACAAGAACCAAGGTATTGTTGGAGAAATATCCTCCTATTTGTCTGGCTTGTACAACGGCCAAAAATATTACAATGTTTTCTCACTGGTAAAACTTCACTGTTGCATTACACTATTAATGATGATGTTCAAAGAGATTCTTTTGGTTTTCAATCATTTCAAAGTCTATTGCTTCACTGCTTCATGATGTTCAAAGAGATTCTTTTGGTCTTTTGACTTTTAGTCATTTCAAAGTCTATTATTGTTTCACCATGCATAAAATGATGATGTTTTGGTTCAGAGAAGATTCCCTCTATCTTCTGATGGAGTATTTCCTTCAAACTTTAGCCTCTGAATATTTTCATCCTCCAAGTCCATAATGTCCAGAGCTTCACCTATCTTGTTTTCTGATAAGAGAAGATCCAGGGTTTCTGAAACATCATTAATGAGAGCATCTAACTCACTTGGCTGAGGTGAATCAATGCAAGCAGGTTCTTCTATAATCGATTCTATTGTATCTTCCAATAAAAATTCTAGACAGATGCCACATCTCCTAGTTCCTTCACAAGCTTTTTTTGGGTCAAAACATAGTTTTTCAGTTCCACAAGTTCATCCTCAACGCCTTCTACTTCTTCGAATACTCTGCACATGTAAATAGCATATCTCACTAATACTTGCTTAAAAATCACCACCTCAATTCATCATATTCAAGTAGCTATAATGACTTTATATATGATTTAATTATGATTAATGCTATGGTTATTACAAACTTTTAGCTCAATTTTGTTACATATTAACAAACATATGTGGTGGTGCCTAGCGTAACGTATGGCACCCACATATTGAGCATGGTGCAAGCCAAATTCAACAAAGCGAGATAAGTGTGGTATGACATCTTACTAGTCACACCAATTTGCTTATAGTAACCTCTAAAGACAAAGTCTTCTTCCAACCCATTACCGTTGATAAGACCAGCCATGTGCATTAAATCACATGAGTTATTAAAGGCAGAAATATCATTTTGGCATTTGGTTCTTGTTATTTTCAACTCATAGTCAATTTGAATCTTACTAGCATCTCACTAAGTGAAATTGAAAATTACAAGGACCAAATTGATAATAACTCCAAAATGCAAGGATGAAAATATTGCTTTTGCCAACAATTTAAATAAGTCACATTACTATCAAATAGGTCACGCGACCAAAAACACATGTAAATGGCCTTAGGAATCGCCACATAGTGTGTTAGAGGAAAATTTTTTGGCCACTTGTAATAACTCTAGCAATTTCCTCACATTATACATAAGAAATGATATGCTTAGTTCACCCCCAAACTTTGAGAGTTCTTTATTGTTGTTTCTGTATAATCAAACAACGAAGAATAACCAAATTTGGCTCAAGAATGTTACCTAACAAAGGCTGAATAATTAGAAATGATGTGTCTTTGAAACACTTCATTGGACGCCGCCTTTAGTTCGATTAACTCCGAACAAAGATGCATAATGCCCTAAAAAAAAAACCGAAAACGCAACAAACAAACAAAGCAAACTAATCATTCACATTTTTTTTTCTTTCTTTTAATAAAATTTTCTCGGCAACCAAACAGTGGTGTATGATTAGATTTAGACCTTTCCAGTCATTGATTGGAGTTCGGAGTCATCATCTTCGTCGCCGTCGTCACGGTCGGTGGGGACGGAGGAGAAGTCGGGGTTGGTGTGAGACTGCGTTTGGTTTTCCATGTCTCGGAATCGGAATCTTCTGGTCGAGGTGGAAGGAGATTCCATGGAAAATGGATTCCCGAGAAACAAACAGGAAAGCAGAATTCCAATTCCAAGCGATGAAGAAGAAGAAGAAGAAGAAGTGAGAGTGAGTAAATATTATTAGGAAGTGTTTTTTGGATGTCTCCGTCGTCGTTTTGTGATTCCATTTGCCGTTTTGTCAATTTGTGAAAGCTAAAAGCTTTGGTTTCTTCGTTGCCCCAAGTCATTCTATGAGAACAATGCTCTCGGTCTTTCCCTTTCAGTTTTATATATATACCTTTGGCGCCCGCGCCAATTTGCCTTGCGTACGGCGTCGTTTGATTTTTATTTAAATATTTTTTTTTTTGGAGAGAAAATATACTGTTATTCCATAAAATTTATATGTTAAGATCTTTTGGCCCTCTAAAGTTTCAAAAGTAAGTACTATTAGTCCTCCCATTTGTTTATGTAAGTTTTCTTATTTGTTCAATAAGTTAGGGACTTATGGCCTGTTTGAATGTTTAAAAAAGTAGAGGGAGTAGAGTAGAGAGAGGGAGAGTAATTCAATTACCTTATTTGGAAGTTTTTTAAGGAAGGAGGGGGAGGAGTTTGGAGGAGTTTCAACTACCTCCAACCTTTTATTTTTAATTCCCCCAAATTGGAGAGATTTGGAGGGAGAGTAGAGCACATAAATTATTGAATATGTAAATTACCTAATTTACCCTTATTATATTAAAAAAATTACAAGGTTTTTTAATGTAAAAAAAAAAAAAACTGATTATGTAAATAATATTTGTTTGTTTCCTAAGAAAATTAAGGTGAATGAAAAGAAAAATTGAATCAAACTAGCTAGGGCAAAAGCAACGGTATCAGAGCCTATGAATTCGATTGCCAACACGAAGCTCTTTGTAAAGCCTTCCAAAGCCAAAGAAGAAGGCGAGCTATCTTCCTATGATGCCGACAACGACGGCAATGACAACAACAACAACGTATTGCTCTCCAAAACCCTAGCTCATATTCAAACTTTCAGCTATTTTTATTGTATTTTTGGTTTCATCGAGTTCAATGCTTGATTTTTGTGTTTACGTGCCGTTTCTTATTACTTGGCCTCTGTTTCGTTGCTGAGAAAACAGAGGAAACTGCATTTTTTTTTTGTTCTTTTTCTTCAGTTTTGTCGTATTGCTCTCCAAAACCCTAGATCATATTCAAACTTTTAGCTAGTTTTATTGTATTTTTGGTTTCATTGAGTTCAATGCTTGATTTTTGTGTCTACGTGCCATTTCTCATCATTACTTGGCCTCTGTTTCGTTGTTGAGAAAATAGAGGAAACTGCACTTAATTTTTGTTGTTGTTGTTCTTCTTCAGTTTTGTCGTATTGCTCTCCAAAACCCTAGCTCATATTCAAACTTTCAGCTAGTTTTATTGTATTTTTGGTTTCATTGAGTTCAATGCTTGATTTTTGTGTTTACGTGCCATTTCTCATCATTACTTGGCCTCTGTATCGTTGCTGAGAAAACAGAGGAAACCGCAAATTTTTGTTGTTGTTGTTGTTGTTGTTGTTCTTCTTCTTCTTCTTCTTCTTCTTCTTCTTCAGTTTTGTCGTATTGCTCTCCAAAACCCTAGTTCATATTCAAACTTTCAACTAGTTTTATTGTATTTTTGGTTTCATCGAGTTCAATGCTTGATTTTTGTGTTTACGTGCCGTTTCTCATTACTTGGCCTCTGTTTCGTTGCTGAGAAAACAGAGGAAAATAGAGGAAACTGCATTTTTTTTGGTTCTTCTTTAGTTTTGTCCACTGATAAGGAGATTTCACTTAGAAAAAGATACATAGTTGTATTAGGTTGGGTAGTCACAAATGATAATGAATCTAAGATTTAGAAGCTTTAATGGTTCGCAATTTGTAGATTTTTATATTTAGCGTGAATAATTTTTAAGGTTCTTAACATTTTGAAATTGTAAAGAAAAAAATTCACTAACATATTCTAAGATTGAAAAAAAATCTTAGAATAAATTAATCATAGGAGTAAATTAATCTTAGACCAATGTTATACAAGTTTATTTTCAAATAGGGGTAAATTTATCTATTTTAATCATTTCCTCTCATCTCCATTCTAATTTTTAAAACATCCAAACAAGGAGAAGGGCTAATTACTCCCTTCTCCCTTACTAATTTTAAAAACATCCAAACAAGGTGGAGGGGAATCATTCCACTCTACTCTCCTCCCCACTACTCTCCTCCCGTCTACTCCCCTCTACTCTCTTCCCTCTCTAAACTTCCCAACAGGCAATTAACTATTATACTAATCCAGTCCTAGTGAATCATGTGTAATATAGTGGGGTGGAAGAGCAAATAAATAAAATTGTAAGTAAATAGTTCTCGCTTATAATTCTCTAGCATTCAGGGGCAATTGATATTACAATTTGTAGATATAGAAAATAAAATTTTTATATGATTAAGAAAATTAAAAGAGTTTCCTAGTTTTTTTTTTTTTTTTTGAGAAACAGAGTTTCCTAGTTAAGTCCATAGCATTCTAAAGGTATTAACTGACCCTAGTTTGAAGACTGAAATCCTTAAGGATTCGAAGTACTCTTCTCTAGGGTTTTACCAAAAGTCTTATAAATAAGATATATGACATTGGTGGTTGGCCTTCAAAACAATTGTTTAGTATTACAATAGTTTGCAAAACCCAGATCGGAAGAATCCATGATTACGTGGGGTAACAATTCTTGAATTAAATTTTTTTTTTTTTTTTACTTGCTATAACTTTTGCTAACTAACAATTTGTACTTGAGTTAATAATAAGTATTTCAAGAGAAGTTGGGTTAAATTTTTTTTTTTTTGGTTGAATAAATAGTAATACTTACTAGAATACACACGAAAATAGTGATACTAGTGTTTTAAATTGGATTTATAACACATAATATAATCAAATTACAACTACAAAAGTAGTTTTAAATTATATGGACCCCCTATGCTTAAGGTATTAAGGAGGAGTTGTTGGGTTCCTAAAAATAAAGTGGAGTTGTTGAATGCAATAGTAGATTTGAAATCTGATTTGAGACAATTGATAGAAACTTAGAGTAGATTAAATTAATCCTTTGAATTTTAGTTAATTAGTATAGATTAATTTGATGAACCATTGATTGATTGATTTAAAAAGCAACTTGTTCATTTATTTTTATTAAATCCTTTTTAGTAGCAAGTTGGTCAAGATATATCTCGTATTAAGGTTCATTGTAGGAGCTAGGAATATAATATGCTTGCCCATATTTTCAACGTTTTCTTTTAGTCAACAACTTCAACTTAGAAGCTTTTTAATAAATGAGTTGTTTATGGTTGATGTTCACTTCACACCTTTGACATCTTTTTCTTCCTTACAGATCTGAGTTGTAAGTGATGGAGGATCTTCTTGTTTCAAGCTGGTGTAAGGATCGAGCTGTGCCAGAAACGTATATATTCCCACCGGAACAAAGACCAGGGAAGCTTATTGATGTTCCTGTAGGCAACAATATTCCAGTGGTTGATCTTGGGGTTCATGATCAGACTCAGATAATTCAACAAATTTTTGAAGCTAGCCAACACTTTGGATTCTTTCAGGTTCCACCCACATCTTTTTTTCTTTGAGATAATGATTTATTCCTAGTGGATTCTTGGCATCAAACATGAACATACATGAACAACTTTTGGCTCCTTTTTCCTATCTATATATTATTGTGTTCTATGATGATTCATTGATTTGTACCATCTGGTGGAGGCAGGGGCCACCCAGTCCCCGGGTTCTCCAAAATCCCTTTCCCCCATTATTTTATTATAATAAATGTTTAGATTAGTTCAGAATTATATATATATATATATATATATATATCCCCTTCACTTTTAGAAAAAAAAAAGGTCTCATTTTTTATTTATTTTGTGCTTACAATTCCATTTTTTGACTTTTTATTTTATTTTATTAAAAAAAAGAAAAAAAAAAAGGGACTAGTAACTAATCTACGTGTTTACTACTCTTGACCCACTTAAACTCTATAATGCATAGTGTGGAACTATCTGAGTATTTAAAGGCTAAAGCATATATTTATTAAAAAAGAAAAGTAAAAAAATCTATTTTGTATTTTTTTTCTTTTTAAAACAAACACTTTTTTATTTTGCATTCAAAGGAATTGTATATATATATGTGTGTGTGTGTGTGTGTGTGTTTGTGTTTTAATTAGAAGAAAATATGCTATGATTTTTATGGTTAAAAGTTTACTTCGTAATCCTTAACATTTATAACTTTAAAAAAGTGACATTTATTTTTTCAATTTATTTTAAATTAATTGAATTGTGTACATTTTCTGTAAAACTATTGTTATACTCTAAATTCTCTAATATGTAATATTTTGAATTAAAAAAAAAAAAATCTTGAATTGAATAGAATTTTAAAGAAAAATTATACGTAACTGCAGTAAAGAAAATATTTGTTTTTTTATTATATTAAATTTTCTTTATACAAGAAAATAATAATGATAATAAAGCATAATAAGTATAAATGTTTTAACCAATAAATGTGTATATACGTGTGTGTGTGTATTATTTTGTGAAAAAATTTTCTGGCTCAACTCATAGGTGATCAACCATGGAGTCCCTAACCACTTAATGGATGATGCCATGAGTGTTTTTAAGGAGTTTCATGCAATGTCTGGCAAGGACAAAACAATTGAATGCTCAAAGGACCCCAATAAGAGCTGCTCCGTCTACACAGGCAGTCAAAATTATGCAAAAGAAAAGTTTCACCTCTGGAGGGATGGATTGTTACACCATTGTAATCCTCAAGAGAAATACATCCAATTTTGGCCTGAAAAACCAACTAGATATCGGTAAATCCTCATAGTCATAGACATGTCAACTTGTTCTACTATGCTATTGAACCTTTTTCATATATAGAACATAAATGAACTACATCATGATGTTTCATGTAACCTTTTACAGAGAAGTTGTTGGGCTATATACAACTGAAGTCAGGAAGTTGGGGTTTAGAATTTTGGAGTTCATTTCCCAAGGCTTGGGAATCAGCCCTGGACATTTTAGCAGTGGACTTGCTGAAAATCCAAGACTGTTGGTCAATCACTATCCACCATGCCCAGACCCAAGTTTAACCTTGGGACAGGGCAAACATAGAGACCCTAGCATCATCAATATTCTTCTTCAAAGTGAAGTATATGGGCTTCAAGTCTTCAAGGATGAGGAATGGATTGGTGTTAAACCTATTCCTTATGCTTTTGTGGTTAACATAGGTTATACTTTGCAGGTACGCACATATATCTTCACAAGCTCTTAGTATATATAATGCACTTAGTTTGTTTTTGGGAAGGATATACTAGCTTATTTGTAACTGCAAGATGTTTAGTTAGTGAAAAACTGAAAATTAGTTGATAATCCATTTGATTTGTGGTACTTCACCACATTGATTTTGAATTATGAAAGCATTGGGTAAATAATTGTTGGGCAATACATTATTGTGCAATAATCAATCGAAGTTATTTACATGATTATGGAAAGCTTTAATTATAGGCAGTCTTTTTAATTTGAGATATCATATAAATTGTAACAAATAGTACCGTATATATATAGTCATAGAAAACCACCTTAAACTTCAGGGTACCTACACTTTGCACTCCAAACTATAAAAACTTGTGATCACAACCCAATTGTAACAAACTTTGCAAATTGCATCCGGTAGCCTGATTGACAATTAAAATTAATAATCATACTTGAATAAAAAATAAAAATGTGCAAGTTACACACACCATAAAAATGTGCAAGTTACACACACCATAAAAATTTAGTACATGAATCGACTATAAGAGCAAAACATAGAATTTATTTCTTTACAGTCATGTAACTTGCATGCTATCATTAATTTCAATATTCATTCAAGCTATGAGATGCAAATTATCAAGTTTGTTACAATTGGGGTGGTGAATGCAAGATTTCATAGTTTAGGGTGCAAAATGTAAGTACCCCCATAGTTTATGGTATTTTTTTGTGATGTACTTTTTTTGTTTTAGAAAATATTATTGTTTCTTAATTGTTGCGCTTGAAATTGTGCTGCATTGAATTGTAGATTATCAGTAATGGGAAATTGAAAGGTGCTGAACATCGAGTGGTGACAAATTCAAATTTAGCTCGGACAACTGCTTCCTTCTTTATTAATCCATTAGATGAAACAATTATAGAACCAGCAAAAACTTTGGTTGATGCAAGAAATCCTGCGCTCTATAGGTCCTTGCTGTACAAAAACTTTATCATCAAATATGTAGCTGCCTCCGGCAACACTCAAGCATTAGAGGAGGCTTTAAGTAGTAGTACTGAATAGAGGGGGGAGAAAACCTATTGTGCTTTATCAATCTATGACCATTTGTATCAACAAGAAAATCTTAATTGGATCATCATAATAAATGTATTTGTCAACTCTTGCACTAATAAAATATGATTATTGTCATTGTCTTTTTTTTTTTTTATGTATTAAATTTTAGTGCCATGAACCTTCTAAAAAAAAGTGTAGTGAACACCAATTGAATATAAGATTATGAATGCAATGTAGTGATAAATTATGGATTGACAAACTAAATAAAGACATATAATTGATTTAGCAAACAATTAAATAAATAAAGGTAGATAATGGTCATATATATTGTGAGATATAGCTCTCATGTTGAAAAACATATGTGCGCAACAAAATGAATTATTACCCAAAACCTAGGTGAGATACTACATTTGGTTGATTTTTTAAAAAGAATACCCAATAACCCAATACTAACTGTATTGTATTATGAGTATATTTTTTAGGTTTGATTTGATTTGATTTTTTAAAAAGAATACCCAATGACCCAATACTAACTGTGAAAACCCTTCTAATCATGTCTTAGTTTGTAAATTAAAAAAAAAAAAAAAATCCAAAATAGGTTTATTCCAACCGGTAACTTAGTATTTTAAATTTCTGATAACTACTTTAAAAAAAAAAAAAAGGAAATTTGTTTAAGGGTAATTTTGAAAAGATGAGACAATAAATGATATCTCCTTGAAAAATTGGATTTAAAAAAAAAAAAAATTTTAAAAACAGGACATTAGTAGATTATTCTCTCTTTCTCTCTATTATTGTGTTGGTAATTTCCATCCTAACGGGAATGTAAACCCCTTAAACCAAAATGTAAATCTCAGATCTCTCTCTCTCTCTCTTACTGTGTTCCTTTCTTCTTTCATTTCCTCAGGAGACAGAGTACTGGAATCAAAGAGAACTGGTAATGAAATGAACACCAAATATGTATATCGTGAACCATGGCCATCCAATGTACCCATTTCAAGGCCCATGTCGTTGTTGGAAACCAATTGTTCAATTTTTGGCAGTTTCTAAGCAAGATTCACAATTTTTAAGAACCCATATCATTTTTTTCATCAAGGAATCAGGTTATATATATATATATATATATATCTAAAATTATATGTCCTGCTTTTGTTTTAATCTGTAAAAGAGTTGTGATTTCGTGTGAACTGTGGCAGTGATTTGTTTTGTTTTGTTTTTTTTCTTCGGTCTGCTGATTTGAGTTTTTTATTTTTATTTTTATTTTATATATGTAGACTACTTTTTTGTTGTCCCAAGAAAACTATTTGCGTACTCTCTGGGATACTTTTATAATAATAACTGATGGTACACTATTCCTTTAAATTCACTGTACACTATTCCTTTAAATTCACTTATGGTACATTGCTCCTTTATTTTTATATGTATTTTTATTTTATATATGTAGGCTACTTTTTTGTTGTCCAGGGAAACTATTTACATACTCCCTGGGATACTTTTGCAGTAATAACTAACGGTACACTACTCTTTTAAATTCATAACTTATAAGGCAGCAAGTGGGGGAAGTTATCTTCAATGTGGGACTGCAAAAGTATCCCAGGGAGTACGCAAATAGTTTCCCTGGGACAACAAAAAAGTAGCCCACAATAAAAGGAGCTCCTTTTATTGTGGGGGCCGTTTTTGTTTGGAGTGGGAAACTCTTGTACTCCCATCTCCTTTTTTGCGTGCGTCCCACATCGAAGAAGACTCAATACCTCCTCTGCCTTATAAGCGTGAGTTGAAGAGAAAAGAGTACCATCAGTTATTATAATTATTTTTAATAATTCGATAGTTATAAATTATATCGGGGAAGGGGAGATTTGAACTTCGGATGTCTCTCTTAAAAATACTAGAAGATGCTGATTAGTTGAGTTACAAAGACTCTTTGCTATTTGAGTTTATTTTGAGTTGGGGAGAAATTAATGAGTAAATGGTATTTTGGTCTTATCTGAAAAATCAAAATCAAAATCAAAATTGTCAAATTTCTTTTTTCTCCCGATAAAAAATTAGGACAATGTTTAGCTCCAAATTAACAAGTTTAGGAGTTATCTCATTCAATATACTATGTGGTGATTTATATTTTATAGTACTATTCATATGTATTATCTAAATAAGTCACACGACTCATAAAAAAGTCATTTGAAATAAACTATATATGCATGCTTTCTTATGATCTGGTTTGAAATTAAACCATTTTCCTAAAACTTGGAATCATAGTTAGTAAAATATAGTATGTGTTTAATACAGTAAATATATGGATGGGTATAATTCGGTATATTTTAAAAAATTACGTTTCAAAAATTTGGCATAAAAATACATAAACGAAGAAAAAACGGTATGTGTATAATACAAATATGTTACGTTTATCTTTAAAAAAAAATTGTAACAAAAAAAAAGTTTAGACATTTATCCCCTTTTTTGTCAAATAAATAGAATAATATTTGTATCATGACTTTTATGTCTAGTCATATATATGATTAATTCCAACCACTAAAACAAATTTGTTTTAGAGTGATACTACATATGCTACAAATTTTACTATATCACCATTGTGTACCCTTGGCGTGATAGTCATTTTATGAGTATAAGTGTTTGTGGGGTGTGGGGGGGGGGGGGGAATGGCCAATGTTTAAGTCTCTAGGAGGGTATTTTACACACATATACACTTAGATTAATTAGGCTAGAGTAGAATTTCTATCTTATATAAAAAAAAAGTCTTACATTAATGTGACTTGTATAAAAAAAAGTCTTATATTAATGTGTCATTCATAAAAAAAAATTTGAACACTAATTTCGTGTTAAAACGAGCAAATTACATTCATTTTCATATTAATTTATATAATATATATATATATATATAAAAGTTTTAGTAAAATTTGTAGTAATTTTAGCAATTTTTATAATCTAAACAATGATTATTTTGGCATTGGGAGCATAAAGCATAGACTCTAAAGCAACAAACAAAATTGGAATGTGTGTTTACGCAACTTCTTTATTTTTATTTATTATTATTATTATTGTTATTATTTTTTTTTTTGGGTTTATAATATTAGAAAGTGTAATGTTAGGTTTACAATATTTTTAGACCGTGGTTTTCAAGGCAGCCTAAAACTTGCGACTATAGGACTGATCGGTCTACAACCGCACTTTTCAACTGCAGCCTAAGACCAGGTCCTATAGCCCTGTTTAAAACGCGGCCTAAGGTGAGAATTGTAGTCGTGTTTAAAACGCGGCCGAAGACCTATACCTTAGGCCTAGGGCCACGTTTTAAACGCGGCTTAATGTGTCGGTCTATGGCCGCACTTATTAAACGCGGCTACAGTTCTCACCTTAGGCCGCGTTTAATAAGTGCGGCCATAGCCTCCCTGTCGACAGCCTGAAATACTACTTTTAGCCACATTGATAAACGCGGCTATAGTTTATGTTTTTTTTTTTTTTTTTTGTTTCCTTTCTAGGCCAAAAAACCTGTTAAGCTAGAATTTCTGTCAAACACACAAAACTTGTCACAATTTCAATCAATATAGCAACAAAGCCTGTCACACACATAAACGGCAATTTCAAAGAAATATCAAGCTACAATTTTCTCAAACTTGTCACAATTTCAATCAATATCTTTAACAAATATGGGAAAATTTGAAATGTTTGATGAATATGCAGTTCAATACAACAACAAAATGGAGGAAAAACTTTAAAGTTCATTTGACACAAAAAAGATGCAGCGAGCATCACACATGCGGCTACTCTAACTCAATGTCTATCCCGGATGCTTCTAGGGGTGCCTTGTCTACAAGTGGGGCATCGGTTTTGTATCCTTGATTTATAGGTAGATCACAACCAATGTCCATAATGGCACTGCAAAAATATAATAAAAGTAGTTAGCTATTTTGAGCCAAGCAGAGAACTAAGAACATCATAACTTCATATAAAGAAAACCTTAACTTTTCCAATATTGAATGCTACGATATCATACACTCTAAAGAAGTATAAATGGACATACCTGCAACTTCTCAAGGTATTGAGGTTGACCATGTCCTCTCTTAATGTTCCCAGTGCGCTCCAAAATAATATGTCAGCAAGCATAATGGAAAAATTCATATCCAACAAAAGTACACAAATGTGGAACCATAAAAAAGTACTTAAAATATTGATTGGGTAAATGTGTTGTATGTTCACAAAAAACATTGTCCAAATAAACTTCATGTGTACAATATTCCTTCAGATACAGCCAAAAAGTAATACAACATATATACAATCTTTAAAATATCCACGAAGAGTCCCACTATGATGCAGCACTATCCTGAGTATATTATACACACCGTATTAGTGGCACATAACAATGCATTGCAATAAACACACAACTTTCAATATATTAAAGGCAACATTTTTAGTACCTGAATAATTTGTGAAGCAGGTATAAATGGTTCGAATCCTTGTACCATGGCTTTCACGCCCGCCATCATTTCATCCATTAGCCGCTTTGATTCCGCCATTTGCTGCTCATGTCGTGCATTTGATTGCCGATTTGCTTCGGCCAGTGCTTCGGCGATTTCTTCCTTATGCTGTGCATGCAATGCAGCTATGTGCTCCTGGTGCCTCTGTTCTGACTGGGCAAGTTGGTCCCTCAGCGAATTTTCCAATTCAATTATCCGATGGGCCGTTTCGTTGGACGACGGCCCAGTCAAACATGGAAGGTTGGACCCACTTCTTCCTGTGGCCCAAAACCGACCCCACGTACATGTCCACAACATTCTTTGCCCATCACTTGAGCAAACGCATAATCTGTGGACCATAAGATTCCTGTGTGATGCTCTCCTTGTAGTGAGCCCTTGTTGTTTAAAATTTTATTCATTTTATCCTGTTTTCACACAAGAACCAAATAACATATTATTTGCTATAAACATTTCACGCACAAAATACAAAACATATATTAAGCAATGATATAGGGCTTACAATCTTATCTTTCACTTCATCACTAACACGATGCCCATCTTTTGTGTAGTATACTTTCGCGAAAATAACTGCACGCTCCACTGCTTGTCCACTTTCTTTTGCCTACATCATATTCAACAGTCTCATTGCAATAGTGAAAATTTATGTTGGTGATATGAAGTGACAATCGACAACCAAACATAGCAATTGGAATTTGGGACATAACATGCATACATAAATGTAAAACAAATTCCTAAAAAATGTAACTTATTACGTTGAAAAAAACTACTAAGTTGTTTTCTTCATGCGAATGCTTTGTATTAAGCGGTTTTTGGTCCCAACATTCGCCTATGTCCATCGCAGTTAGTTGTGACAGTGGCTGAAATAGTCCCTACCTAGCCCCATCCCAAAGTTCTATATATTGGCTAGCTACTACCCAACCTAATTGACTTCACTCAAATAAATCACGTTTCCTCTCTCTCACTTGTCTTTGTTGTCACAATGTCAATTTTTATTGTAATCATCTTGAGAAAGCTGTTACAATGTCAAAACTATGAACAAAAAAAATGAAGAAACATGAAATGTTCCTCTCAATAAAAATTCTTCAACTCAATCATTTTTTTTTCGGTTTTTTTGTCCCTATAAAGCTAACGCATATTGTACACAACTATCTCCAACCAATTTCTCTACTCCATTATTTTGACATTGATTTCTCTTTTTAATTTTCACTAGCTGCCTCCTTTTTTTTTTTTTTTTTTTTTGGCATCACTACCTACCCTTTGATTAAATAAAATAGCCATTTCTTAGGCCATGTTTGAAAAAGTGCGGCCATAGGACCCTTGTTGACAGCTTCAAGACATATTTTAGCCGTGTTTAAAACGTGGCAATAGGCCACAACTATAGCCGCGTTTCTTAAATGTGGCTATATCTATCACCTATAGCCGCGGTTTAAACGCAGCTACAACCCCCTGAATATTTATTGAATTTGTCTATAGCTGCGTTTTAAATGCGGCTACAACCCCTTGAATATTTGTCAATTGTATTGGAGTTGTCCACTTTCAACCGCATTTCTAATTTCTGCAGAGAAGGTAACAAAGGAAAGCAAATTCAAACAACAACCAATTGCTATATACCAAACCAAACTCTTGCTAACAAAGTGGCAAACCTCCAATTCTTAATGAAATCAGTAATGAAGAACAGGAAACATCACAAGAAATATCTATTATTTGAAATAAACATGCAAAATAGCCAAGTCCACAACATTACCCCAACACTATAGAATGACATTAATTTTTATTACGAAATTTTACTAATGAGGCAAGCAATGGTAAAATTTCATACTAATTCACACAAAATGCTCAGATTCATCAGTAAACTAGTTTCTTCAAACTCTTCAGATTCATCAGTAAACTAGTTTCTTCAAACTCTTCAGATTCATCACACAAAATAATTGTTACCCTACTCTATGTTTGGCGTCATTTAGTACTCAATTACTTTACTATAACACTAGTAGTATATAGCTATAGCTAGGCCGTGGTATTTTGCAAAAGTCATAAAGCCTTAGGCGTTTTAATCAATTTTGCTCTTCTTGTTCTTCTTTTTTATGTGTGATTAGCTTCTAATAATGCCAATAATGGTGTTATCAAATTGAAGACAACTAATATTCAGACCAAATTTTTCTTTGCCTTTCACCGTGTCATGTTTTCCATAAACTTATATGCTGGACCACCCTAGAAGAGAAGCTAAAGTTTTGATAATACTAAAAATTGTTCTCTAGCTTTTTCATGTTTGCTAGGCTTTATTATTTGATGGATATATAAAAACTATTTATATGTTCACAAAAACATATAAATAGTTTTCATTATAGCTCAGAATGTGAACGTTTACACACTCACATGAAAAAAAAGTGACTTCAAGAAGAAGAGAAGTTGGAATTCAAAAAGAACTTAATATTAATAACTCTCTCAATTTAACCTAACAATATGTGCGGAAAATGCATAAATGAAGTTAATATTGATTTTTTATGAGACAAGAAGTTTGTATGATTGCAGTAATGAAATTGTGGATTGCTTAGTTTGGACCCTACGACAACGTTGGGCACTGCCACCATTCCTGTCATCTCCATGCAAGCCCTTTCCCATGCTAAACTCAAGCCGACAAAATCTATTTTGATTTTCATGACTTCGAATCTTCCATGTTCTTTCTAAAAAAAAAGAACTAAAGAAAACGCCTACAATTTATTGATACCAATATGTCACAAGTTCGATTAAAATATCATATGTGTATTAAAACCTAGCTAGTTCTTGTATAATGCATTTCTTACCATATTCTCAGCAGTTTGAGCAAAACTTGTAGGCCCTGACCTCGCTATGTCCTTCTGAAACCCACGACCTCTCTTGTTCTTATCAATTAATATCTACGAACCCATTCCTGCCAACAATACAAAAAAAGAAAAAAGAAAAAAAAACAATTAAAAAAACATACCTTCTTAAATTAAAAAAAAAAAAAAAAAACCCATCATATGTGTATTACCACTAAAAGATAATAGATCAAGAAAATAGCGACACCTTCGTTTTAGAATCAAACCAGTAGTCAACTAGCAACTCGTAGTCCTGCTTGTCAGCCCATGCTGGTTTGGCCAAAATGACAGCTTCTTTCAACGCATCTTTTGGGTAGCATTTTTTTTTTTTTAACTTGGTCCTTTGGTTCCTCCTCAGTTCCCCCAGTAAGCGCATTGCCCAGCACATTTGATTAGGTGGTTTGATAATTATGAGGTCAAAGATCCACTTTTTCTGAAATGCAAAAATTGAGTTAGCATAGTGCAATAGTCCACCCTATTGAAAATGTCATTTGATACTAACAATTAAAAGTAGCTTAATAAGTTACTACCTCTATCTCTATCCAGGCATTTTCTTTGACGTTATTAGGGACATGCGCCCAATTAACTAGCACAAGTTGGGAATAGGCGTGGCTGAGGCAAAAGGTGCCCAACCACCTTTTTAATGTTTGTCCGCTCTCTCCAATCGGTTGGCCGCTCCCATTTAACGCACACGTAATTTTTTTGTTCGCTACAAGAGTCCATATTCGGTGCATTAGCGTTATCCCATGCTTTTTATTTAAATTACTGGACTCTGGGGTTTCCTGAACCGAATCTTCTGCACGCCTATTACTAGATACTGGGGTATCTTGGACCAAAGCTCCTGCATATAGTAAATCACTATTAGTAATGAAATTTCAAAGTTCACAACAAGAGAAAAGTTACAGTATATAGCTCAAGTGCTCAACTAACATGATATATGTGATCTTTGTGTATATATATACATTTTGATAATTGGTTTTGTGATTGGCTTATTTTTCCCATTCATGTTCTTAATTTACTTATTACGCAGGACAATAAGAAAAGATTAATGCAACATTCTCAAACGAGAAACTTATTGTGTCCCTTGGAAATTAACTCTCAGCTGACCTATATGCATCAATATTAGAATGAATATATATTTGAATATATATATATATATAATTTGATTGCAGCCATGGAAATTTCTCAATCACTAATCTAATGTACATATTCAAAACAAAATCACATTTACGCATTTGCACTTAATTTTCAGTCAATCACGGAGATGTTACTCTGTAGTTGTTCCAAAACTATGGCATGTTATTAAGCTCCAATACCCTAGATAAACAAGTTTAGCTTCTCCAACAGCCCACAGGTTGGCTTTGCATGTGTTAGCATAAAAAGACCATTATGTAGGAAGGTCAGTGTTGGTGTAAGTTGGTGTGTTGGTGATTTTACTACTTGTACTAAAAAAGATATTGTACAATTGCCTTTTGAAGTGGTCATCAGCAAGTTTAACAATAAGTGAATTCACTTGTTCATATTTTCATAAATTTAAAAGAAGTAATGGGCAGCCTATCTTTCTTATGTCAAAAACATAATAAAAAAGTATGTTTAAAAGCATGTTTAAAGATATTTTAAAATCAGTCTAATAAGACAAAAGGAGAATAGTATCTCTTTTCTTTTCTTTATTTTCTTTTTCTGAGAATGAGGGAGATTAGATTCTCTATAATTAGCTAAGAAAAATTGAAGTTACTCATAAGTGAAGGTTGGACAGACATAAGTTATTTTTAAATTTACTTCTTTTTCATATTATTTCTTCTATGGCTACAACTAAAATTCATCAGTTATGAAAATATGGTAAGACTTTGTCGTACCATAGAAATGAAATGCATTACATGCTATCCTTAGCCCAAATATGTTGATCATTTTCCACAGATGAAACTCTATTAAAGTTTTAAGTGGGTCACAAAAATCTAGAATTTAAAGCCTACTTTCATTATATACAATGGTTAGGTTAATATACAAATTACATCATCTATTAGCTACTAAATTCAATTTAGTCTTCTAACCTCAATGGTCTTTTTAAGTGAATACGATAACTTTTACGTTTATTCAATGTAATTCTTATGTTAAGTTTGCCAGAATCACATGGTATCATTAGGTGTCCTTAAAGAGTATTATTTTGAAAATGCAAAACTACCAATCTTTACTTTCTTTTTCAGACACTTGATGGCTAATTCTATAATGACAAGTGGACGAACATGACCACACTTAAAGAAATGGAAAAAATAAGCATCTAGTATTTATTCTCATGTAATCTTCAAGATATGTGAACTACCTGGAGAAGGCGGCTGTGTCTCATCATCATCTCCTCCCTCCTCTCTTGCTTGCTCAGCCGCAAAGGCGGCCTTTAGCTCCTCCTGCATGCACTCTCATGAGCGTGACGATCCTTCGCCAACTTCCACAATTGTCAATGGATGTTTCCCTTCCATTACTGCACCAAACAACTGGAAAATTAGTTAAAACAGTAATAAATATCAAATGTTACATAGAAAGACATGTAAACTACCTGTGGGTTGTGTCCCAGCATCCCTAGTATGGGCGGCTTCCACCCCCTCCCCCCTTATCGTGAACGTGAAGGTCCTTTGCCAAATTCTACAACTGGCAATCGACGTTTCTTTCCCATTCCTGCATCCAACAACTTTACAAAACAAAGAAAATGTTAATTATAGACAACAGTCAATTGCATAAAATGTATTATGGGAAAAAGACAAAGTAAAATAACTCATTTTAATATCTAACAATATATACAGGCATATTTCTAAGTTTAAGAGCTTCTCTTTGCCAACCATTACAACCACGACAAAATGAAACCCTAACACCACACGAACATATATCCAAGTTCATAAGAAATGAATTCCAAATCCAATAGTGAAGAGGGGAAGGAATTGGATGCATAATAAGTACAAATTAAAGGAATTAACAATATTAAGAGGAATTAAAAAAATTCATCACATACAACACAGAGGAATGGCTTTAATTCATGAATGGATACGTTTTCATTAACAATTGTAACATCTAAACGCATAATACACCACTAAACTATTACACTACTCATCCTTAGTATACTCGTCCTCATTGTCATCTTCATTGTCAGACTCATCGTTAATAAACTCACAATCGTCTAAGTTATTTACTCCATGATGATCTCTTTCAGCAATGATAGAGGCATCAATTGTCATTTCCTGTAGATCATCTTGAGCCCAACGAAGGTTGTCACTCACAACCTCATTAATACTTATATTGTACGGAACATTCTCAGAGAAACTATATACGTCATTCTCCTCACGTTGGGGACCAATACCAGCATCAAACACATCCCTAGCTTTAGTTTTGACAACAACATACCAATCTTTCTGCCTTTTATCTTCCACATAAAAAACTTGTGTAGCTTGAGATGCCAAGACGTATGGTTCATCTATCATTTCATCCCCACCATGTATGAAGTGTGTAAAGTTCACCATAGGAAACCTAAATTCATCAGTTTTATATCCTCTCCTATGTTCGTCATAAACCCATTTACACTTGAATAACACATGTTTGATATTGTCAGAATAATTCAACTCGATTAAATCAGTTAAAACACCATAGTACGTAATACCATAATTAGTAGAGACACTAATTCCACTATTCTGCGTTTTCCTGTTTGCCTCATCATTTACACTCATAAATTTTAAGCCATTTATGACATACTGTTTGAACTGCTTTACATAAATATATGGCCATTTGGACAATGCAGCAAGGGTATCACTAACTCCCTCCCTTTCCTTATCAGCACCAGTGAGGGACATCACCTAACATTAGTTGGCCAAAATAAAATAATTCATATCAGTACAAGTAATCATAGTTGACACAGTGTTACAAGTTTAAAAAGTTGAAAATGGCATAGGTACGTGACTCCTAAACCAAGTACAGAACTTCTCCATGTGGTGCTTATATATAATGGCCTTGGAAACGTTACGATTCTGGCCTTTTCGGAGTTCATCCTCTATTAGTCTATTGTGCATCCTATGCAGGCAATTGTATTAGGGTTAATAGACCTAACGTACATTGGATTGACGTGCAATCATATTTGTATACGTAATACTTACTCACGAAAGCGGTGGATGTTTACGGAATTGAATAAAACATAGGGATGGGCTTGGGTCCACTTTCTATTGTTTAGTGTCACGATCGAAACCGCCCCTGTTGACTCCTCAATCATTCTGGTGGGTCGATTGAATATAGTTTCAACTCCTTCCATATACCGTGAACAAAATGTTAAGCATTAGCAATAGACCCTTCTGGAGTAGCTCTATTTCGTACGTAAGACTTAAGGCATGAGAGGTACCTATAAAGGAATGATAAGATTAATGATTGGCAATGGTAATTCGAACGCATTTTTTATGAAACTGGAAGTTGGTCAATAATATTACACACATCTTACCTCTCAATGGGATACATCCAACGGTAGTGCACTGGATCACCAATCTTAGCTTCAGCAGCTAAGTGCATAACCAAATGTACCATCACTGTAAAAAAGGATGGAGGAAATATCTTTTCCAATTCACACAATGTCACTGCAATGTCTGCCTCAACAGTCACAATATCTAAAATCGTAAGGGTTTTGGAACAAATTTCTCTAAAGAAGCAAGCTAACTTTATCAAAGGCCTAGTAATATGAGATGGCAAAGACCCACGTAATGCTATGGGAAAAAGCTGATGCATCAATATGTGATTATCATGACTCTTCAAACCAGAAATCTTACATTCTTTCATATTCACACGATGTGAGATATTGGAAGCGTGCCCATCAGGCACTGTTACGTCCTTCAAAACTTGCAAGAAACCATCTCTCTCCGATAAAGTCATATGAAAACATGCGGCAGGTATGATATACTTATCATCACTTTTTCGTTGTAGGTGGAGTTCACTCCTTATCCCCATCTTCGCCAAGTCAAGGCGTGCCTTGTAATTATCCTTTGTTTGGTCCTTCACGTTCAACAGTGTGCTTAGTATATTGTCCATCACATTCTTCTCTATATGCATCACATCAAGATTGTGTCGCAACGTATGATCCTCCCAATAAGGCAATGTGAAAAATATGCTCCTCTTCTTCCAACCAATCTGGTTTGCCTCCCTTCTCTTTCTTTTATTGTAAGCAACTTGACATTTCCTTCCCAAATAACGTCCAAGTAAATGTTCAGTTCCCACAATAATGTCTGATGCGATTGGTGGTTCAGGAGCCAATTGCATATCATTAGATCCATTAAATAACATACTTTCTTTCCGGAAATGGTGGTCAACATCCAACCATTGTTGATGTCCCATGTAACAGAATTTGTGGCCATTTATCAAATATAGAGAGTCGGTTTCCATGGCACAAGAAGGACATGCCAACTAACCTTTTGTACTCCAACCCGACAAATCTGCATATGTAGGAAAATCATTTATGGTCCACATCAATGCTGCACGCAATTGGAATACTTCTTTCGAAGATGCATTGTACGCTTGTACTCCAACATCCCATAACTCCCTCAGTTCTTCTACTAACGGTTCCAAGTACACATCTATAGCAATTCCTGGTGAGGTAAGACCAGGGATAACTAATGATAGAATCATAGATGACCGTTTCATGCACAGCCAAGGTGGGAGATTGTAGGGGACCAACATGATAGGCCACGTACTGTGACTGGTACTCATAATTCCGAAGGGGTTGAACCCATCCGCAACTAATCCAAGTCTGATATTACGAGGGTCAGATGAGAACTCTAAATGCTTACTGTCAAACATTTTCCAAGCACCTGAGTCAGCAGGATGCCGCATTACCCCATCATTAGTACGACCATTAACATGCCATTTCATAGAACTAGCCAGATCGGGTGAAAGAAATAGTCGCTGCAATCTTGGCTTTAAAGGGAACCATCGTAAGATCTTCGCAGCTTTCTTCTTCCCCTTATTGGATGAAGCATGCTTACTAGCAATAGATGCCTCATTTGTTTTCCACCTTGACGCTTTACAACAAGGACACGCCTCAAGGTTAACATTTTGCTTCCAAAACAACATACAATCATTAGGACAAGCATGGATCTTCTCATAACCCAAACCCAAATCTCGGACTATCTTCTTAGCCTCATAATGGTCCTTTGGCAACTTTGCGTCTGAAGGAAGCATATCTCTCAGGACTTGAAGCAACAGAGTAAATGACTTATTCGTCCAACCACACAGAGTCTTCAACTGGAACAACACGACAATGGTTGAGAAAATGCTAAATTTTGTACAACCTTCATATAAAGGTTTGTCTACATCATCTATCATCATGTAAAACTTCTTGGCGTCATCGTTTGGACCTTCAGCCGGATGTTGCGCAGTTGGACCTTCTTCCATTGGTTCGGGTGCCATTTCATACGGGGGGCACAAATCGTGCAACATCCCACGAAAATCACCATATAGATTTTGGGTTTCTTGCACATGAGAGCTCCCACATTTGGTAGTTGGTGTGGCAGCCGCCAATTCCCCATGAAATTTCCAAACTTTGTAAGTTTTAAGCATCCCCGATGCCCACCAATGATCACGTGCCACATTTAGCGGTTGTAAAATCAAATTCACACATTTCACACAAGGACATAAGATCTTCCCATCGCGCGCGGATGGAGAGGCAAATTCCACGAATTGGTTTACACCTTCAAAATATTCCCTTGAACCCCTCCTCTTGTCCATCCTACTTTTATCCATTGCGATACAATATTTACAGAATTTTACCTACACCAAGATTTGTTACTACAAAGGTAATATTTATGTCTTCAATTTGTACATTCAAAAGTAAAAAGTTAAGAACAGACATGCCCAACTATGCTTAAATTTTCTTACAGCATATAACACTTATCGTAGACTAAGTCAGTGTGATAAGTTCTCAAAGTAGTTAAGCATAATTGTTTGAGAAATATATTAACAAATACGCAATTTATGTAATTGTGATAATTATTAAATCCGTAATAATTAGTAAGTCGGTAATACCGTGATGCTTAATTAGTTGGGTCATTGGTCAAAAGTTAGTTAAAAAGAGATTGGTTGAGAATTTGAAGTTGTGGTGTTTTTGCCAATTATCCACCCCACTCATATGATAAACCTCAATCAAGCACAGAGAGAGAGAGAGAGAGTGTGACGGTGTTACTGGTATCTGGAAATGGCAATTTGAAGCAATAAGAAACGCCAAAACTTATTCCAAGAAAGGGAAAGAACCATAAAGAAAAATGACCAAAAGTACCTTTCTCAATCGGCTCTAAGCAGAGATCTACTGAACAATCATGGCATTATAGGCACTTTATAATACCAACTAATCAGGTAATTTAACTAAATCCATTGTGATACATGTATGGGTTTGGACACTCTGATAGCATGAATAAGATAAATTATGAAGGCATAGTTACATTGAACGTAATTATCTTTAGAAAAAATAACATTATTTTCTTCTTTATTCGTAAATGCAAAAATGTGTTTAATTGGGAATCTAATGCATTGCACAAGAAATTGTACTTAGGTTTTGCCTTTACATAAAAAATACCACTATGCATATGCATGACCAACTCTAGGCTAAGACCTAAATCTCCCTTGCTTCAAAAAATTGAAAAGGGTCTTATAGGTTGTCTTAGTGGGGTTGGCTAACAGGGCCAAGGTTTTGGGAGGGAGGGCCCAACTATTAAAAACATAAAATATACCTAGTAAAAAAAAAAAAAAAAATTCAAAGAAAGGGGGGGCCCAACCCCCCTACTAGGTCTGTCCCTGACAGAAAATCTTGTACTTTAACAACAAAAGACAACTAAATATCTAGAGAAAATTCAGAACTCCTAAACAAAATTGTAATACCTCGAAAAAAAATAAAAAAAATAAAAGGAAGGTTATTTAAGTAAATTTGTTTATGGGGACAATTTTATAATTAATAATTATAAGGGAGCTTTTTAGAAAATAAGGTTGAAATCCTAGCTATATAAACTTATTAAATCAACGTATATAGAGAGATATTTTGAGAGAGGAGACTACTCAAAAGGACTGAAGTAAAGAATGATTGATTACACCTTGAGGTGATATCTAAGTTTTTAGAGGAAGTGTCAGGGAGAAGTTCCTTTTGATATGGCTTTTTGAATTTCAGATCGTGAAGAATACCAAGTTTTGGGAGTTTTGATGTTGTGTTGTGAGCAAGAAAAGAAGCTCAGTGATTTTGGGATTGGATGGTCTTCTAATAGTTTTATATTTATTGACCAATTGGCATTATGTACATGAGGTTTGGATTTTGTTCATATTAAATTATTGGAGATCTATTCACAAAGAAATTATTGAGGTATTTTGGATTTATTTGATTTTAACTTTTGAGGATAAATTTTAGTTGCTAAGAAGGCCTTGCACACTTTTAGGGTGCTTGCTTTATAAGCGTGCGGCAGTTGTCACGTGCCTATCTTTATAGTTGGGTTGGGGGCGTGACAAAAATAAAAATCATTCCATCAGCATGCATTTAGTGACATGAAGTTGCTAAAAATTTCTCTTTCTACGGGAAATAAGCGTAAATTATGCTTCAACTTCAACATGCTAGCGAATGTTAGTTTTTGATGCCCGGTAGTAATGAAATTTTCACATGCCTTGTTTACTGTTTGCACCTGAAATTAAGAAATAATTCATATTAAAGAACATGAAAAGTTTTATATAATAAGTTGTAGTTGTGGCATATATAATGAGAATTAAACCAAACTCAAACCCATACAATTTACTATAATAAAATAGAGAATGCAATGCTTCAGTTTATGGGACCTTTCCTCATACCATTGGTCAAATAGAAAAGACTAACTCCACAACTACTACATGCCTCCATAATGTCTCAATGGTAAATAAAGCACTTACAATGACACTGTTATGCAGAACAGGATCATCTTAACTTGTGTAAACAAGATCATGTTCCCATAAAAGAAAAAAGAAAAAACATCATGTTAACATGACATACTTTTCATACCCCAAATAAATAAATAAATGACATTTTAGAACTTCTTTTTATTACCGGGATTAGGGTGTGCAACATCTTTCTTCATAATGATTGTGGACCATGGGAAACATAGGTGTGAGTTAAGAAGCCTTGAGAATGCATGGCTTATAATAGGCCAATCTTGTTTTGATTTGTGTTTTGTTTTAAGCAACCATTTTATTAACAAAAGAACAAGAAACAACTGCTAAGAAACCAAATTTCATGAGTCACATGCATTGTGAATCCGTCAAGAAATTATAAACTAATGATGTAAGATACTTTTACACGGAAAAAGTTTTACTAGGCATCATTCTTATTTGAAAAATCTGCATTTGCTACATAATTCAGTTCTAACATGCACCATCACCACAACCGTTTTTAATCAGTAAAAAAGTTTAAGAAACCCACATTTTAGAAAACAAAGTTTATAATAATCAAAGTCATCATGGTTGGTGTTACAATAATCAAAGTAGTCCATAATTACAAACAAACATCACAATCATTAACATACATGTATGCAAAAACTCCAGTACACAAAGTTTTTTGAAGATAGCGCTACCTTATAGGCAAGAGAGGCTTTTCTATTCTTTGGTAAAAGTTAATAATTTACATCCATTATAAATTGGCATTACTACATTTTTCAATCATAAAAATACCGTCACGGTGTGATGAGTGTTATGCATGGAGAAAGGATAATAATTTTAATATTTGGTACAAATGCATAACACTCATCACACCTCTAGGTATTAGTGGAGTGACTGAAAACATGACTACTCTAGTATCAATTGTTGACCTGGATGTTAATCAAAACTTCTTTGTTTAAATAATTTCTGACTATATTTGATTTTCCTAAATTATGATTTTTAATTCAATAGTTTAATTTTTTTAATAAAAACTAATATATGGTTAACAGTTTTGTACTTTAGTGGCATGACTTCCCTTTACATTATGAGAAGATTTAAGGTTCAAACTTCACATCCTTCAACCAAAAAGTTGTTATTATTGAATTAAAAAAAATAAAGAAAATAAAAGTAACACATTATAATTCCAACAATTACATGTTTAAGACACATTCTCAAAAAAAGAAAAAAAAGAAAAAAAAAAGAAGAAGACACATTCTTTAACATTTTGAATTAAATAAAAACAACATGAATATTTCCATATCAACATATATTAAATACAATTATATCTTAAAGTGTGTTTTTTAAAAATTATAAACTAATAAATCTGATTCAAATCACAAATAGATAAAGTGAAAGTGTAATTGACACCCCTCCAAGTCAATTTGTAGAAATATTATTCAACCTATTTCATGATGAGTAGGTGTTCATCATATGATTTAAACAACTAATGTAATGTAAGCATTAAATATATAATGATTTTGTTTTTAGGTGAGTACTGCAGCATGACTATTATTTGATAGCTAATGAATCAATAACACGAAGTTAAAAGGATAAATATATTATCACATGAATCATTGCGTATAGCATTCACATAAGATGTAAGATAAATTGCAATGAATATGGAGTGAATTTAAAAGATGAGAGACTAAAGTACTTCTTTGGAGCTGCTTGTCGTTAGACCTGGAAGAAAATGGTGTTTTCGTTCTCCTTGGGTGAAAAATTTTTCTTTCGAATCATAGCCTTTAAGGTTTAGACTTCAGAGGATAATAATTTTTTGTGTTAGTAAATATCAGATCAAAACGCGAAACATAATTCAACAACGTAAAATGAGGAGAAAAAAATACCAACCGTTCATATGAGGATTCTCTCAATGAGTTGTCTAATTAAATTCCTTTGTATTTACTTCAACTTCACCATCTCATCGCTGTATAGAAAATAAAGAATCAATTGTGTTAGAATATAGTTGCAAAATACAAAATAAAATGCGAAGGAAAAAAAAAAATGCCAACCGTTCATGAGGATTCTGTAAGCAATTATATGCCAATTTTGAAAAAGAAAAATAATACTTGGGGGAAGTTATCTTTATTGATAAAATTATAAAGTCATGGATAAAACTGCTTCTAAATAATAGGCTAACTTTTAGGAGAAAAACCCAAAACATGGGTTTTTTTTCTTCTTCTTTTCTTTAAAAATAAAATTATAGAATCATGGAGATAAATACTTCAAAACATTGAAAGACAGTTCCAAAGTCAAAAAAAAAAAAAAAAAAAAAAAAAATACTAATAGGCTAATTTTTAGGGGGTGGGGGACCTAAGACGTGTGTTTTTTTTTTTTTTAATTTAGTTATTTGCCATTTTGAATTCCAGAGATTCAGATTTGTTAATTTTATCTTTTTACAATTATTGTCAATTTAATCCTCCCACGTATTGTGTCCCTTGAAAATTTGTCATTCCAACACCAAGTCCCAACTACCTGTGTGATCCACACAAGTCGTAGAGTTGTACTATAGTAGTACAACAAACCCCCAACCCGCATAACCCCCCTCACCACCCCCACTCCACCCCCACAAAAAAAAAGCTAATGATGTTTAGGTCAAATGACATGTTTTAGTATGTTCAACAAATATGAAGGTTCAAATCTTCCTCCATAACTTCAAATATAGGAGCATCAAAAACAAAATAAAATTATATTGAGATGAATTAAATATTATCCCTGTCAAATTAATGCAAACATTAAATTCTAATATACAATTCAGCTCATGTGTAACAAGAAGAACAAGATTAATTCAAAATTTCTCTTAAAGATTGGGATTTATTGTTTCAAACCTCTTAACAAAAACCCTAGTTGCCAAGCTTTCGCAACCAAAACTAGTAATAGAATAGCTTAAAGTCTCAAACACCATGGTGATGAGTGCATCAACCTTTGATTTATTATTATTATTATTATTTATTTATTTTTGGTGAGAAGAGCTTAATCAACTATGTTGATCAAGCCCCAATTGTCTCTAAGCCTTTGATCCTTGAACATATCGTAAATAAGAGGACCCACCTCCCCATCCCCATCCCATGGTTGTAATTGTTCCTTCAAAATCCTGAATCATCAATGTGTTGTAGCCACAACTGTCATTGGGTACTTGCTTTGTGTAGGAGTACTAGATTTTTAAGTAAATTTGCAATTTAGAGGACTAAATTTATAAAATCAAAACGTTATGGACCAAAATAATATAAGTGGATAGTTTTATCAATTATCACCTAATGAGTTGGAGAAGATTCATTTAAATTTTGTGTGATAAAATTTTACATGCCTAAAACTAAAAAGAGAACCTTAATCCTAAGTTCCTAACACTACCTTTCTGGGTAACTAGATGGGGCTGATGGGCCAAATTTGTTGTGGCTCTGGCTAAACGAAGACTGGGCCTAAACTTGACATACAGGATAGAGCCCAATTTTCAATCCAGGCTGAGGTGTACATAAGCCTTGTATCAAGGTTGTATCCTGGCACAATTGGAATCAACGTTAATTGTCATTGCTGGTTCTTTTTTTTATAGGATTTGCCCACATATAAATTATATAATTGTTTGATTGATCCTAAACAATAAAATACTTCTAATAAAGGATAGCTAGATCGTTGTAAAACTTAGGGAGAGAAGAACCCAATATTATGTTAAAAATTTTGATCAAAGGTTTGTGTTGATGGCTAATATTATATTCAACTCAAAAGCCATCACAAGAATAAATGGACACCCCTTAAAACATATTAAGCATTTTGATAGTTGGTAGTCCATATAGTCCATCACTTTGCGAGCCTGAGGTTACGAATTCAAATAAAGTTACACTATTTATTTTTCAAGTAGTCTCATATCATGTGTGACAAAGTTTAAGTGGATCAAGAGCAGTGAATACACTAACTATTTTTTTTTCTTTTATCTTTTTTAAAAGAAAAGACATTTTGATGAAATTTAATCTACTGATAGTCACATCTTTATTTTTTAGAGTATTCTATTTCTGATTTGTAACATGTTTTAGGCGTGGAACAAAGTCTTTGGGCATTTGTGTTATATGGAATGGTTAAAGTTTGAACTTTGAAGTCCAAATGGGGCAGCTCTGATATTTGTATTTGAAGCTTTGAACCTAGTCCTTTCGAGTCTCAACCTAAAAGACATTCATTTGACAAGGACACTTTGGTGGATGACCTATGGGCTATGGTTAGGGATGAAGGTAAAGTCGTGGATCCAAATGGATCGGAACATGCCAAGGAAAAGCATTAGTGCAATAGTTAGTACAAGCCACCAATCATTTTCAAGAAAGCATTTTTTTGAGATGTGTTACGAAGATGTCAGACCAAACTCAATCATTTAGCATAATTTAAATGTGAGACTTATCGGAACACTATTTTTTTTATGAGATATCAAAACACTATTGATTCATTGATTGATTCACCTAAAATATTGTATTTTTTAAATGAGAAAGAAAGGGATAGGGAGCCACTAGTCTAATTGTAGTGATCTACCTAATCGTGTAAAAATTTGTACTTTTTGATTTTAAATATGAATGCTTAATTATTAACTTTGAATAGCTTATATTTAATGATGAGATGCATAAAGAAAATAGCAAGAGTGTACTTGGGTCCTTTGGATGTGGTTTCATTGTCTCCATTAAATTCTCTGAATTCTCTGTCATTTCTCCTTAAAAAATAAGAATCGCTAATTTTTATGGTACTTGAGATATCAACTCATCGTATCTATAAATCAAATATAAACTAAGTTCAAAATTAAAATGCATAAGCTCATTGTAATATTCTTTTGAGAATGATAGAGACAAGCTCATTGATTCATTGTTGATTTTAATGAAATCAAATTGAGTAGAAGTGTAGAACCCATCTTAATCTTGTGCAATGGATTAGGGGCTTCGATTAAATTAATTAGTAATGTCTTTTGCTGTGTAATAAAGGACATGAGATTGAGCATTATCTACACAAAAATTAAATTTATTGATATCTTGACATGATGATACAAAACAACTATTATAAAATAAACATTATAACCTCAAATCCTATAGTATTTAAAATAAATAAATTAATAAATCTTGTGCATATATGAACAAATCACAAAATTTGTAAAGTTTAATATTTTATTGCGATGCATTTCTAGTGGTATATGGCGAGGGACTGCGAGCAATCCTTTCATTTTTAGGCCAACAATATTATTTGAAAGCTTATGTTAACGAGTATCATACAAGTTAAAATGTATTAAATACTCTATTAAATGATGTTTG
Organism: Quercus parvula; assembly: GCA_030820535.1. NCBI lineage: Eukaryota > Viridiplantae > Streptophyta > Magnoliopsida > Fagales > Fagaceae > Quercus > Quercus parvula. The sequence goes on from JAUAME010000008.1 coordinate 14,425,052, forward strand.
TATATATTTTTCAAAAAATAAAGGTAAATTTACCATAAATATCAATAATAACACAGAACTATAATGTTTGTACCTACAAATTAATTAATTATGTAGAAAAATAAGACCAACCCATTTCTTATTTCACATCCAAAAGCAAAACCCAAATAGCAAAATCAAATACAACTCCATTAGAAACTCCAAAAAGGCATAAATTTGCTAAGCAAAGAAAACAAAAACCTTACCAACGAAGTCAATGCCTTTGATCAACGAAGCAAAAACCCTTCAATCTTGAAAGATGAAATGAGCTTCCAAAGTTTTAAATTTCGGAATGACCTTGTTTTTAAAAAAGGAAAGAAGCTTAAAATGGCATAACAACGGCCCCGTCTCCTTTTACTTATTTATTTATTTCTTCTGGCTTTAGCCTAACCCATGAGACCTAGCCACGGCTCTCAAACCCAGAAGGTTCAATCGCAATTTGCACGGTCCACTATATTTTTTGTGTAAGACAAGTTTTGGGTTTAAAGAACCGTCTCAAGAGACAGTTCTAGTTAACCGGGTTTGACCGTACGGTTCGGTCTGAATTTCAAAACCATCCAGAGGAGAGTAAGAAACATTTTACCACCCAAATACAAGACTCCAAAACTAAATTCCCAAAAAAAGAAAAAAAAGAAAAAAGGAGGCCATTACATAAACTCTAACACCCAAATACTCAGACTAAACCAAATGGTAAAAACTGGGGGAAAAAATAAAAAAAATCCAAACATATAGGAAAAGAAATTACTGTTATCTTTTCCTGGTAGCTACTACGACACTGGCAGCCGTGGCGGCCCTGGCAGGCTGACGTCCCTTTCTCCCCTTTCTCACCCTTGTCCCCTTTCGGCCCTTTCTCCCCTTGGTCCCCTTTCTTCCCTTTTCGTCGGACAATGTAAATCGTCACTGCGATTAAGGCGATTGATGTTGTTAGAACCAAGATACACCCCAACTCGAAATTATTTGTTAGTAGGTGTAGCTCGAAACAGAACCAAATCAAATAGAATCTAAAGGTAGATCAGATCTCAAAAATCAAGCAAGAATCCAACAAGATTACAATTATGTTTAAACAACAACAAATCAAAGAATCAACAAAAGCCTATACCTTTCAAAATAATACTATTTCAAAACCCTAAAATTCAAATATAATAACTGCGAAACAAAAAAAGAAATGGAAAATAATCAGAACCTAAAGAACTTTGCCCTAAATTTCTATTCAAATTAAACACAGAACTTAAAACCCTAAATTCAAAAATTGAAACATAATTACCTCTCTTCGGCTCTTTGCGTTTCTCTCTCTCTCTCTCTCTCTCTCTCTCTCTCTCTCTCTCTCTCTCTCTCTCTCTCTCTCTCTCTCTCTCTCTCTCTCTCTCTCTCTCTCTCTGTGAAACAACCACAGATTTGAAATGTTAAGAGGTTGAAGATGAAAGGTTTGGAAGTGGAGGGTGAGGGCTAGCTTGAGATCAGAGAGATGGAGGGTGAGGGCTTGAGATGGAGGCTTGGAGGGTGAGGGTTCAAAGCTCGGGCTTCAGAGATGGAGGCTGATGTGCGAGGGTGGAAAATGTTTTTAGTTTACTATTTATACAAATCCTTAAGCCGCGGTTTTAAGCTGTGGCAATAGGCAAAATGTGGGGTTGCGTTTGAGAAACGCGGCCCCATTCCAAACTAAAGCCGCGTGTTTAAAACGCGGCTTCAAACTGAATTTGAAGCCACGTTTTCAACACGCAGCTTCAAACCAAATTTAAAGCCGTGTCTATAAAACGTGGCTTTAGGCAGGCTAAAGCCACATTTTATAAATGCGGCCACGGTTAAGGAAAAAAAAAAAATTTGTTGGCCAAAAAAACATTAAATATGAAGGTCCTATAGCTGCGTGTTTTAAACGCGGCCATAGCTCCACTCCCAAAAATGTGGCTACAGCCTAAAAAAACGCGACTTCAGAACCCTTCTATGGCCCCGCGTATGAAGCATGACTTTTGTTTTTTCCTTGAAGCCGCGTTTTATAAAAACGCGGCTTTAATTCGTCTGGGGCCGCGTTTTTTTAAACGCGGCCTAATGCCCCCGCGTTTTGTAGTGAATACGTTTCCTTTAGTTGTATCACGTGCGTTTGAGCTTTGAACTTTTACGTCAATGCCAAATTAATAGCCATCAAGTAAATTTTTTTTTTTTTTTTTTTTGATAAAAGATAGAAATTTTACTTTAGCTTAATCTAAGTATATATGTATGTGAAACTCCTTTCTGGAGACTTGAACTCTGGCCCTTGCCTTTCACACCTTTCAAGCACTTATACTTGTGGAATGACTACCGCACCAGGGGTGCGTGGTGGTTAGCCATCAAGTATTATAACTTTTATCTTTAACATTTAACAAGCTGTATTTTACAAATCAAAATTTATCAATTCCGTAAGACTCCTGTATGGTACTTCTAATCTCAAAATCACGCGTAAGATTCTGCACATTTAAGAACAGTTCAGGAGACGCAAGTTTCTTTAATTAATACTAATGTACGCGTAAGATATGCTTATCTTATTCATATTTACTAACTGAGCTTGGGATATTTTTGTGACTTGATTAAATAATATAATACACATAAATAGTTTTATAAATTGTTGTGTATTGGAAGATTCATTCAAATTAGTTTAAAGGATAATCTTGTATATTTTAAATTCTTTCATATTCGGACCTACCGATATATATCTTTTAATTTTGACAACTACAAGCTATCTAAAAAAAGCTTTTTTTTTTTTTTTTTGATTGAGAAAGCTATCTAACAAAAGTTGACAAGTTTATTTTAATAAAATTTTGTTATTGAAGTTTGTAATTTAATGGTAGTAATCTCTTTCACACGCTTGATTGATTAGGATTTATATTTCATTATTTAAGTATGGCATGTGATCTACGAAAAAAAAAAAATCATAATGGTTACGAAACAAAGGCACATATGGAGTGATAATTTTTCATTGACTTAAAACTATTCTTCATCATGGAGATCACCAATGGAGCCTATACTTTTTGTTGTGATATTAATATTATATCATTTTTATATGATAGAATGATGCTCTAAAGTTGAGAATTGAGATAGTGACTTTTGAGAAGAAAAAAAAACGTGTGTATAACTGTATAAGGGTCTGGGCTTGTGGCACTCTTCGTTAGGGGTGTCCACGGGTCGGGTTTATGCCCAACCTGCAACCGACCCACTTACATCGGGTGGCCGATTGAATGACCCTCCGCCAACCGCCGACAACCTCAGGTCGAGTCGGATCGGTCTCCGGTGGATGACGGTCGGGTTGATCGGCCTCGGTACTAAGGTAAACCACGGAATCTTTGCCGGATTGAAGCTCAAAACCACCGCACAAGCCCAGATTTCATCAGAGAAAATCACAAGATCTAAGCAAAAATTGAAGCAAAAAGCACTATATCAAGCCCAGATTTGAGCAAAAGCACCACATCAAGCAAGAATTGAAGCAAAAATCAAGCCCAGATCTGAGCAAAATCGAAGTAAAAGCACCACAACAAGCCAGATCTAAGTAAAAATCGAGCAAAATCTTCATCTCCCCGCTGGATCTAAGCAAGAAAACCAAGATCTTCATCGGATCTAAAGAGAAAACCAAGATCTTTATCGAATCTAACCAAAAACTACCAAACTTCTCACCGGAATATCGATGAATCTGAACAGATCTGGGTAAAATCGGCATTCTTTCTTCAGTTTTGTCGGTCGGATCAGGTATATCGGGTTTTGAGGAAGAAAACCCGCCATCTGACCCACCTAAATAGGTTTTTGGTGGCGGAGACCTGTCTTCGACTGTCACCGGTGTCGGGTCGGCTGATTTTCGGGTTGGCCTGGGCGGGTGGGTCGGTTTCTGGGTTCTGATGGACACCCCTACTCTTTGTGAAGCGGTACCCTTTAACTCGTTCTCACGCTCAACGTTTTCTCCTTCTCTAACTTCTTGACTTTGGGCTTGTCCTTCCACATATCTTTCATGATGCTATCTCCTTAGAGTAATTTCCCTGGTCAACTCTTGATTCTGACGAGTTAATTCGGCCACGGCGGCCGCCATGGATTGCATTTGTTGTATGGAAGGCAGTTGCATGGTAGGTGCTAATTGGCAATCACGGTTGGGATGACTAGAAGCATTCCCACTCTCTTGGTGGCTTGGACTAGTGGCCATTGATCTTGTCCGAACTATGCAGCCTTTTGTCAAAGAAAGATAAATTGCAAAACAAAAATTTAATCTTTCCCATAGACGGCGCCAACTGATGATGTAAAGAAAATCAGTAGGCTGAATGCTTCGGACTTCAATGAACTAGTGATTGTTTGGGAGGCTTGAAAAGAAAAAGACACAAGATCAAAGGTGGCCGTGATGAACCGACCAAGAACCCTTCAATGCTTAAGTTAGTTTTTTCTCTGGAACGTTAAAATTCCAACTTTGGGAGTAGTGAGAACTTACCTCCATTTGATGTAGATGAGTGCTTATATAGTGTGCTTTGGAGTGTTAGAAGGTTTAGGCTTAACTTCCCCCCATTTGATGTAGATGAGTGCTTATATAGTGTGCTTTGGAACTTGTCTCGTAACTTCCCCAATATTTGTGGAAGTTAGAAGGTTTAGGCTTAACTTCCACAACCGCTATAGAAGTTAGAATGTTCAATTTTATCTTCTACAACTGCCATTGGAAGTTAAGTATTTAGTAGGAAGTTATAGCGATGAACTAGGATCTTGCTCATGTTTCAAAATAATAACACGTGGTCCAATTCACAAGCTTTTGTAGATAAATCTTTTTAGAAATTTCCTAAGTGTTGGGGGTCGTCCAGACGCTTTCCTGATGGATGACTGTCCTACTAGGGATGACCATTCCTATTTTTCTGACCTGGACAACTCTCATGAACGAATTGGAGTTAATTCAATTTTTAGTTCATCATCAGAAGAGATTCATTCAAATTGATTTAAAGGAAAACCTTGAACATTTTAAATTCTTTTGTAATTGGACCTATTAAAGATATATATCTTTTAGTTTTGATAGCTACAAGCTACCTACCAAAAGTTGAAAAGTTTATATTTTAATAAAATTTTATCATTGAAGTCAGTTATTTTGATAGAAATCTTTTTTCACAAGCTTGATTTGGATTTATTTCATTATTTAAGAATGGCATGTGATCTATGAAATATAAAAAAATGGGCAAATTGTAGTAAACCTACCTGTGATTAAGTCTGTTTTCGCTTTGCCTACCTGTGATTTAAAACTTAACATTTTACCCACTTGAGATTATCATCATTAATCTCTTGTTTTCCACCTCTATTAAGTTACATGACTTGTTAAAAAAGTAATTTGACTAAAACTATACAAATATACTTTCTTATAATTTGACATTTTTAATTATTCTTGTGATTTGTTTAAATATTTCCCATAAATAGTCTTATAAATTGTTGTGTAATGAAAGAGATTCATTCAAATTGATTTAAAGGAAAACCTTGAATATTTTAAATTCTTTCATAATCGGACCTATTAAAGATATATATCTTTTAGTTTTGATGGCTACAAGCTACCTACCAAAAGTTGAAAAGTTTATATTTTAATAAAATTTTATTATTGAAGTCAGTTATTTTGCTAGAAATCTTTTTTTACAAGCTTGATTTGTACAGTAAATTCACTTGTGGCTAAGTTTGTTTTCGCTTTACTTACTCGTAGTTTAAAACTTAACACTTTATCCATTTGAAATTACTACCGTTAGTCTCTTATTTTCCACCTCTATTAAAAAAAAAAAAAAGTATTTTTGCACACTTTTTATGTCTCTTTCCACCCAAAACATAAAAAACATAAAAATTCAAGACAAAACAAGATCATAATGTGCCATTTGTAAAAAAATATTATGCAATTTCTTAGAACTTCAACTTTTATTTGAACTTATCATCTCAAACACAAGCAAACAACTAATTATACACTGAAAGCATGATAAAGCCTTATGAAAAAAGAAAAATAACAACTTAATATAAATTCAAATTTAGATCCAATTTTTACAGAGCAATGAACTATTTTAGATACAATTGCTTTAGCGAAAAAGAAAAAGAAAAAGAAAAATGAGTCAGTGGCCTTCTGAAAAAAGAAAAATAACAACTTAATATAAATTCAAATTTAGATCCAATTTTTACAGAGCAATGAACTATTTTAGATACAATTTTAGAGAAAAAGAAAAAGAACAAGAAAAATGAGTCAGTCATAGTTATGGACTCAAAAAAAAAAAAAAAAAAAAAAAAAATCCAGGAGTGTATCAATTGGAAAAAAACTAAAACTCCTAATCTAACTCAACAACATTCCAATAAATCAAATCAAATCAAATCTCCTACTCCGCACGTCCCTGCCAACAAAAAATTAAAAACCCAGAAAAATTCAAAAAATCCAAGAAAAATTAGCAAACTCCCAGTCTTGCTGTATATAAAAAAAACCAATCATGTTTTGGAGTCCATTGCAATAAAAAACCCAGATAAAACCAACACAATTAATAAACCCACTCTTCACTCTCTTTGACCTCAAACAAAAAGCCAGGAAAAAAATCGACGACAATCACGCCCATATTCTTCTTCATATTCCGTTGTCACACCACCGCCCATAACCACCACCATCTAACCGCAACTCAGCCAACCCAACAATAGAATCAACCAGAATCAACACTTACCAAGTCAAATCATATCAAAATCCAACCAAAGCTTCCAAATCTGAAATAAATCTCTAAACGCCGAAGAAAAAATATACAGAAGTTGCTTGCCTTTGATCTGGGTCATTGTCATGGCTGGAGAAGAGCTTCCCCATCAAGACATCTTAGCTGTTCTCGTGGGTCTCTTGCGCTGACATGTTCTCTTAGATTGAAAATATGGGTTGGTTTCAAACTCAGACCCACAATACTATGCCTCAGATTATCAACAATTTTCAATCCAAGAAAGGGTGACTTGTGGCTCAGGGGTTGCAACAAGCGTAGAGAGTAAGAGAGAGAAATCTATTTGAGTAGAGTTGTAAACATAAACCATTTTAAATCTTGTGTTAGTGTTCTCATCGAAGCTCTTAAAGTTTTCAAATATTTAAAAAAAAATCACATTTTGATCTTGTTTTTTCTAATCTCGTTATGTTTTTTTTTTTTTTTTTTTGTGTTTGTAACAGTATAAGTGATGGGTAGGTCTTATAAAAAAGAAAAAGAAAAAGTGATGGGGTAGGTAACTGCAGACTAACATTGTAATCTTAGAGCATTCACTTTGCTCTACCAAATGCCAAATGTATGACATTTTTAGAGCCCCAAAATCCTCAACACCTGGACTTAAAAAAATTAAGTATTGCAAAAAAGTTTACAATTATGCTACAATACAGTATAATTCTAAAGGTAAAATTGCATCGTAGCTCAATTGTAAAAAAAAAATACTAATATTTTATTCAAACTTTATCAATTCCTCTCTCTCTCACCAGTTACACTCTCATCTCCTTTTTATTTTTTTATTATTTTATTATTTTCATTCACTCATTCAATCCCTCCCCCTCTCTCGTCCCTCTCTTCCCTTTCATTTTTTTTTTCTCTCTATTTTCCCTTGAATCAAGGGTCTAATGTGGTGGCAGATGGGTTTGATGTGGTGGAGCTCATGAGTTTGATGTGGTAGAGGGTTTCTGTGGTGGTGGCAGCATGGGTCAGTGGTGCTAATCTGCGTGGTGGAATGGCGAGTTGGAGATCAACGTGGTGGGTTTATTGATCGGTGTGGTGGCGTGGTTGTTAGCGAGATCGAAGTGATGGAAGTGATGGTTGTCAGTGGCGTGGATTCCTCTCTCTCAAATCTTCTATTCAAACCCATTTTCTTCCAACCCAAAACCCATGCACATGAACACCATCACTAGAGCCACCATGACTGGACCCATTAAGCAGTGTATATGTTTGGAGTGATGGCAGTGGCAGTGACTATTTTTGGGTGATTTGGTGCTTTTTTTTTTTTTTTTTTGAGAAAAATATTAGTTGAGTTCTTGGTGGTTAAATAATAGGTTTTGGTGTGGTGGTGCCTGTTGTTGGTGGCGATGTGGCTAAGAGAGAGAGAGAGGCAGTAAGGAAAAGTGACAGAAATTAGGGATAAAGGAAAGAGGGAGATAATTTCATATTATTTTTTTATGGTATAATTTATATTATTTTAATGTGTAGTATGGTAAAATAAAAGTTGAGATATTGGATATATTGTAAAATGATATGGTATAATTAATAAAGTATTTTTTTGGGATGATAAAATAGGATGAAATAGAATTTCTAGATGTGAATGCTCTTAGGTTAGATAAAATGTTAAATTTTAAACTACAAGTTGACAAGATAAAAACGGTCCTAATCATGGGTTGATGGTAATTTACCCAAAAAAATAAAATAAATGATAATGGTTGCGAAACCAATGGCGGGCATGGAGTGATAATTTTTCATAGACTTAAAACTATTCTTCATCATGGACATCACCAATCGAGCCTATACTTTTTGTCGTGATATTAATATTATATCATTTATATGATAGAATGATGCTCTAAAGTTGAGAATTGAGATAGTGACATTAAAAATGAAAAAAAGAAAAAAAACGTGTGTATAAGTATTGTATTATGGTTCATTGTAGGAGGAATGCTTTACGGAATATTTAATGTTTTCTTTTAGTCAACTACTTGTAGTTGAAGCTTTTTATTGGCTTATATATTTGTGGTCGATGTTCTCTTAATTCACATCATAGCCATTTCCTTCTTCCTTAGCGATTTGGGTTGTAAAGCCATGGAGCACCTTGTTTCAAGCTGGTATAACGATCGATCCTTGCCAGAATCGTATATACTCCCACCAGAAGATAGACAAGGGATGCTCCCCCTAGGCAAAAATATTCCAGTGGTTGATCTTGGGGCTCCTGATCAAACCGATATACTTCAACAAATTTTGGAAGCTAGCCAAGAGTTTGGAATGTTTCAGGTTCCACCCACATCTTTTCTTTTATTCTTTTATCAGACAATGATTTATTCCCAGGTGATGCTTGGCAACTTTTTTCATAATTTATACGTTTGTATTATGCTATGATTTGTACCATCTAATAGGTGATCAACCATGGAGTCCCTAGCAACTTAATAGATGAGGCCATGAGTGTTTTTAAGGAGTTTCATGCATTATCTGCCGAGGACAAGGCAATCGAAACTTCGAAGGACCCCGATAAGAGCTGCTACATGTATACAAGCAGTCATAATTATGCAACTGAAAAGTTTCACTTCTGGAGGGATGGATTGTTACACCATTGTAATCCTCTAGAGAAATACATCCAATTTTGGCCTGAAAAACCACCTAAATATCGGTAAATCCTCATAGTCATAGACATGTTAATTTGTTCTTTCATGCTTTTTACCCTTTACAAGTAGTGGCTTGATATATATATATATATATGAACAAAAATGAACTACATGATGATGTTTCATGTAACCTTTTTCAGACAAGTTGTTGCGATATATACAGCTGAATTAAGGAAGGTGGGCTTCAGGATTTTGGAGTTCATTTCTCAAGGCTTGGGAGTCAACCCTGATCATTTTAGGGGTGAACTCGGTGAAAATCAAAGAGTGTTGGTCAATCACTATCCGCCATGCCCAGACCCAAGTTTAACCTTGGGTTTGTGCAAACATAGAGACCCTACTGTCATTAATATTCTTCTTCAAAAAGATGTATATGGACTTGAAGTCTTCAAGGATGAGGAATGGATTGGTGTTGAACCTATTCCTTACGCATTTGTGGTTACCCTAGGTGTGCTGATGCAGGTATATATATCTTCACAAGCAATAACTATATATAATACTAGCGTTATTCCTGCTCTATAAACTTTTAGAATAATTTTATTGAAAAATAATAAATTAATATTCGCTTGAGTCTACATCATATAAATTATATATAAAGTATTGTTCTTTGGATTCAAGTAATCACACAATATATTGGGAAAAAACCATTTTCGTCCCTACATTTTCACACGATTTCCATTTTAATCACTATCTTTTATTTTCACTACTTTTAGTTCCCTACTGTCAGTACCCTAACCGCAAAATCCTAGATGACAGACAGTACACCCTATTAACTGATGTAGCAATTAAAATATTATTAAAAAATATTATTTGACATTTTTATATGTCACGTCAGTATTTTAATTTTAAAAAAAAGCCATGTCAGAAAATTTAAACCAAAAAAGAAAATAAATTAAAAAACAAAACTTAAAATTTTTAGTTATTATTTAATTATTTAAATAATAATTAATAATTAAAATAAAAATTTCTTTTCTTTTCATTATTTTGTTGGAAGATCATCTTTGTGTTCTTCGTGTTCTTACAGTTCATATTCTTCATGTTTTTAGTAAATTAATTCCTATTTTTTTTGTTTTTTTTTTCTTTGCCTTTCCAGTACTTTCTTTATAACCAAACAAATCAAAATTCAAAACTTACATCAAACAATAATCAACATACACCAAGCAAAATCTAGAAATCAACATACACCCACAAAAATTGAAAACCTAGAAATCAACATACTCTAACAATCAAACCCAGAAACAGATCTGCATATTCAGAAATTTTAACCCAACATACACCCACTAAAATCAAAAGACCTGCATCCTCTTTGTTCACAAAATCAACACCAATCTCCAAGTTGGAAACCCACAAATCCATCGAAACACAAAATCAGATCCAACTTGGAAACCCACCGATCTCCACCATCCTCCAAATCCCACCATTCTCTCAAACCCAGCCCTTGGAATCATAACCCACAAATCCGCCATAGATCAGTGCACCAATCCGCCACAAATCCCCAAACCCAGATCAGCAAAACTCACAAACCCACAACCCACAAACCCAGATCTACCCCACTGAGCTGAGAGATAGAGAGATGAAAGAGAGAAACTTGCCTATCTGGGAGAGAGAGACAACGATTCGTGAGAGTGGGTCGGTCATAGGAGGTTAGAGAGAGACTTGAGCGAATCGTGAGAGTGGGTCGGTCAGAGGTGGTGAGGCGATGAACCACCGTCGTCCTTGGTGGAGGCGGATGTGGCGGCGGTGGAGAAAGCCTCCATCTTAATGAGGCGCGCGGCAGAGGAGGCCTCGTCACTCGGCAAGGTGTCGTAGCACTTGGAGAGAATGGACTACTTGGAGAGCATCTCGACAAGGCGCGCCACCATGGCGTCGCGCATACGTTGCGTCGGCGGCCATATGCTGAACACTAAGGTGTTGGTATTTGAGAGAGAAAGAGAGAGTAATGGATCTGAAAAGAAAGAAGAAAAACAAAGATACAAACACAGAGCAAGTAATGGATCTGGAAAGAACGAAGAAAAAAGAAGTATAAAATGAGAGTGAATGAGAGTGGGGGTGTTCAGCTGGTTTTATTTTAATTTTTTGGGGTTTGTGTTTTGTGTTTATTTTCATGTTTAATTCCTTGTTCATGTTTAATTTGATGTTCTTATTTCTTGGGTTTGTGGTTTTTAGATTTTAATTTTGTATTCTTGTATTTGGGTTTGTGTTCTTGTTATTCTTGCTCAAGACGCATTTAGATCTCAATTAATATATTTTTTTGGTTTTTATTTTTTTTATTTAGTTAAAATTAATATATATATTTTTTAATTTAGATGCTGACATTTCATATTTTAATGGCAAAATAAAATTTTTATTATTATTTTAATAGTTCCGTTTGCTATGTAGGTCAGTGTTATTAGGGCATTGATGGAAAGGACTAAAATAAAATGCGTTTTTCTAAACAGTGACTAAAAACGGTGAAAATAAAAGATATGGACCAAAGTGAGAATCGTATGAAAATATAAAGACGAAAATGTGCTTTTTCCCCAATATATTTATATGAAAAATTTCCTAAATTTAATAATTAAAAACCTAAGGAAACTTAACCTGAAATTTTTCATTTGCCAGAATATTTGTAGTTACATCTAAAATGTGTTATGCACTTGAAGAGTATAGACTACATAGTATTTTGTTTTTCAAACCTTTATTTAAAGTTAAATTTTGATACACTAATGGAGGGAATCTCCATAAAAATGAGTGGAGTCGTGAAAATTTAATATTAAAGGAGTCCTAAGGGATATAAAGGATATATAAGATTGTAAGAAAAAATTATTAGTTCAAGCAAATAGTTGATGTAAATTCCTTTTCATGATGTAGATTTAATATTACTTGCTAATAGCAATCATGATCATACTAAACATGCTATGTTTAAAATTTTATGGATATTGATATTTGTAAAAACCAAAATTAAAATTAATTATAGTGAAATTAAAAAAAAAGTTACATGCTTATTATGTTAGACAATTTCCTTCACACACATATAATATCATTAACAACAAAAATAAAAATGAGAAATAGTAATATAAAAATTTTACTATTAAAGAAAATTAATTTAATCTAATAACGCACATATAAACAAAACACAAATACATATGGAATCCTTTATGTAGAAGAGAATACAAAATTTGATAATTATTAAATAATAAATAGATAAAGCATAAATATTTATAGAGGTTTATATAATGGATTTCATGGATTTAAAATTGCATTTATTACTCATAAGCAAAACCTTAAAAAAATACAAAAACCGAGAAGAAGAGAAATACATACTTGTAATAGTTTGGATGGTAGATTTGATAAAGACTTCTTCTATGGATTTCACAAACATCATATTGCCTAAGTAATAAGAAAAAGAAAAACAAAGGAGTGTTAGATTTCTAAACAATATAGAAATTGTAAGGGAATGAGAATTATTGATAATGGGGGAGAGAAAAGAAGAAGAAGTTGTGCCTAAGAATATATAAGAATACGCTAAAAAATAGAATATATATATATATATATATATATATATATTTATATAATTTTCAATTGTGAAGAACTATAATCCTCTCGTGTTCTGCGAGGTTTTCTCTCTCGTGTTCTGCGAGGTCTTTCTCCCTTAGGGTTTCCTACGGGGCTGCTTTCTTTTGTCTTTCACGTTGCGGACTTCTTTATCATGGCAGACGACATCTCCAATATTCTAGAACAGATGACTTTAACTTTGGAGGAAGAAGAAATTATTACTATTCCAGATGATGGCCGAAGAGAGGAACTAGAGAGCTGTGCGTTGAGCCTTATCGGAAAATTTTTAACCTGCAAATCCTTTAATAAAAGAGCTGCACTGGGCACACTCAAAAAGGCGTGGGGATTAGAAGATGAAGTGCGGGTTGTTGAGGTGGGGTCAAACCTGTTTCAGTTCAAGTTTAGATCCGAATTCGAGTTGGACAGAGTCTATACTGGAGGTCTTTGGTGTTTTGATAATCAAGCCTTGTTGTTAACTAGATGGAAATCGGGGATGACAGCGGCGAATGTTAAGTTTGACTCAGTTCCTTTATGGGTGCAAATTTGGGGGGCGCCTTTTGATATGAGATCTTCTCGGGTAGCAGAGGAGGTGGGGAACCGGTTAGGTAAGGTTTTGGAGGTGGAGAAGCGGCGCACCAATGACAGCCAAAATTTCTTCATGAGGGTTAAGGTTGCTATTCCGTTGGACAAAGAAATACGGCGAGGAGCTTTTTTAGCCGGTTCGGATGGAGAGAAACATTGGGTGCACTTTAAGTATGAACGGTTGCCGGTTTTTTGCCATCACTGTGGACTCTTAGGGCATGACTTACGTTACTGTGCGAAGTACTTCGGTAAAACAAAGGCTGGGCTTGATGTGGATTGTGGCTATGGGGATTGGTTGAAGGCAGGTGGCAGGGCTCGTTCACCACTGAAACGAAGAGGTGTGAAGGAGAATGGTAGTAATGGAGATAATGGGGTGATGGAGGGGTTACGTGGTTCACAAAGCATACCGGAAGTGAAGGACAACGACGGCAGCAAGGAGGGTTCCCCTACCGAACAGGTTCTGGAAAGAGGTGGAGCTGCACCCGGATTGGTGGGAGCAGAAGTCGCTGATCAGGGGGATTGGGCCGAGAATCATGGGCTTGGGGAAGTGAATATGAAAAACAGAGTGGGAGGTGCCGTGGAATTAGGTGCTCACAGCTCAAGCACAGAGGTGGGGTCTGATTTGGTGCCAGCTCTTCACAAAGAGCACGTGAATTGCATGGAAGATGGGGCTGGGCTGAACAGTAATAAAAAGAAAAATACTTGGACTAGGCTGGCACGTATGGATGTTGGGCCTGTAGAACTGTTAAAGGAAGGGGCTAAGTCCATTTTAAGGAAAAGAAATATGATGGAAGTGCTTTCTTTTGGGGACACAGAGGAGGATAAGTGTAAAGGAAAAAGGGGGAAGGTTAGTAATGAATTAAACATGAATGAAGCGGCAGGGGTGTTGTACCACCCTTGCCGAGAGCAATGAGGCTTTTAAGTTGGAACTGCCAAGGGCTTGGGAACCTTTGGACAGTTCAAAGCCTTCACAAGTTAGTGAGGGAACAAGCTCCCGATGTATGTTTCTTGATGGAAACAAGATTGGATAGAGATGGGTTTGAGAAGCATTGTGGGGATTTACCGTTTAAAAATAAATTGATAATTAAAAAGCCAAATTCGGGTGGTGGGTTGGCTTTACTTTGGAGGGAAGAGATGACTTTAGATGTTATTAATTACACTGATAACCATATTCTAGCAAAGGTAGTTGAAGCTGATGGTTTTGTGTGGTATCTCACAGGATTCTATGGGTGGCCAGAGGCGAATGAAAAGCGGAAGTCTTGGGCACTTTTATTTCACTTACGGTCTTTCATTGAGGGTCCTTGGTGCTGTATAGGGGACTTCAATGCCATTCTTCATGCATCTGAAAAGCAAAGTGTCCATGGTCCTTATTATAATCAAATGGAGGACTTTCGGGTCGCTTTGGAAGGTTGCGGGTTGACTGATTTAGGGTTCATTGGGCATAAATTTACATGGACTAATAGGAGGCCAGGTTCGGCTCACACAAAGCAAAGGTTGGATAGAGCTATAGCGAATAGGGCATGGATTGATAAATTCCCTGCTAGTTCGGTCTCCCATTTGTTTAGCCATACTTCTGACCATATTCCTATTCTTTTGAAAACCATGATTGATAGGCGGGTTAGGGGTAGGGGGGCTGGTGGTTTTAGGTTTGAAGAGAATTGGTTGTTGTGGGCAGATTGTGCGGATGCCGTGACTGAAGCTTGGACAAAGGGAAGTCGTGGTAACTCAGGGTTGAGTGGGGTTCGAGATCAAATCCAAGTTTGTGGGGCTGAACTACATGCATGGGGTTCTTCTAAGACTAAACCTGAAACAGAAGAGATTAAAAGGCTTCAAAAAAATTTGGAGGTGATGAATGAATGTGCGCTGACCGAAGAAAGCAGAAGTGAGTTTCTGCGTGTAAGTAAGCAGCTTGATGACTTGTTGTTGAAGCAAGAGATATTTTGGCGTCAGAGATCCCGAGTGTCATGGCTAAAACATGGAGATAGGAATACTAAATTTTTTCATTCCAAAGCCTCCCAAAGAAGGCGGCGGAATTATATTGAAGGAATTAAAGATGCTAATGGGGCTTGGGTGGAGGAAGTCGAGGCTGTGGCTGAAGTGGCATCTGATTATTTCATGAATATTTTTAATGCAGGCACTTGTGACAGAATGGAGGAATGTCTCAGCACAGTAAATCAGAAAATTACAGATGATATGTTGGAGGTGCTATCCAGGCCGTTTAGTAGTGATGAAGTTAAAGCAGCGTTGTTTCAGATGGGACCAACAAAGGCTCCTGGACCCGATGGTATGAATGCACTTTTCTATCAAAAATTTTGGCATATTGTGGGTAATGAGGTGACTGATGCTGTGTTAGATTTTTTACATTCTGGTAATATGGAGCCTGATATTAATTATACTCATATAGTACTGATCCCTAAAGTAAAGAAACCGGAAAAAATGGCTGACTTCAGACCGATTAGTCTCTGTAATGTGATCTATAAAATTATTTCAAAAGTTTTGGCGAACAGATTGAAGCTGATCTTGCCACAAATTATTTCTCCTTCTCAAAGTGCTTTTGTACCTGGCCGCCTTATTACTGATAATGTACTAGTAGCCTATGAGACTTTGCATGCCATGCATATCAGAAAAAAGGGCAAAAAGGGGGCTTTAGCTCTTAAATTGGATGTGAGTAAGGCCTATGACAGGGTGGAATGGGGCTTCCTAAAGGGTATGATGCTTAAATTGGGCTTTCCAGAGGTTTGGGTGGATAGGGTTATGAAATGTGTTTCTACACCTTCCTTTTCTGTTCGGATTAATGGAAAAGCATATGGGAATATCAGGCCATCTAGAGGTATTCGACAGGGAGATCCGCTGTCCCCTTATTTGTTTCTGATTTGTGTAGAAGGTTTCACATCGCTCCTTGCTAAAGCAGAATTAGATGGGAGGCTGCATGGGGTGGCAGTTTGTAGGACTGCTCCTCATATAACTAATCTGCTTTTTGCTGATGATTCTTTGATTTTTTGTCAGGCTACTAATGATGAAGTGCAGGTTGTATCAGATACTCTACAGCTTTATGCTGATGCCTCTGGTCAATGCATCAATCTTGAGAAGTCTTCAGCCTATTTCAGTGGAAATGTGCAGGTGGACCAGAGAGTACGGATTCTTGACCAACTGAAGGTGAGGGAGGTGGCGAAGTTTGATTCTTATCTAGGGCTGCCTACTTTGATTGGAAAAAGAAAGTATGACACCTTTTCTTTCATTAAGGAAAGGGTTTGGAAAAAGATTCAAGGCTGGAAGGGGAAGTTGCTATCAAGGGCTGGAAAGGAGGTTTTGATAAAAGCTGTGGCTCAATCTATTCCCACTTATACAATGGGGGTTTTTCAATTGCCCGGAAAATTATGTGACGAATTGGATGCTATGTGTGCTAGATTTTGGTGGGGCCAAATTGGTGAGGAAAGGAAAATTCACTGGAAGAGTTGGAGTTTTCTAACGCAGTCGAAAAAGGAGGGAGGAATGGGATTTAGAGATATTCGGGCTTTTAATCTAGCTATGCTAGCTAAACAAGGATGGCGAATGTTGCAGGATAAACACTCTCTTTTGTATAGCTGTTTTAAAGCAAAGTATTTTCCAAGATGTGAGTTTCTTGAGGCGAAGGATTGTCAAAACAGCTCCTATGTTTGGAAGAGTTTATTAGCTGCTCAACCAGTATTGAGGAAAGGGTGTTATTGGAGAGTGGGGAATGGTGCTTCTATCCATGTTTTAAAGGATCGCTGGTTACCTAATCAGCCAACAAAGGGAGTTCTTTTCTATCCTGAGGAAGAAATTTGGGAGTGGAGAGTTTCGGAGTTGATTGATTGGCAGAACCACCAGTGGGATAGAGATCAAATTCGTGCTCTGTTTCACCCGTATGATGCTGATGCTATCCTTCAAGTACCCTTGAGTAGACGGGTGGTGCATGATGTCTTGGCTTGGTCTTTTACAAAGAATGGTAGGTACAATGTGAAGTCTGGGTACCATGTGGCCAAGCAACTGAGGTTGGCTGAGACTAACAGTGGAGAGGCTTCGGTGCAGCCATCAAATAGTTCTTTGTGGTTACGGATATGGAAGGCTAGGGTC
Source organism: Quercus parvula (assembly GCA_030820535.1). NCBI lineage: Eukaryota > Viridiplantae > Streptophyta > Magnoliopsida > Fagales > Fagaceae > Quercus > Quercus parvula. The sequence continues at coordinate 14,442,588 of JAUAME010000008.1, forward strand.
CCAAATAAGATCAGAATTTTTTCATGGAGAGCATGTCATAATATACTGCCTACAAAAGACAATCTGGTGAAAAGGAGGGTGTTGGAGGATGCTCGATGCTGTTTCTGTCATAATGCTGATGAATCGGTGCTGCATGTTCTTTGGGAGTGTGGGGCAGCACAGGATGTTTGGGCTGGCAGTGCAATCAAGTTTCAAAAATTTGGTACGGTGCAAGTGGATTTTGGGCAGTTGGTTGCTAGGCTCATGCCGAGGTTGTCACATGAGGAGCTGGATTTATTTTGGGTGATTTGTTGGCAAATCTGGCTTCAGCGGAATTCAGTCTTGCATGGGGGAGCTTTTCAACATCAATCACGGTCATACCAGCGGGCTTTGGATTATTTGAGAGAGTTTTATGAGGCACAGGAGCATTTGAGTGTACCTGTGACAGTTTCGGTTCCTGTAAGCCGGGCATGGCAGCCACCACAAGGAGATTTCTTCAAGTTGAACTTTGATGGTGCGTGTTTTAATGATGGAGCTGAGTCGGGTTATGGGGCTGTGGTTCGGAATAGGAATGGTGAAGTGATGGCTGCTATTTCGGCTAAGGGTGGGGCTGTGAGGGATAGTGAAGAGGTGGAGGTGCTGGCTTGCCGTAAAGCGCTTGAATTTGCTATAGATGCAGGGTTTATGGAGGTGATTTTAGAAGGTGACAACGCAAAGGTATTGAAGACAGTGGCACAGGCTCAACCAGATCTAGCTCGGCTTGGGTTTCTTTATGAAGATATTTGGTGCTTGCTTGCAGGTTTTAGATCCTTTTCAGTCAATTGTGTTAGGCGTAGTGCCAATGGTGTTGCTCATGCTTTGGCTAGATTTGCTAGATTATCTGATAATGAAACTGTATGGTTAGAGGAGGATCCTCCACCAGCAGTTGATGCTCTGTATTTGGATTCTAGTTTTCTTCATTAATGTTATTCTTTTGATTTCGGCTTCAAAAAAAAAAAAAAAAAAAAAAAAAAAAAAATTGTGAAGAAGTTAGATTTCTAATCATTCTAGGAATTATAAGAGAAGAAGAATTGACTTAGGATGTATGTTTATCACCAAAAAAAAAAAAAAAAATTGTCATATATAGATTGAATGAAAAAAAATCTTGACATAAATGACATGAACGTAATGTTAAAAAAAAAAAAAAAAGAGAGTAAGTAAACGTGCATGACGGCAATAAGGAAATATAATAGATTATTTATTTATTTATTTTTTTTAAAGTTATAATCATCTTAAAAGATTAATGTTATCTAAAAAAGAAGAAGTTAAACTCAAAATAACTTTATCCAAAAAAGTGATAAAGTCATAAAAGAAAAGTTGATCAAAACAAAGAAGATGATTTATTTACAATTTGCTGCAATTTGAATTTAAAAAAAAAAAAAGTCATACAAAAAGTATGAAAGGAATTTTTTTTTTGGATATGAATGTAACATAAAAAAAAAATAAAACATGATTGATGGTTGTACAAAAAGATGCATAAGAAGAAAAAGTTAAATTCAACCTAACTTTATCCAAAAAAAAAAGATAAAGTCACAGAAGAAAAGTTGATAAAAAACAAAGAAGATGATTTATTTACAATTTTTTTTGAGTTAAAAAAAATTGCTGCAATTTGAATTAACATAAAAAAATAAGGAAAAAAATAAAACGCGATTGATGGTTGTACAAAAAGATGCATTATATATATATATATATATATATATATATATATATATATAAATGTTTTCTTTGTACGTGTAGTGTAGTAATTAAAAAATAATTAAAAAAAAAGAAATTTGCTACTTTTTTTATAATGCATTACACATCGAAAATAGGGATTAAATGAAGAATTTGGATTGTAATTAAATTTAGATTTCTAAAAATTACATATATATTTTTAAAATCTAAAAATATTCCTATAATTTGGTGAAGCCGCTTAGTACAACCATGGTTTTTAAGCCTGACTTTTATTATATAGTATATTTATTAATTTTTAACCTTTAACTAGTGAAAACTATTGCTCAAAAAAAAAAAAAAAAACCCAATTTAAAAAAAAAACTTGTGAAAACTAGTTGATAGTCCATTTGATTTGTGGTACTTACTGTAATGATTTGAATTATGAAAGCATTATGTAAACAAATGCTATGAATACAGAATACCATTTTGGACACTTTGCTCTCATTTTTCCATTGGAATGAAAATTTTTGATACTCTATTTGGACTTACCGTTTCAAATTTATCGCTATATATATATATTGTTTCTATATAAATTAATGAATTTCATATATATATTTTTAAGGAAAAATCTCAAATAAAGTGAGCATATTGTTATTAACAAATTTCAATTATTGGTTAAAAAAAAAAAAAAAAAAAAAAAAAAAAACTAGCATGTGGGGGTATTTGTAAAGAAGGAAATTTCTTGGAAGTTCCTAGGTGGTAACTCTCTTTACCCATTTCCCAAGCCACCCACGTAAAAGCACTTCACAAGTTCACATAGTCAATTTATTTCTTTTGTCCCCTCATTCTCACCTACGCTTCAGGCTTCATTATTCTTGTAATTTTTTTCCTCTCTCTCTCTCTCTCTCTCTCATTGTGTCTATGCTCACTTCATCTTATCCAGTTCATTTATTTATTAATCATGGACTCACGTGTTGCACGTGATAATATTTTTAAGATGGTCTTATTAATTTTTTTCTTTAATTTGGACTAATTTAATAAATAATAATATAATTTATAATCATATTTTCATTTATTATAAAGATAATCACAAATATAATATATATAATTTCTATTGTACTAAAATTAAAAAAAAACAATAAAAAACACCAAGAAAAGTATCTAAAAATTAATAAAAACTCAGCAAAACTACAATTCAAAATAAAAAAAGAAAGGGAAGAAAAAAAGATTGTAACTCTTTTTCCTTAAAGAAAAAACCAAGAGTATTTCAAAGGGGGAAAATTAAAGTAGAGAAATATTTTTGAAAAAAGAAGAATTATTGTGTTAATGATGTTATAATCTAATGTAAGTATGTAACATCTAATCCAACAAGTGAAAAATGAAAAGATAAATATGTAATTTCAAGCACAAATTTGAATTTGTTTTCTTAAAAATCTCAAAAAATACACTAATAAGATAAGGAAGATGAAAAAATATATAAAATATTCGTAAACACTTAAAACAATTACTTAAGTATATATCTAAGAACATCATATAACAAAGACATAAAAATTTTCTACTAATTTTTCAAACAAAATATTTACAAAAGTGAAAGAAAACTGCACAAAGACCATTGTCTTCAACTGCACTAACTGTTCTTCATCAGCTTGTCCAGATTATCCTATAGTGTTCCAAATAAACTAAAACCTGACAACAACACAAAATATGAACAACAAATACCATACATAAAAAAATGTTACCAAAAAAAAAAAAAACTTGAATCAAGGAACCCATATGAATTAGTCAACAATAGGACAATGAGGGTACAAACCTCTAGTAGGAGATCCACCTATCAGCAATTATCAGGTTGTATCTTTTCTACCATCAATGATTAAGTAAGACCTACAAATACCTTTTTCTATAGACAGTTTAAAAAAAATATTTTTTATTCTTCATTGATTTCTTTTTTTAGTTATAAACAACCAAAAGTAGATTTCTAAAAAACATAAATATTCATCAATTTAAGGTGTAGAGATACAAGAAAGTTGAAAAAAATTGAAAAAAAAGAAGTTAGAGAGAGAGAGAGAGAGAGAGAGAGAGAGAGAGAGAGAGAGAGAGAGAGAGAGAGCCATTTTTTGTATGAGAAAAATATACATAGAATGAGAGAGAGTGACAAATTTATAGTAAGAGGATGGAATAAGAAGCCAAAATAAATAAGATAAATAGGAAAAATAATATTTAAAGTTAAAACCACCCAAGAGGAATATATATAGACAACACTTTTGTTTTGATTTTCCATTGATTTATTATTTAGTTATGATATCTAAATTAAAGTAGATGAATATGTAAATTTAAAACCACCTAAGAGGAATATATGTGGACAACACTTTTGTTTTGATTTTCCATTGATTTATTATTTAGTTATAACATCAAAATTAAAGTAGATGAATATATAAAGTTAAAACCACCTAAAATGAATTTGCACAGCCAATATATATTTTTTATTTAATATTTTTAAAAAAGCATTTTTATATTTAATATTTTAAAAAAGGTTAAAGGTAAAAAATAAATATGAAAAAGACTAATGATGTAGCTAATGACATGGCGGATGAGGTGGTTGAACAAGAGTGTAGCAAAAATAAATGCTACGCTCCAAATTTTAGATATATATAAATTTGTTTGTTCATAACCTCATATATATCACTAGATTGAGCATAAAGTGCGTAATGGCCAGGTCTTTAATTTTAGCTGGTATTGACCAAAATTAATTGAAACAATTCGGAATGGGCAAAAAATTGATTTGAGGTGGAATTGAGGGCTTACTGTTTTGGTTTGCATTTTGTTATGAGATTTTCCGTCCATTTCATCTGGTTGAAACAGAATTCATAAAATTGATGTGAACAATTGTTGGGTCTTACATTAGTTGTGTATCAATTAAGTCAAATCTAAATTATTTACACAATTACAAAATGCTCTAATTATAACTAATCTTTTCGGATATTATATAAGTTGTGACAAATAGCATTACATACAATAAAAAAATATAAGACTTGCTTTACTTTTTTTATTTCTGTTTTTGTTTTATTTGTTGTCGTTTTTTATTAATATTTATTTTAAATCTTCAATATGCCTATTACTTAATATGGTTTAGTAACTTGGGGGGAAAAATCTCATCTCTTAAAATAAAATAAAATAAAACAAAAATCAAAAATAGAAAATCAAATTTTTTTATAGGGTTAGTCATAGAAAACCACCCTAAACTTCGTGTGCCTACACTTTGCAGCCAAACCATGTAATTTACAATCATAACCCCAATTGTCATAAATTTTTTAAATTGCATCTCACAACGTGATTGACTATCTAAATTAACGATCGCATATAGTCCATAAAATTTAGTACATTAACTGACTACAAGAGCAAAAAAAATGTGGCTTGCATTGTTATCATTAATTTTAAAAATCAATCAAGGGGGATGCAGTTTACAAAGTTTGTTATAATTTAGGTGGTGATTGCAAATTAACATAGTTTAGGATGAAAAGTGTAAGTGCCATAGTTTACAATGGTTTTATGCAAGTAATCATCTTTTTCTCAAAAAAAAAAAAAAAAAAAAAAAACTTATTTTTTTAGTTGTTTCTTAATAATTATAGTTCTTAGAATTGTGTTGCATTGAGTTGTAGATTATTAGTAATGGGAAGCTGAAAGCTGCTGAACATCGAGTGGTGACAAATTCAAATTTAGCTCGGACAACGGCTGCCTTCGCTCTTGATCCATTTAATGAAACACTTATAGAACCAGCAAAAGCTTTGGTTGATGCAAACAACCCCGCACTCTATAAGTCCTTATCATACAAAGACTTTCTTATCAAATACAGAGCCGATGCCTCCTACGGTACAACACCTGAGGAGCTTTTAATTGATTAGTGGTTTGAGAATAAAAAAAGCTATTTTACTTTATCAATAAATGTATGAACTTTGATAGTAAAGAAGCAAACATTAGTTAGTTAATACAGTTGTTCAATTTACACGAGCCTGAAGTTAAGTGCATTGTCATGATAAATGTCACTGCCAAATCTGCATTTGAAATCGGTTTTACATTGCACTAATATTATGGTTATTGTCATTATCGTTTTTATGAATAAAATTTTAGTTTCGTGAACACCAATTGAATATAAGATTTTGAATGCATTGTAATATATTATGGATTGGCAACAAAATAAAAGCAGGTGATGGCCATATAAATTAATAACCCTTCTCCAGTCATTTATGCTATGTTTGGTGAGGGTGAAAAATGAGAGGATGTGAAATGGATGATGGAAAAAGAGAGGAAAATGTCATTTTCTATTATTTGGTTGGGGTGAAAAGGTAGATGAAAGAAAATGGGTGGATGGAGTTTTCTACCCAAGCCACCATTTTGTCCCCCTTCCAAATTGGTAAGAAAAGAGGAGAAAATGGCAATGAGAAGAAAAGTACAATATTACGTCCACTTTACGTTCTTTTACTTCGCGCCGGTCTGATCACTTGAAAGGAAACGAAGGTATGAAAAAGAAGTTTGAGTTGTTAATATAACAATTTGGCTAATAGTACAATGGGGGTGTAGGGAAAGTCGGTGGTGTTTCAAAGGAGAGTGAAGAAGAAAGTAAAGAGAGTTTTGCTACTACTCCTAGTAGTGGAGGAGAAGCGAGGAGGCCTGCCAACATGCCTTTGGTGAAAGTGGGTGGTTTGGAGCTTTATCTTTCGCTGGAATATTCTTCTCGCTGCTGCGATAGCTAAGGAAGGGGCTGTGTCTATGACCCTGTCTTTGGAATTTGCGGCCACTTCTGCAGGTTTTGTTTATGCCCTTAAAGTATCTCCTTCATCAGTTTGAATTTTTGTATAATGGGTGATAAATAAGATAGGATGAAATGAATTTTACTTCTCTTTTTTTCATAGGCTCTCGATTACTCCTCTCCTTCATTATTGTGACACATTCTTTTTACATAATGGCATCTGTAAAGTTGTGATTTACAACTATGTTTTATGTTGACTTATTTTCATGACAAAAAGTGTTGTAATTACATTAATTTATTTCCTTGTATTTTGTGAGATTTTATTGTATTGAGTTTAGTTTAATTTTTTTAAGTGTAAGCGAAATTTAGAAATTTATGTTTGATTGTTGTAAATAGATCTTCAAACTTGTTATGAATGATTAGTTAATAGTCTTGTTTGATCTTGATACATGCATAGACTTGTTCCTATATATCTCATCACATTTACTTTTATGTCAAAAAACTCTACATACGTTTATCTCTAAAAGGAGAAAGAGCTAAAAAAGTTTTGTTTTGAAAACTAGTTTGACTAGGAAAAGGTGGAGAAAATTGTATTCAAAATGTATGGTGCCAAAGCCAAAGACTTAGGGCCCATTTGGTCATAAAGTTCAAAAATTGTTATTTAAAAAGATGTGAAAATTGTGGTTTAAAAAGTATTGTTGAAAAACGTGTTTCTGGTGTTTGTAAAAAAAAAAAAAATGTGTTTGGTATCATGGTTTAAATAACATATTTCATTGTTGAAAAACATAAAAAATATGTGTTTGGTATGTGCGTTTAATTTTGTGAAAAAAGCTGAGTAAAGTACGAAATAAATTTTTTTTAATCAGGAGAGATGAAGATTTGTACCTGACTGTGTGGATTCGGCGTGAATCTTCAGAAGAGAGGAGACAAGATGGGAAAAAAAGCTGACAAGGTGGGCCCATTTCATTGTTCAAATAATTACTCAATTACCACTCAAAGCTAGTGTTTATTGTTTAAAAAGAGATCAAAGGTGATTTCAAAACAGGCATTTCAAAACATGGGTTTTTGGACAACGTATTTCCAAACACTGAGAACAAAGATGGTCCACTAAACACTGTATTTTGATTTTGGACACTAGTGTTCAGTGTTTAAACACTGAACACTAGTGTTTAAACTCTATGACCAAACGATGCCTTAGAGCTTGTTTGGTTTAAGTGTTTTCATCACCCAATACTCAGTTTTTATCACTTAATATCCAAATTTTGTGGGCCCCACAACAAGTTGCTTTGTTTGGATGAGTTTTGAGTCACGGTTTTCATCACTCAATCACTCAGAAAAATGGATGCGAGTGACCAAAACTGAAAACTGTTTTCAAGTTTTGAAAATTGAAACTCAGTGGCAAAGTTGTAAAAAAACCAATCGGTGGGACCCATTCTCTTGAGTTGTCTCTATCAAGTCAGACCCACTCCACCAACGGCTTTTTTTTTTTTTTTTTCTCTCTCTCTTCTCATTTCTTTCTTCACATCTCTTTCTCTGAACTAGTGCTTCTTTCTTTTTTCGTGAACCTGAACATAACACACACTTAACTCAAATCTAAAGCCAATTGCACATATAGTATACAAAATTTACATGGGTACCGATGTCTCAAACCTAGAAACACAAACCCATAAATACATGGGTATCGATCAAACACAGATCACAGACCCATAATCATGTTCATCATAAATCTACCTAGACACATCGATACCGATCAAACACAAAAGCACAGACCCATAAACATAAACCCACAAATTAAACACAAACCCACAACCATGTTCATCACAAATCTACCTAGAAACACATCGGTACCAATCAAACACAGAAACACAGACCCATAAACATAAACCCACAAATTGAACATAAACACAGATGCATAAGTCTACAAAAAATTTCCCCCAACATAAACAAAACCTAGAAGTAAGAAAGACTGAAAATAAACCTTCAGTTCTTGTGGGTTGCTACGGGTTTGTTTGCTATTTGTAGCCTATGTGTTTGATTGCTACGGTGAGGAGAACTTAAGGAAAAATCAAGCTTCTTTCTCATTTCTTTGTTCCTTTTGACTTGAGGAATGTGGGAGAGAGAAGTGGTGGATTCAGTGAGTGAAAGAGAGGAGAGGGGTGAAATTTTTAGGTCTTAGGGGAGAGTAAAGGCAGAGAAGTGAAGAGAGGAAAAAAGAAAAAGAAGAGGAGAGAGAACTTACGCGGGTAGGCAACTATCTGTCTGACCCAGTATAGTAAATGGGTCCCACCATTATTGCAAAATTTTGAGTTACATAGAACAAGAAATGAAACCAAACAAGTTTTATTTTGAGTGAGTGAAAAAATAGAGTTTGAGTGATGAGTGATGAGTGACGGGTGATGAAAATTGAGTGATGAGTGATGAGTGACCATTTTTTTAAAAACCAAACAAGCCCTTATTCATCAAAGAAATATAAAAAATTTCAAGGCATTGCTGCTAAAAAATTGAGTTATATTGCTCAAAAAGTATGAAAAAAGGAAGCCAAATAAAAAGCTTTCAATCAATGTAAACACTTTGGTGGAGGGTCATATATGTTCATTTCTACTAGTGAGATAGGTCACTTGACTTTGTGCTAGTTGTGTATGACTTGATTGAATTGATCATTGAAACTTTATACTAGACTATGGACTAGTTCATACTTGATTCACACACACAACACACAAGTCTAATGTTTAGTGAATGCCTATTTGATTTGTATGATTGTACGTGTTCAAATGTGATGTGTGTGTGCTCAACCATATGTGGATCAAACCAAAAAGTTTTTGATAATTTTATATGTTTTTGGAAGTGTTTTTATCACTCTTTTTTTTTAGTTTTGTACTTAATTTGTTTTTCAATGTTTTAAGCTTGTTTTTGTGTTGAAAAACAAGGGTCAAAGTCTTTCGCGAGTAGTTCGCGACTTAGCTGCAAGTCACAAAGCTGAAAAATATATTTTTGTCATTTTTGGTCATCAAACAGAGAGTTTCGCGAGTAGCTTGCGAGTAACTTGCGAGTTAGCTACTCGTGAAATTCCTAGATCAACTATTTTATGGGTATTTCATGAGTTTTTGGTCCAAAACTCATATGATTCTCTTGTGACTCCATCCCTCTTTTTCAAAGTTTCTACATCAAAACCCAACTAATTTCAAGTGTTTTACATTCCATAAACATCTCTAAGGTAATTTTTAACACTTTTAATTGTTTTTAATCCTTAGATTATGTTTTTGGGGGTTTTATGTTTATAGTTGGGATTTTCTCAAATGGAGGTTGGAAAACTTAATTTTTGTCAATTTGTTTGATTGGGTTTTGTTTTAAATGTCTATTTGCTTTGGATGTTGGCCCCTTGTGGCAAAAATTACATGTATTACAGGTAGATTTTCACATGTTCATGCTGTTCATCATATATGTATAGTGTGTGCACGCAAAGTGTTTGATAAAATGCCTCTATGGTATTTTTTGACTCTTTTGGATTCCGATGAGTACCAAAATTTGGGAATTTTCATGTTTCCTCATTAGGAACATGTTTGGTTCATTGGTTATGTGTTTTACACACCTTGCCCCACATGTGCATTTCTCATGCTTTGTTCATGCATTGCACATAGCTACCTCTTGCATACACCTTTGCTACCATTATCATGCCTTGGTCTATATCTTATTTCCTCATCCTTAGCATGTCATATTTTACTTTATACTTTGTAGTGTTTTGTTTTTAAGGTGTTTTGTCTTTTGTTTGAGTTTCATTTTCTCATTCATCTTGCACCCCTCATGCATCATTACCCTTATTCATATCTTCTTTTCTTTCCCTCCTTCCTCTTGATTCATTTGTCTATTTGTGACAAAAAGGGGGAGAGTATACTAGAGAGTATACCAAAGTGTATCGCCATTTCTATATGACTCATGTGCACATTCTTAGGGGGAGAAATTCTATCTCGTGCACATTCGTAGGGGGAGAAATTCCATAGGGGGAGAAATTCTATAGGGGAGATGCATTTATCAAGGGGGAGAAGATATTTCTTTTAATAAAAAAACCTTATTTTGTTTGTTTTTCTTTATAATTGTTTTCTTGTTGCTTTATGATGCTTTGAGTTATGTTTAGTATCTATACTTTGTTGTTCTCATCGCATTTTTTAGGTTCTAAGAAATTAGGATCTAAATGTATTAGAACTTCAACTTGTAATGTGTTGGCAAACCATGATCAAAACATTAAGTCTAGATTTAGGCTGCTCAAAGTGTGTTTGTCTTTCAGTTTGTTGATTTGAGGATTTTTTTCTTCTTTTGTTTTTTTTTTTTAATAATTTGATATTTATAATTTTTAATGGGGAGGGGCGATTGAACTCCAAATGTCTCTCTTATAAACACCACAGGTACCAACCAATTGAGTTACAAAAACTCTTTACTATTTGAGTTGGGACGAAATGATTGAAGGGTATTTTGGTCTCCTTAGAAAACTAAAAATTAAACTGTTAAGTGCCTTTCATCTCCCTATAAAAAATTTGACAAAGTTTAGTTCCAAAAAAGTTTAGGAGTTATCTCCTTCAATATACTAGATACTAGGTAATGATTTATAATACTATCCATGTGTATTATTTGAATATGTCACATGACTCATTAAAAAAATCATGTGACTAAAACTATATATGTATGTTTTCTCTCAATATCACAAATAATCAATCACAATATGTCAAAGAAAATAAACCACAACAATAAATAAGTTTATATACCTAACGTTTCGAAGGTTATATTGGTAAAATGACATTTAATTAAAAGGGTGAAACGAGTTCCCTAGGTTGGACATGAACACGACACATTTTTTGAATGAGTTAGTCATGTCAACTTGAATATAACATGAACTCGTTAAACCTCAGTCCATAACCTACTATTTTCATGTTGTGTTGTATTGGGTTCGTGGGTTGTGTAAAATTTAGCCACCCCTAGAACAAATAATGGGTGAGAAATGAGAATTAAACTCACCGCATCATCTGCTTACCCATTTGGTCCACCTTTTTTTTTACCCCTTTTATGCAATCCCTTCTTTCACATAAAATTGGCACTTTCCTTTATGATCAAGCACATCCCGAATTCATGAAACTTCCCTTAATATCATTAGTAACTTTTGGAGGCAATCAAGAATTCAGAATATGGCCGACTTCCATCAAGGCGGATTCTAAAATGTGTATTGTTATTCCTGTCAACCTTTCCCTTAACATATATAAACAGAGGCTTTTTCCATTAACATGTTTTCTTTATCTCTATCACGAGTTCCTTCATTCTTTTGAGCATTAACGTGAGTTCAAAGCTTTGTGGTATGTGAGTACATACAGCCAAAGCTTACGGTTGATTCTTGGGGGTGATCATTGGAGCCATATTACACCAAGGATAAATTGCATCCAATGGGGTGAAATCACTTCTTAGGACAGTGGATTAAGTTCCACGCCTCATGATGTAGCACAGATCGCCATGGCCTTCTTGTACTCTTACGCGCACCTGAAATCATCGTGCAAGGCAAAAAGGCATTAATAGAAATCATGGGCCTTGAAGTTGGAATTGCATGAAATTTGGCAGGCTAAAGCAAAACGGCCTTCTGAGCAATAGTTGTTGCTTTGCCATGAAATACCTCCTAAAAATGGAGAATTCCTTCATTTAGGTCTTGAAAATTGCAATTTTGCCGTTTATATTATTTTTTGTTTCCTTAATAATGTTTTGCTCAAAAGTCTAAATAAGGTCTTGAATGTTTTGGAACGACCCTTAAAGTCTGTAGTTTATGATTTTGCATTTAACTCACTTTTTCCATTTTTGGTAAATTTCGGTATTTTGTCACCTAATCGTGTAATTAATACGAATTAGAGTTTCAAATGTTTTTCTCAGTATTTATATGGTTTGTAGCTGTCAGAGGCGAAGTAGATTATTATCAATAAAATTGCAGAGTTTTTCTCAAACTTTTCTCAGGTGGATTCCAGTTTATCTCCTTGTAGATTCAGGGAACTCCTCATGAACTCGAGGTTTATTACCCAGAAACTAATAGTTTAGTTTCTGTCCATCAAAGAGAGCATCATGTGTGCTTTCTTCAGGTTTCCGCGACATCACCTCGGCTCTCAACCATCAACAAGTTTTTTCTCCTCCATTTTGTTCTTGGTTTGCTTGATTTAATCTCAAATATATTTTTTTTCCTTTTATTTTTATTACATTTTAGTCATATGATATTTTTAATTTTTTTGATAAATTTTTTTAATTATTTTTATAACTTGTTTAATATAGATAGTCTTATGAATCTTTGTGTATAGAAGAAATAGATTCCTTCAAATTGATTTAGAAGAAAACCTTGTTCATTTAAAATTTTTTCATAATTGGACTTGATATAAGTTGTTGTCTTATATTCACAAGATATATGGCCAAAATGGCAAATGCCATTTTCGCGCAAAAAATCCAGCCTTCTGCATTTTTTCTCAAACTAATTAGGGAAATGCTCCTCTTTTGTTACTTGAAAATATGAAGGTCGAGTTTTGTGAAGAACTCGATGCTTGTGTAATCGAGTTTAGTAGAGATTTTTGCCATGTTGGCTCTTTTCATTTTAATCCCTGAATAATTTGATTATTTTAAAATCGAGTTATATAGTGTTATAGCTGTTTCAGTCTGTCTTGGTGTCAGGTGAAGCCTTTTTGATTATTTTAATATAACTCGATTACTTTAATGTCAAGTTATAAAGCAAACTCACAATCCTTAAAATCGAGTTATTCTCGTATTATAGCTTCACTTCTCCTCACAGTCAGTGTCTTGCTTTCTGTCTGAACTGAATTCCACTCTACTCCACAGATCCACAGCTGCTTTCGGACTCAACTGAAATTTGTATCACCTCAGGTAAAAAACTCACACCAAAATTTTATGGCAATGGTATTTTCATTTGATATTGTATTCAATTTTTATTTTTTTGGTTGAATGAGTGTGAAGTGAGTACATTGGTGTGATTTTGGGTGATGAGTGTTATGTGCGTACATTTTTTTGGGTGATGAGTGTTATGTGTGTACATTGGGTCTTTGGTGGTGTAAATTTTGTTGACAAAAAATGAAAATATTTAGATTTGCAAAAGTTGAATGTACATAATCATCATTGGTCAGACATTAACAACAACATTTTGTATTGCACACAACGTGTAGACATTAACAACAACGTCTAATGTTTATGGTCAAATGTGAGTGTTAGTATTTCATTTTTAGCATGTAATAGTACACAAATTTATGAATGTCTTTGTCGTGTACCATCTTATGCAGCATTACATTATTTACCGACAGTTGATGCACACTGTTAACTTGATCATTTGATGTTATTGTATTCAGCATCAATGTCTGGTTGTAGCAACCCTTTCATCTATAGGCCTTGCGATGTGTTCACTGCTATGGGTTGTTGCTAAGTATTGGAAGATGAGTTCAGCTATCCAATCGATTCGAATCTGCGAGATAGTGCAGGGGTTCACAATACCATGGGACAGGAGTGGGCTTGGTTACTCCGTGAATAGGAAATGTTTTATGATGAGTTGGTTGGTTATAAGTTGCCAGTGCCTTGGTAACTCACATTGCAGATGCCAAGAGACACGATTGACAAACTTTGCAAAGCATTGAACTGCATAAGAAAAGAAAATAATTGAATGAAGATATGTCTTAATTGATATCGGACCCAAGTCGAGATTCAAGAGTCAGTGGATGTAAGTTGTACGAGCACGCACAATACATGCAATCACTTCTTGCTGATCCCATTAATCAATCAGACGTGGAGATGTCAGATGAAGAGTAATTGTGTCGTGTTGTAATTGGACTTTGTTGGAGAACTATTTTCCTTAACTATGTTTTAGATGTATGTGTGTCATTGTTGTTGCATTTGTACTATGTAAATCTTATTATTGATTGTGAGGAGTATGCACATTATTCGTAATCCTGATTATTCCCACTTAACACACAAAAGTTAAATATTCTCACACATGATGTTTTTCAATATGCACCTACGGCATAACACAAAAAACTTAAATATTCTTATACGATGCCACCAATATGCATGCATTGCATATCGAACAGTAACGCTATTAACATTATTAACTTAACTCGTAGACATAATACACATACCACATAGGCATTCATTCTGACAAGTAGTTCTCGTAGTTGAGGACATTGTTACATTCTGCCGGGGTGAGTTGCTTGTTGGTTGAGGTGGCCAGCTCTTCTGCAAGTTGTATCATGTGATACCTGCACCTACGGAGTATCATAAGATTGTTCTTTTTTTCTATTTTTATTTTTTTTATTATTATTTTAGCCACAACATGCTTATATTGGTGCATGTTTCATCGTGGCAGTGTGAACAAGGTACAGTCGACAAAAGGTGCTTTGAGATCATCATGTAGAGCATTGGACTCGTTCACGCGGAACTCCCACTCCTGTCGTAGTCTGGCATAGTATTCCCTCTCATCAGAATCTCTCTCCCTCCTATAGTTATCTGGACAACGAGGTAGCATCCAATTGTGCATTGACATTGGAAAATGTGACTTCAGATCGATATGTGTAGATGTTTCGCAAGGGTAGATGTAAATGGGACTTTATATAGGAGTTTTACAAGGGCAAGTATTCACGTGGATGTGACTATATGTAAGGGTAAGTATTCACATGAATAAAGATGATATGACTCGACAATGTATTCTGCAATGGCGAGCTGTTAAGTAGCACATGCAGAACTGCGAACATAACTTGGCTGAACAGTGGCGTCTGTTGGTGCATGTGGTTTGCTAAGGCAGCTGTTTGATATGACTACAGCTTGTGCTACAGCAGCGGGCTGGTGATGTGTACTACAAAAGAGGTTGCATATTTATTCACATGAAGACTATTCAACATTCCTGTGCTTTATTTGACATGACTTGACGAGACAGTATCGAGCTGTGTTAAATGTATCATAAACATTTCAGGGATGCTCTGCATCCTTGAAAATGGTGCATTGCAAAATGATGCATATCTGTGTATTGACATGCGTGTAGTTGATATGATTGGATAGGGTTCAACAGTGCGAAGCTGTTGAGGAGCACATGCAGCACTGCGAACATCAGTGTAGTAATGGTGGACAGCTCACCCCCAAAATTGATGCATAAACTTTTCAGGGATGCCCTGCCTCCTCGAAAATGGTGCATTGCAAAGGGTTGCACATCTGTGTATTCATATGAGTGTGGATGGATACTTATGGTTAGGGTTCAACAGTGCTGAGTTGTTGAGCAGCACATGCAGAATTGTGAACATCAATGTAGCAATGGTGGACAGCTTACCCCCAAAATTTTGCTTAAACTTTTGAGGGATCCTTTACATCCTTGAAAACAGTGCATTGCAAAATGTTGCATATCTGTGTATTCATGTGAGTGTGGATGATATGACTGGACAAGGTTTAATAGTGCCGAGCTATTGAGCAGCACATGCAGAACTACGAACATGACTTGGTTGAACAGTGTCGAGTTGTATTAGCCTTCTCCAACCTCACTTGCCAAATGCTATTATTACGATAAGTCGAGCAGTGAGTGTAGCAACACTGGAGAGCTTATCCCCATATTTCCTTACAAACTTTTCAGGGAGTCTTTGCCGGTGCAAAATTTAGTTACATCTTCTCAACATCAATGTAAAATTACATGAAGAAAACTATGCTTCCAAGGTTTACATCAATGGCTTCCTATCATCACAATTGCAACATTAGGGAGCTTTGGAGCAATGCTGCAGCAAACCAATAACCAAAACCTGAAACATTTTAGAGGCTGATCAGGCTTTTAGGCTTTTATCCTATTTCTAAGTAAACCAAATATCGTTGTGATAGTGTGTTGTGTGAGCCATATGGATTTTCAGTGAATGAGTGGTTAGTCTGGTTTGGATAAGTCTGTATGTAATGTATCTATATAAAGTAGTACACTAGCAGAACTAAGATACACGGATATGAGTATATGATACAGTGACTCAAACAACTCATATAAATGAATTATTTGTATTATTGAATCATATGTGTGGTTGGTCTGTGTGGTTTGGATGAGTCTGTATGTATTGAATCTATTAAATTTTCCTACAAGTAATGTGCAGTAAATCTAATTTGGGTGATGAGTGTTATGTGTGTAACATTTCAAATTATATAGACAAAATATTGGAAACATCAACATATCTAACTAGAGGCATTTCACTTCCTAAGATTTTTCCTACATTACAAAGCAGAGGACATTGTCCAACCAAAGCACAAGAATCATATGTAGCAACAAAGAATAGCAGGGAAAAAAAATGAGAAACTGATTTTATATAAACTTAGCCAAAACTAATGAACAATTTATCTTTAGAGTTGCAAAAGTTGAACGTACATAATCATCATTTGTCAGCCATTAACAACAACATTTTGTATTGCACAGAATGTGTAGCAACAACGTCTAATGTTCGTAAGTAGAAATTTTTGTAAATGATCATTGCTTGAATCTAAGAAGTCTGAAATATCTTTTTCATCATCTAACGCAGTAATTTTATTAATTGACTTGACGGCTCGCTTTTGATCCTTCCCCTTTAGATGCTTCCTAGCGTTTTGGATTGCATGAAAGTAGTTTAGTCACCTTTGCATTTGATTGTTCTTTTGTTCATGATGAGCAAGTATGTTGGCAAGTTCATCTCTAGGTAACTCGGCTGAGCGTGCCTTAGGAACTCGTAACCCGTGCTACGGTGAACTCTATTGCGGTGGTATTTGTACTTAGTTTTGTAGATTTGCTGACCATGATGTGCCCGACGCTTCCAAGACTCTCTTCTTCTATTGAGTAAAATAAATACTATACATGACACTTTTATTATTAAAAGAGAAAAAGGAAAAAAAAAAAATGACACTTGTATTTGATAGGAATATGTTTTCTTTAGTTGTATCATACACATGTTTGAGCATTGAACTTTTACGTAAATGCCAAATTAACAGTCATCAAGTAATTTTTTATATTTTTTTATACAAGGTAAAAATTTTACTATAACCTAATCTAAGTACAAGTATATGTGTGTGAAACTCTCTCCTGAAGACTTGAACTTCGGCCCTTACCTCCCACATCCCTTACCCCACAAGCACTTATTCTTGTGAAATGACCACCACACCAAGGGTGCGCGGTGGTCAGCCGTCAAGTATTATAACTTTTATCTTTAACATTTAACAAGCCGTACTTTACAAATCAAAATTTATCAGTTCCGTAAGACTCTCGTATGGTACTTCTAATCTCAAAATCATGTGTAAGATTCCGCACATTTGAGAACAGTTTAGTAGATGCAAGTTTCTTTAATTAATATGAACGTACGTGTAAGATACACTTATCTTATGCATTTTTACTAACTAAGCTTGGAATATTTTTGCGACCTAATTAAATATTACGCATAAATAGTTTTATAAATTTTTGTGTACTGGAAGATTCATTCAAATTAGGACCTACCGATATATATCTTTTAATTTTGACAGCTACAAGCTATCTAACAAAAGGTTTTTTTTTTTTTTGGATTGAGAATCTATCTAACAAAAGTTTACAAGTTTATTTTAATAAAATTTTATTATTGAAGTTTGTTATTTAATGATAGAAATCTTTTCACATGCTTGATTGATTAGGATTTATATTTCATTATTTAAGTATGGCATGTGATCTATGAAAAAAAAAAAAAAATCATAATGGTTACAAAACAAATGCTCACATGGAGTGACAATTTTTCATTGACTTAAAGCTATTCTTCATCATGGAGATCACCAATGGAGTCTATTAGTGGTAGAGTTAGGAATTTATCTTTGGGGGGACCGAATAAGATATGGGATAATAATTAAATCATTTGAGCTTTAAAATTAATCTCTTCAAGTTCCACCATTGACAATCCAAAAGGATACTCTTTTGGTTCAATCTCTAAAAATTTAGAAGAACACTTATTTGATGTCAAAGTTTTTACATTAAAACCTAAAAGTATATTATTTTTGAATTTTTATCTTTCTTTCTTTTGAAGAATAAATTAATGGTTATTAACTTTGCCCATATTATCAATTAAGTTATAACCCATTAAGTATAATGACCGAGATTCAACAAATACCAATAGTAGACAATTTTTTTTCCCAAATTTCAATGTCTAAAATGCTCATAAAAAATTTAAATGTATAAAAAACCTTATTAAATACAACTAATTAAATGTTTTTATTTTAGATATGATATACTGTAGTACATTATATTAGTTCATAAAAAAAAAGTTGTACATTATATTCATTCATAATGTTATATAATATAAAATACTTTAACAACAAATAAGGATGAAAAGGAAAAATCATATGGCCCATACCTAACCACCTAGGTGGGGATTATTAATTGTTTTTGAAGACTTCAAGTTTCAACCACACACATGTTAGAGGCAATAGTCAATTGATAAATGTTTCTTGGTAAAGCAAAATGTAACACTCTAGTACTCTACTTCATAAACAACGGAAGAACCAAAGAAGTAATGAAAAGAAAAACAGAAGAAAAAAAAAGAGCAGATCAGATTAGGATGCCAGAGGCTGAGAAAAGTGTGAAGACTCACTTGTTATGGTTGCCATTGTTGCATCATGCGTATGTTGCTCTATTGCTTTAGGTACGTTGGAATGAGATTCTTGCGAACTTGCGACGATGGATGAAAAGCTAGAAACCCTTTTTTTTTTCTCTTTTATTTTGTGAGATGATTGTTAAAATATCTGTATGTTTATTGTAAGTTTGTGAATGTCTGGTTCTTGCAATTTTTTTTTTTTTTTTTTTAATAATTTGAGAAAGATATATTGTAATTTTTTTTATATAATACATTTATCACCTATTTAAAATTTTGTTTTTATATAACCTATTTAAATGAAAGTTATATGTAATTCTAGGATTGTTTATATATAGTGTGTGTCGAAAATATTTAGTATTTTCAAAAGAAAAAACAGTAGATTAATCCTACATTGAAAAATAAGTGTGAGTTAAAAAGGTTTAAAGTTTGTGCCGTGTATCCAAGAGTTAGGTCCTTTTGAATAGACACCACTGTAAGTTTATTTAAAAATCTTCTCTCCTCTTCTCGTGTGTGTCAAAAATATTTAACCCTGTGTGTGTCAAAAATATTTAGTATTCTCAAAAGAATTGTTTATATGTAGAAACAAATTTAACTGGGATATAGGGGGCCAAAGCATATCTATTGCTTATAATTTTTCAAATTTGGTTTGGATGACTCATAGATAGTATATCTACTATTTTTTTTTCAAAAATTTGGGGGAACGTGGCTCAGTCACTGCTGAGGCTATACTTTTTGTCGTGATATTAATATTATATTATGGTTCATTGTAGGAGGAATGCCATACGGAATATTTAATGCTTTCTTTTAGTCATCAACTTGTAGTTGAAGCTTTTTATTGACTTATATATTTGTGGTCGATGTTCTCTTAATTTACATCATAGACATTTACTTCTTCCTTAGAGATTTGGGTTGTAAAGCCATGGAGCACCTTGTTTCAAGCTGGTACAACGATCGATCCTTGCCAGAATCGTATATTCTCCCACCAGAAGATAGACCAGGGATGCTCTCCCTAGGCAAAAATATTCCAGTGGTTGATCTTGGGGCTCATGATCAAACCGATATACTTCAACAAATTTTGGAAGCTAGCCAAGAGTTTGGAATGTTTCAGGTTCCACCCACATCTTTTCTTTTATTCTTTTATCAGACAATGATTTATTCCCAAGTGATGCTTGGCAACTTTTTTCATATTTGATACATTTGTGTTATGCTATGATTTGTACCATCTAATAGGTGATCAACCATGGAGTCCCTAGCAACGTAATAGATGAGGCCATGAGTGTTTTTAAGGAGTTTCATGCGTTATCTGCCGAGGACAAGGCAATTGAAACTTCAAAGGACCCCAATAAGAGCTGCTACGTGTATACAAGCACTCATAATTATGCAACTGAAAAGTTTCACTTCTGGAGGGATGGATTGTTTCACCATTGTAATCCTCTAGAGAAATACATCCAATTTTGGCCTGAAAAGCCACCTAAATATCGGTAAATCCTCATAGTCATAGACATGTTAATTTGTTCTTTCATGCTTTTTAGTTTTTACCCTTTCCAAGTAGTGGCTTGATATACACATAAGAACAAAAATGAACTACATGATGATGTTTCATGTAACCTTTTTCAGAGAAGTTGTTGCTATATATACAGCTGAATTAAGGAAGGTGGGCTTTAGGATTTTGGAGTTCATTGCTCAAGGCTTGGGAGTCAACCCCGATCATTTTAGCAGTGAACTTGGAGAAAATCAAACACTGTTGGTCAATCACTATCCACCATGCCCAGACCCAAGTTTAACCTTGGGTTTGGGCAAACATAGAGACCCTGTTGTCATTAATATTCTTCTTCAAAGTGATGTATATGGGCTTGAAGTCTTCAAGGATGAGGAATGGATTGGTGTTGAACCTATTCCTTACGCTTTTGTGGTTACCTTAGGTGCTCTGATGCAGGTACATATATCTTCACAAGCTCTAACTATATACAATATAGCACTTATTAATTTGTAACCTTTAACTAGTGAAAACTATAGCTCAAAAAAGGAAAAAAAAGAAAAAGAAAAGTGAAAGCTAGTTGATAGTCCATTGATTTGTGGTACTTTACTGTATTCCATTGATTTGCGGAACCTTTTTTGGTAGTTCGTAGTAACTCTCTTTACCCATTTCCCAATCCACCCACGAAAAAACACTTCACAAGTTCATAGGAGAAAATGAGTTTTTGTCCTTATTTTTTAAAATATTTAGCATAATGTTCCTGTTTTGAAATTATTTAGCAAAATGCTCACGTTTTTTAAATTCTATTTTAACAAAATTGAGTTTTGTATAAAACTCGATATTCTCAAAATCGAGTTATATGTATATTTTTAATTAAAACTCGACATTAGCAATGTTGAGTTTCACTTAAATTTTCAAAAAAAATTAAGCGGCAAAATATACATAGAACTCGACATTGCTAATAGTTTCAAAACAGAGATGCAATGCTTAATAGTTTCAAAACAAGGACACTGTGGGGTCACAAATTGTAGCCCACACCTAGATGGAAACAGGAGATGGGCCCAATAAGCCCAACACAATAAATTTGTAAGAGAGTGGGTCAAAGAATTGGGCTAATAGCGATCCTTACAACAGTTATTAAAGATTAGGTGCTTGGCCGAGGAGACTAAAACACACAAACAAGTTAAGATCTTATGTCCGAGGAGTAAGTTTTGGACTAATTGAGGGATCTGAGTTAGGTCCGAGGGGTATGCACTTAGATAGAATGCTTTTCTTTGGGTTGTATTTTTCCAGATGCTACAGTAGTTATTTCCTGAAGTTTCTTCTATCTTGTTCCCCCCTTTTCTTCTGGAGGCCTTACTCCATTATATAGTCCTTCATTGTTCGATCTTATCGTCCACTTGTCTGCCATCTAGCCTGGTACTTGAGTTTTCCACTTCTTCTCCCACAGCTTTTTGGTTTCCTGGGGGTAAAGATGATTTTAAACACTGTTCAGGGGTCTTCTCCACATAAATGCGGCCAGGAAAGCTGCTGTAATGCATTTAATGCGGTGGCAGCAGCTTTTGCTCAAGATATTTCTGCATCCTTATCCCTTCCACGTGCATTGACAATCTGTCTTCACCTCTGGAATTTCCTGGAAGCTGGACTAAGGGGAAGCCGAGGCCTCTCTTACCGACATATGCCAGACCCGAGGAGGGTATCCCTCTCGGATCAATATCCCTGGACACTTACGCGTTCTACTATTAGTTACAAGGGTTCCCTATAATTTCTTCTCCTCGGACTTATTGTTGATGAAAAGTTGTATCTGAGCCCACCTCATGGGCCCAGGTTTTACTCCCCCACAATAGCCCCTCAAAATTCTAATTTTTCTTTCTAATCCGAGAAGGAAAGTTAGGATTTTGATGTACACTAGTAATTACAATGCAGTCCTTAACAGTATCTAAATTTAGGCGCGTGTAAGGGCCATTTCTGCCATTTCGCGAGGGCTCCTGACGCTTGGGAACTCGCACAATCATCATTAAACGCTTAGAATTGCGTTTCAACCCAGGCATCCTACGGTGAAATACGAATCCAACGGTCCAGATCTCAACTGCAATATTTGGGCGGGATTGTGGTTTTTCCTTTTTCCATCCCTACTATAAAAACCTCCTGGCGTTACTTTTTGTTTCTCATCAGAGCTTGCAACTTCAGTGTTCATATCCAGGCATCCATCATTTTTCACAAGAAAGAGAGCTTGACGATCTTTCAGCGACCAGAGGAACAAACCGTGTTCATTCTCACGTAAGTTTCGCCCTCCGACTTCCGTTGTATCCTCGGCTAACCACTCCACCTTATAGAGACTAACAATGGGTAGATTCGAGCGCTTAGTAAACACTCTGGCCATGATAGAGTTGTTCAAAGAGAAGTACCACATTCCCCCAGAGGTAGTGGTACGTCACTGCACCACAGAGGGAGTGGAGTTTGACCGGAAAGTAGGAGAGGTGGTCATCCCTATGATTGCCTTCATAGAAGGGGGGATGACCGTCCCCATGGGTAGGATTACACGGGACTATCTTCGCGCCCATAGGCTCTGCCCCCATCAGTGTGCCCCCAACTTCTTTAGAGTCCTAGGGTCAATCGACGCTTTGGACCGGCATTTGGGGCTAGGATTGACGGGGCACGACGTCGCCCACCTATATGAAGGCCATATAGAGACTCGGGCAGGCTTTTACCTTAAGTCCCGTAGCAATGTGGTCAAACTAATATCCTGCCTCCCCAAATCTAATAAGGGGATGAAAGACGACTACTTAATCCTGTCGGGGCCTTGGAGCGACGGCTTAGCCTGCCCAACCAAGGTCGGGACACCAGGTGGAGCAACCTAGATTTAGGATCTCTAACTTTAACATTGAGGAGTATTTTGATTCCTTTATGTTTATTTGCTTAGTAGTTTTATGTTAGTGTTACTATTATTATATTTTTTATAGCCGAGGCTTAACAATGTGATTTACTTGCTTGACAGATAAATTCTTTACCAACCCAAAGCTTAGCCTGATCAACGTTCCAGCACTGAATTACCTGCTGAGATCAGAGATTTTTGTGAACGACGACGGGCAACTACGAGCAGTTCACCTCATTTTGGATTTCGAGCCCATCTCGAGGTTGTATTTAGACGTCGGCAACTCCATCCGAGCGGGAGACCACCGTTTGGCACGTATAGACGTGTCTCGGCCAAACTTCCTCGCCAAACTTCCCCTTGCCGCCGAACCTCTGCGCGAAGTACTGCTTGGGGAGGCTATTCTCCGCGAAGGCACAGCCTCTTCTTCCTCTCTCGAACTAGAGATTGATAAGTTCAAGTTTGAAGAAGAAACAGTCTTCATTTCAGAGGCCGAGGAGGGAGCGGACGAGCAGTCGTGCGTGCAAACTCCAGCTCAAGCGGTAACATACATTGCCGATACAACTGACGAGGAGGAAGACATGGCTCCCCGGACTGGCCCTTCTTTGAAAGAGTTGATGAAGGGCAGGAACAAAGGGCCATCTTCTCAAGATAAGGGCAAGTTCAAACAAACTGCACACCCTCCCTCTCCTCCGCCCCAGGTGCCTGTAGACCTTGGGCTCAAACCAAACCCAGATCTGAGGAGGAAGAGGCCAGTGGAGCCCACCGAGGAGGGGGAGCTAGGCCCGTCAAAGGGCAATAAGCAGGCCAGACCTACTCATGAACGTCCGAGTAGGAGGGCCCATTCTGTGGAGAGCCGAGAGGAGCGCCCACCAGCCCAGGTTCGTCAGTCAACACGGACTTGGTCGCCGACGCTGGAGGTTGATGGTGGCCCGGTCTCAGTGGATGCTTCACTTAGGCACTTCCGCGGTGGCCATGCAGGCCGACTGGCTGATGCTTTGCTGCAGCCCCTTCTCCTACCTACTGACCTGGCGGCTTACAGGAGTTTCGATTATCCTGACTTACTCATTTCCATGAAAAGGGACTTGGCTATGGTGAGTACAATTTTGTTTCTTTTTATTTGCCTATTATTTTTTTAAATCTAAGCCACTTTTTAATTTTCCATAACAGGTCGTGCAACAAGTGTATGTGGCTGAGGAATGGGCGAAGCGCTTTCGTGATGAGACAAAAGCCGCCCATGAGGCCAGAGAGACTATGGAGGACCATCTGAGTGTGCTAAGAACTCAACAAAAGCAGATGGCCGAGGAGGTGAAGAAGGCTAATCAGGAGAGGGCCAGCGCTGAGGCTGGATTAAAAACAACTAAGAAGCAGGCAGAGACTCTTCGCAGCGAACTACACCTCTGCGAAATCAACTTAGAAACGGAGAGGCAGATGGTGAAAAACCTGCGCGAAGAGCTCCGTAAGGCTAAGGAAGTTGCCCAGCTACAGAAGGAGGCAGCCGAGGCCGAAAAGCAAGCTTCTTATGCTCTGGGGGTTGAAGAGACTCAGAGCAGGTTGACTGAAGAGTTTGCCTCTGTCGCCAGGGACTACTGCGACATCACTTGGGAGAAAGCCCTTGACGCCGCTGGGGTCCCTGCCGACTCCATCCTCAGGAGGCCTGAGAGCGTGTACTATGAACCTGATATTCATCCGCTCCCAGATTCTGATCCTCCTCCTCCAGAGCAGCCAGCCCCAGTATCAGAAGCTCCTGCGACAAACCAAGCTGAGCCCTCCCAAAGTAATGCTCCAGATGCTGCCCCTCCGCAGTCTGAACAAGTAGCTGAGCACCAAGACCCCAACACGAAGACTTAGGCTGTTTGTCTTAGTGTTGTTTTCTTTTTGTTTTTTTTTGTGCTTATTATTTTAAAGATTTGTATTGCGTTTTAATCATTAATGAAGATATATTCCCTTTGTTTTACGTATTATGACAAGTAATAGTAAATCCTTCTGCTGCCATTTCATTTCATTTCATTTTTTTTTTTTGCGTTGTGTGGATGACCAATTTGATTAAGGGGTTTTGGAAGTTGGATTATCATACTAGCTAAATAAATATAACTGAACAAGAAATTTGAGTCATGCATTCATATCTATATTTGAATGCTAAAAAGGGAAATAGAACAAGTGTTAACTAACCCAGATCATCTGGTCCGAGGACTCATGCATGACTGGATTTAAGTTCAAACACTTCATAGAACCGTGAGGGTGTTAACTAACCCAGATCATCTGGTCCGAGGACTCATGCATGACTGGATTTAAGTTTAAACACTTCATAGAACCGTGAGGGTGTTAACTAACCCAGATCATCTGGTCCGAGGACTCATGCATGACTGGATTTAAGTTTAAACAGTTCATAGAACCGTGAGGGTGTTAACTAACCCAGATCATCTGGTCCGAGGACTCATGCATGACTGGATTTAAGTTTAAACACTTCATAGAACCGTGAGGGTGTTAACTAACCCAGATCACCTGGTCCGAGGACTCATGCATGACTGGATTTAAGTTTAAACACTTCATAGAACCGTGAGGGTGTTAATTAACCCAGATCATCTGGTCCGAGGACTCATGCATGACTGGATTTAAGTTTAAACACTTCATAGAACATCGAGAGACACGAAAAGAGGTATACATATTTAACATAAAGAACGAATATTGATTAAACACAGATTTATTAATAATAATACCTTTTCAAATTATTAACATTCCAAGGGCGGGGTACTACAAGTCCGTCCAAGTCTTCCAAGAAATATGCTCCAATGCCAGCGTTGGAGGTGATGCGATATGGTCCTTCCCAATTTGGCCCTAGTTTTCCCCATGCAGAGTTCTTTGCCGAGCCCACGACTTTGCGCAGCACCAGGTCGCCTGGGACCAAAGGTCTTGTCTTTGCGTGGGCATCATAACCTCGCTTCAGCTTTTGTTGGTAATGAGCCAATTGAACCATTGCGTTTTCCCTTTTTTCATCAATCAAGTCCAGACCTCTTGCCAAGTTTTCATCGTTGTCTTTTGGATTGAATGAGCTCGTTCTCGTCGTTGGGAACCCGGATTCCAAAGGTATAACTGCTTCAGCTCCATAAGTCATTGAAAAAGGGGTCTCTCCAGTGGACCTACGAGGTGTGGTCCTGTACGTCCAAAGTACGTGTGGGAGTTCTTCCACCCATCTGCCTTTTGCCTCATCCAGTCTTTTCTTCAGTCCGTTTAATATGACTTTATTCACAGCTTCAGCTTGTCCATTCCCTTGAGGGTATGCCGGAGTAGAATATCTGTTAGTGATCCCCAACTCTCCACAGTAATTTCTGAACATCTTACTGTCAAACTGGAGTCCATTGTTCGTAATGAGTACACGAGGGACACCGAATCGAGTAATAATGTTTTTCCACACAAATCTTTTCGCATCCACATCTCGGATATTGGCTAGAGGCTCTGCTTCAACCCACTTTGTAAAATAGTCCGTGCCGACTATGAGATATTTTTTGTTTCCTACAGCCTTAAGAAATGGTCCGACAATGTCCAAGCCCCATTGAGCGAATGGCCATGGGCTAGATATTGGATTGAGGACTCCTCCCGGCTGGTGTATATTCGGTGAATACCGTTGGCATTGATCACACTTTTTGACATATTCCAAAGCTTCTCTCTGCATATTCGGCCACCAATAACCCTGAGTAATGGCCCTATGCGCTAAGGACCTGCCTCCAGTATGGCTTCCACAGATTCCCTCATGCATCTCCTCCAGGAGCAACTCCGTTTGATCGGGATGAACACATAGCAGATAAGGCCCAGAGAAGGAACGCCTATATAGCTTGTCATCCTGCGACAGCCAATAGCTAGGAGCCTTCTTTCTTATTTTGTCGGCTTCAACATTCTTCTCGGGTAGAGTATCGTCCTTTAAGAATTGTATGACAGGATCCATCCAGCTTGGCCCCATTCTGACTTGATTGATCTGAACTACGTTTGCTATTGTCGAGGGTCGACGCAGGTCTTCAACGAGGATTATGCGAGGCAAGTTTTGCGCCGAGGAAGTTACGAGGGTGGCCAAAGAGTCCGCATGCGTGTTGCCACTTCTTGGGACATGCAGCAAGCTAAAGGATTCGAACTCCATCTGCATGATTTTCACTCGGCTAAGATAACCTCGCATTCTCTTGTCTTTGGCTTCAAATTCGCCTTTGACCTAACCAACAACTAGCCTTGAATCCGAGAAGAGTTCAATGGACTTTCCTCCCATCCTTAGGACCATAGCCATACCTTCTAGTAGTGCTTCGTACTCTGCTTCGTTATTCGTGGCAGGAAAGCTTAACCTCAGTGACTTTTCAATGGTGATCATTTCTGAAGATGTCAGCACTAACCCAACTCCCGCTCCTTTTTGGTTTGATGCTCCGTCTACATGTACTTCCCATGTCAGAGGGAGACGCCTGGAGATACTACAGGCTTGTTTTACATCCCCTTCTCTTGATGCTAATAGACTATCCACTTCTGGTTCGGTGAACTCTGCCACCAGGTCGGCCAGCACCTGGCCCTTCATTGAGATGCGAGGCATGTACTTGATGTCGAAAGCTCCCAGAATTGTGCCCCACTTGGCTATCCTTCCCTTGTAATCTGCACTTTTAAGGACGGCCTTTAATGGGAGTTGCGTAAGAACAATCACCGTGTGCGCTTGGAAATAGTGAGGCAGCTTGCGTGTGCCAAGCACCACCGCCAAGATAGCCTTTTCCAATGGAAGGTATCGCACCTCTGCCTCATGCAGTGATTTACTCACGTAGTACACAGGCCGTTGTACGCCGTTATCAACCCTTATCAACACTAAACTTACTGCATAGGAGGCCACTGCAATGTAAGCAAAAAGAACCTCATCCGGCTCGGGACTTGACATGACCGGCGGCCGAGCAAGATAGTCTTTAAGTTGTTGAAAGGCTGCGTCACATTCCGTCGACCATTCAAAGCTTTTCCATTTATTGATCAACAGGAAAAAGGGTCGGCACCTGTCCGCTGATCGAGATATGAATCTATTCAGAGCAGCGGCCATTCCGGTTAGCTTTTGCACTTCTTTTGGGTTTCGAGGAGTTCGCATACTGGTGATGGCCTTAATTTGGTCGGGATTGACTTCAATTCCCCTATGAGTAACCATATAACCCAAGAATTTGCCTGAGCCAACACCAAACGAACATTTGGAGGCATTCAAGCGTAGTTTATGGCTTCTGAGAATTTCGAAGACAACTCGAAGATCCTCTAGGTGTTCAGATGCTCTTTTGCTTTTCACCACCATGTCATCTATGTAAATCTCCATATTTCTTCCCAATAATGGTTCAAATATCCTCGTCATCATCCTCTGATAAGTGGAGCCCGCGTTCTTCAAACCAAAAGGCATCACCTTGTAGTGGTAGTTTCCTACTGGCGTGACAAAAGCAGTTTTTTCTTGATCGTCCAACGCTAAAGGTATCTGATGATAACCCTGGAAAGCGTCCAAGAAACTCATCCGAGGATGGCCGACTATGGCGTCTACCAGCTGATCAATTTTGGGCATGGGGAATGGATCTTTAGGGCAGGCTTTATTTAGATTTGTGAAATCAACACATACTCGCCACTTCCCAGTCTTTTTCTTGACCACCACCGTGTTTGCCAACCACTCGGGGTAGAAGATCTCTTTGATAGCCCCTGCCCTCTTTAGCTTCGTCACTTCCTGACGGACTGCTTCTACATGCTCTTTAGGTGGCCAACGAGGGAGCTGCTTCTTGGGGGTCATTGCTGGATTAACATTCAAATGGTGACAAATGAAGTCTGGGTCTACCCCTGGAGCCTCATAAGCATTCCATGCAAAGACGTTTATGTTTCGTTTGAGGAACTCCACCAATTCCTCCTTTTCCAACTGGAGTAGTTGGGATCCAACTTGAAAGAATTTCTCAGGGTCATCTCCTATGGTGACCTTTACAAGATCTTCACATTTCGCTTCCTCGGATAACCCATCTTGGGACAGCATTAAGGATTTTGATTGCTATAACTCTTCTTTTTGAGCCTCAGATTCTGCTTCAGGCTTATGTCGGATAGCTGCTATCATGCATTGCCTCGCCATGGTTTGATCACCCAGTATCTCTTCTATCTTGCCTCCAGAGGGGTATTTAATCTTCTGATGCATAGTAGAAGAGACTGCTCCCAAAGTATGAAGCCAAGGCCTAGCAACAATTGCTGTATAAGGGGAGTAGGCATCCACCACTATAAAATCGACCTCCACTATCTCCGTTCCGGCTTGTACTGGCAGTCTAACCTGCCCTTTCGGGATAATAATCTTCCCTTCAAAGCTTACTAAAGGGGAGTTATAAGGCGTCAGGTCTTCAGCCCTTAGGTTCAACCCCTTGAAGAGGTCAGGGTACATGATCTCGGCTGCACTGCCTTGATCCACCATTACCCTTTTTACATCGTAGCCTCCAATTCGGAGGGTAATTACTAGAGCATCGTCATGTGGTTGGACAGTTCCAATCTTGTCTTCGTCCGAGAATCCCATGACCAGGGACCGGCTCGATTTAGCTCTCTTCGACTCGTGAGAGTCATCCTCAGGGTACAGGCGAGCCACCGACATTACTCTGGAGGGGCATGATCCTGTTCTGCCAGGTGCCGTAAAGATGACATTAATAGTTCCGATTGGAGGTCTTGGAGGATTCTCCCTTTCTGATCGAGTATCCGCATGGCTACCCAGATTATTGGAATGATGCAACAGCTGTTTCAATCTGCCCTCTTGGACAAGCTGGTCCAGGTGATCCCATAAGCTTCTACAGTCCTCGGTGGTATGACCGTGGTCTCTATGATACTGACAATAGAGGTTTCGGTTTCTCTTTTCAGGGTTTCCCATCATCTTATTGGGCCACTTGAAGAAGGGCTCGTTTTTTATCTTTTCTAGGACTTGGTGCACAGGCTCTCGGAATACAGCTCCGACTATTTGGCTGTTACTGGATATCTGCTGCTCGGCATAATCCCTTTTCGACCGGTTATTATTGTACCTGTCCGGCCTAAACTCTCTCCTTTCTTGAGGGACAAGCTTAGCTTTCCCTTTTCCTTGTTGCTGCTGTTGTTGATCATCTTCTATCCTTTTATATTTATCCACCCTATCCATTAATTGTTGCAAGCTGGTGACCGGCTTCCCTGTCAGGGACTTCCTCAGACCATGTTCGGAGGGAAGACCGACCTTGAAGGTTCTGACAGCGACCTCGTCAAAGTCTCCGTCAATCTCGTTAAACATCTCCCAATACCTCTCGGCATATGACCTCACAGACTCCCCTTCCCTCATTGTCATTGACAGCAGAGAATCAAGGGGTTGAGGAACTCTGCTGCATGTGATAAACCTGGAGCAGAATGATTGAGTGAGCTTCTTAAAGGAACCGATGGAGTCAGTCTTCAACCCATCGAACCATCTCATCGGCATCGGTCCTAGGCTAGAGGGAAATACTCTGCACAATAAAGCCTCGTCTTGAGAGTAAACCGCCATCTTCTGTCTAAATTGGCTCACGTGTTCTACAGGATCGGTACGTCCGTTGTACATAGAGAACGTAGGCTGATGGAAACGTCTGGGGAGCTTTGCCTTTTCTATTCCCCTAGTAAAGGGAGACTTAGAAATTTGGGTCAGAGCCTTCTTCATGTCTTTGGTTCCCACTCCCCTTCTAGATGAACTTTTTCTCCTTTTCCCGTGAGAACGTTCCTCTTCACAGGAATAGGATTCGCTGGGGGGAGTTTCTGAAGAATCCCTGTAACTGTCCTCCCCTTCACCATTGGAGGAGACATCAGAACTTGAAGGGGGATGATTTCGTTGTGCTCGACGAAGCTTCTTTTTCAAACCTTCTATTTCACGCTGTAAGTCCTCATCAGCGTGCCCTTGCACCAGATGGCTGTTTCGTCGATAGCCGCTTTTCCCAGCATGGATCGTTCGCGAACTACCCTCACGTTGGTTATCTACGTGGTTTTCCCGTTCAAGATTATGGAGTTCATCTTGTTGACTGACGTTTACTGACTCTGCATGGGGCGGACTGGCCTGTTGCGGTCCTGAACCTGCCATAACTGCCGTGAATTTCTACTAGCGCTAATTCTTCCCACAGACGGCGCCAATTGTGGGGTCACAAATTGTAGCCCACACCTAGATGGAAACAGGAGATGGGCCCAATAAGCCCAACACAATAAATTTATAAGAGAGTGGGTCAAAGAATTGGGGTAATAGCGATCCTTACAACAGTTACTAAAGATTAGGTGCTTGGCCGAGGAGACTAAAACACACAAACAAGTTAAGATCTTATGTCCGAGGAGTAAGTTTTGGACTAATTGAGGGATCTGAGTTAGGTCCGAGGGGTATGCACTTAGATAGAATGCTTTTCTTTGGGTTGTATTTTTCCAGATGCTACAGTAGTTATTTCCTGAAGTTTCTTCTATCTTGTTCCCCCCTTTTCTTCTGGAGGCCTTACTCCATTATATAGTCCTTCATTGTTCGATCCTATCGTCCACTTGTCTGCCATCTAGCCTGGTACTTGAGTTTTCCACTTCTTCTCCCACAGCTTTTTGGTTTCCTGGGGGTAAAGATGATTTTAAACACTGTTCAGGGGTCTTCTCCACATAAATGCGGCCAGGAAAACTGCTGTAATGCATTTAATGCGGTGGCAGCAGCTTTTGCTCAAGATATTTCTGCATCCTTATCCCTTCCACGTGCATTGACAATCTGTCTTCACCTCTGGAATTTCCTGGAAGCTGGACTAAGGGGAAGCCGAGGCCTCTCTCACCGACATATGCCAGACCCGAGGAGGGTATCCCTCTCGGATCAATATCCCTGGACACTTACGCGTTCTACTATTAGTTACAAGGGTTCCCTATAATTTCTTCTCCTCGGACTTATTGTTGATGAAAAGTTGTATCTGAGCCCACCTCATGGGCCCAGGTTTTACTCCCCCACAGACACTATGCTAGATATTTTAAACAATAAGGGCAAAAAGCCCATTTTCCCCCAAGTTCATATAGTCAATTTATTTATTTATTTACTTAATATGGTTCAATAACTTGGGGGGGGGGGGGGGGGGGAATACAAGTTGTGACGAATAGTATTACATTACAATACAAATTTAACACTTTCTTTACCTTTTCTAGTTTTTGTTCTTGTTTGGTTTTTTGTTTTGTTTTTAAATCCTCAATATGCCTACTACGTAATATGGTTTAGTAACTAGGGGAAAAAGAATCTTATCTAATAAAATAAAATAAAACAAAAGAAAGAAACTTGAACATTTTTTTTAGGGATAGTCATAGAAAACCACCCTAAACTTCGTGTGCCTACACTTTGCAGCCAAACTATGTATACTTACAATCATAACCATAATTGTCACAAATTTTTTAATTGCATCCCACAACATGATTGACTGTTCAAATTAACGATCACACGTAGTCCATAAAATCTACTACATTAACAGACTACAAGAGCAAAACAATGTGACCTCCATTGTTATCATTAATTTTAACAATCAATTAAGGGGGATGCAGTTTACAAAGTTTGTTACAATTAAGGTGGTGATTGCAAATTTATGTAGTTTAGGATGAAAAGTGTAAATGCCATAGTTTAGGGTGGTTTTATGTAAGTAACCATCTTTTTCTCAAAAAAAAAAAAAAAAAAAAAACCCTTATTCTTTCACTTGTTTCTTAATAATTGTTCTTAGAATTGTGTTGCATTGAATTGTAGATTATTAGCAATGGGAAGTTGAAAGGTGCTGAACATCGAGTGGTGACAAATTCGAATTTAGTTCGGACAACTGCTTCCTTCGCTCTTAATCCCTTTAATGAAACACTTATAGAACCAGCAAAAGCTTTGGTTGATGCAAGCAATCCTGCACTCTATAAGTCCTTCTCATACAAAGACTTTATTATCAAATACAGAGCCGCTGCCTCCTACGGTACAGCATTTGGGGAGTTTTTAAGTGGTACTCCTGATTAGTGGTTTGAGAGAAAAAAAAAAAAAAGCTATTTTACTTTATCAATGTATAACCATTGATATCAAGGAAGTAAACATTAGTTAGTGAAATTGGTTTTACATTGCACTAATATTATGATTATTGTCATTATCTTTTTTATGGATAAAATTTTAGTGTCGTGAACAATGGATTGGCGACATAATAAAGCAGGTGATGGCCATATAAATTAATTTCCCTTTTCCTGTCTAGTCATTTATGCTATGTTTGGTGAGGGTGAAAAATGAGACAATGTGAAATGGGAGAAGGAAAAAGGAGAAAATGTCATTTTCCATTATTTGGTTGGAGTGAAAAGGTGGACGAAAGAAAACGGGTGGATGAAGTTTTCTACCTAGGCCACCATTTGTCCCCCTTCCAAATTGGTAAGAAAAGAGAAGAGAAAATGGCAATGAGAAGAAAAGTACAATATTACGTCCACTTTACGTTCTTTTACTTTGCGCCGGTCTGATCACTTGAAAGGAAACGAAGGTATGATAAAGAAGTTTGAGTTATTAATATAACAATTTGGCTAATAGTACAATGAGGGTGTAGGGAAAGTCGGTGGTGTTTCAAAGAAGAGTGAAGAAGAAAGTAAAGAGAGTTTTGCTATTACTCCTAGTAGTGGAGGAGAAGAGAGGAGGCCTACCAACATGCCTTTGCTGAAAGTGGGGTGGTTTGGAGCTTTATCTTTTGCTGGAATATTCTTCTCGCTGCGGCGATAGCTAAGGAAGGGGTTGTATCTATGACCATTTCATTGGAATTTGCTGCCACTTCCTGCAGGTTTCGTTTATGCTCTTTTAGTCTCTCCATCATCAATTTGAATTTTTGTATAATGGGTGATAAGTAAGATAGGATGAAATGGATTTTACTTCTCTTCTTTTCATAGGCTCTCGATTACTTCCCTCATTCATTGTTGTGACACATTCTTTTTATATATTGGCATCACACAAAGTTTTTTGACCCCTAAACTCTGCTACATCAATCTCATATTTAGGATCTTAGTAACAAGTCCCATTCAAGTCATTTTTCTTTTGAATCTCTTCTCTATGTAGACTTTCATGTCTAGAGGCTCTTTCGGATAATTCATACAAATTAAAGGAAGTTCTTCCTTCGAACTTCTTTCTCAATTTGAAGTCCAGGCAATCTACTGCTATTTAACATATTATGCCTCTGGAAATTTAGTTTGACATCTCATTTTAGCCTTTTAAAACCTCATGATGAACACTTCGGCAGTCTCATCTGCCCATTGTTTTAATATACCAAATCTTCCATTGATACACCTAAATCCTTGGGGGCAAAGTGGGTTTGGAATTTCTCTTCCTTTTCAACCCAACTGCTAATTGATTTTTGAGTGTGGGGGGGGGGGGGGGGGGGGGGGGTGGTGGGGGAGGGGGGTACTGTAAAGGAATCGGGAAACATTTGAAGCACAGTAGTCGTTATTTGACAATTCATCACACTGAATTGTGAACCTCGAAATATGTTCCATAGCAGTTTTATCTTCATCGCCTTAAAATGTGATAAATTTGGAATCTTTTAACTTCCTATGAAATTCCGCTTCCCTATCTATCCACTCAGGGTAAGTTTTCCAATACAAAGGTCTTGCATGCCTTCAGAAACTAGAACCAAACGTTTGTTTGAATGAGTCCATTAACTGATAATACCTTACTTGACCTGGAAAGGGTATAGCATTTGGTTTTGGGTCTTTGAATGGTGGTCTATGGGGTTCTTGGTAATGATTCCTATCTCCCTCTTGACGATCAAAACTCGCCCTTGCATTTTCTTGGACATTCCTATCATAGCCATTTTTGGCATTCTCATGAAAGCCAAATCTATGTCGCTATTTTCATGACCATTATTATGTAAGTTTGGTGGCCTAGGTATCTCATTTCAAGGAACCTCAATTTGAGGTTGTTCAATTCAAATTGGTACGTTCCAGGTTGCTCCATTCGAGGCTGCTCAACTCTAGGTTGTTCAACTCTGGGCTGTTCAACCCTGGGTTGTTTAGTCTGAATTTGCTCAACTCAAGTCTCTAACTTATATGATTCAATTCTAAGTTTCTTTCCAATTCCATGGGATTTCAAAAGACTAAGACAGATTGCAAATAAATTAATTGATGCCTAACTTGTTCGAAACAAACTAATTCGAAAGTTCACAGTAAAAAGCTCAAAGCCTAAGTTATTACACCTAACACTGAAGCAAACACGCTCAAGATCAAATGAGATTAACAACTAAATACTTGGTTCAAACATGAGTAAATATGTTCAAGCTAAATCACAAAGTTACAAGCTTATATTTTTTATGTTAGAAATATTGGGCCAGTTAAAACCCAAATAAAGTGTGTCCAATAGTGGGTCCAATCTAATCTATAATCAAAACTTTTGTTCTTACAGATGAGTTATATCTTTTAAATCCATACCTTTTGGTTGTCTATGTCTGTATAAAGAGGACATGGGCTCATTTGTATGCACGTTACAATTTTTTGGGACTAGTAGGCAAGTAATCTCTCTCTCTCTCTCTCTCTCTCTCTCTCATAAATTTTATTTAAGTATTTAGGCTGTAGATGTTTCCTTCTCATAACAAACACCACCGCATGAGTAATTTAAAACACTTATAGATTCTATTTATTGGAAAGATTATTATAAAAAAGTTACAAGAGGACTTATTAATTTTCTGACACTTCACTAAGCCCAATGAAGTTACAATTAAAACAGTTACAAGATTATTATAGATTTTTTTTTTCTTTTTTTAACACTTCGCTAAGGGTTCGTTTGGATATAACTTATTTTGTTGAAATTGAAAACTGAAAACACTGTAGTAAAATAATTTTTAAATGTGTGAATAGTACCATGAGATCATTTTTAATGAAAAAGTTGCTGAAAAGTGAAATTTGTGGGTCTGTGAACAGTGCACGGGTGTACTGTTCACCCTGAAAAGTCAACAAAATCGGCTATTAAAAAAAAAAAAGTGAAAACGCAAAACGCAACGTAGGAAACGCGAATCCAAACCACACCTAAGTATATGCATGGATCCATGTCTGCGTTTCTTTCCTTTTTTTTTTTTTTTTTTCCAGCAGCATGTTTTGACTTTTCAGCAGTGAACAGTGCACCCATTGTTCACGGGTCCCACAAACTTTACTTTTCAGCAACTTTTTCATTAAAAATGGGTCCCACGATACTATTCACACATTTAAAAATTATTTTGTTACAGTGTTTTCAATTTTCAGTTTCAGCAAAATAAGTTCTATCCATACAGACCTAAGCCTAATGAACATGAGATTATCTCCTTGATAACTATATTACATTGATTTCAATAATTTCTTTGGATTGTTTGTGATCTTCTATTGGAATTGAGCCCTTTATTTATACTAGGAAGTCTCAAAGGTGATTGTCATTCCATGTGTTGCTTTATCATGGGGCTTTAAGACACTTTCTAAACTGAAACAGATGTTCTTAACTTCCAGTAATTGCTTTAAATTTTACTGTAACGATACAGTTATGGTACCAAAAGCTTGAGTTAATAATTAGTGTTGAAATATTAAGAGAATTAGGTAATTAGCTTGCAATTGTCAAAATTTAACGATTTCTTCTCTTTTAAATGAACACCATCAAATTCAATTAATAATAAATAAATACAAAGATATATATATATATATATATATATATATTTAATACAAGATAGAAATTCTACTCTAACTTAATATAAGTATATATGTATGTGAAGCTCATTCTTGGAGACTTGAATCCTGACTCCTGCCCTCACACCCCACAAGTATCTATATTTGTAGAGTGACCATCGCACCAAGGGTGCACTGTGATAATACAATGATTCCACGTACCCAAGATGTAAAATCACCCAAAAACTTCTCTCTCTCTCTCTTAAATGTGGGTGTGAACTTGAATTGAAATGATAAAGTTTAGTTACAAAATTGGTTATAACTTAAGATTACAACTTTACTCAATAAAACAAACATTACTACATATTTTGAAAATCTAATCATTGAAATACATGTTTATTTCGCTCTCAATACACATGCCAAATTTTGTGTCAATTGAATATTATTTATTATATGATCTATAAGCTTATATTTTATATATAATTTTAAATTACAAAAATTTGCATTTAAATAATTTATTAATCACATAGTTATTAATCTTTAATTTTTTAGAAATTTTGCAAGCATGGAGCACATAAGATTGTAGCTTAAGACTACTATTAATTTTGTCAAAATTTACCTCAAATAAAAAGATATTAAATAAGATTGTAGTTTAAGGGTATAATTAATTTTGTAACAAAACTTTGTCCGAATTGAAATTAAATGAAAATTATAGCATGGATGACTTAAGAGCACTGCTTTATGAAATATTTTTAGAAATTTTTAATGAAAAAAGAAAAAAATCAATGACTTTTTTTACACATGTAACTCCACGTCAGTTATTTATTTATTTATTTTAACTCAAATCAAATTTTTTTTTTTTGTTTGATAAGAAAGTTTACTGATTTTATTAAATAGGGCAGACCCAAATTATATCTAAATCACATATTTCTCTAAAATCCAAAATCCCTAATGGTGTGGACGGCGGTGCATTCTCCTTCCAGCATCGCTCTTCTGACAGCACCTTCAAATGAACAGCCACAAAAAACCCACAAGAACAGACATATAAGCATAAAAGAACAACCATAAACAATCTGAGCTCCAAACAAAAGTGTTATATGAAATCATCATCTAAAATGTTTGATTGATGACAGATTGAGAACGTGTCACCAGTAGCAAAAATATTAAGCACCAAAGTCTCGAGGCAAGTCCTAATTTTCAAAAGTTTCCAAGGCAGCTATTCCCATCAAAATGTTTTTCAAGGAGGCTTCCAAGTTCAGAGCCAAAAAACCCCAAGGCATCTCTTAGCTTCTAAGTTTAAAGCCAAAAACCCCCAAGTTTCTACTACATCCCCCCGAAATCCAAAATAACAATTTACCCTCGTATTATAGCTGAGAGAGTTAGGGCTCAGGGGTGTAAAATTGGACTTTGAGATATATTTCCTTGTTCTTAAAACTTGATAGACTAAGTTGTACATAATTTTTAGGAAGAAAATTGAACTTTGAGCTATATTTTATGGATTAAAATAATATTTTGGACCCTTTTTGGTTCGCCATACTCTTATTTTTTTTTTTTCTTTTTTGGCAAAATTTTGCCATACGCTTCTATGTATTAAGTTTAAGCCACTTTATAAGAAAAGGAATCATAAGATCCCCATTGAAATTAGTCACCAGCCGCCAATTGGATTTCCGTTGAGACCAAGGGCTGAGCGTGCGTGAGAGAGAGGGATTTTAATTTTTTTGCCCAAGCCCAGTCTCCATGACAACTACAATTTATTTATTTATTTTTAAATATTTTAATATGTTGTGGTTGCACAGTTGACAATTGATGTGGCGGGTAAATTAATTCTTTATTATTATGTTTGACACATTGGATTTTTTCATCTAAGGATAACGAAAGAGACTAAATTGACGGCCAAATTGACGCAATTGAAAAGTTAGAGATCAAATTGAAATATAGTGTAAAAAATAGAAACCAAATATGTAGTTTACAATATATATATATATATATATATATATATACATACATAAATATATATATAGAGAGAGAGAGAGAGGCAGCCACATACGGTACCAACATGGGTATATGAAATCATCTAATCTAATCTAATATCTAATATCTAATAGCAGAAGCTTTAAGGAGGTGCTGCCACGTTAGAAAAAATGACCCCTTAAAAGTCTGCCATGTATAAGTTAAAAGGCGATAAATTACATTGGTCGGCAATTTGGACACTTTTTAAAAGCCTCTCATTATAAATAACAAAAAAATTAACCAGTTAAAATGAAAGGACACACAGAAATAGAAATAGAGAGGCGATGAAAGAGATAGAGAGAGAGGCAACGAGGAAACGGGGAAAGAAGCAGAGAAGGAGAAAAAAAAGGGAGAAAAAAGCTTGCGATGTGGAGATGAGAAGGAGACAGAGTTCGTACGGCTGGCCAGCTATCACCATCATCTTCTGACCACCGTTCGTCCCTAGCTAGACTTAGGCTACTAGAATCGGCACTGGTAACCTAAAGGTGCATGCAGGATTTGAGATACGAATATAGAGAGAGAATTGCCACTGGTAAGTTTTTTTTTTTTTTTTCCTTAGATCTGGGTATGAAATATGAATTAGTTTTGAGAAATTTGGTTGGATTGATTTGTATTTAGGTATTTGGGTTACATTAGGTTTTGATTTGATTTTTTTGATTCGATTTAGTTTCTCAGTATACTAAAAACTTTTGGGAGTATTTGGATTCAATTAATTTTGTGTTTGATTTTGGTTTAATTTTAGGGTATTTATAATTGGCTTTGGACAATCAAGTTTTAGAGGCCAAAAGTCCGAGAACGGTAGAGAGAGAGTCGGTTAGACACAAGGTGCAGAGAGATTGACCAATTGGAGATAAGTTTTGTCTTTCTAGTTTTTAATTTTTAATTTTTTTTTAAATTTATTTTTTTCTATTTGGTATGGTGTACGAGGATGACTATGTGCTAGACTTTTGGGTTTGTTCTTATTTTGGTTTTGAAGGCCTACAAGACATTTGCAATGGTAGGAAGGTGATAAAATTTTGGGAGGGACGGTGAGCTTGCAGTTGGGACATGGTTGGTTTGTAATTAGTACCAAGGATGGGAGTGTGGCTTTTCTCATAAATGTCAGGGAAGATTGGTCTCTGACAGAGGACAAGAGAAGAGGGGACTTCCCAGTTTTGTTCTTGATGGTGTTTTTATTTTTAAATCAACTTTTGTATTGCCTCACACTCTATTTACATAATTACCAAGTTCAGGTACTTCAATCTCTCTTTTTTATTTTTGGCTAATGTCATATGATATGATTTGTTGTAGCAGTTTTTTTGGTTGTTAGTGTGTGAATTGTTTTAGCAAATCAATGAGCATGACTGCTGTTAAGTTGGCTGGTTTTGCATGTTAGAGCAAGTGGTGTGCTTAAAATTGATAAAGACGTTCAAAGATCTAAATAAAATTTTCTAATAATTTACTATAAAAAAAAAAAAAAAAAAACCTGCAAATATGCTATATTCATAGAGCTTTGCATTTAATCATAGAGTGAATTATGTCTTTTTGGAGGAACAATTAAATTGAAGCTCACTTATTTCAAAATTTTGATGTTTTCTATCTTGCAATAGGTTTTCTTATATAATTGATATCTATCAGATGAGCAGTGTGACTATCTTACCACTTTGGTACACCTTTTAATTTTTGAATTGATTCAAAAATATGTTTAGTCCTTAAATATAAATAGATGTTTTGGTTCTGCCGACTGAATATTCCAGTGACTAAAGTCTTAGTAATTTATATTTATAATTATTGGTTATTTATTCCTTAAGCTATTGGCATATCCGGCTATATTGTAATGAGCTAGAAAATTGTTTTTCCTAATAGCATTGAAGTCATTGAAGCCTTGGCTGCTAGAAGGACCGTGGTGTTATTTTAGATACTAATGGGGCTTAAGCTAGAAGGTCAAAAACACATTTGATTTTGTACGAGATAAAAGTTAATGGATCTCAAGTTGAGATGTGCACCAAAAGTCAATCAAATGATGGAAATCTATTCAAAGTTCCTATTTCATATGAACCTGGTATCTCTAGCCTGCGAAGTTATAAGCATGGGGATGCTACTAGAACAGCTGCAAATTGGACGCAGAATTTATCCATGTATCAGTTGCAGGTTATGGATAAATTCCAAAATCCTAAAGAATGTCATAGTCATTTAGGTCATTTTATAAAGGTTCTAAAGGTATTTCAATCATATTTTAGGTTTAAAGGGTATTTCAGTCATTTTTTAGGTTTTAGGGTAATTTTTTAGGTTTTAAGGATATCCCTGTAATTTTTGAAAGCTTCGGGGTTATATTGGCCATTTTAAAGTGTTAGGATGCATTTTGGTAATTTTAATATATTTATGGGTATTTCGAAAATTTCAAAGGTTTTAAGAGTATTTTCGTTATATATATTTGTCAATTATTAGGTAATTCGGCGGGGTTGTGTTGGGTTGGCTACACCCATATGTGATGTTAATATTGCTTAATGTAACGATGGAATTGTCAAATGTGAGTAAAAAATAAAACAATCGAAAAAAAAGGCCACTAAAATTCTAACACGTTTAAGTTAAAAAGCGATAAATTATATTGTTTGGTAATGCTACAACATCGATTAAAAGCCTCCCAGCATTGGTGAAGTTTAGAAGAATGCAAAAATTGTCAATATCCATATGCTTCAAGAAATTTATGGAAAAGGATTGTGCTAAAAGCATCAACCAAAAGTACATGGCTTAGGAAAAGAGTAGGTAGCTGTAGATTTCTCTGTGAGATTTCACAAATGTAACTTTGATTTAGTGCCACCATCTTTTAGTTTTTTATGGGGCAGTACAGTGATTGGTATTCATAAAACTCTACAATTTAACTTTTTCAAGAGTTTTTTTTTTTTTTTTTTTCCCTACCCCAACAAATATCTTTTGTGTAGTTTTTGTATGTATTCTTGAAATTAGTTGTCCTCTGTGTTGTTTAATTTGGATAGCTATAATAAGAATCCTATAATCGTGACAACATAGTTTGTATAATCGAGGTTTTTTGTATTTTCTTCAATTGACCATATTTAATGCATAAACACACCTTCAATCTTAAGGGAGTTTCTCATCATTTTAAAAAATAATAATAATTAAGAAAAATAAAAATAAATGGGAAGTTTTTTCCCTTTTACTTTTTTTCCTTTTCATTTTCTTTTTTAAAAAAGCAGTTTATTTAATTTTAATTCTCTATGGAGTTGTCATAATATTTTTATGATTTTACATATTTTTCCATGAATAATAAATAAAAGTAGTCCGTGCATTGCGCGGGTCATATGCTAGTTTTATTAATTATAGAGTTTCAACTTTTTACATCTGTTTCTGATAATTTTGCTCTTTATTATTAGACAAGACACAAAAAATAGTTGGGAATTAAACTCCAATTTTCTCATTCAACCATCTCTTATTACCAATTATTGAGTTTGAATATTTGATGGTATTCATTTTAAAGATAATATATATTTAAATTTTGACAAATACAAACTTTTTATTTTAACTAGTGTTTAACTTGCGCAATGCACAGAATCATTTTACATATTAAAGGACTTTGCATCCAACATAAACTTAGTTATTACACTTCTACGGCATACATTCAAAATTAAATAATGTAGTATATTTAAGCATATAGTGTCTAATATCTCCAAAAAATTTTAAAAACTGGTCTCTTCAAATCACTTCATGTGTGTATTTCCCTTCTATGAGAGACTAAAAAGAAAAAGAATATGACTTTAAGCAATTAAAACTTACATGACAATTTCAAATAGCAAACCTACTATTCCTAAAAACCACAATGAATCACACCAAACTCAAACTTGCATGACAATTTCAAATACCAAATCTACCATTTCGACAAATCACAATGAAGTATACCATGAGATTAGAGACAATTTTATTACAACCAAAAAGTTTAAAAGAAAAAAATTGTTACAGGTTTATGAAACAGAAAGTCAGAAAAATATTAGTCAAATGATAATGCATAATCAATAGTACATGGGAATCTTAAATTCTGAAACCAAACCAATACATAACCCATAAAAGGGACCTTAAATCCAACTTTTTAATCACAAAAGAAAAAATAAAAAGCTGTAGTGCATCCTGAATCACAATTTCAAAAAAAGTTGCAATGATACAAATAAAATCTAAAAACAAAACAACCCTCAAGCCACAATATTTAACAAAATAGAATCCCACCTGTAACAAATAAAATGCATAATCAATAGTAGATGGGAATCTCAAATTCTAAAACCAAACCAAGTCATAAGTCATAACCCTTAAAAATGACATCGAATCTTAATCCTAACCCTAATTGATTAAACCCACGAAATATTTAAATTTCACTATCCAAATTTTCAATTGCAAAAAAAATAAAATAGATGAAAAAGCTTATAATCCCAAATGTGATGATACAGAGAAAATCTGTTAACAACAACCCTCTTAATGTTAAACAAAACATAATTCGAACTTCAACGAATTTTGTCGCCATATATAATCAATAGCAGATAACAATCTCAAATTTTATAAACCAAACCAATTCATAACCCTCAAAAGCAATATCAAATCCCTAAACCCAAAAGGAAAAAGAAAAATTGCGATTCGGATCCTTAAAGTCTTTCTCAAAGTCTCAAAATCTTTCTTAAATTGCAATTCTCAAAGTCTTTCTTGCCATAGACTCTCTTCTTGCAAAGTTTTTCAAGAATTTGTGTTATGATAGATTTTATTGTATTCAACAAGTGAATATGAGTTGAATGATTTATGACTTCTCTCATATCTCATTTATTAGTTGTGGTTTTGTCACAGATTGCCAAAGGGAGAGATTGTTAGGACATATGTGATTCACTTGTTAGGAACATATGTCACTATTTTATGTAATTGACTAATGCTTTGACAAAACACACTTTACTTGTAATTTGATAGATTTAGGATGTGTTTAATATTTCAAGAAACAAGATTTCAAGTTCAAGTGTTAAAGCCATGTAAGTCTGTCCAAGATTCAAATGTGAAAAGCGATGTTCATTAAAACTCGACAGCTAGCAATCTATCGAGCCTTGAAGAGCTGTTCTAGCTCGTGGCTCAACAGCAGCTCAACAGATAGGTATCTGTTGAGGTTTATGAAGTTCAGTTTTTCAAGACTATTTTTCATTCAATCCATGATTGTATGTTTGAGCTTTCTTTTCTCACAATCCTAGACATATAAAAGGATTATTTTAAGGGTTGTCAAAGGTGACACAAGTTGCACAAGTGCTGAGCAATGTTTGTTCAAGCGAATTGTGATCAGAGATAGAATTTTCCCAAGTTCATCTTTTTTGTGAAGAAGTTGCTGTGTTGTGCACCGTAGGGTTTTGTAACTAAGGAGCTTCTCGATCTTCATCGTGTGATGAACTGAAGAATTTTGCAGCCAACAACCTTCTCTAGTTGGTGATTAAAGTCGCCTAATAGGATCCGCGTAATTGGTTAGTCACGTATTGGGAGCCGTGCAATACAAGGAGAGATTGTCACTACAGAACAAGTCCAATTGGGTATTGGGGTAAGGGTTCAACTATAGGTTGGTATAAGGTACTGGGATTCCTTTACTTGTAACTGCTTGTTTAGATAATAGTGGATTCTTGGGAGTGGTGACCTTAAAATCACCTGGTGGGGTTTTCGCCGTGTTGGTTTTCCCCATTCGTAAACAAATCACCATGTTAATTTAATTTCCGCTACATACTTAGTCTAAT
This sequence comes from Quercus parvula, assembly GCA_030820535.1. Classification (NCBI taxonomy): domain Eukaryota; kingdom Viridiplantae; phylum Streptophyta; class Magnoliopsida; order Fagales; family Fagaceae; genus Quercus; species Quercus parvula. The sequence continues at coordinate 14,487,304 of JAUAME010000008.1, forward strand.
TGGTGATTTATTTGTGCTACCACGCATCTTGCATGTTAATTTGATTAATTAACAAACTTGGCTAATTAATGAATTAATTTATTACGTCAATTCGTTTTTGGCCTATCAAAAACCCTATAACACATGCTCCTTAGAAGGGAAAAAATAAAAGAGAAGTAAATTCTCAGTTTTCAAGAATGGGTCAAGTTCCAGGTAGGTTTTGGCCTTAAAATAGTTGATTTTGAAGTTTTGATAAACTAAAAAGTTTATATCTTCAAGTTCTGTTTCTGTGGTTGCAAGAATCAAGTCAATTTAACATCGGAGTAAAAAGATATGACGAAAACACCAAAACTAGTCAGAATTTTTCCGTGACTGGATTTTTCCAACAATAGCTCAAACGAATTTCTCTCTTTCCTTTTATGCTTCCACAAATCTTTGACTCATTAAATTCTTCAAAAGACAATTCTTAATTGAGTTTCACCCTTGGATTTTCTTGGCTTCATGTTTGCAAGATTAGCTCAATAATTTTGATCTCCTACATGATAAAAATACACGTAATGAGTATATTTTAGAGAAAAATTGCAAATTCTCATATTTGCGTGTAAGGGTGGAAATAAACAAAAAATAGATGTGACAATTCCTACCAAAATTTGAATAATTATTGTATTTGGATAATTTTGATGCTATAACTAAATAATGAATCAATGGAAAATCAAAACAAAAGTGTTCTCTACATACATTCCCCTTGTGCGGTTTTAAATTTAAATATTATTTTGCCCTTTTATCGTCCTTTATTTTGGCTCTTTTTATTCTCATCTTCTTATTATAAATTTGCTAGTCTCTTCCATTATATTCTTATTTTTCCTATACAAAAAAAGTTCTCTCTCTCTCTCTCTCTCAAAATTTTTTTTTTCATTTTATGTTGGATTTTTTAAATTATTTTTCTTGCATTTCTACCTTAGATTGATGAATATTTGTGTTTTTTAGAATTCTACTTTTGATTTCTTATAATTGAAAAAAGAAATTAATGAAGAATAAAAAATGTTTTTTAAAAATTGTCTATAAAAAATGTATTCACAGGTCTTGCTTAATTGTTGATGGTAGAAAAGATACAACCTAAACGCTGCCCATAGGAGGATCTCCAACTAGGGGCTTGTACCCTCATTGTCTATTATTTTCTTATCATTTATTCATATGTGTAATCAGATCTGGAAATTCTGATTTCGTAATTCTCGACAGATGTTTCTGTCAAGCTTCAACATTAAACCTTGATAGAAAGGATTCTGTCGAGACATCTATCAAGCTTTAATGAATAGTACTTTTTCACTTGTTTCTTGGTCAGACTTGCATGGCTTCAATACTAAACTTGAAAACTTGTTTCTTGAAGTACTAAATCCATCATAGATCTACCAAATTACAAGTAAAGTGCGTTTTGTCAAAGGATTAGCCAATTACATAAATATGTTCCTAACAATATTCCCCTTTGGCAATTCGTGACAAAACGACAACAAACAAATGAATCATGAGATAAGTCTTAAATCACTAAACTCATAATCACTTGTTGAAATACAAAATAAATCTAACCCTAACACAAGCTCTTGATAAACTTTGCAAGAAGAGAGTTCATGGCATGGTAAACTTTAACAACCTGTCTTTCTGAAACACTTAAACAAAAATCATCAAGGCATCTTGTGTGAAACAAAAATAAAGGATTGCGTACATAAAGAAACATGTGTATAAAGATAGAAAAGAAACAACACATAGAGATATAGGTGAAGAAACACACACACACACACACACACACACACACACACACACACACATATATAAATATTAAAAGATAAGTTCAAAGTATGTCAATAAATGGTCACAAGACCAATATACATGTGGTAAAAGAGAGAAAAGAAAAAAAAACATAAGAACCTCACTACATCCCTCAAAATCTATAAACACTCCCTCTAACAAAAATTTCCTATATTAACTCTCCCTCTAAGTACAAGACTACACTCAACCCAAAACTACTCTCGCTTTTTGTCACAAATGACAAAAGGTAAGTCACCGAGAGGTCGTCTTCTCATCATCATTGGAAGAGCTAGCATCCTCATCATCATCACCATCCTTATTTGCCGAAGCCTTTGGAGAAGGAGAAGGAGAAGCGGCGAAACAACCAAGGCGAGCCTGTCGTCGTGCTATATGATTGACACAGGTGTTCACTTGACACAACTCATCAGTGAGAGTGTCAAGGCGAGCATCCATGCGCTGAAGTTGTGCCATGACGGCCTCCATGGTCACATCACCAGTTGAGGAAGAAGGAACAGAGGTGGATGGAATAGTAGAAGTTACAGGACCGGTAGGCTCCACATGTGGCCGCTTCGATCGAAGCTGAGTCTCGCTTCGTCGAATAGAATTGGCGTCGATGACATCCATGGTGATGTAGTAAGGAGAAACATGAATGGGGATGGAAAAGTGGCGAAGGATCCGCATTATAGCCGAAGGAAAGATGAGCTTATCACGGGTTGCCGTATCCTAATAGACATCGAGGATAGAAGTGATGAAGTGAGAGGGGAAGTCAAAAGAAATATCCTCTAAGAGGGACAAAAGAAAATGAGCACAAGGCTCTATGATAGAGTTATAGTGAGACAAAGGAGTAAAAGTAAATGTCATCACCAGGTTAAGGAATCTCGGACCTTTTACAAAGCCCGAGCATGGGGTGTTTTGCTTCCCACCCCATGTGGAAGGTGTCTCATAAAAATGAGACAGAAGCTCATCTCTGGATATAGTATGAAGACGATCACAGTCAGGGTATTTAGGATGCGCTACCCGTGGAACATGTAGTACCTCGAATATAAAATCTGGGGTAACTACGATACGTTTACCTCGAAATGTCGTGACAAATCAAGGTACAGAGGTATTGATGCGATGTATATTGGAGTAAAACTCTTGTATAAACATGATGGAACATCTCAAAGGTCTCTTACATTGAGATTCCCAACCCCGAGCCCGAATGACGGCAGGGAGAGGAGTGTCGGAAAAGTCCGACAAAACAACATGGCACTTCGAATGAATGCCACATTTCTGAAAGTTCTCCAAGAAGTCCTTTCAGGCCTTCTCATCATGGAATCGAATGTGAGGAGGGGGAATGGGATCAGAAGAAGAAGAATCGGAACCTTAAAGAGGATTCTGGCTCGGGGTGGCTTTGGGTGCCGTGTGCTGTCTATGAGAGAGAGAGAGAGAGAGAGAGAGAGAGAGAGAGAGAGAAACACAATCACAACCATAAATAGGAATGAAAGGATACATATGTATGAAATATGCATGAACATGTGACGTGCAAAATTTAAATTGCATTATGGGTGAAACCCAATCAAAACCTACTAGCACACATTCAACATTAATCAAATACACATCTATAATGCATGAAACATTGTTAGAATGCAATGAGAATGCTATGCATGAGCATATAGCAACAATCTCACAAAACACAACCCAAAAATTTCAGGAAAAACTCAAAAATCCCAAAATTTTTGAAAAACCCCAAAACCTAGGTTTAAAATGCATGAATGCATGAAAAGAGAGAAGATTAGAAAACTTACCAAGTGTTTGAAGCTTGATCTAGGCCAAAGAACACAAAGGTAAAAGGTTTTGAGTGAGTGAGAAGTGTTTGGCATAAGAGAAAAGACTTTCTGTCGAGAGAGAGAAGTGAGAAATGAAATCTAATTCACACTTAGACTATATAAAGAAATCGCAACTTGATGGATCGAGATATCTGTCAAGCACTAAATCTCGATAGAAATGAATCTGTTAAGGTGTTGTCGAGGATCTATTGATGGAAAAAACACCTCGATGGATCGAGAAGCTATTGAGAATCTATCGGCTAGACAGAAAGTTGCTCAATGGATCGAAGAAGCTGTCGAGAAGAAACCTAGAAACCTCGATGGATCGAGATTGCGTTAAGATTTGTCAAGACTAGAAGAAGGAGGGGCTCGATAGAAGGGAATCTATCGAGAAATTGTCGAGCTTGAAGAAAAGGAGTTTTTCGAAGAAAGAAAAAACATAAAGAGATGAATGCAACAAGCAAGCTACACAAACAGAGATCCAATCAACATGTTAAGCTCTTAAAACATCTCTCAACCAATTTTATATTTCAAAAACAAGTTAAGACAGTTTAGTGAGCATATATTAACACGTGTTCCTTGTAATGGCCAAATCACATTGTACTTGCACATGTATCAAAAGCAGTAAAGAATTTGCGTGTTGTGTGTGAAAACATAGCAAGAGTGCATAAGTGTCTTATATTATGACAATTTGAGATATGAGAAAATCAAATACACTCACACACAATCATAACTGCCTGATGGAGACTATGACCTTTGAGGTACATCCTATAACTCCCACATCTCCTAGAAACACGCTTGCAACCATATTTGAAAGCATTTTGATTCTTTTTGCTTTTGATTTTCTTTGCATATTTTTCTTTTTAAGCTTAGCATGCATGGGCATATGAGGGAGAGAAGAGAAATATCCAATCATGTAAGCTTAAACATCATAATTTTGCTATGCTGAAGCATACAGATGTTATACATGATTAACAGGCTTTAGTGTGGAGAGGGTTATTTATGCCTTTCTCTTACGATTTTCTAGTCATTCCCATCAAAAAAAGTTATATGAGTGTTAAGTATAGGAGATTACTTAAACATGAGCCACAAAGCTCATTTGCTTAGTTGTGCATTGAGATGCTCATCTAAGTTACAAGAGATACAAAGTTTAGAAAACTTTGTTTCAATGGCCATCCAAAGTACACAAGTACCAATATACACAAACACACACTGTTTTTTATTTTTTATTTAGATTTTTCAATTTTTTTGTTTTTATGAAAAGCAAAAAAAAAAAAAAAGAAAAAAGAAAAAGAAAAAGAGGAGAGATCACTCCATGGAGATTACACCAATGGTTTGGGGTAGGAATTCAAACCATTTGCTACCAAAAGGTTTAGTAAACAAATTGGCCTTTTGATCATCAGTATGGATGAACTCAAGAGTGAGTGTGCCATCTTCGACAAGCTCTCGAATGAAGTGGTGACGTATCTCCATATGTTTTGTTCGAGAATGTTGAATAGGACTTTTACAGATGTTAATGGCATTGGTATTGTCACAATAAATGGTAGGATGTTCTTGACGTATACCATAATCAAAGAGGAGTTTTTGCATCCACAGAAGTTGGGTGCAACAGCTATCGGCAGCAATGTATTCAACCTCAGCAGTGGATAATGAGATGGAATTATGCTTGTGACCCATCCAGGAGACAAGATTATTACCTACATAAAAGCAACCCCCCGAAGTACTTTTTCTATCATCAGCATTCCCAATCCAGTTTGCATCAGAATACCCAGCTAAGACATCATTGGTGTCCTTGCTATACCACACTTCGAAATCGACAGTGGATTTGACATATTTTATGATTCTTTTTAAAGAAATCATATAAGACTCTTTAGGGTTGGCCTGATACTAGCACACACTCATATGAGACTCTTTAGGGTTTTCCCGATACTAGCACACACTCCTACACTGTAACTAATGTTAGGTCTACTAGTAGTAAGGTAAACGAGGCTGCCTATCATGCTTCTATATAAAGAAGAATCAACACTTTGGCCCAACTAGCCAATAGTGTGTTCAACCTACGACAAATAGCAAGAATAAGACATAAAGTTAGCAACACATTTATCAACTATACGCTTTCTTAGTGTAAGTTCATTTATATATCCCACAATAACTTTAGGAGGGTGATTCAGCTTGATCCTTGAGGAAAGTCATTTTTCTTCATGAGATTCAGACTTAGGTGATGTAGGAATATCTGCTGATACTTTTACAACACTTGGAGTACTTGGAGAAACGGGCTTCTTGATCAACTTCTTCTTGAACAACCTTAGGCTCTGAAGGAAGAATTTCCTTAGGTATTTCCTCACTACTTTTCTCAGAACTAGAATCTGAAGCTTCATTAATAACAACATTCACAGTTTCCATCACCTTCTTGGTTCTTTTGTTGTACACCTGATAAGCTTTACTTGTGGAGGAATATCCCAAAAATATTCATTCATCGCTTCGGAAGTCAAACTTTCCCACATTCTCTTTATCCTTCAGGATGAAACAAGTACTTCCAAATATTTTGAAATACTTCACATTCGGCTTTCTTCCTTTCCATAATTCATAGGGAGTCTTCTTTGTTTCGGTCTGAAATATACCCAGTTAACTGTATCACATGCGGTGTTGACTGCTTCTCCCCATAAATTTCTGGCCACATCTTTATTGTGTAATGTGGCTCTAGCCATCTCTTGAATGACTCCGTTCTTTCTTTCTACAACACCATTTTGCTGAGGAGTAATATGGGTAGAGAATTCTTGAGATATACCAGATCTAGTGCAAAAAGATTCCACATATGAGTTCTCAAATTATTTACCACAATCACTTCGAATTTGATCAATCTTCATGTTCTTCTCATTTTGTAGTCTTGTACACAAAGCTTTAATGTGCTTAGGAGCATTTGACTAGGATCTTAGAAGAATGACCCAAGTGTACCTGGTGAAATCATCTACTACAACCATGATGTATCTCTTTCCTCCAAGAGATTCGATTCTAATTGGACCCATAAGATCTAAATTTAGTAGCTCCAAAGGTCTAGATGTAGTTGATGTTTTGTTGTTGTCTGTTTCCCAATTTGACAAAGTCCACACACAACATTGCTAACCCTATTGAGGTTTGGTATTCCTAGCACTGATTCATGCTTAGATACAATTGACAGATGTTGGTAGCTAGCATGTCCCATTTTTTGGTGCCATGGCAAACAAATACTATTGCACACAATATCAGTATCAGGTACCAATCCATAGTAGTTATCTAGAGTGCGGACTCCGCTTATGAGTTTCTTTCCAGACTAATTAAAAGTGAAACACTTCCCTTTTGGGAATAACACCATGAAGTCTTGATCACATATCTGACTTATGCTTAACAAGTTCACTGTCAGACCTTCTACAGACAACACATTTGTAATGTCTGGTAGTCTAGGTAGAGAGATGGTTCCCTTCCCTTTTATTTGTGATTTGCTCCCATTACCAAAAGTGACATTTCCACCTTTCTTAGCATCAAAAACCTCAAAGAGAGAATGGTCTCTAGTCATGTGTCTTGAGCATCCACTGTTAAGGTACCATAAACACGTGTCTATTACCTTAAATGCAAATTTCATCATAAAGCACACTTCATGCTTACTTGACAAATTAGTAGGAATGGTTTTCTCTCTCATCTACCACTAATGAATAAAACGTTTAAGTTTCACCCTTATCAGATGAACTGCTTTGCACATCTTCATTTTGAGACAGTCTAGTTTCTTCCTTGTCACACTAAAACCTTTTTCAACAATCATCAAGATAGCTTTCAAATAACTTTTAGACTTATATTTTCTGAAACACTTAATCAAATAGAGATTAGAAAATCAAGATGTATTTGAAATAAAAGATCATTTCATGCTGCTTGTAGCCATTACAACAGGGGTCAATGGATCACACAACAAAGATTAAACCTAATTAGAGTGTGCCCGCTCTGATACCACTTGATAGGACAAAAATGTGTTGACCCCTTTGGCAAATTAATTAATCAATTAAGTTAATTTAACATGCAATAGCGAGGTAACACAAATAAATCATCAACTAAGTTAAATGCAGCGAAAAATAAAATTGCCACAGGTGGTTTGTTTACGAATGGGGAAAACCATCGAGGCAAAAGCCCACCAGGTGAATTTAAGGTCACCACTCCCAAGAATCCACTATTATCAATCACAAGCGGTTTCAAGTAAAAGGAATCCCAGTACCTAATAATAGCCTACAGTTAAACCCTTACCCCAATACTTAATTGTACTTGTATTGTAGTGGCAATCTCTCTGTTTAATGCATGAATCCCAGTATGTGACTAACCAATGATGCATAGATCCTAGTATGTGGCTAACACACCAACTTGAGGAAGATTGTTGGTTGCAAAGTTCTTCAGTTCATCAACAATGAAGATCAGGAAGCTCCTTGGTCACAAAACCTTTGGCGTAAAGACGCAATAGCTTCTACAGAGAATAAGATGAACTATGGCCTTCGATCACAATATGCATGTATTTTGTTCTACAACAACTTGCAGCTCTTGCATCACCCATAACGGCCTTTAAAATAATCCTTATATATGTCTGGGGTTGGGAAAAAAGAAACCTTACACAAATACTCAAGGATATGCATGTAATTAGATCAGGAAATTTTGATTTCGTAATTCTGGACAGATACAGCTTCTGTCGAGCTTCAACATTAAACCTCGATAGAAAGGATTCTATCGAGACATATGCTGAGCTTTAATGAACAGCACTACTTCACTTGTTTCTTGGTTAGACTTGCATGACTTCAATACTAAACTTGAACACTTGTTTCTTGATGTACTAAACCCATCCTAGATCTACCCAATTACAAGTAAAGTGCATTTGGTCAAAGGATTAGCCAATAACATAAATATGTCCCTAACAAGATTGAGTCTTCTAGCTGAAAATCCATAGCACCATGACCATTCCATCAATCAAACCTTAAATTCCAAGCAACAACAACATTCAATCAAGCTATATATTTTAGAACTAAGACCATACAGTCACTTCAAAACACTATAACAAATATGCTCAACTAATTGAAACCAACAATTCTAATCGGTGCAAGTAATCTCTTGACTATGGCCAGTTAGATGTTGATATTTGTGACTCAAAAAAGGTAGGCTTTTTGACTCTATTGGTTCATATGCTAGATAAATGTAATGCCATAACCACGGGTAAACATAGCAAGGTAGTGCAGGGGCGGAGCCAAGAATTTTTGTTTGCGAGACAAGTTGTGGCACTAATATATTTATGAAGACAACCCCCCCCCCCCCCCCAAAAAAAAAACAAACACACACACACTCTCTCTCTCACACACACACACACACACACACATACATGCTTTTTTATTATATATACACACTTTTTTATTTGATAAGTTATACATATACACACACCCAACCAAAAAAAAAAAAAGTTTAGTATTTTCATTCAAAATTATGTCTGATAGCGATCTTTTGTAAAATAAAATTCATTTTTACCATTTTCATAGTGAAATTCTTAAAAAGTTTCATTTTCAATAGAAATTATCAAATTTTATACTAAAGTAAATAAAAAATCTGTGAATTAAACTAATGAAATTTTCAAAAACATGAATGATCCAAAACTTTGAGGAATAAGTGAAGCTCCAAATATATTTGAAGCTATTTTGCTCTAACCTATTATGTGGCAACTAAAGAGACATTTCATGTGTAGTTTCAGTAACAAGATTTTTTTAATGAGTCAATAACTTGTTAATTGCCACATAACAAGTTGAAAAAGTTAGATTCAAACATGTTTGGTGCCAAACTTTATCAAATATTTAACAGATATAAGAGCACATTTTACAATAAAAACAGAATTGCAAAAAATAAAGCTATATCGCTATAACTATTAGACCAATTATTTTTTTTAAGAGCATCATTGGACTAATCGAAATATTTGGAAGAGCCAACTCTTATTTTTGTATACTAAATTTTGAAAACTTTGAAATAATTACACACACATATATATATATATATATTTAAAAAAAATTTCAAAATTGGGGTGGGGGGGGGATGGCCCCCCACCCTATTACATACCTCCACCCTTGAGCGCGTTAGAGGTCTAATGAAGCGTGAGTGCAGGTGTGTAAGTGTGGGAGAATGGGTTTATTTGATATTAGAGAATAATAGTAACAATAGTAATGACACTTACTAGCTTCTATTTGTGGGTGTTGTGATGTATATATGTTAATTGATATTTATGCTTTAAACGTATCTAGAGTGGGTTATAGAATGAGTCAATGAGATTTTTCAAATAGGTAGAATCTAGCTTAGGACCTCTAAATCAATATTAGATTTATGAGAGCAAGATCTTTTAATGATTACTAATTTTTGTGATATGATCTACGCAAAGTAATATAACTGCATTTTTTTTATATGATCTATGATGTTGTTATAGTGTTATGTCATGGTTGTTGGTATTTTGTGGTGTAATTCTGCTGAACTATTTTGGTTCAATGTGTCATTGTTATTGGTAGATGTGCTTGTTGTTTAGGGACAACCTGTTGAAATTGAAAAGACTAATACACCTCTTTTGAATCGTTTTATTGTTGATATTGAGAAGATCAAAAACCTTCACAAGGTATGTATATGTACATTGAATTTATTTTGCTTCCCTTTTAGTTTTGTTTTGGCAAGAATGTGTATTAGAATCTGTAAGGTTGAATTTAATCAACCATCTTGTTGGCTTTATTTTGTGCCAAATTTGCTTGTATTTTAGCAATTAGTAACCCTGTATTTAGGTGGGAATCATGTAAGGGTAGTGTGTGAGAGAGTGTGAAGAATTGCTAAAGATTGTGCAAAGAAACAGGGACTTGCGGTTGGATCTCGCAGGTGGCTCGTGGCTGCAAGTCGCTAGAATGATGCACACATGCCAAGCATGCCAGAAGTTGAAGAGTCGCACCAGCTGTTGCACTACAGGACAAAAGTTCTAGGCTGGCCAGGCCGTTTGCTCGCGGCTTGAACTTGCGACTCAACCCAATCGCGAGGTCAAGTCGCCAGAACACCCTGTTTGGGAAAAACTGACTTTTCACAATCCTTCTCACCCTACTATATATATACCCTTATACCCATGATTTAGAGAGAGCTTTCAGAGAGAATTTTGAGAGAGAAACCCTAGAGAAAAACAAGATTGACTCATCCACAATCTTTACCTAAGAGACTCTTCAAATTCCTCTACTTTTTTCCTCTTCATTGTTAAATCCTTGAGATGCTTATTACCAAAACCTTTTCTTACCATATCCATTTCTGTGAGAGGGTTGTTTGGTGCTTTGGGAAGCAATTAGGAAGGAACCAATTTCACATTGGTTGATGCTATGGTCAAGTAGCGGAATCCGGGAAGCTAGAAAAGAAATAGGTTCGGCGCAACCTCGTTGGAGCAAGAAGCTTGGAGGGCTTAGGTACATTGGGTAGATTAGGCTTGGAGGGTCTATTGCTGTTCATGTATCCCAACTACATTTTCTAGTGGATTACTTACTACTTGGAGGGCAGCGGAGAGGTTTTACGTCAAGGGCTTCGATTTCCTCTTCGATAACACATCATTGTGTTATTCTTGTGTTTGCATCTCTCTTTCCTTATCTTTGCCTTATATTTTCTGCTGTGGATGTGATTTTAATTGGCTTATATTGTTTATCAATTCTGTTTATAGCTTGTGTTCATTTTCCGTGCACTTTGTGTTTGTCATAAAGCTTGAATTGGTAATTTTGTTTTTGGGGGTCTAAACGTTCATAGTGTATTTTATACTATTTGAACTTTCAGAATCAATGATTTTGAGATATATAAGATGAGTTGTAGATTCTATGATGAATGCAGGATGTTGTCAATAGGCAGGGGACATGAACTCAATACATTCTATATATGTTGGCAGGTATAACTCCATACACGCAATAAAACTATTAGAAGATTGGTGGGATCGGCTTTGGGTGACTAGTAGCAAGGAAGCTTTTCTATTAACATATTGAAGATAGCTTTTTAAGATGCTCTGCTATGAAGCTAACCCGTTCGAGTAGGAAGAATTGTATTGAGATTTGTAATGTTGCAAATTTTCATTTTTAGTTGATTTCATAATATTGTGTCAAATAAACTTCTAATGTTTCATATTTTTACATGACATTATTTTAATATATATATAATTAATTAAATTTAAATCATATTCTATATTCAAACAGTCCATTAAAATTCTCATATTTTCTTTAAATGGTAGAATATATAGGTCAATAGACAAATACAATCATAATAAATGCATACTACTAGAATATATAATTTCATATACAAACGCAATTATAGTGAATGCTCATTAGTTATCTTAATTATCAATTTTTTTTTTAGAAAAAAAAAAAAACAAATTATGTCAAAATTTTCAATATATTACATGAGTTATTGACTAGTATATAATAATTGACAAAGATCTCCTAAATAATTACTGTAATAACAAAAAATAATGATAATAACTAAAAAGGTGTGTTTAGCCTCCCCTATATAGTATTTTCATTATTTGTTATTGTAAACCATAGATGAGCATGCTGCCTATACTAAATTTGGAAAATTTTGATAGATTATGATTTTACTAGACTTTTTGCCCCTTACTAACGAGAAGTATTCACTTTGTTTACATGATAAAATGAACAAATTTCAAGTGGCTAACAGCTTTCCATTTAAAGCTAAGTAGTTAGGATGCTATATGAAAGTAAAATAATCTTATCTTATATAATAACAAACGATAACTAGTTAGTGGAGGAGGAAGCTCAAAAACTAATAATAGTATGGAAGTTGAAGTATATACAGGAGATTTCTTAGCAACCATGCACAAAATTAGTTAATATTAGTTGGGTAGTTTCAATGGTGTTGAGCTTAGGTATTGAAGTATAAATAGCTTCAAACCATATGGGGTAACCATCATTTCGTACAACAAATTGTCAATAGAAAGGAAATAAAGGACAGTAAGATGGGAAAGAATTTAAACATTGCAACAATTTCCTTACTATTGGTGTTGGTATCCACCAATGTTGAGTAGGTCTTTGATGTTAAATCATATGGAGCAAAGCCTAATGCTGATATCACCTAGGTATAAATATTTGCAGTGCAATCAACTATACTTAATTAACATGAAGAGTGTGTTCCAATTAACTTAACTAATAAAGACTTTTAACTTGGAATAAGAGAACTTAGGTTCAACTCCATTTACATTAGAAACTGATCAATGTCATAATCGGATGATAAAACATTAATGTGCAAAATGATTGTTATATACTAATTTTAAATTTTCATAATGTGTTTAGGCTTTGACAAAAGCTTTGAAAGCTGCATGTGCAGTAGCAGGAAGTAAAGTTGTGATTTTAGCAGGGGCATACAAACTAGGTTTAGTGACATTGTTGTGTCCATGCAAAGGTGCTATTGAGTTTAACCTTCACGGAACCCTACAGGCCCTATCAGATGTTGCCTCCTTCAACGGTAAAGATGGTTGGGTCGTTTTTGAACATATCAACGATCATTACAACGTTTGAAACCCTGATTTACACAGAAAACCCAAAACGACCTACTCCTGATAAATCTTTTCTTCTTCTTTGCCTCTTCCTCCATGTTGAAGCAGTTTTCTCTGCCTCTCTCAATTCTTAAAACCCCTAAACCATAGCCCATCGCTTCTCTCTCACTCCTTCAGCATCCCATCGCCGTCATATACCTTTTAGAATAACTACCAAAAACAATAGAAAAAAAAGTCATTCTGCCATTTTTTTCTAACTGTTTGGAGAAGAATTAAAAAAAAAAAAAAAAAAAGTCTCACGCAAGGGAAGATAGTGAGAGGCTGGAGCCACTACCGGTGAGTTTTTATCTTCAATTTAAGTTTATTTTTAATTATGATTAGGGTTTGATATTTTGTTTTGGATTGGTTTTGATTTTGGTATGCAAATTAAGTTTTTCTCTTCGCTTTTCAATTTGACATTTTGATCAGGCTTTGATATTTGATTGGGTCTTTAGGTTATATTTGGTTCCCATTATGGTATTTGAGTTATAAGTGGTTTTGTTTTGATTATTTGGGTTAAATTTGTTCATCTACGGTTTCTGGGTTAAAACGTTGTTTCTTTCAGATACTTTCTACACAAAGATATAAGCTTTACAAGTCAAGTGGGAAGAAAAAAGTAAATTGGACCTTTATCCTTAATCTAGGTCCTATAAAGAATAAGATGATGAATTCAATTTCTGCAACTTTGTTCCTTTTACTTTTAAAATCAATTTCTCTATGCTTGAAATTTGCATATTTGTTTAATATTAATTCTTCTAGAATAACTATTTGTCATTGTTAATTCTCTACCCTATTGCTTCCCTTCTAATTGCCATATACTTTATGCGTACTTTGCCCCATCCTTGCTACTCTGATTGTTTTTCCTGCCCCTATTCCTTCACTTCAACCACTATTTTCAATTCTCGTAACTTCTCTCTAGTGCTTTTCCTATTTGAATTTCTATATTTAAAATTCTCTCCGGTGCTGAATTGTCTAGGGTTTTCCTTTGATCCTTATTGAAGGATAGATGGATTTATTCTCTTTTTTTGGATGCTTTGTCTCAAATTATCATCTATGTATTTTAGTTTGGGTAACATTAGGTATTTTCGCTCTTGGGTAATGTCAGGGATTTTCACCTTTGCTACTTTTAAATCTAACACTTTATAGTGTAGGATAATTTATAATTTTTTTCTAAGTGAAATTATGGTTTCCTGGATTATTTGCTATGTTTTTGAATTAGGGATTTTTGCTCTTGATTTAAATGGTTGACTTTCACCTTTGCTGCTTTTAAATCTAACAGTTTATGGTCTCTGTATTTTGTTTTGGGTAACATTAGGGATTTTCATTCTTGATTTTAATAGTAATCTTTCACCTTTGCTGCTTTTAAATTTCATAGTTTACTGTGTAAGGATAATTTATAATTTTTTTAGAGTGATATTATGGTTTCCTGGATTATTTGTTGTATTTTTTAAATAGAAATAAAAAAATAAATAACTAAGAATATTGTGTTATTCTTTGTTTTGTTATACTTTGAATGTGTTGTTATTGGTACTCTCTCTCTTTCCTCCTTCTATTCCTTTTCTTCTTTGATGTCCAATTGTTCTTCAATTTTTTTCTTTTATCTTTTTGCATTTCATAATTTAGGGGTTGTGTTGGGTTACTCTACTGGTTTTGTGGGTGACGAGTTAAATACATCTTCTAGGTGTTTCAAAAAAATCATGATTTGTGTCAACTATCCCAAGTCTCCTTCCTTCCAAAATATTTGGTTTGCAACTCCTATATTCTCTGTTATTATATCTTAGGAACCAGTGACTTACTTTTAAAAAGAAGCCAATGTTGTCTATAAAAGATTTCAAACCTAAATAGTGTTTTAGTTGATAATCAGCAACATGGTGGGTAGCATTAATAAAAACGAGAGAGTGAAGGGACTCAGTGATGAGACATGGTCATTGGAGCAGGTGAAAGACTTCAAGAAAGAGGAGAGGCTAATACCCACATTTGCAAAGGGAGTTAAAGTTTTCTTGACCACATTAAATATTTTATATTGCATCGTGAGAATTGAGGATTTACTGTTATTTGTTCAACTTCAAAATTTATATTACTAGAAGCATTTGGTTTTACTTTGGGCGTCACTTTATTTGGAGATGATTGGAACTTTGATCCAGTTAGCATGTTTATACAATGCATTGAAGATATGTTTGGTGTACGTTCTAACAAATGGCTTTAGCAAGCTTGGTTTAGATCAAGGCAATTAGAAGGAATGCTTATGTTTTATTTTGATAAGGTGAAGTTGTAACTAATTTATATCTCTTGCTTGAGGTATTTGGTGCTTTGTAAGGAGCTAACTTACTAAAAGCAAGACTTTGAATTTTTGAAGGAGATTTTAGAGTAAAGTTCAAAACTTATTTTTTAACTAAGATCCATGCAACATTTTTTCCTTTGAGAATGCACTTGAAATTCTAATGTCCCTTTAGTTTCATCAGTTTATTGTTCTCTTCATTCATCTTATTTCAATTTCATGTTGATTCTTTGAATTCTATTTGGTTTTTCTTTTCTTCCTTCTTACTTTTTTTATTTTATTTATTTATTTTTTTGTCTGCAAGCCTTCTATGGCAGTTGTTGAAAAGGCAAGACCGCAAAGATGTACGTGATGTTGAAATTAAAAACCGTTTTGGAATTAAACAGGAAAAATTTGGGGCTTTTAAAATAGTGACATAGAGATTTGAGACTATAAAACAAAGATAAATCAGTGTCTTCGCACATGGTTAGATTGCCGAAATCCTTACCTATAAAGTTTTGTTTTTTATTTCTAAAATTTGGATGTCATTAATAATTTATATTTGCGTATTTTGGTTGTGCTTCAGGTATTTTGGTCTAAATGCAACACCTTCCTGGTTTGGAATGCACTCCATCACTAAGTAAGTTTTCTCTTTATATTTTCATACCTTGAAGTTCAACTTGTTTGAATTCTCATTTTTCCCTTACCTTGGCAAACTTTCGATTGTCTTTATGTTTTGTTGAATACTGAAGAGTGTAGATTTATTGATGGTTTTTCTCAAAGTAAAATTATGGTTTTCCTAGAATTATTTACGGCATATTAAATACTGTTTTGCTGCATTACTCAATAAGGTTTAAGGTTTGGCTACCTTTTCCCCTAATTTTCCATTTATTTTTTCAATTTCTTGAGTTCTTTTTGTTCGATTGTTGTATTGATATAATATTGTTTTTGTTTTATAGATTTTTATTATGAAAATCAAACTGAAACGTAGGAATAGCCTGATTTTTTTTTCCCTGTTTATCTCATCTTTATTTGAATTCAATTAAAACTTTATTTTGAATTAAATTGACCTGTATAATTATTAAGTCCCAATTAATTTATTCTCCTTTTTTCTAATGGCCAGAATAGATAGTCACAGAATGTTAATATTGTTTTTATTGTTAAACCTATTGTGTTAATATTGTATATAAAGAAATATTGAATGTTTAAAATACTTCAAAGATTATTAATTTTTAGAACTTATCAAAAAAAAAAAATGTATAGAATACTTCAATTCCATATTAATTGAATAAGATTTTTTAATGTTCCAAACCATAAACTCAGATTGATTGTAGGTCTGCCAATAATGTTACTTTGAAATTTAAACCAAAGTAATGGACTTTGTAATGCCACTACACTTTTAGTCACTCAATCTTTTGGATAATAATTCAAAGTAATTGTTTGTTCAAATAATTACAAGTAATTGTAATTTCTTTGATTCAATGTTTCTGCTACTTTTAAGGATTGTGATTCATTGATAAATTTTTTTAAGCATCAAATTATCTGTGATAACTTCTTCCCTTTAAACTCTCCAATGCCTGCAAATTTTCTGATTATTATGTAAGATAGTACACTTCCAAAGTTTCTTATTGAGTTAAAATAAAGGAAGACATTATGAAATTGATTGGGTGGAAAATCTAGAATAAATTTTAATTTAATGGTCAATTCTAATGTAGTTTCCAGTCAATTGGGAATCTCTAATGTAGTTTTGAAAGTGTATCTCGAAATGTGAAGTTGTATTTCTATGGAACAATTTTTTTATATTTTTCCTTTGACACTTGATTTGCTGTCATCTCTACCTATTTGAAAGCAAAAAAAAAAAGAAAAAAAGATGTTGGACTTATGAAGTGCTAACAGCATAAGGTGCATGCGATTTACTTTTTTTGTTATGCAAATCAATAAGAGTGGTGGATTGGGTTCCAATAACTGTTAGAGAGAAAAGGGTAAGAGATATATTGTTTTCTTCTAGAGATGGTTGCTAGAGATTTGAAAGTTCAATTAGTGTATAAAACACTATGAACTTTTAGACCCCCAAATAATAAATTATCAATTCAAGCTTAATATCAAAAAATTAATGTGCGGAATATGAATAAAAGCTTAACACAGAATTGATAAAAAATCTAAACCAAATAAAATCACATCCACAATAGAAATTAAATGACAAAGATTAAGGGAAGAGCGATGCAAACACAAGGACAACACACAATGTGTTATCGAAGAGGAAACCCTCCAAGCAGTAAATAATCTACTAAAGAATGTAGTTGGGATACATGAACAGCAGAAGACCCTCCAAGCCTAATCTACCCAGTGTACCTAAGCCCTCCAAGCTCCTACTTTAACGAGGTTGTGCCAAACCTATTTCTTCTTTAGCTTACCGTATTCCGCTGTAAACCATAGCATCAACCAATATGAAATTGGTCCCTTCCTAACTGCTTTCCAAGCACCAAATGGCCTTCTTACAGATATGGGTATGGTGAGAAAATGTTTTGGTAATGAACCTCTCAAGGATGTAACAATGGAGAGGATAAGAGTATAGGAATTTGAAGAGTCTATGTGAAATTTGAAGAGTCAATCTTGTTTTTCTCTAGGGTTTCTCTCTCAATATTATCTTTGGAAGCTCTCTACATTTCATGGGTATAAGGGGTATTTATACTGGGGTGAGAATGGAATGTGAAGAGTCAGGTTTTTCAAAACAGAGTTGGCTGGCGGCTTGGACTCGCGGCTTGACTGAGTCATGAGGTAATTGAATGGTTAGTTTGTACTTTTTGTTTTGTAGTGCTCCAGCTGGCATGACGTTTCAACTTCTGGCATGCTTGGCACGTGTGCAATTTCTGGCGGCTTGCAAGCCGCGAGCCACCTGCGAGATCCAGTCGTGAGTCCCTATTTCTTTGTACAATCTTGAGCATTTTGTTAGGTTCTAAAGACTTAGGTTTTATGTATTTAGAATTCTAATTTGTATTGTTGGCAAACTATGATCAAAACAATGTATTTAAGTTGTTTTAGAATTGCTCAAAGTTGGTTCTTTGTTGTAAAGTTGGATTAAACTACTGCATAAATTAAAAAACTGTTTCAGCTCATTTCGTTCGATCGAAGCTTAGGCTCGATCAATCGAAAATCGGGTCTGACGTTTTTTAAGCAGATTTTCCAACTCAACCTTAAGTTTTTTAAAAGGTTTTGGGTTTCTAATTTACCTTAGGTATATAAGGGAAACCCTAGCCACGTTTTAGTGTTGCTCATATTGCAGTTTGTGTGAATCTCTTGTGAGATCTTTGAGGAGCTTTCCTTCACATAAACTTAGGGTTTTCAAGGAGAAGAAGTTTTCTACACCTTGATGATCAATCCAGTTGCTGCCATTGAAGCTTAAAGAAAACACAACAGTGTGCTTGTATTTGGTGAAGAATCCAAGAAAGAAGGAGTCCGTGGATTCGGAGCTTTCATGTGGTCGTGTCAGTAAGTTCTACTGGTGGGTAACAACAAGAAGTCGAGTGTGGGGGCTTGTAAGTCTTATTGTATAAACTTCGATTCTTTCAAAATAGTGGATTCAAGTTTACCTTGACGATAGCTAGGTTAAATCCTCCCCAGGTTTTTATCGGTTTGGTTTCCTGGGTGATCATATCTTTGTGTTATTTATCTTTCTGCTGCTTTACTTGATATGATTATTTGATTGTGTTAACCTAGATTTAATTAATTTGACTAAGTAACAACTTGGCTAAATTCCTAGGTTAATCCAATTGTGTTTTAAGGGGTCTAAAAACTAACAAATGGTATCAGAACGGGTAGCTCTCTTGTTGTTGATACTTTGATCTTTGAGTTGATCCTTGATCCCTGTTGTCATGGAACACGAACACTCTCTGGTTATTCCTCCTCACTTTGATGGGAATAATTATGCTTATTGGAAAGTAAGGATGAAAGCATTCCTGAAATCCATTGATGAGAAAGTCTGGACCTCCGTTGAATACGGATGGGAGAAGCCTACTACTCCTGTTAGTGAGTGGCAAACTTCTCAAAAAGAAGCAGTTGCATTCAATAGCAAGGCTATGAATGCTATCTTTAACGTTGTTTCTATGGAGGAATTTAAGAGAATCTCTAATGTTGAGGTTGCTCATACTGCTTGGAATATCCTCCAAACTGTGCATGAAGGCACAAAGGCTATCAAAATCAACAAATTGCAGCAATTAACTTCTAAATTTGAAAGCATTAGGATGTCTGATGATGAATCTTTTGATGAATTCTATGCTAAACTGAATGATATTGTTAATTCTGCTTATAACTTGGTGAAATCTATGATCAACCTAAAATTGTTAAGAAGATTCTTAGATCTTTAACTGAAAATTTTAGACTTAAGGTGACTGCCATAACTGAGAGCAAGGATGTGGACTCCATCCCTGTTGATGAACTTGTAGGATTTCTTCAATCTTATGAGGTGGACCTACCCAAAACTAGCAAATCCAAATCAATGGCTCTTAAGTCAGTTGATGATGTAGAGGTTGGTGGATTTGATGATGAGCTCTCTGTTACAGAGATTGCTTACCTTGCCAAAAACTTTAGAAATTTTCTCAAGAAAAATAATAGAAACAAAAGAGGTGCGAACACTGCTGAACCTAGAAATTTTAGGAAGAATGATCCCACTAAGGTTAACAATAATGACAAACCTAGAGAAAAAGGAGGTCAATCTTCTAATAATTCTATGGGTCCTCAGTGTTTTGGATATCAAAGGTATGGTCACATGAAATCTGAATGTCCTACTTACTTGAAGTCTAAGGGTAAGGCTATGGCTGTAACCCTTAGTGATGGTGAAGTTTCTGATGATGAGTCAGAATGTGACGAGGATGGAAACTTCATTGCTTTCACAGCTACTGCTGTAGTGAATGAAAGCATATCTGCTGAAGAGAACCCTTTTGATGGAGAACTCTCTGAAGACGCAGATCTTCAAGAGGCCTACAATAAACTTTGCAAAGTTGCTGCAAAGGATGCTACGAATGTTGAACTTGACCTGAAGAAAATTGAATCTCTTGAGCTTGATAAGAAGAATCTGCTTGTTAAACTTGTTAATTTTTTAGACCCCTTAAAACACAATTGGATTAACCTAGGAATTTAGCCAAGTTGTTACTTAGTCAAATTAATTAAATCTAGGTTAACACAATCAAATAATCATATCAAGTAAAGTAGCGGAAAGGTAAATAGCACAAAGATATGATCATCTAGGAAATCAAATCGGTAAAAACCTGGGGAGGATTTAACCTAGCTATCCTCAAGGTAAACTTGAATCCATTATCTTGAAAGAATCAAAGTTCATACAATAAGACTTACAAGCCCCCACACTCGACTTCTTATTGCTACCCACCAGTAGAACTTACTGACACGACCACGTGCAAGCTCCGAATCCATGGACTCCTTCTTTCTTGGATTCTCCACAAAATACAAGCACACCCGCTTGTGTTTTCTTTAAGCTTCAATAACAGCAACTGAAATGATCATCAAGGTGTAGAAAACTTCTTCCCCTTGAAAACCCTAAGTTTATGTGAAGGAAGGCTCCTCAAAGATCTTATAAGAGATTCACACAAACTGCAATATGAGCAATACTAAAACGTGGCTAGGGTTTCCCTTATATACCTAGGGTAAATTAGAAACCCAAGACCATTTAAAACACTTAGGGCTGAGTTGAAATTTCTGCTTAAAAAACGTCAGACCCGATTTTCGATTGATCGAGCCTAAGCTTCGATCGATCGAAATGGGCTAAAACTGTTTTTTAATTTGCACAGTAGTTTAATCCAACATTACAACAAAAAACCAACTTTGAGCAATTCTAAAACAACTTAAATACATTGTTTTGATCATGGTTTGCCAACAATACAAATTGGAATTCTAAATACATAAAACCTAAGTCTTTAGAACCTAACAAAACTGTTTGATGCTAATGAACTTTTGAACAATGTGAAAACTGAGAATATGTTATTGCTTGATAAAGTTAAATCTTTGGAACTTGATTTATTTGTTGCTAGATCTGCTAGTTCTAAACTTGATCAACTATTGGGTGTTCAAAAGTCTCCTTTTGACAAATCTGGATTAGGTTTTGTTGAAAGCATCTCTGTGTCTACTCCCCATTCTACACACTTTGTTCCTTCATCTTCCTCTGAACCTTCTGTGTGTGAGGGTGTGAGTGAAACTGTCAAACCCCCTATGAGTGAGGTTGTCAAACCTATAGAAGTTTCACCATCTAGGAAGATTAGGGTTGAACTGAAAGAGTCTAAACTTAAGGAGTCTACCATTTCTAAGGACAAGATGCATGGTAAGCCTGCTTGGGTGTGTCATTTTTGTGAGAAGTCTGGACACATTCGTCCAAACTGTTACAAGCTACAAGCTGCTAAGAGAGTAAACAAGCCAAAAGTGCCAGTGCCTCAAGCACAAGATCCTATAGTACTTATTGGTGAATTGGTAAAGGCACTCAACCTTTATTCCAATCTTGGAGTTGGAAATCACTCTAATGTGAATACAAACTCCAATGCTCATGGTGCATCTAAAAAGTTTTGGATGCAAAAGACTCAAACTAACTGAGTCTTTTTGACATGGTCCTTGTGCTTCATTACTTTTCCTTTGTGACCATTGTTCTTTGTTCCTTTGTTTTTGTGTTTTTATCTTCTGTCTCTAGGAGTTGCATTACATTACATTCATGCATTTCATTCTAGGTGTTTTTTATTATTCTATATATATAAAAAAGGGGGGGGGGGGGGAAGAAAGGAAGGAAAAAGGAAGCACATTGTTGTTCTTGCACTATTCTTTTTGTTTTTGAAAACAAGGTTGGTCAATTTATTTTCACATGACATGTCTATTGTACTTTGTTTAGCTTTGATGAGCTTATTTATTGCACTTCACTAGTGGAAGCTTTGTAGAACATGTTGTGTGGGAAAAATGTTTATGGTGTTTATTACTTTGTCTTTATCTTGAAGTCACATGTTATTTGACTGTTGGACTTGAATCTTTTGAGAACGGCGTAAATAACCATCTCACCACTGTGCACTAGCCAATCATGAACACCTTAGTGCATATCATAAGATTTTGTACTCGAGAAAGTGTAGCACATGCACAAAAAGAACATAAGGTGAAGTCTCGGTTTAATTGATAAATGCTTAAAAAATTGGTGTGTACTATTAGGCTGAATGCCAAATCACTTAAATTGAAAATTGGTATGTATATTATGAGGCGAAAATCAAGAAACTTACATGATTGCAAGCTTATGTTCTTGGAGATGTGGGAGTTATATGATGTAACTTTTTAGATGATAGTCTCTTTTAAATTCTATGTGATGAATTTTGTAGACTTTGTGGTTGATTTCTGTTCACATATCTCCTTACATGTATCTCAGGCTTTTGCTAGTTGAACATACAACACAAGTTACTCTTTGCTAAACATTGTACATAAAATTGTGTGTGTTTATGGTCTGACCAACCACGTTTGAAAAATACTTTGAGTTTTATGCAAAACTGTTTTGTTGCTTTAAAAAAAAGGGGGAGATTGTGTAAAATCTAAATTTTTGAAAAATTGGGTTTAAAACTTGTGTTTTGGAAGAGCATTTCATCTCATGCTCATGCATTTTTATATCTTATATTCAATGCTTTGAGGTAAGTTTTGAAAAATCAGGTTATTTCTCTAAAAAGCTGTTTTTCCAGAATTTCGATTGATCCAATCTGATTTTTGATCAATCGAAATCTTGTTTAAAAATTCAGTGAGCCTCTGCCTGGTTCGATTGATCGAACCTATTTTTCGATCAATCGAACATCGTATTTCAAGTTTTTTAAAAACAGTGCTTTGACTGATTCAAACACTTTTTCAAAACCATTTTCAAACTTCTCTCTCTCTCTCTCCAACTTGGCAAGGCTGCACAAAAGATTTTTTGTTGTTTTCGACCTAATTTTTGCAAGGTTTTTCTCCCACAAGGCCGGTAAGACCTTTATACCCCTCATTTTGTTCTTATTTTCATGATTTCATGCATTATTTCATGCATTCTAAGGGAATTTTCGGACCTTTTCAAACTTAGGATTTTTGTTGATTCAATGCTATTTTTCTGAAATTGATCATTGGGTTTTGTTGGTATATTGTTATATACGTGATCTTTGTTGGTTAATTTGATCAATTTGGGGTTTTGTGAAAAATTGAAAATTCTTGGGTTTATTTTGAATTCGATTTGGGGATATTGATCAATTGGGTTGAAATGGATGAAATTGGCTTGTTGATTTGATGTAATTGATCATTCTAAACTGTTTTCTATCTTGTGAAATCATCAATTGGTCAATTTCTTTAAAAACATTCAAGTGGTTTTAATTTTTTTTGGGGTTTTAGTTAGAAACTCTATGCTCAAACCAATTTTGTGAATTTCAACTTAATTTAGACTTAATTTTCTGCCTTAGCTCATGCATCATGTCATTTAATCTGTTCATGCATCATATAGTTCTTCTTGTTCTATATTTTTGTTGTGCTAACTTGTAGTCTGCCATTGGTTTTGTTTTTGTTTCTTTTTCCTATTTACTGTGTGCTCTTGGTCCTTAATTCTAGCACAATGCCTAGGAAGACTAGAGCTAGTAGGGTTCCCTCAACCCCTTCTATGTCTTCTTCTAGGGTTCAGCTGTTTAGGAACGAGCATTCTCGTGAGGCTTTTGAGAAACTTAATAGTAAGCGTAAGATTTGGGCTGAGCGTTCTGTGATCTTAGATGAGGTCGATCAAACCATTAGGGCTAATCTTGAGTCTAGAGGTTGGTTGTCCCTCTTAGAGATAGATCATCCACCCCCGACTGCTTTGATTAGAGAGTTCTTCTCTAACCTTTCATGTCACATCTATGATTCCAACATTGTTGTTCGGAGTTGGATATGAGGTGTTGAGTTCACCATTACCCCTAGGGTAGTGGCTGAGGCTCTTGGGGTTCCGGTCGTCACCGATCCTGTCTATCCCTATGATGAGTCACCTCCTATAGATTAGGTCATGTCACACATTACTGGATCATCTATCCAGTGGGGTTTTGATCCTCGGATCACGTCTTCTGCGCTATCTGAGACCACATATTTGTTTCTTAGAGTTGCGTGTCATTCCTTGTGGCCTATTTCTCATCTCCACACCATCCCTCTTGAGTGATGTGTGTTTTTATACGCTTTCATGTTAGGTGCATCTATCAGCTTTCCTCACTTGTTTCTTCATTCTTTGAACGAAGTTCATAGGAGTTCTGCCATAGGACATGCACTTATACATCCTATTTTCATTCATAGGATTCTTTTGTTCCTTGGTCTAGCTGATTTTCTTGCTAGTGAGCCTGTACATGTTGTTGGTCCACTAGGTGCTACCTTCCTTCGATAGAGGGCTGCTCATCTGAGAGCTGATCCTTCGGTCTCTCGAGGTGCATCTTCTAGTAGTGTTCCCCTTCCTCCCTCTTCTACAGGTGCTGCTGAGACTTCTGGTGGTGGTGCTGCTGACGTTCCTCCACCGACTACTTTGGATGATTCAGACATTCAACATGCGTTGGATCATGTCTTGACCGTTTAGGCAACTCAAGGACAGATTTTGGTGGACATTCTTGATGAGAATTGATGAGATTAGAGGATTACGAGCAGATTTGGCACGGTTTTAGAGTTCTTCATCGCCACCTCCTTTTGATTATGGATTTTGATTGCCCTTTGGCATTCTGTCACAAAAAGGGGGAGTACATATGAGATGTTTTTTTGGCATTTGTACTTGTTTTTGTTTTTAGGGGGTGAGTTTATTTTTGTTGGTTAGAGCTTGTGGAGTTGTTTAGATTGTATCTAGGTGCTTCACTTTGTACTTTACCTTTTTAGCTCTTGCCACATTGGGTTATTCATGTTAGGGGGAGTATATTTTGATGTTTCTTGTTTCAGACTGCTTATTGATTTATGTTTATGAGTTCTTTATTGATATATGTCTTTATTGTGTGCTGTTTGAAATCAAGATTTTATTTTTCTTTACTTGTATTTTTTCCACACATGCGGTTATGCATTTTGTTTAAGTGTTTCAGGAAATATATAGGTTGATTCAATTAAGCTTCTGTCTACTCTTACAACTGATGGATAGTAGTTAGGATTGAATTTGAGTTTTATGAGCATTATTTTGTAAAGGGCTTTTATTTGTAAACTTTGAGCTATTTAAGTTGTGTTTTGTCACGGATTGCCAAAGGGGGAGTTTGTTAGGTTCTAAAGACTTAGGTTTTATGTATTTAGAATTCTAATTTGTATTGTTGGCAAATCATGATCAAAACAATGTATTTAAGTTGTTTTAGAATTGCTTAAAGTTGGTTCTTTGTTGTAAAGTTGGACTAAACTATTGCACAAATTAAAAAAACTGTTTCAGCTCATTTCGATCGATCGAAGCTTAGGCTCGATCAATCAAAAATCGGGTCTGACGTTTTTTAAGCAGATTTTCCAACTCAGCCCTAAGTGTTTTAAAAGGTTTTGGGTTTCTAATTTACCTTAGGTATATAAGGGAAACCCTAGCCACATTTTAGTGTTACTCATATTGCAGTTTGTGTGAATCTCTTGTGAGATCTTTGAGGAGCTTTCCTTCACATAAACTTAGGGTTTTCAAGGAGAAGAAGTTTTCTACACCTTGATGATCAATCCAGTTGCTGCCATTGAAGCTTAAAGAAAACACAAACGGTGTGCTTGTATTTGGTGGAGAATCCAAGAAAGAAGGAGTCCGTGGATTCGGAGCTTGCACGTGGTCGTGTCAGTAAGTTCTACTGGTGGGTAGCAATAAGAAGTCGAGCGTGGGGGCTTGTAAGTCTTATTGTATAAACTTCGATTCTTTCAAGATAGTGGATTCAAGTTTACCTTGAGGATGGCTAGGTTAAATCCTCCCCAGGTTTTTACCGGTTTGGTTTCCTGGGTGATCATATCTTTGTGTCATTTATCTTTCCGCTGCTTTACTTGATATGATTATTTGATTGTGTTAACCTAGATTTAATTAATTTGACTAAGTAACAACTTGGCTAAATTCCTAGGTTAATCCAATTGTGTTTTAAGGGGTCTAAAAACTAACACATTTCTTCACACTCTCTCACACACTACCTTTACATGATTCCCACCTAAATATAGGGTTACTAATTGCTAAAATACAAGCAAATTTGACACAAAATAAAGCCAACAAGATCGATGATAAAATTCAAACTTACAAGATTAATAAGTGTTAGAGATAGTGAAATTGTATGTTACAGTACTGAAGTGGATGTTGGCTAGATATGGTGGCTAGATATTATGCAGGAATTGAGATACGGAGATAGAGAGAGAACTACCACCGGTATTTTTTTTTTTTTCCCTTTCTTATATTTAGGTATGAAATATGAATTAGTTTTGAGAAATTTGGTTAGATTGAGTTTTATTTAGGTATTTGGGTTGAGGGCTTTATATTTTATCGATTTACTGTGTTGTCCACACAATTTGAAACAAAAACACACATGCAAATTGTTTGATAAAATTCTAATGTTATTCTTAAATTCATTTTGTATTGTTCATAGTTTTAAGTTTAATAAATGATGTGTATAATTCTCCTTATAGTACTTACATTACTTGATTACCTAAAGAGTTCACTATCTACATTGGCCATGGTCAATAATATTTCAAATCACTGCCTTCTTTCTCCTCTGGGTTTGTATCAGTTTTTTTTTTAATATTTTTATGTAATTAGAAATATACTTCATATATTATAATTGTTTTCTTAATTTTATAATCACTATGAAACCAGAGGGTGGGAGAGAGAGACTAACTCTAACTATGATATAGGTCAAAGATTAATGAAAACATCGGGCAATGATGACATTATCCTTAAAAAGAACTTGTAATTTAGTAACTTATCACTATGTTTAGCTATTTGATTAAGTCCTTTCTCTTTCGGGTTTGTTCTCTACTAAATTATCTCTATCTTTATCTTTATCTTTTTTTTTATTCTTTTGTTAGCATTGTATAGATTTTCATTATTAACATAATAAAGCATTGTATTAAAGTTACCTAATATATGTGTTAGATGAAGATGACGTTGCCAGTTTTATTTTTGTGCAGCAATTGGTTATATGATTTTATTCCTAGGTCACAAATTTCATGTCTTTGATTATTAATAAAGTCAAAAATTGCCAAAATCAAAAGATGAAAAAAAAAAAAAGAAAAAAAAAAAAGAAGAGAAATAAAGGAAAGTCAAAGAAAGAAAATGAAAAAGAAAAATTAAAGGGTACACAAAATAATAGTTGTTATAGGTGTCATAGAAATTGCAAAAATTATCTTGAGTTTGAATCATATTTGTAAGTCCTGGAAGTATTTTATGTGTCTTGATATTACTTAAACAAATGATATTTTAAGGATTACAATGAATTTTATCATTAGCAGAACCTATTTTATTTTAGTTACTAGAAAAGAAAAACATATTTAGTGGCTTTCTTGGTAGATTTCTATTGATAATTGTTTGTTCTGAGTTTACTTTATGTTTTTACTATCAGATTGTATCTGAAACACCAATGACTTAAATCATAGTGCTAATATCCTATAAACCATTACATATTTGTTGGGCTAATATTACATCTTTGTGGCATTCTAACTAATATTATGGTTTTGTATTTTCAGCCAAATCAACTTACAGATAAATATTGACAAAGGCAGGTGGTAGTTATATAGTTGTCACAAATCACAAGAAATGTTGGTTGGGGTTAAAAATGTGTCTTTGTTTCAACCTATATGTATTTTTCCGAAGGATAACACACTTTATCAAGTCTATGAAATTCTATATGTATTATTTTTGTGATCTTTTAAATTTATGAAATTTTGTGTCTAGTATTTTCTATTTTTGTTAGTATCATGGGTTAAAAATGTGACAAAATGAATGTGTAGAACCTTTGAACATTTGGATTTCTATATTGAAGCCATGCAGGTTTAATAAGCATTTGAAATTTACAAGAGATGTGAAATGAGTCATCCCCTTTTTTTTTTTTTTTTTTTTTCCTTTGTAGATGGTATAATACATTTGATTAATCAAATTTTTTATTATTATTTGTAAGGTTAAAGGTAAAAATTATTTGTATTTTTTATTGTGCAATTCTTATGCTTATGACAAGATATGTTGAGACTCTCTCTACTTCTAATAGAATGCAAAAAAAGAAAAAAGAAAAAAAAGAAAAAGAAAAAAAGAAGACATGATATGATATGGAGATTTAGTACTGGATTTTGTAATTTTTCAAGGTAAAAGATTTTATGCTGCACCTATGCAAAAAAATTGCAGTGGTGTTGGTGGTGAATATGAGTTTAGCATGGCATAAAAAATTAAAAATGTTACACTCTTGATGTATGCTAAATTCTTTAATTTAATTATGTTCAAGTTTTATTTCATAACTCTTGCCTTCAAAGACTATTTCAGCATGATTGCAATTATATTGCATTAAAGGTTAATTTGTTTGGCTCTAAGTAATTGTGAAAAGGCATGTCTGTTTTATTTCAATGTAATTTGTCAGGCTCCTCTGTAAATACCACCAAAGTTTAGGTTGTGATGATTGAGATTGTAGCTGTTGGAAAATATTGAACCAGTTCTAGGAATAATGAATGCTAGCTAACTTAAGAGTTTTTAATCCTATGTGATTGAGATACCAAGGGAGAGATTAAATTTCAAATAGATGTTGTTATGACAACTTTTAATACAAGAGGAAAATCTTTATTGATCATGCAAATTTTTGTGTTCGTAACCAAATTTCAACATGCATACTTTAGAATATATAGTAATAAATTTTTTTTTGTAAATGGAATTATGGAATTTTTTGGGTTAATTATTGCATTTTAAAATAATAAACAAACAGATTGATAACTAATGTATCTTCTACTTATTTCTCTTCTACTTATTTCATACTTCAATAAGTATATTCTCTCGAACCCACAACCTTTAAAAAAAACTTGAACCAATTAGTTATAACTTATGAAATTTCAATTAACATTTTTTTATAGATCATGTGTTGATGACTGGTTATGTTTGTCTTTTAGAAAAACACCTGCACATTAGCATCATTATCTGAACAACTAACCATCCACTCCCTTCCATATTTTACCATCACATTAAGTATAATATAGTAAGTTGATTTTTTTCTAACTCATAAAATGATCTTGAGCATTGTGCGGGTTAAACACTAGTATATATTAAAAGATAAGTACAATGCATGTCAATAAATGGTCACAAGACCAATATACATAAGGTAAAAGAGAGAAAAGAAAAGAAAAATATAAGAACCTCACTACATCCCTCAAAATCTATAAACACTCCCTCTAACAAAAATGTCCCTATACTAACTCTCCCTCTAAGTACAAGACTACTCTCAACCCAAAACTACTCCCGTTTTTTGTCATGAATGACAAAGGGTAAGTCACTAAGAGGTCGTCATCTCATCATCACTGGAAGAGCTAGCATCCTCATCATCATCACCATCATCACTATCCTCATTTGTCGAAGCCTCAGGAGAAGGACAAGGATAAGCGGCGAAACGACCAAGGTGAGCCTATCGTCATGCTATATGACCGACACGGGTGTTCATCTGACACAACTCATCAGTGAGAGTATTAAGGCGAGCATCCATGCACTGAAGTTGCTCCATGATAGCCTCCAAGGTCACATCACCAGTCGAGAAAGAAGGAGCAGAGGTGGATGGAACAGTAGAAGTTGCAGGATCAGTAAACTTCACATGTGACCGTTTCGGTCGAAGTTGAGCCTTACTCTGTCGAATAGAACCGGTGTCGATGACACCCATGGTGGTGTAGTAACGAGAAATAGGAATGGGGATGGAAAAGTGGCGAAGGATCTGCATGATAGCCGAAGGAAAGACGAGCTTATCACAGGTCATCGTATCCTGATAGACATCGAGGATAGAAGTGATGAAGTGAGAGGGGAAGTCAAAAGAAAGATCCTCTAAGAGGGACAAAAGAAAATGAGCATAAGGCTCTGTGATAGAGTTATAGTGAGACAAAGGAGTAAGAGTAAATGTCATCACCATGTTAAAGTACCTCAGACCTTTTGCAAAGCTCGAGCATGGGGTGTTTTGCTTCCCACCCCATGTGGAAGGCATCTCACAAAAATGAGACAGAAGCTTGTCTTTGGACATAGTCTAAAGACGATCATAGTTGGGGAAGTTAGGAAGTGCTAACCGTGGAACATGTAGTACCTCGGATATAAAATCCAAGGTAACTACGATACGTCTACCTCAAAATGTCGTGGTAAACCAAGGTATAGAGGTATCGATACGGTGTATATTGGAGTAAAACTCCTGTATAAACACGATGGAACACCTTAAGAGTCTCTCACATAGAGATTCCCAGCCCCAAGTCTGAATGACGGCGGGGAGAGGAGTGTCGGAAAAGTTTGAAAGAACAACATGGCACTTTGAATGAACTCCACGTTTCTAAAAGTTCTCTAAGAAGCCCTTTTGGGCCTTCTCATCACGAAACCAAACATGATGAGGGGGAATGGGATCAGAAGAAGAAGAACCAAAACCTTGAAGATGATTTTGGCTCGGGGTGGCTTTGGGTGCCGTGCATAGTTTATGAGAGAGAGAGAGAGAGAGAGAGAGAGAGAGAAACAAAATCACAACCATAAATAGGAATGAAAGGATACGTATGCATGAAATATGCATGAACATGTGACGTGCAAAATTTAAATTGCATCATGGGTGAAACCCAATCGAAACCTACTAGCACACATTCAACAATAATCAAACAAACATCTATAATGCATGAAACATAGTTAGAATGCAATGAGAATGTTATGCATGAGCATATAGAAACAATTTCACAAAACCCAACCCAAAAATTTCAGGAAAAACTCAAGGGGTGTTTGGTAGAGTAGTTTGAGTAATGTTGTTTGTAGTTTTTGAAATACGTGTGGGTGAAAAAGTGTGTGGAAATGTGTGTAATGTTGTTTAAAATGTGAAAATGTG
Organism: Quercus parvula; assembly: GCA_030820535.1. Taxonomy (NCBI): domain Eukaryota; kingdom Viridiplantae; phylum Streptophyta; class Magnoliopsida; order Fagales; family Fagaceae; genus Quercus; species Quercus parvula. Next base: position 14,518,723 of record JAUAME010000008.1, read on the forward strand.
AGTTTGAGTATATATACCAAACAAGCCCACAAAAACCCCAAAAATTTTGAAAATCCCTAAAACCTAGGTCTAAAATGCATGAATGCATGAAAAGTGAGAAGATTAGAACACTTACCAAGTGTTTGAAGCTTGATCTAGGCCGAAGAACATGAGGGTAAAAGGTTTTAAGTGAGTGAGAAGTGTTTGGCGCGAGAGAAAAGATTTTTTGTTGAGAAAGAGATGTGAGAAATGAAATCTGATTCGCACTCAGACTATATAAGGAAATCACAGCTCGATGGATTAAGATATCTGTCAAGATCTGTCGAGCACTAAATTTCGATAGAAATGAATCTATTGAGGTGTTGTCGAGGATATGTCGATAGGAAAAACACCTCGATGGATCGAGAAGCTGTTGAGAATCTATTAGCCAGAAAAAAAGTTGCTCAATGGATCAAAGAAGTTGTCGAGAATCTATCGAGAAGAAACCTAGAAACCTCAATGGATTGAGATTGCATTAAAATTTGTCAAGACTAGAAGAAGGAGGGGCTCGATAGAAGGGAATCTATCGAGAAGCTGTCGAGCTTGAAGAAAATTTTTTTCGAAGAAAGGAAAAACACAAAGAGATGAATGCAACAAGCGAGCTACACAAACAGAGATCCAATCAATGTGTTAAGCTCTCAAAACATCTCTCAACATATATGCAAAGCATTCATAATCCAAAATGCACACACACACAAACTAAACAAGTCTAACCAATTTTATATTTCAAAAACAAGTTAAGACAATTTAGTGAGCATATATTAACACATGTGTTCCTTGTAATGGCCAAATCACATTGTACCTGCACATGTATCAGAAATAGTAAAGAATTTGCGTGTTATGTGTGAAAACATAGCAAGAGTGCATAAGTGTCTCATATTATGACAATTTGAGATATGAGAAAATCAAATGCACTCACACATAATCATAACTGCTTGATGGAGACTATCACCATCGAGGTACGTTCTATAACTCCCACATCTCCTAAAAACACGCTTGCAACCATATTTAAAAGCATTTTGATTCTTTTTGCTTTTGATTTACTTTGCATATTTTTCTTTTTGAGAATAGCATGCATGGGCATATATGGGAGAGAAAAGAAATACCCAATTATGAAAGCTTAAACATCACAATTTTGCTATGCCAAAGAACACAGATGTTCTACATGATTGGCGGGCTTTAGTGGTGAGAGGGTTATTTATGCCTTTCTCTTACGATTTTCTAGTCCTTCCTGTCAAAAAGAGTGATACAAGTATTAAGTATAGGAGATTACTTAATCGTACTTATCACAAACATGAGCCACAAAGCTCAATTGCTTAGTTGTGCATTGAGATGCTCATCTAAGCTACAAGAGATACAAAGTTTAGAAAACTTTGTTTCAATGGCCATCCAAAGTACACAAGTACCAATATACATAAATACACATTATTTTTTTTGTTGTTATTTTTTAGATTTTTCAAATTTTCTTTTTTATTTTGATGAAAAGCAAAAAAAAAAAAAAAAAAAAAAAAAAAAAAAAAAAAAAAAAGAGAGAGAAGAATAAAAACAACCAAACAAAAATATAAAGAAACACACAAAGTATAAAACTAGATGCAAATGCATGAGAAAGGAGGAGAAAGAGGAGAGATCACTCCATGGAGATTACACCAATGGTTTGGTGTAGGAATTAAAGCCATTTGCTATCGAGAGGTTTAGTGAACAAATCGGTCTTCTGATCATCAGTATGGATCAACTCAAGAGTGAGTGTGCCATCTTCGACAAGCTCTCGAATGAAGTGGTGTCATATCTCCATATGTTTTGTTCGAGAATGTTGAACAGGATTTTTAGAGATGTTAATGGCATTGGTATTGTCACAATAACTGGTAAGATGTTCTTGACGAATACCATAATCAAAGAAGAGTTTTTGCATCCACATAAGTTGGGTGCAACAGCTACCGGCAGCAATCTATTCAGCCTTAGTAGTGGATAATGAGATGGAATTCAGCTTCTTACTCATCCCGGAGACAAGATTATTACCTACATAAAAGCAATCCCTCAAAGTACTTTTTCTATCATCAGCATTCCCAGCCCAGTCTGCATCAGAATACCCAGCTAATACATCATTGGTGTCCTTGCTATACCACACTCCGAAATTGGCAGTGGATTTAACATATTTTATGATTCTTTTTAAAGCAATCATATGAGATTCTTTAGGGTTTGCCTGATACTAGCACGTACTCTTACACTGTAACTAATGTCAGGTCTACTAGCAATAAGGTAAAGGAGGCTGCTTATCATTCTTCTATATAAAGAAGAATCAACACTTTTGCCTAACAAGCAAATAGTGAGTTCAACCTACAACAAATAGCAAGAATAAGATACAAAGTTAGCAATACATTTATCAACTGTACGCTTTCTTAGTGTAAGTTCATTCATATTTCTCACAATAACTTCAGGGGAATGATTCAGCTTGATCCTTAAGGAAGGTCCTTTTTCTTCATGAGATTCAGACTCAGGTGATGTAGGAATCTCTATTGATACTTCTACAACACTTGGAGTACTTGGAGAAACAGGTTCTTGATCAACTTCTTCTTGAACAACCTTAGGCTCTGAAGGAAGAATTTCCTTACGTATTTCCTCACTACTTTTCTAAGAACTAGAATTTGAAGCTTCATCAATAACAACATTCACGGTTTCCATCACCTTCTGGTTTTTTTGTTGTACACCCGATTAGCTTTGCTTGTGGAGGAGTATCCCAAAAATATTCCTTCATCGCTTCGGGAGTCAAACTTTCCCACATTCTTTCTATCCTTAAGGATGAAACAAGTACTTCCAAAGATTTTGAAATACTTCACATTCGGCTTTCTTCCCTTCCACAATTTATAGGGAGTCTTCTTTGTTCCAGGTTTGAAATATACCCAATTAACCGTATGACATGCAGTGTTGACTGCTTCTCCCTATAAATTTCTGGCCACATCTTTATTGTGTAACGTGGCTCTAGCCATCTCTTGAATGGCTCTGTTCTTTCTTTCTACTACACCATTTTGCTGAGGAGTAATAGGAGTGGAGAATTCTTGAGATATACCAAATCTAGTACAAAAAGAATCCATGTATGAGTTCTCGAATTCTTTACCGTGATCGCTTCGAATTTGATCAATCATCATGTTCTTCTCATTTTGCAGTCTTGTACACAAACCTTCAACGTAATTAGGAGCATCTGACTTGGATCTTAGAAGAATGACCCAAGTGTACCTAGTGAAATCATCTACTACAACCATGATGTATCTCTTTCCTCCAAGAGATTCGGTTCTAGTTGGACCTATGAGATCCAAATGTAGTAGCTCTAAATGTCTAGATGTAGTTGGTGTTTGAGTGCTTGGATGTTTTGCTTTCGTTTGTTTCCCAAGCTGACACAGTCCACACACAAGATTACTAACCCTACTGAGGTTTGGTATTCCCAGCATTGATTCATGCTTAGATACAATTGGTAGATGTTTGAAGCTAGCATGTCCCATTCTTTGGTGCCATGGCAAACAAATACTATTGCGTACAATATCAATATTAGTTACCAATCCATAGCAGTTATCCAGAGTGTGGACTCTGCTTATAAGTTTCTTTCTAGAGTAATTTAAAATGAAACAATTCCCTTTTGAGAACAACACCATGAAGTCTAAATCACATATCTAACTTATGCTCAACTAGTTCACTCTCAGACCTTCTACAGACAACACATTTGTAATGTTTGGCAGTGCAGTAGAGAGATGGTTCCCTTCCCTTTTATTTGTGATTTGCTCCCATCACCAAAAGTGACATATCCACCTTTCTTAGACTTGAAATCCTCAAAGAGAGAATGGTCTTTAGTCATGTGTCTCGAGCATCCACTATCAAGGTACCATAAACATGTGTCCATTACCTTAAATGTGGACTTCATCATAAAGCACACTTCTTGCTTACTTGACAAATTAGTAGGAATGGTTTTCTCTCTCATCTGCCACTAATAAATAAAACTTTTAAGTTTCACCCTTCTCAGACGAACTCCTTTGCACATCTTCATTTTGAGACAGTCTAGTTTCTTCCTTGTCACACTAAGACCTTTTTCAACAATCATCAAGATAGCTTCCAAATAAATTTTAGACTTACATTTTCTGAAACACACAATCGAACAGAGATTACAAAAGCAAGATGTATTTGAAATAAAAGATCTTTTCATGCCGCTTGTAGCCATAACAACAGGGGTCAATAGATCACACAACAAAGATTAAACCTAATCAGAGTGTGCCCGCTCTGATACCACTCGATAGGACAAAAATGTATTGACCCCTTTGGCAAATTAATTAATTAATTAAGTCAATTTAACGTGCAATAGCGTGGTAGCATAAACAAATCACCAATTAAGTTAAATGCAGCGGAAAATAAAATTGACACAGGTGATTTGTTTACGAATGGGGAAAACCACCGAGGCAAAAGCTCACAAAGTGAATTTAAGGTCACCACTCTCGAGAATTCACTATTATCAATCACAGACAATTACAAGTTGTTTGTTTTTAGGCCCCTTAAAACACAATTGGATTAACCTAATTAATTAACCAAGTGATTTTAGTCCAAATTTTAGATCTAGGTTAACACAATCATATAATCATATCAATGTAAAATGCGGAATATAAAGAACACAAAGATATGATGACCCAGGAAACCACATCGGTAAAAACCTGGGGAGGATTAACCTATCTATCTTCAAGGTAAACTTGAATCTACTATGAAAGAATCAAAGTTTTACAATAGCGACTTAGACCATTAATATCCTATTGCTACCCACCAGTAGAAACTTACTGATATGACCATGTGCAAGCTCCGAGACCACAGACTCCTTCTTTCTTGGATTCTCTAGCAAGTACAAGCACACCCGCTTGTGTTTCTTTTAAGCTCTTTAGTGCAGCAACTGAATGATCATCAAGCTCTCAATGAAATCTCCTTCTTGATAATCCTAAGCATGTGTGAAGGCAACCACCTTTCAGATCTCACAAGAGATTCACGCACACAGCAAATAAAGCTACCTCAAAAACGTGGCTAGGGTTTTCCTTTTATACCTAGGACAAAACATAAAACCCTACACGTCATATGGGCTTAGAGCTGAGTTGGAAATTTTGCAAAAAAAATAATCTGTACGACTTTCGATCGATCGAGTCTAATTCTCGATTGATCGAGCCAGACATAATCGCACACTCAATTCTATAGTTAATTCGATTCCAACTTTACATAAAAGTCCTATACTTTGAGCAAGTCTAAACAAGACTAACTACTGTTTTGATCATGGTTTGCCAACATTAAAAAATAGAGTTCTAATACATTAGTTCCTAATTACTTAGAACCTAACGCAAGTAAAAGGAATCCTAGTATCCAATACCAACCTAAAGTTGAACCCTTACCCCATAACTAATTGGACTTGTATTGTAGTGGCAATCTCTTCGTTCAATGCATGAATCCTAGTACGTGACTGACCAATGATGCACGGATCCCAATACGTGACTAACTCACCAACTTGACGAGAATTGTTGGCTACAAAGTTCTTCAGTTCATCAACAATGAAGATCAGGAGTCTCCTTGGTTACAAAAACTTTGGCGTAAAGACATACTAGCTTGTACAGAGAATAAGATGAACTAGGGCCTCCGGTCACAATATGCATGTATTCTATTCTGCAACAACTTGCAGCCCTTGCATCACCTATGATGGCCTTTAAAATAATTCTTATATATGTCTAAGGTTATGAGAAAAGAAACCCTACACAAATACTCAAGGATATGCATGTAATCATATTGGGAAATTTTGATTTCGTAATTCTCGACAAATACAGCTTTTGTCGAGCTTCAACATTAAACCTCAATAAAAAGGATTATGTCGAGACATCTGTCGAGATTAAATGAACAACCCTACTTCACTTGTTTCTTGGTCAGACTTGCATGGCTTCAATACTAAACTTGAACACTTGTTTCTTGATGTACTAAACCCATCCTAGATCTACCCAATTACAAGTAAAGTGCGTTTGGTCAAAGGATTAGCCAATTACATAAATATGTCCCTAACAGAACTGAGTCTTCAAGCTGAAAATCCATAGCACCATGTCCATTCCATCAATCAAACCTTAAATTCCGAGCAACAACAACATTCACTCAAGCTATCTACTTCAGAACTAAGACCATACAGTCACTTCAAAACACTATAAAAAATATGCTCAACTGATTGAAACCAACAATTCTAATCGGTACAAGTAATCTCTTGACTATGGCTAGTTAGATGTTGATATTTGTGACTCAAAAAACGTTGGCTTTTTGACTCTGTTGGTTCATATGCTAGATAAATGTAATGCCATAACCACGGGTAAACATAGCAAGGTAGTGCAGGAGAAGAGCTAGGAATTTTTGTTTGGGGGCCAAGTTGTGGCACTAATATATTTATCAAGACAAACCCCCCCCCCCAAAAAAAACAAACACATACACATACACTCACACACACACACACATATATATATATATATATACATGCTTTTTTATTATATATACACACTTTTTTATTTGATAAAGTTATATATATACACACACCCAACAATAAAAAAAAAGTTTAGTATTTTCAATCAAAATTATGTTTGATAGAGATCTTTCGTAAAATAAAATTCGTTTTTACCATTTACATAGTGAAATTCTTAAAAAGTTTCATTTTCAATACAAATTATCAAATTTTATATTAAAGTAAATAAAAAAAATCTGTCAATTAAACTAATGAAAATTTCAAAAACATGAATGATCCAAAACTTTGAGGAATAAGTTAATCTCAAAACATATTTGAAGCTATTTTGCTCTAACCTATTATGTGGCAATTAAAGAGACATTTCATGTGTAGTTTTAGTGACAAGATTTTTTTAATGAGTCAATAACTTGTTAATCGCCACATAATAGGTTGAAAAAAAATTAGATTCAAACATGTTTGGTGCCAAACTTTATCAAATATTTAACAGATATAAGAGCACATCGAATACTATATATAATAGTAGAAGCCTTTAAAGAGGTGCTATCACGTTAGGAAAAAAGGCCCCTTAAAATGCTGCCACGTTTAAGTTTAAAAGCGATAAGTTACATTTTTTGTTAACACTTCTATACCGTTTAAAAGCCTCTCATTATAAATAACAAAAAAAAAAAAAAAAAAAAAACCGGTTAAAATTAAAGGATACACGGAAATAGAAATAGAGAGGCGATGAGAGAGAGAGAGAGAGAGAATGGTGACGAGGAAACGGGGAAAGAAGCAAAAAGAGAGATAGAAATACAATACGCATAGAGATAGAAATAGAGGGAGGCAATGAGGCCTGGGATACGGAGAGAGAAACAGAGAAGAGAAACAGGCAGAACAGTAAATAGTACATCAATTGGGCATAAGAAATCAAAACACGATTACTGTTAGTTTTTCCGCCACCATCCGTTCCCTCGCCAGACTTAGAACACTGAAACATTAGGCACACACAGGAATTGATATTGAGGGAGAGAAATCTAAGTGCCATTAACTCCGTTGATCAGGCCATTTACCTGCCATCATCAAATTGCCGAAACTGCCCTCGGTTATTTTTTTCCCCTTTCTTATATCTGGGTATTTAATATGACTTACTTTTGGGTATTTTGGTTGGATAGGTATAGATTTAGATATTTGCTTTGATATTTTGAGATTTTCTGTTACGGTTTGTAGATTTCAGATTTTGATGTTGTTTGTTTGGTTCTTTCCTTCTTGCCCTAACTCATTTTTTCTCTCTTGCTTTCCATCTTTGTTTCTTTCCCAAGAAAGTTGTGATTATATATGCTTTGTTATTTGTTATTTTTCTTTAAAGAGTATAACTCAAGGGATTATTTAGTTTGCGTAAATGAAAATTTGCTCTGTCACTCAAAACATAAATCTTTAATAATCAAAACCACACCAAAATTTTATTTTTTTCAGTTTGTTGTTTTTGAATGGCCCTTTTTAAAAGCCAATGGAAATCTACGGTGAAATTTTATAAAAATTAGACATACTATGATTGCCTTGTTTTTTTAAATTCCTTTCACTTGGATATCCCTGAAAAGAAAAAAGAAGTAGTATCGGTGTATGTTCTATTAGTGCTCTGAATCATGTTATGATATTAGAATCATAATTAGATTGGTCCATGAAAGAATCATCCTTCAATTGTGTTCTTTGTGTATGGTATGTTAGTGCTCTCAATTATGTTATGAAACTAGAATCATAATAGATTGCAATATAGAAAACCATAAAACCATAATTTCACTTAGAAAACATTATAAATTGCTATACACTCTAAACTTTCATATTTTACAAAATAATGTTGCAGAGAAGAGATGGGACAGAGCCGCAAAGCAGTAGATCATATGGCAGTTGTAATGACTATTGAAAGGATGGAGGGAAGGTGTTTTCTTTTGTCTTGAATGATTGGGTTTAACGTTCAGGTGAGATGCGGCATTTGGGTTAGAGTTTTTACACGCTCGAAATTGATCCATGAAAGAAATACTATATTGCCAAGTAGTTTTTTTGCTGCATTATATTTTGATTTTTTTAAAAGCTGTTTTAAAAGATTATAGTGAAATTTTAGCGTGAACTAATGATGTTTCAAGCAGTCTTCTTATTACAAAATGTCATTTATATGGTGAGATATGTATTTTGCCTTACTTTGTTCAGTTCTCTTTTACAGGGTGTTTTGTTGCATTTCCTATTTATTTTGCAACACAGAGGTAAGTTCTATGAAGGCACCAATTAGTTAACCCTTTTTGAAAGTTTTTATTTTTACTTCAAATATTTATTTGTTTGTCTTTTGTTTCAATGCATAAAAAAAATCATAGTTAGTAAGTGCATATTTAAATAAGAAAATTGTTACATTAATGATAATAGTTGTGGTGATAATTGTTAAGGGTGTTAGATGTCACTACAATGCTAGCAGCATGGTGTGAAAGAAATTTCAGGTGGTCATAAAGGTTATCAATTTGGTGGTTGTTATTGTAGTGTTTGGTAGTGTTGAAGATAGGGAAGGCAGTGCTTTGAGGCATTGGAGGAGATGCTCATTATGGTTGAGCTTTAATTATGTTGTACAATATTAATATACAGTGTTAGTATTTTTTCCTTTCCTTTATAAAAATTGTTTGAGTGTCTTATCCATAATATATGTTGGGATTATTATGGTGACCATAAAGCAAAGGTAGATACTAGAAGAAGGAAAGGAGCATCCTACATTCTACACGTGAACTTGATGCAATTAGCATCAACATGTGGGTTGAAAAAAACCATAATCATGTTTAATTTTATGATTTCATGAAAATTTCGAATAGATTTTTTATTATTACATGCCAAAAGTTAGATAAAGCTTGCTTTACTCTTTATATGTCATTTTTGGATTTTTTTTTTTCCTTTGAATGATTTATTAATCCCTTTTGTTTGTATCTCATGTTAATTTTGCTGATAATAAGAGAGAAGAAATAAATTTCAAGAATTCTATTATTTTCTTGGAAATTTTAGATTTTAGATAAAGGCATTTGATTTTTATAGGAATTGAAACTTTATGGAATATGTTAGTGAAAGGTTGAATTTAATCAACCATCTTGTTGGCTTTATTCCGTGCCAAATTTGCTTGTATTTTAGAAATTCAAAACCTTGTATTTAGGTGGAAATCATGTAAGGGTAGTGTGTGTGAGAGTGTGTGAAGAATTGCTCAAGTGAGTGCAAAGAAGCAGGGACTCGCAGCTGGATCTCGCGGGTGGCTTGCGGCTGCAAGCTGCCAGATTGAAGCACACGTGCCAAGCATGCCAGAAGCTGAAGCGTTGCGCCAACTGTTCACTACAGGACAAAAGTCGTAGGCTGGCTAGGCCGTTTGCTACCGGCTTGAACTCGTGACTCAAACCAGTTGCGAGGTCAAGCCGCTAGAACACCCTGTTTGGCAAAATATGACTTTTCACATTCCTTCTCACCCTACTATATATATACCCTTATACCCACGATTCAAAGAGAGCTTCTAGAGAGAATTTTTGAGAAAGAAACCCTAGAGAAAACAAGATTGACTAATCCACAATCTTTACCTAAAAGACTTTTCAAATTCCTCTACTTTCTTCCTCTCCATTGTCAAACCTTTAAGAGGCTCATTACCAAAACTTTTTCTCACCATATCCATTCCTGTGAGAGGGCTGTTTGGTGTTTCGGGAAGCAGTTAGGAAGGAACCAATTTCACATTGGTTGATGTTGTGGTCAAGTAGTGGAATCCGGGAAGCTAGAAAAGAAATAGGTTCGGCGCAACCTCGTTGGAGCAAGAAGCTTGGAGGGCTTAGGTACATTGGGTAGATTAGGCTTGGAGGGTCTATTGCTGTTCATGTATCCCAACTACATCTTCTAGTGGATTACTTATCGCTTGGAGGGCGGCAGAGAGGTTTTACGTAGAGGGCTTCGATTTCCTCTTCGATAACACATCGTTGTGTTGTTCTTGTGTTTGCATCTCTCTTCCCTTATCTTTGCCTTTTATTTTCTGCTGTGGATGTGATTTTAATTGTCTTAGATTGTTTATCAATTCTGTTTATATCTTGTGTTCATTTTCTGCACACTTTGTGTTTGTCATAAAGCTTGAATTGGTTATTTTTGATTTGGGGGTTTAAACATTTATAGTGTATTTTACGCTATTTGAACTTTCAGTTAGTGTATTGGGTCAAATATTTTCAAATCTTAGCATCTATCTAGAGATGGTTTCTTTGAATAGAAGGGTACCCTATGCATATCACGGGTATTAGGCTAGCTATATATAAATGCAGAAGTTTTGCCATATAGAAAAATATAGAGACAGAGATAGAGAGAGACATAAATACAGTTCGTAAGATCCCGCTGACTCAAACTTCTTCAAAATCAGTTTAAAGGTGAAGTAGAAATGGAGGCCAGCATTAGGTACCCTTTGTTCCATCAATATGGCCCTTGATTATATTTTTGATTCCATTCAAAATATCAAATCTATGCTTCTTTCTTTTTCTTATTAAAGATACATAATTAATCATAGAGCGAAAGGTTTAATATAGTTCCTAGAGCTATGTATCAGTGTATGTTTCTATGAAAAACTTTCATTGTATATACATTGGAATTTGACAATGGCTGTGTTGTTTTAATTTCGCTGTGAGTGTTGGTTTATGGTGTGATGATAAAGTGAGAGGGAGTGTGAATCTGAGTTACTACAGGTAAAGTTTTTTTTTCCCCCCTTTCTTTTTTAGATCTGGGTATGAAATATGAATTAGTTTTGAGTAATTTGGTTGGATTGATTTTTGTTGAGGTATTTGGGTTACATTAGGTTTTGATTTGATTTTTTTGTCTCTCTAAATCTGTCATTCTCGATTTAATTTACAATAAGCCTATAAAATTATATTTGCCTTTGTTATGTTTGTCAGACTACTACAATTAAAATAAATTTGGGATTTCATTGTAAAGAAACAGAATGCTTACTAGGCTTCCCCTGACTTATTCCCCAACAGGTATAAGTATGTCCCAAATGGGTATTGTTGCCTTTTGCTGTTTTTGAGTGAAATAATTAATTATAGAATTTGAATTTAATTTTTTTTATACATATTCTGGAGTATTTTCATAAAACCCAATTTCTATATATGTAAATCTAAATGCTATTTAAGAAGAATAGAAAGTAGTTTGTTCCTCTTAATATTCCTCAATTTTCTTCTTCTTCTTTTTTTTTTTTTTTGGTGCTTGATCAGTATTTTTTCCCCCTAAAATAGAATTAAATTCTTCTTTCATAAGAGACACCTAGAGAGCTGTTACTAATTTTTGTGGTTGGTTGGAGTACTTGGTAGACCTTATTTGAGTTTTTTATTTTTATTTTTTATCAATATGCTTGATTAGTTCTCCCCCCCCCCCCCCACCCCCTATATTTGATGCTTCTTTACACAACTTATTGTATGTCGTCTACAAGGCACTATAATGGCACTCCAATGCCCAATCAAATAAGCACCGGTAGCTAGAGAGAAGGTAGCATAGGTTGTAACACCAGCAATTGATTCAGCATTCGAATCAGCATCTAAGCTAGATCTATGGTTTTGATATTAACTTATGATGTTAGGTTTTGTTTAATTGAAAAATATCGCATGGGACAAATGTGTCACACTTCTTATACGTATTCATGGATTTGTTGAGGGTATCCATATTAAGAAGAGTTAAGCCAAATACTCATGCTTAATATTTGTAAACAATTTGTATTATAAAAAAATTTAGCTAATGTGTTTTCGTCTTTATCACAAGATGAAGATAGACTTAGGGTGGTATAGTTTTCTTAGTTTTAAAACTGATTCTATTATTCCTTATAACATTTGTATACGCCTTTCAATTTTTTATGATATAAGTTTTATTTTAAAGTCTAATTTTAGTTTATTTCAGCAATTAGTTAAATTAAAGTACATTGCCCCGTCAAATTATAATGAACTTTATAATACATTGTATTGTTATATTAAGTTGATTTGGTATTTGAAATTGTCATGTAAGTTTTAGATTGGTGTGTTTCAAGCTTATATGTGGTTTTTAATTTTTTTTTACTTATGTTAGTTTGTTCCTGTCTTTTTTAATTCTTTAAGGAGTAATAACTTGGGCTTAATCACAAGCATTAATAAAGATCTCTTTGATTTCAACTTTGAATATGTTCCTTCATACCCTTGCATGAATTATGATACCTGAAATTAATTCTTTCAACTGACTTTTTATTTCATAAATTTGTAACCATTTTTTGGTTTTAAACTTTTTTGTTGTCAAATGTTCTATAGTCTCATGGTTTAATTCATTGTGGTTCCTAGGAATGGTAGATTGGTGTTCCAGATTGTCAGCTAATAGATTTTATAGGAAAGAAAAAAAGAATTTAAGAGATGAAATCTTGATTACATTACCACAGGCCAAAATTGGTATGTTTCAGATATGGTGTGTTTCAAGTTTATATGTGGTGTTAAGTTATTTACTTAGGTTAGTTTGTTTCTGTGAATCTCCTTATTTTTGTAGGTTCTTACTTTGAGCAAATTAGTAAATGCTTCAAATATATTTACTTTTGCAAATTATTAGAGAGATTAGTAAACGGTGGATAATTAAGCCAAAACCGCATAGCTCTACACCCTAAAGTGTACTTACCCAACACATAGTTCAAGCATAATTTTTATATTTACATTTAAATTTATTTACAGTACTAGGATGAACTTTTCGCTTTACATAATATTTACATTTGAATTTTAAAGGTACTTCTATATTCTATGTAAGGTAAGGAAAGGACTACATTCTTTTTCTTATTATCATGCATCTTGGAAATGTTTATTTAGTAGTGAAAAAATGGGCTTAGATGAGTAGTTGGGTAGTTTCAAGGTAAAATTTAATATGACATATCAAGTCTTATGTCATTATGGAATCATTAGACTTTCATCGTTGCATAAATCAAAGATTTTGTCATCCACTATCATGCATATTAAATTAAGCAAGTTTTATTTAGATTGGGAGATGATGAGATATTCTTGAGGTTGGTTTGTATTTTTATAATCAAAATTGTCTTATCAAAGTTAGTGCTAAATTTGATGTCTAAATCTCTTTGATTTTTTTCCCTGTTTAAACTTAGGTTCATGGGTTCAATTTCTTTAGCTGAAGAAGTATTAAGACGAAGAATGTGAAACGAACAACAATTTTGCTTCCTAGGAAGGATGATTGCACCATTCTTTTTAGCTGGATTTTTTTTTCAATTGCTAGAAATATTTCTCTCCATCATAGTGGATGTTACAATTTTAGTTGTTTAGAATAGGCTTAAAAGAAAATCTATTTGCAAGACGACACATTTTTTTATGGATAGCATACTGAGTGTTATATACATTTTAAATTTGAAATTCATACCAATTGTTATTTTTCAATATTTATAAATTCAATTGCATTAGCTGCATACTTATTTAATTGAATTTATTTATGACAGACTTTTGAAACAAAATGTTTCTCCAAATATTTACCTAAAATTATTTGAATATATTTGCTTTCTCGGATTTTAATTATTTTTATGTACAAAAATTTATTTGTGGACTCTTACAAAATTTTCATTATTTTTATTTTTATTTTGTTGAAAATAGATGAACTTTTTTTTTTGAGAACCCGAAAATACATGTACTTATGTAATTCCTGTGCATTTGCACGGGTTTAAAATCTAGTTTTACAATAAAAACATAATTGCGAAAAATAAAGCTATATCACTATAACTATTAGACCAATTATTTTTTTTAAGAGCGTTATTGGACTAATTGAAATATTTGGAGGGACCAACTCTTATTTTTATATACTAAAGTTTGAAAACATTGAAATAATTATATATATATTTAAAAAAAAAAATTCAAAATTGGGGGGTGGGGGGGGTGATGGAAATATGAGTGTATGCAACAGAAAAATTAACGGATCTACTTCTTTCGCAATTGATAATATGCACTATGTAAGTTTTAGAATTTAAGAATGAGAGAGTGTACCTTGGTGCGGTGAAACTCAAAACCAAAGATCAGAAGTTCTTGAGAACACTTTTAATCTTCACTCCAATTCCACTTGATGCCCAAGAAGTGTGGTCTCTCAATCAGTTGTAAGTGTATGTTCAAAAAATGAATGAATGAAAGAATGTCTAACACTCACACACATACCATTTCATCTTCATACAAAATTATGTATGTTTCTCTCCTTATAACTGGTTATCTAATTGGGCTAGCCTTTTGGGCCTATCCAACTGGGCTTTAGTATGTGACTTGGAGTGGGATCAAAAGGGAACAAATAAGACACTAGCTCCAATGGTCTTTGGGCTTTTCTGTCAACTCTTGACAAGTCCAAAGTTACCATTAATTATATTTAATACCACTATATAAATATAATTGCACTCTAGACCTTATTAATAAATTATATCCCTAGACTTTATTATACATGCAACCCCTTCATAAAATATTCTTAGTAATACAAAGTCATGAATGTAGATTGTCACTTTGTAGATTACTACATCTTAATCCTTGAGTACCCGGTTTAATCCTTTAGGTCATTCATCATATATTTATGAAATCCAATTTCATAAATATATACTTTAGTAATTTCTTATCAAAGTGGTTAGGCCTAACTCTCTGAATAATCGAATCCATTAAACTTATCTCAAGGGAATATTTTATATCTCCGTTAAGAGACTATGAATTCCATCTTGAGAAAATATGTTCCATCAACACTAAATGTGGCTGCCCAACATACTGAGGTTTTGACCGTTACTTTAGATCTCACTCCTGATATATCAAAGCAACCTACACTTCATGATTATTATTCATTTGATATTCGTTAGGAGAATAATAAATCTCACAGCGGTTCAGTTCAATATTTTTTAACTCTTACAACATATCAACACAGCAACTAGAAGTTTTCACTTCCATGATCAAGACAAATCATCTTAGTTGATATGTTATAGTCTTCGCAAATGAAATGCCCAATTTCATCACCAACTACAAACTAAAATTCTGAGTTTACAAAGAACTTGTGACTTATATCTTCTGTGACTTAATCACATAAATCACATACTATGCATCTCATGGATTATATGATAACGTTCGAATATTCATGTTACCATTATTTTAGATAATAATAAAACAACGTTATTAATCACAACATTAAGTCATACATAATGTCATACATAATAACATACATAGCATCATACAATAGGATTTAAGGGCACTAATCCTAACAGGGGGATGGCTGCCCACCCTATTACATACCTTCGCCCTTGAGTAGTGGGCTTCTTTTACAGATACAAGGTCAGCCAGGCTTTACTACCATTTGATATATTGATTTTATGAAGTTGAGTGCGTTAAAGGTCTAATGAAGCATGAGTGCGGGTGTGTAAGTGTGGGAGAATGGATTTAGTTGATGTTAGAGAATAATAGTAACAATAATAATGACACTTACTAGCTTCGATCTGTGGGTGTTGTGATGTATATATGTTAATTAATATTTCTGCTTTCAACGTATCTAGCAATGGGTTATAAAATGAGTCAATGGGATTTGTCAAATAGGTAGAATCTAGCTTAGGACCTCTAAATCAATATTAGATTTATGAGAGCAAGAGCTTTTAATGATTACTAATTTTTGTGATATGATCTACGCAAAGTAATATAACTACATTTTTTTTATATGATCTATGATGTTGCTATAGTGTTATGTCATGGTTGTTGGTATTTGGTGGTGTAATTCTACTAAACTATTTTGGTTCAATGTGTCATTGTTATTGGTAGATGTGCTTGTTGTTTAGGGACAACCAATTGAAATTGAAGAGACTGATACACCTCTTTTGAATCGTTTTGTTGTTCATATTGAGAAGATCAAACACCTTCACAAAGTATGTATATGTATGTTGAATTTATTTTGCCCCCCTTTTAGTTCTGTTTTGGCAAGAATGTGTAGCAGAATCAATGATTTTGAGATATATAAGATGAGTTGTAGATTCTATGATGAATGCAATATGTTGTCAATAGGCAGGAGACATGAACTCAATACATTCTATATATGTTGGCAGGTATAACTCCATACATGCAATAAAACTATTAGAAGATTGGTGGGACCAACTTTGGGTGACTAGTAGCAAGGAAGCTTTTCTATCAACATATTGAAGATAGCTTTTTAAGATGCTCTACTACAATGTTGACCCGTTTGAGTAGCAAGAATTGTATTGAGATTTCTAATGTTGCTAATTTTCATTTTTAGTTGATTTCATAATATTGTGTCAGATAAACTTCTAATTTTTCATATTTTTACATGACATTATTTTAATATACATATAATTAATTAAATTTAAATCATATTCTATATTCAAACAGTCCATTAGAATTCTCATATTTTCTTTAAATGGTAGAATATATAAATCAATAGACAAATACAATCATAATAAATGCATACTACGAGAATATATAATTTCATATACAAACGCAATTACAATGAATGCTCATTAGTTATCATAATTATCAAAAAAAAAAAATTATTTAGAAAAAAAAACCAAATTATGTCAAAATTTTCAATATATTACATGGGTCACTGACTAGTATATAATAATTGACAAAGATCTCTTAAATAATTACTGTAATAACAATAAATAAAGATCATAAGTAAAAAGGTTTGTTTAGCCTCCCCTATATAGTATTTTCATTATTTTGCTATTGTAAACCATAGATGAGCATGCTGCCTATACTAAATTTGGAATATTTTGATAGATTATGATTTTACTAGACTTTTTCCCCCTTACTAATGGGAAGTATAATAACAAACAATAAGTAGTTAGTGGAGGAGGAAGCTCAAAAACTAATAATAGTATGGAAGTTGAAGTATATACAGGAGAGTTCTTAGCGACCATGCACAAAATTAGTTAATATTAGTGGGGTAGTTTCAATGGTGTTAAGCTTAGGTATTGAAGTATAAATAGCTTCAAACCAAATGGGGTAACCATCATTTCATACAAAAAATTGGCAACATAAATGAAATAAAGTACAGTAAGATGGGAAAGAATTTAAGCCTTGCCCTTGCTATTGGTGTTGGCATCCACCAATGCTGAGTAGGTCTTTGATGTTAAATCATATGGAGCAAAGCCTAATGCCAATATCACCAAGGTATAAATATTTGCAGTGCAATCCACTATACTTAATTAACATGAAGAGTGTGTTCCAGTTAACTTATCTGATAAAGACTTTTAACTTTGAATAAGAGAACTTAGGTTCAAATCCATTTACATTAGAAACTGATCAATGTCATAACCAGATGATAAAACATTAACATGCAAAATGATTGTTATATACTAATTTTGAATTTTCATAATGTGTTTAGGCTTTGACAAAAGCTTGGAAAGCTGCATGCGCAGAAGCATGAAGTAAAGTTTTGATTTCAGCAAGGGCATATAAACTAGGTTTAGTGACTTTGTTCGGTCCATTCAAAGGTGCTATTGAGTTTATCCTTCAAGGAACCCTACAGGCCCCATCAGATGTTGCCTCCTTCAACGGTAAAGATGGTTGGGTCGTTTTTCAACGTATTGACAATCTCACTGTGTCAAGTGGTGGAGTTGTTGATGGCAAAGGACAACTAGCATGGGAAAAAAATGATTGTAACAAGGACAAAAATTGCAACGCACTTCCTACTATAAGAATTAAATCTTAATTAATTAGCATTTACATTTCCATCATTCTCTATGTAGATATACATAGACACTACAACATTACAAACTTTACCCATTACGAAAAAATAATTCAAACATTTATATGTCAAATGACGTTTTACAAATAATTTTCATATAAGTTTTGTATAGTGATGTGTCACAACTCAAAAAAGAATTAATTTTAAAATTTCAATATGAAAAAGTTTATGGAGTATGGACACAACTTTTTGTGCCACAACACTAACCTGTGCGACTATAAGCGATAGAGAAAAAGCAATGGTTAAATTTGAAAGTGATAGTTCACTAATCACAATCACACATGTCATCTTTTGAAAAAGCTTGTGGTCTATGAAGAATTGTTTATGTAATATAATATTATTGAAGTAGTACCAACCACGTTCATAGACAAATTCGCTTGTAATTTTTTATGTAATAATATTTGCTATAACTTTACTATTTTTTTTAATTTTTTTTATGTTGTTTTGATGATCACATTTGTTTCCAAACAAATTTTTATATAATTAAAAGAATCGTTAGCATTTTACTAATTAAAAGGTTTTTAAATGAAAGCTTTTTTTAAGTGAATGCTTAAATGAAACTTGAGTGCTCATATTTAGTGTTTTTACTTATCTAACTTTGAAACATGAACAAAATATAAGGTTCGACTACGTCACAAATTCAATAGTCCAAGACATTACATCAAAGGACAACAAATTTTTCCACATCAACCTTTTGAAATGCAAGAAGTTGTAATTTCGACATGTTACCATAACCACACCCGCAGATAGCCCCAACATTGATGGAATCCACATGGGATGTTCATCTTAGATCACCATTACCAATGCCAATATTGGAACAGGTGATGATTGCATCTCCGTTGGTGATGGAAACCAAGATGTTTTTGCTAACCAAGTAACTTGTGGACCTGGCCATGGTAACGACATTGGAAGTCTTGGAAAGAATGAGAACAAACAACCTATTTTAGGAATCAAAGTTACTGGTGCTACACTTAGCAATATAGATAATGGTGTTGGAATCAAAACATGGCCTTCTTCCCATTCTGGAGTTGCTTCTGATATACATTTCAAGGATATTGTCATGAAAAATGCTGGTAATCCTATCATCATTGATCAAAACTACTACCTAAACAATCAATGCTTAAACAAGGTTATTATAAACATCACAAATATATACACAAATTTTGATGTTAAAGGAAAAAAAAAAATAAGAAATTACAAATACTAATATCAATTTCTTGGGTGCGTTTCTTTGTTTGTTTGTTTTGTTTCAGTCTCCCTCTAAAGTTAAATCAGCAATGTTAGCTTTAAGAAAATTAGAGGCACTTCTTCAACAAAGAAAGTTGTGAAGCTTATTTGCAGTTAGAGTGTACTGTGCCAACAAGTGGTGCTTTTTGACATTGATCTTGCATACAAGGGAGGTGGAGGATCTACTACTTCCACTTGTGCTAACGTCAAGCCCGCGGTTTCGGGCAAGCAGAACCCTCCTGCTTGTACCAACAAACTTTAATGAAATGCCTCCCAAGCTGTTGTAACTAATGTAGAATGAAGAAATACTATTTGCAGATAGGTTATAGGGGTCCTATTGTAAATAAAATTCCATTTACTTGTGCCTAGCATGTTCCCCTTTTCTTCATTTAAATGAAATTGGGTAATTTTGCTTAGTTATTTTTTGAGTTGTTTAAGTTTAGACTTTCACTGAAATCTATTATAATCTATAGTGTTGTTGTAGATAGTATTTGTTTTGTTATTGCAATTGAGATCTTTCTTAATAAAAATCAAAATTGTTATTCAACTCTTACTAAATTCTTTTTATTCTTCACAAATAAATGCTTCTGTTCATGATATGTTAAGATTCAACTCATTAGTATGCATGTTTTCTAGGTCCAAGTTAACATGTTGTCAAACTCCTCCAAGACGGTAAGATGTAAAGCTCTTAAAACGGATTCCATATATATTCAAATTTTTGCCTATAAATATTGTTTGTTTTTAATATAAATTTCTATTACAACTTAATTGAAATCACTTTTATTTTAAAAAATATAATAAATAATAACAAAAGTGATTAGATCTCTATAACAAAAATTATGATAGGAAATACAAAATAAGTGCATAAATATTTTAATTAACTTAGTTTTCTTTCTAAAATGAAGAAATTTAGGATGATTAATCTGCATATTCTAACAAAAGATTAGTGATGTCTTTCAATTTTGTAACAAATATTGTAGTCTTGCTAAGGTTGTCATTCCACTGAGAAAAGGAAATTAAGAACACGTTAAAAGCATCAATAATATATAGAAAAATATGATTGAAATTAGGACAAAGAAAGTTTGGTAAATTTCAATAATGAAAATCACTAGGGCGTTAGGGTTTGTCGACCAGTATTGTTAAGCATTTACTACCAATCCAATTTAGTACACAATTGGGTAAGTATACATAAACTATCCAATTGGAAGATTTAGAAATAATTTTTATTAATAAAACTCTCTTTGGTTGATTATAATCATCTATTGTTCGAAAAATTTAGTCTAGAAAATAATAACTTTGATAGAAAAACTCAAAAACATTGCATACCCCAAAGGCTATGGCAAAAGTAATATCTAACAAGATGATCACATTTTGCAAGAGAGATTATAAAACCCTATTCTAACAATAAGAATATTCATGGATAGACTTATGAAAGAATTAGCAATTAAACATCAATCTAACAAAAGAATTATAAAAAGAGAACAATTGATTTCAATAAAACACAAAAAATATGCTTGGATTGATAAGTGGACAACTTATAGCAATGGGGATTCACCCTTAACCCTATCTTAGGTTCTTAAGTGTCCACAAAAAATAAAAACTATAAAAAATTAATGAAAAATAAGGTTTTCTAGCGGCAAAAAATGTGGCTGCTCTTGTATCCTTTAAATATGTATAACATTCAAAACCCTATAACACATGCTCCCCAAAAAGGAAAATGAAAAAAAGTCAATTCCTGTTTTTCAATAATGGGTCAAATTCTAGGTAGGTTTTGGCCTTAAAATAGCTGATTATGAAGTTTTGATAAACTAAAAAATTTTATATTTTCAAGTTCTATTTCCGTGGTTGCAAGAATCAAGTCAATCTAGCATCGGAGTAAAAACATATGACGAAAACACCAAAACTAGTCAGAATTTTTCCGTGACTGGATTTTTCCAACAATAGCTCAAACAAATTTCTCTCTTTCTTTTTATGCTTCCACAAATCTTTGACTCATTAAATTCTTTAAAAGAAAATTCTCAATTGAGTTTCACCCTTGGATTTTCTTGGCTTCATGTTTGCAAGATTAGCTCATTAATTTTAATCTCCTACATGATAAAAATACACGTAATGAGTATATTTTAGAGAAAACTTGCAATTTCTCGTATTTGGGTGTAAGGGTGGAAATAAATACAAAATAGATGTGATAATTCCTACCAAAATTTGGATAATTATTTTATTTGGATAATTTTGATGCTATAACTAAATAATGAATCAATGGAAAATCAAAACAAAAGTGTTGTCTACATACATTCCTCTTGTGTGGTTTTAAATTTAAATATTATTCTGCCCTTTTATCCTCCGTTATTTTTGCCCTTTTTATTCTCATCATCTTATTATAAATTTGCTAGCCTCTTCCATTCTATGCTTATTTTTCCTATACAAAAAAAGTTCTCTCCCTCTCTCTCTCTCTCTCTCTCTCTCTCTCTCTCTCTCTCTCTCTCTCTCTCTCTCTCTCTCAAATTTTGTTTTTCATTTTATGTTGGACTTTTTATTATTATTTTTCTTGCATTTCTACCTTAGATTGATGAATATTTTTGTTTTTTAGAATTCTACTTTCGATTGCTTATAATTGAAAAAAGAAATTAATGAAGAATAAAAAATATTTTTTAAAAATCGTCTATAAAAAATGTATTCACAGGTCTTGCTTAATCATTGATGGTAGAAAAGATACAAACTGAATGCTGCCCATAGGAGGATCTTCAACTTGAGGTTTGTACCCTCATTGTCCTATTATTTTCTTATCATTTTATTCATATGTGTAATAAGATTTGAAAATACTAATTTCGTAATTCTCGACAGATACAGTTTCTGTCAAGTTTCAACATTAAACCTCGATAGGAAGGATTCTGTCGAGACATCTGTCGAGCTTTAATGAACAACACTTCTTTACTTGTTTCTTGGTCAGACTTGCATGGTTTCAATACTAAACTTAAACACTTGTTTCTTGAAGTACTAAACCCATCCTAGATCTTCCCAATTACAAGTAAAGTGCATTTTGTCAAAGGATTAGCTAATTACTTAAATATGTCCCCAACATTCTCCCCCTATAGCAATTCGTGACGAAACCGCAAAAAAAAAAAAAAAAAAAAAAAAAAAAAAAAATCATGAGATAAGTCTTAAGTTACTAAACTTATAATCACTTGTTGAAATACAAAATAAATCTAACCCTAACACAAGCTCTTGATAAACTTTGCAAGAAGAGAGTTCATGGCATGGTAGACTTTAAAAGCCTATCTTTTTGAAACACTTAAACAAAACTCATCAAGGCATCTTGTGTGAAACAGAAATAAAGGATTGCGTACATAAAGAAATATGTGTATAAAGATAGAAAAGAAACAACACATGGAGAGATAGGTTAAGAAACATACACACACACATATATATATATATATATATATATATTAAAAGATAAGTACAATGTATGTCAATAAATGGTCACAAGACCTATATACATGAGGTAAAAGAGAGAAAAGAAAAAAAACATAAGAACCTCACTACACCCCTCAAAATCTATAAACACTCCCTCTAACAAAAATGTCCTATACTAACTCTTTCTCTAAGTATAAGACTACTCTTAACCTAAAACTACTTTCACTTTTTCCCATGAATGATAAGGGTAAGTCACTGAGAGGTCATCATCTCATCATCACTGGAAGAGCTAGCATCCTCATCATCATCACCATGCTCATTTGCCAAAGCCTCTGGAGAAGAAGAAGGAGAAGCGGCAAAAGGACCAAGGCGAGCCTATCGTCGTGCTATACGACCGACACAGGAGTTCACCTGACACAACTCATCAGCGAGAGTGTCAAGGCAAGCATCCATGCACTGAAGCTGCGCCATGACGGCCTTTAGGGTCACATCTCCAGTCGAGGAAGAAGGAGCAGAGGTGGATGGAATAATAGAAGTTGCAGGATCGGTACACTCCACACATGGTCGTTTCGATTGAAGCTGAGCCTCGCTTCGTCGAACAGAATCGGCGTCGATGACATTGGTGGTGGTGTAGTAAGGAGAAACAGGAATGGGGATGGAAAAGTGGCGAAGGATTTGCGTGATAGCCGAAGGAAATATGAGCTTATCACAAGTTGCCGTATCTTTATAGACATCGAGGATAGAAGTGATGAAGTGAGAGGGGAAGTCAAAAGAAAGATCCTCTAAGAGGGACAAAATAAAATGAGCACGAGACTCTGTGAAAGAGTTATAGTGAGACAAAGGAGTAAGAGTAAATGTCATCACCATGTTAAGGAACCTCGAACGTTTTACAAAGCCCAAGCATGGGGTGTTTTGCTTCCCACCCCATCAGGAAGGTGTCTCACAAAAATGAGACAGAAACCCGCCTCTGGATATAGTATGAAGATGATCACAGTCAAGGTAGTTAGGAAGAGCTACCCATGGAACATGTAGTACCTCGGATATAAGATTCGGGGTAACTACGATATGTCTGCCTCGAAATGTCGTAGCAAATCGAGGTATAGAGGTATCGATATGGTGTATATTGGAGTAAAACTCTTGTATAAACATGATGGAACACCTCAAAGGTCTCTCACATTGAGATTCCCAGCCCTGAGCCTGAATGATGGCGGGGAGAGGAGTGTTGAAAAAGTCCGATAGAACAACATGGCACTTCGAATGAACGCCACATTTCTGAAAGTTCTCCAAGAAGTCATTTCAGGCCTTCTCGTCACGAAACCAAACATGAGGAGGGGGAATGGGATCAGAAGAAGAAGAACCGGAACCTTGAAGAGGATTTTGGCCCAAGGTGGATTTGGGTATTGTGTGCAGTCTATCCGAGAGAGAGAGAGAGAGAGAGAGAGAGAGAGAGAACCATAACCAGAAATAGGAATGAAAGGATATGTATGCATGAATATGCATGAACATGTGACGTGCAAAATTTAAATTGCATCATGGTTGAAACCCAATCGAAACCTACCAGCACACATTCAACAATAATCAAACACACATCTATAATGCATAAAAACATTGTTAGAATGCAATGAGAATGCTATGCATGAGCATATAGCAACAATTTCACAAAAGCCAACCCTAAAATTTCAGGAAAAACTCAAAAACCCCAAAATATTTGAAAAACTCCAAAACCTAGGTCTAAAATGCATGAATGCATGAAGAGAGAGAAGATTAGAACACTTACCAAGTGTTTGAAGCTTGATCTAGGCCGAAGAACACAAGGGTAAAAGGTTTTAAGTGAGTGAGAATTGTTTGGTGCAAGAGAAAAGATTTTTTGTCGAGAGAGAGAAGTGAGGAATGAAATCTGATTCGCACTCAGGCTATATAAAGAAATCACAGCTCAATGGATTGAGATATCTTTCAAGATCTGTCGAGCACTAATTCTTGATAGAAATGAATTTGTTGAGGTGTTGTCGAGGATCTGTCAATGGAAAAAACACCTCAATGGATCGAGAAGCTGTTGAGAATCTATTGAGAAGAAACCTGGAAACCTCAATGGATCACGATTGCGTTAAGATTTGTCAAGACTAGTAGAAGGAGGGGCTCAATAGAAGGGAATCTATCAAGAAGCTGTCGAGCTTGAAGAAAAGGAGTTTTTCGAAGAAAGGAAAAACACAAAGATATGAATGCAACAAGCAAGCTACACAAACATAGATCCAATCAACGTGTTAAGCTTCCAAAACATCTCTCAACATATATGCAAAGCATTCAAGATCCAAAATGCACACACACACACACACTAAACAAGTCTAACCAATTTTATATTTCAAAAACAAGTTAAGACAGTTTAGTGAGCATATATTAACACATGTGTTCCTTGTAATGGCCAAATCACATTGTACCTGCACATGTATCAAAAGTAGTAAGGAATTTGCGTATTGTGTGTGTAAACATAGCAGGAGTGCATAAGTGTCTCATATTATGAAAATTTGAGATATGAGAAAATTAGATACACTCACACACAATCATAACTGCTTAATGGGGACTATCACCTTCGAGGTACATCCTATAACTCTCATATCACCTAGAAACATGCTTGCAACCATATTTAAAAGAATTTTGATTCTTTTTGCTTTTGATTTTCTTTGCATATTTTTCTTTTTGAACATAGCATGCATGGGCATATAAGGGAGAGAAAATAAATACCCAATTATGTAAGCTTAAACATCACAATTTTGCTATGCTGAAGCACATAGATGTTATACATGATTGGCGTGCTTTAGTGGTGAGAGAGTTATTTATGCATTTCTCTTATGATTTTCTTGTCCTTCCCCTCAAAAAGAATGATACGAGTGTTAAGTATAGGAGATTATTTAATCGTACTCATCACAAACACGAGCCACAAAGCTCACTTGCTTAGTTGTGCATTGAGATGCTTATCTAAGCTATAAGAGATACAAAGTTTAGAAAACTTTGTTTCAATGGCCATCCAAAGTACACAAGTACCAATATACACAAACACACACTTTTTTTTTTTGTTGTTATTTTTTATATTTTCATTTATTTTTTAATTTTTATGCAAAGCAAAAATAAAAAATAAAAAAATAAAAACTGAAAAACATCCAAACAAAAACATAAAGAAACACACAAAGCATAAAACTAAATGCAAATGCATGAGAAAGGAGGAAAAATAGGAGAGATCACTCCATGGAGATTACACCAATGGTTTGGTGTAGGAATTCAAACCGTTTGCTATCAAGAGTTTTAGTGAACAAATCAGCCATCTGATCATCAATATGGATGAACTCAAGAGTGAGTGTGCCATCTTTGACAAGCTCTCAAATGAAGTGGTGTCGTATCTCCATATGTTTAGTTCGAGAATATTGAACTAGATTTTTAGAGATGTTAATGGCATTGGTATTGTCACAATAAATGGTAAGATGTTCTTGATGAATACCATAATCAAAGAGGAGTTTTTGCATCCACAGAAGTTGAGTGCAACAGCTATGGGCAGCAATGTATTCAGCCTCAGCAGTGGATAATGAGATCGAATTCTGCTTCTTACTCATCTAGGAGACAAGATTATTAACCACATAAAAGCAAACCTCCGAAGTACTTTTTCTATCATCAGCATTCCCAGCGCAGTCTGCATCAGAATACCCAGCTAAGACATCATTCGTGTCCTTGCTATACCACACTCCGAAATCGGCAATGGATTTGACATATTTTATGATTCTTTTTAAAGCAATCCGAATGTTCAAATATTGTGTAAAACACCAATAAACGTTTAGACTCCCAATTTACAAATAACCAACATAAGCTTATAATCAAACAATATATGTGCGGAATATGAATATAAGCTAAACCCAAACAGATAACACACTTTAAACCATAATTAATCACAATCACAACAGTAATATAAAGGTAAAGAGAAAGGGAAGAAAGATGAAAACACAAAGATAACACAGCGATGTGTTATCAAAGAGGAACTCGAAGAACTCGACATAAAACCTCTATACTGCCCTCCAAGCGGTCAATAATCCACTAGAGAATGAAGTTGGGATACATGGATAGCAGAAGATCCTCCAAGCCTAATCTACCCAGTGCACCTAAGCCCTCCAAGCTTCTTGCTCCAATAGGGTTACGTCAAACCTTGTCTTCTTTAGCTTACCGGATCCCGCAATAGCCCATTGTATCAACCAAATTGAATTGGTCCCTTCTGAACTACTTCCAAGCACCAAAATACCTTCTCACAAATATGGGTATGGTGAGATAAGGATTTGGCTAATTTACCTCTCAAGGATATATCAATGGAGAGGGTGAGAGTAGAGGAATTTGGAGAATCAAAGGATGAAGATTGTGGATGAGTCAATCTTATTTTTCTCTAGGGTTTCTCTCTCAAAATTCTCTCTGGAAGCTCTCTACATTTTGTGGGTATAAGGGTATTTATAGCAGGGTGTATCAAGAATGTGAAGAGTCAGTTACGACCAAACAGGGCATTCTGGCTACTCGAGCTTGCGACTGGAATGAGTCCCGAATTTGAGTCAAAAGCTAACTACCTGGCCAAACTGGAAGTTTTGACCTGTAGTGCAACATTTAGCTGACCCTTTAGCTCCCCTTGCATGCTTCACATGTGTGCCATTTTGGCGACTTGCCAGTCCCGAGATCCATTCGCAAGATTTATTCACACTATTTTGCACATTACCCTTACATGAATCCCACCTAAATACAGGGTATCTAATTGCTAAATTACCAAAAAAAAAAAAAAATTGGCATGGAATAAAACCAACAAAATGATTGAATAAATTCAACCTTACAATCTCCCCCTTTGGCTATTCCATGACAAAACCCTAAAATAGATTCTAAACTTAACATGTGAGTTGGGAATAGTTGTCAAAACTCACTCACATCTAACTCTAGAAACTGAGAAGCTCTTGAACCATAAGAACAAGTTTTTCTTGAAAAAAAAAAAACACAAGATGATCATTGTAAGCAGAAATCTTGAAATGCATATGGAGCAAGCACAATGCGATCAAGCAATAAAGAATTAGAGTAGTAAAGCATGGCTTGACCAAATAGGAACAATCCCTATAAATAATGATCACAATGAACATTCACACAAGGAATGAACATTCGGACATGCAACCTAATAAGGTCAAAGCAAATTATCATTTGCATGTCCAGCACTCAATTGATACAAAAACACAAGGTAATTGCATCAAGGATATAAAATCCAAAAAGGGCACAAGAGTGAAGTACTAAAGAAAATGCATAACATTAACTAAAAGAACTTAGCTACAAAGCAAAGGTAAAAACAAAATGTGCTGAATAGAAACTGAAATAATTAAATCAAAGTTCTAAATAGTAGCACAATGTAAATACCAAGAGTTATAAAAGCTATAAAGTTATAAAAATTATAAACAGATAAGCTGAAAACAAAACAAGCCAAAAGTATGTGTGTATGTATCAGTATTCTTCTTTTGAGCTCACACAACTCCCCCTTTCAATATGCACACTTCCTATTCTTGTGTTGCTCTCCCCCTTACTGTAGGCTATCTCTCCCCCTTTTTGGCACAAATAGCTGAAGGCTGTCCTCCAACTTTTGTTGAATAGCATCTAACTGTGTCTCAATGGTTGTGAGATGCATTTGAACTTGGTTATTGGTGGAGTAGAGAACCTTTTCAAATCCGAAAATACGTTGATACAAACCCTTAATCAAAGTGCTTAACCTATCAGCTTGAGAGCTAGGTTGTAGAGGCTGAGTGCTAGTTGTCTGCAATCAGGAGTGTGAAGAGGTGTAGTCTTAGTATGCACAGGCGTAGTATGAATGGCTGAGCCATGACTGGAAGAAGTAGCATGAGGGAAAGATTCACTCTTAGGTGCTTTGGAAGAGTGACTTTTGCTTGCTTGAAGAGAAATCATGGATATTGGGCGAAGACGAACCAGTATTTTCCCGTCTTTTGGTGAGCGACCGTCTTCAAGAACCATGATCTTCATGAGAAGACTACAAAAGGGAAGACATGTTCGTGCTACTGTTCATGTTGCTATTTTCCCTATTGTTTGAAAAATGTGAGCACAAATATCTATCGAAACCTCGGTGATGAGATCACATAGGAACTAAGCTCGTCCAAGATTAATGAATCCGGTGTTAGACAATGGATAAAGGTTGAAGAACATGATCAATGTTCTTCAGTTTAGGCGCAAACTTTGCTGTTCTAATGGACGTGCCTTTGGTTGAAATCTCATGATCTGGCCCAAGAATTTTAAGAATATCCTGCATTTGAGGAAGTCTATCATCATATGGCGTGAGGTCTGCCTTTGCCGGTCGATTAATTCAAAAGACCTTTGCAATGTTGTCTGGGGTGATGATGAATTCCCTTCCTCGTACCCAAAATTTCAATTCAACCTCAGTGAATCTAGCATTTAAGTAGAACTCCTTAACTAATTCATCAATTGGGTCCTTGAAGTTCCCAAACAGATTAGCCCAATCTCTTTCTTCAAAAATTCTAGGAATAAAAGTTGTTCCCAGAGTATCAAATTTCACTATTCGTTCCACCAGGATGGGAGCTTCTTTGAAAATACTGGAGAAAGTCTGAGAGTTGAGGGGAGTCCTGAATCTCTCACTGTTTGAGTCATGAGAAGAACGTCGGGTTCATTTTGAAATAGGGGATGATGGAACATCAGTCACGGGTTCTTTTCCATGAGAGGAATGGTGAGACCTTTGCAAGAGGACAGACACATAGCAAAGAACCAAGTGCAAAACACCAGCATATAAACACAAACTTGATTAGATCCAAGTTAGTCCATGAAATAAGCACACGATGATAGTTAGGAAGAAATATCACTCAAGCATGTTGAATGGACCAACTAAGTAGTAATGTGTAGCTAGCCTGTATGAGATGCAAAAACATGGCATTTATGTAGGTATGTGCAACATTGGTGCATGTGGTGTGCATATAAGAAGCATATGCAGGCAAGGCTAAGTACATTGACAACCATGGAGAACTCAGAAACACAAGTAAGTGTCTTTGAGACATTTTACTATGAGCATGATATGCACAACACACCATAAACAGGATAATAAGCATCACATTATCAAAAAAAATAAAAACCATATAACAAACTCAACAAAATATACCCAACCCATATTCAAATATCATATTTTCAAAACTTCAATGAAATCTCAAAATCCAAGAATTTAAGGGTTATAAACATGAAATACTTTGAGAAAAATAAAGAACCCATACCTTTTCTTGAAGATTGATAGGAGATGATGAAGAAAAATAAAGGATTTTTGTGAGAACAAAGTGAGTTTGTGAGGGAGAGGAATGGACAAGACAATGAACAGTCACAATGAGTGAGGGAAAACTGAAAAAGTTTTTAAAACTGTCCTAAAAATAACCCTCATTGTGCAAAACATGCGATTTTTGCAACTGGAATGAGTTGCGAACAAGTCTCCAAAGCAAGCTGCCAAAAACCCTTGTGAAAAAATTTTGAAAAATTTGTCTAAGTGTTTTTCGTGATTGGAAGTTCCACCCACGAGTTAGTCGCGTGGTGAGCTACGAAACCTTCTGAGTAACCCTTGTGACTAGAGCTTCCACTCACAAACAAGTCACCAAACTGAGTCGCATGAAATCTAAAAACCTAGATTTTTGAAAAAAATTCTAAGTCTTTTTCGCGACTTGGGCTTTAACCTACAAGGAGTCATGAAAACCTTCTATGTAAGCTCGCGACTGGGGGCTTGCGACTAGCTTGACCCGTGAGGCAAGTCGCCATAATAGGGTTGCACAATTTTTGAAAATTTTCAAAATAAAAACACTTTCCAAAAAAAACTATGTAAGGTTGAATTTTATCAACCATCTTGTTGGCTTTATTCCGTGCCAAATTTGCTTGTATTTTAGCAATTAGTAACCCTGCATTTAGGTGGGAATCATGTAAGGGTAGTGAGTGAGAGACTGTGTAGAAATGCTCAAGATTGTGCAAGGATGCAGATACTCGCGGCTGGACTCACGGGTGACTCGCGACTGGCAAGCCACCTAAGTTGGCACATGTGTGAAGCATGCAAGGGAGCTGAAGAGTCATGCCAGCTATTGCACTGCAAGATAAAAGTCCAAGGCTAGCCAGGCCGTTAGCTCGCGACTTGAATTGGAGACTCAGCCTAGTCGCGAGGCCAAGTCGCCAAATCACCATGTTTGGGAAAAACTGACTTTTCACATTCCTTCTCACCCTACTATATATAGACCCCTATACCCACGAAATGTAGAGAGCTTCCAGAGAGAATTTTGAAAGAGAAACCCTAGAGAAAAACAAGATTTATTCATCAACAATCTTCATATAGAGACTTTTCAAATTCCTCTACTCTCTTCCTTTCCATTATTAAATCCTTGAGAGGTACATTACCAAAACCTTTTCTCACCATACACATATTTGTGAGAAGGTTGTTTGGTGCTTTGGGAAGCAGTTCAGAAGGGACCAATTTCATATTGGTAGATGCTATGGTCAAGTAGCGGAATCCGATAAGCTAAAAAAGAAATAGGTTCGATGGAACCTCGTTGGAGTAGGAGCTTGGAGGGCTTAGGTACATTGGGTAGACTAGGCTTGGAGGGTCTTCTGTTGTTCATGTATCCCAACTATATTCTTTAGTGGATTATTTACCACTTGGAGAGCGGCGGAGAGGTTTTACGCCAAGGGCTTTAGTTTCCTCTTCGATAACACATCGTGTGTTGTCCTTGTGTTTGCATCTTTCTTCCCTTAATCTTTGCCATTTAATTTCTTCTGTGGATGTGATTTTATTTGATTTAGATTGTTTATCAATTCTATATTAAGCTTATGTTCGTATTTCGCACATTAATTGTTTGATATTAAGCTTGAATTGGTAACTTGTTAATTGGGGGTCTAAACGTTCATAGTGTTTTATACACTAATTGAACTTTCAAACTAAAACACTCAAAAATCTTTTTGTATTTGATCAACATATAATTGAGCATGTGCAACATATTTAATCAAGTACAATCACCCAAATAAATAAGGCATTCATTGAACATAGACTTGTGTGATGTGTGTGGATACCAAAAATGAGATAGTCCTTAGTCTAATGTGAAGCTTCAATGATCAATTTAACCAAGTCATACACAATTAGCACGAGGAAAAGTGACCAATCTCAATTATAGAAGTATGCATATATGATCTCCCATAAAACTTGATAACATTATTTTGAAGCCTTTCATTTGGTTCCATGTACAACATAATATTTGATCATTTTGAATCAATACATCTCATTTTAAGATCGATGCCTGAAATTTTTTATATTTCAATTTGATGAACAAGCCTTTGGCTTTTTGGGCATCATACATTTTCATAAAAGTTGCTTTCCCTTTTTCCTAGTCAAATACTAGTATGTGCGACGGCTTTTGCAGCTCATTATCTCTTTTCATTTTGAGATTTACATTTGTTAATCTTTTTAAGCAAATAAATAAATAAATAAATAAAAGGGTGGGAAGATATATAGGCACAAGTCTATGCAAGTTTCAAGATCAACAAAACCATTGACTAATCATTCATGACAAGTTTGAAGATCTATTTACAATAATCACATAGATGTCAAGATTTTTCCCACAATGATATAAGTGCACAAAGAACAAGCTACGGTTGTAAATGCACAAAGCCATTAGTACAAAGGTACAAGGCAAAACATGCTTGTAACAATACACAATAATGCTGATTAAACTTTTTGGATTTTCTATTTTTTATGTGTTTTTGGATTTTTGACACAAAAGCAAGTAAAGATTGATAATAAAAAAAAATGTAAAAACACTTCAAAGCAAATAGCAAACAAACAAAATAATTTTCAACACTTGCTGGAGAGATAACACAAAGCACACAACCAATCAATGTCACAAAACATAGGAAGTATTAATGCATGGACATGTTGTAATGCTTATACATATGTACCTTTCTTCACCTACACGACACTTGCGTTTGGGGTGATATCCCTAGAGGATTGGGTACTATTGTTATGACTTTCAAATCCTCTGGTGAAGCTTGTCAAATAGGTGGTGAATGCATCAATCATCTTCATCATGTCCCACACTCTAGGGTCACCTTCTTGACCTTTTGATTGCTCAACAGTCCAATTCCCTTTGCCATGTCTTGGTCCTCTCGACCTTTGAGCACTTGAATTCTTCAATGCTTGAAGCTTATGACAATTGGGTCTGGTATGTCTTTGAATGCAGGTGGTGAACACATCAATCATCTTCATCACATCCCACACTCTGGGGTCACCTTCTTGACCTTTTGATTGCTTAGTAGTCCAATTCCCTTTGCCATGTCTTGGTCCTCTCGACCTTTGAGCACTTGAATTCTTCTATGCTTGAAGCTTATGACAATTGGGTCTGGTGTGTCCTTGAATTCCACAATGATGATAGAAATGTTGAGTTCTTGGACCTCTTTGTGACTTTAGGAGAGATTTCCCTTTACCCTTAGGTTTGACCACTGATTGGTTAGGAGGCTTAGTCAATAACTTTTGGTCAATCACATTCCGCTTCTTCTCCGCCTTCACTCTTTCAACAATAGTGATTTCCTCCATTGGTTCCTTAGCTTTCACAAACTTCATATCCTTGGACACTTTGACACTCAAACTGCTCTCTTTGGTTTATCCCAATCCGCTTTTTTCGGAGAAAGGTTTTTGATGAGCAAGCACTTCATCAAGCTTCTTGAAGGAGACCCGCTCAACTTTAGCATTAGCTTGAATCACCTCAAGCTCAAGAAATTTTATCTTTGAGTAGGCTTCAGTCAGCTTTCCATTTAGCATCTTGACTTCACACTTAGTCTCCTTGTATTGGACTAAAAGACTCTTGTAGTCTTGCTCTGCTCTCTTCATTTTCTTAATGGCTGCTTTTGCCACTTTTGCATATTCACCGGTCTTCTCAATGAGGGAATTTAGGTCCCTTGTAGTCCCACTATTCTTTCATCTTCCTCATCATCGGATTCCTCTACTATCCCCATTGACTCCAATTCAATGTGCTTACCAAGCTCTTCCACTAGCACACTCAAATCATCTAAAGATTCCACGGAAGCAATGGTCATGAATGCAGAGAAGTTTCCCTATTCATCACAGCTTTCATCTGAATCTAAATTAGAGGAGTCGATGTCACTAAGAGTAGTGGCATACACTTTGCCCTTCCCTCTCAAATAATTAGGACACTCTTTCTTGAGATGTCCATGACCGTTGCATTCATAGCATATGACTCCTTGAAAGGATTGAGAA
This sequence comes from Quercus parvula, assembly GCA_030820535.1. NCBI lineage: Eukaryota > Viridiplantae > Streptophyta > Magnoliopsida > Fagales > Fagaceae > Quercus > Quercus parvula. Next base: position 14,552,904 of record JAUAME010000008.1, read on the forward strand.
TCCTTCCCATCTTTCCTCTTGAAATTATTTTTGTCCTTTCCGAAATTTAGGAATTTTCCCTTTTCAGCTAACTTTCCATTCTTCTTGAACTTCAAGAACTTTCGAAAATTCTTCACAAGATATACCACATCTTTCTCGACCTCATCCTCATCCAATGAGTCATGAGCTTCCACCCTTTCATTGATCATCTCTAGAGCAAGGGATTTGCTCTTCCTTTGTGAAGGTAGAGACAGCTCATATGTTTGAAGTGAGCCAATTAATTCTTGAACTTTGATATCATCAAGGTCCTTGCTCTCTTCATTTGCAGTAACCTTTACACCGAAGCTCTCCGGCAATGATCGAATGATCTTCCTTACTATCTTTGAGTCCTCTATCTTTTCACCCAAGTTGAACTTCCCTATAACCACCTCATTTAGCTTGCCATAAAATGAGTCGAATGAGTCGATGTCATTCATCTTCAGCTCCTCGAATCGAGTGGTTAGCATCTGTAACTTGGTGTCTTTGACCTTTTTTGTGCCTTCATAGGTTGTCTCCAATATTTGCCATGCCTCCTTGGCAATTGTAACGTGAGAAATCCTATGAAACTCATTTGGAGAAACACCATAGAAAATAGCATTTAGTGCCTTACTATTTGCATTAGCTATCGTGACTGCTGCCTTATCCCATGTGGATTTGGCAGCCTCCAGCCTAGTCCACCCTATATCTACAGCATCCCAAACAGTCTCATCGATTGAACATAGGAATGTCCTCATGCGGACTTTCCAAAATGCATAGTTGCTTCCATCAAAATATGTGGGAGCATTCAAAGATTGAGATCGATCCATCTCAAACAAGGTCAAGGATCGCACTCAGGTAATTAAATCATAGCAAGTGCACCCGTTCTAATACCAATTGAATTTTCAAATAGTGTGTAAAACACTAATGAACGTTTAGACCCCTAATTTACAAATAACCAACACAAGCTTATAATCAAACAATATATGTGCGGAATATGAATATAAGCTAAACCCAAACAGGTAACACACTTTAAACCATAATTAATCACAATCACAGCAGTAATTAAAAGATAAAGAGAAAGGGAAGAAAGATGCAAACACAAAGATAACACAGTGATGTGTTATCGAAGAGAAAATTGAAGTACTCGGCGTAAAACCTATCCGCCACCCTCCAAGCGGTCAATAATCCATTAGAGAATGAAGTTGGGATACATGAATAGCAAAAGACTCTTCAAGCCTAATCTACCTAGTGCACCTAAGCCCTCCAAGCTTCTTGCTCCAACAGGGTTACGTCGAACCTTGTCTTCTTTAGCTTACCGGATCCCATAATAGCCCAGTGCATCAACCAAATTGAATTGGTCCCTTCTGAACTGCTTCCCAAGCACCAAAATACCTTCTCACAAATATGGATATGTTGAGATAAGGATTTGGCTAATGTACCTCTCAAGGATATATCAATGGAGAGGGTGAGAATAGAGCAATTTGGAGAATCAAAGGATGAAGATTGTGGATGAGTCAATCTGGCTAGATTGGAAGTTTTGTCCTTTAGAGCAATAGCTAGCGTGACCCTCCAGCTCCCCTTGCATGCTTCACATGTGTGCCATTCTAGCGACTTGCCAGTTGCAAGATCTAGCTGCAAGACTCCCTTGAATTTCACACTTCTGAGATTTCTTCACATTCGTTCACACACTACCCTTACATGAATCCCACCTAAATACAGGGTATCTAATTGCTATATTGCAAGAAAATTTGGCACAAAATAAAGCCAACAAAATGATTGAATAAATTCAACCTTACATAATCATATGAGACTCTTTAGGGTTTGCCTGATATTAACACACACTCCTACACTGGAACTAATGTCAAGTCTACTAGTAGTAAGGTAAAGGAGGCTGCCTATCATGCTTCTATATAAAGAAGAATCAACACTTTTGCCTAACAAGCCAATAGTGAGTTCAAACTGCGACAAATAGCAAGAATAAGACACAAAGTTAGCAACACATTTATCAACTGTACGCTTTCTTTGTGTAAGTTCATTCATATTTCCCACAATAACTTCAGGAGGGTGATTCAGCTTGATCCTTGAGGAAGGTCCTTCTTCTTCATGAGATTCAGACTTAGGTGATGTAGGAATATCTGTTGATGCTTTTACAACACTTGGAGTACTTGAAGAAGCGGGCTCTTGATCAACTTCTTCTTGAATAACCATAGACTCTGAAGGAAGAATTTCCTAAGGTGTTTCCTCACTACTTTTCTCAAAACCAGAATCTAAAGCTTCATCAATAGCAACATTCATGGTTTCCATCACCTTCTTGGTTCTTTTGTTGTACACCCGATAAGCTTTGCTTGTGGAGAAGTATCCCAAAAATATTCCTTCACTCCTTCAGGAGTCAAACTTTCCCACATTCTCTCTGTCGTTAAGGATGAAACAAATACTTCCAAAGATTTTGAAATACTTCACATTCGACTTTCTTCCCTTCCACAAATCATAGGGAGTCTTCTTTGTTCTGAGTCTGAAATATACCCAATTAACCGTATGACATGTGGTGTTGATTGCTTCTCCCCATAAATTTCTGGCCACATCTTTACTATGTAATGTGGCTCTAGCCATCTCGTTAATGACTCTGTTCTTTCTTTCTACTACACCATTTTGTTGAGGAGTAATAGGAGTAAAGAATTCATGAGATATACCAGATTTAGTGCAAAAAGATTCCATGTATGAGTTCTTGAATTCTTTACCATGATCATTTCAAATTTGATCAATCTTCATGTTCTTCTCATTTTGCAATATTGTACACAAAGCTTCAATGTGCTCAGGAGCATCTGACTTGGATCTTAGAAGAATGACCCAAGTGTACCTAGTGAAATCATCTACTACAACCATGATGTATCTCTTTCCTCCAAGAGATTCGATTCTAGTTGGACCCATGAGATCTAAATGTAGTAGCTCTAAAGGTTAAGATGTAGTTGATGTCTGAGTGCTTGGATGTTTTGCTTTCTTCTATTTCCCAAGCTGACACAGTCCACACAAAACATTGCTAACCCTATTAAGGTTTGGTATTCCCAGCACTGATTCATGCTTAAATACAATTGACAGATGTTTGTAGCTAGGACTGATTCATTCTTTGGTGCCATGGCAAACAAATACTGTTGCACACAATATCAGTATCAAGTACCAATCCATAACAGTTATCCAGAGTGTTGACTCCACTTATGAGTTTCTTTCCAAACTCATTCTAAATGAAACACTTCCCTTCTAAGAATAACACCATGAAGTCTTGATCACATATCTGACTTATCCTCAACAAGTTCACTCTTAAACCTTCTACATACAACACATTTGAAATGTCTGGCAGTCCAGGTAGAGAGATGGTTCCCTTCCCTTTTATTTGTGATTTGCTCCCATCACAAAAAAGTGACATTTCCACCTTTCTTAGACTCAAAAACCTCAAAGAGAGAACGGTCTCCAGTCATGTGTCTCAAGCATCCACTGTCAAGGTACCATAAACATGTGTCCATTACCTTAAATGCAAACTTCATCATAAAGCACACTTCATGCTTACTTGACAAATTAGTAGGAATGGTTTTCTCTCTCATCTGCTACTAATGAATAAAACTTTTAAGTTTCACCCTTCTCAGACAAACTGCTTTGCACATCTTCATTTTGAGACAATCTAGTTTCTTCCTTATCACACTAAGACCTTTTTCAACAATCATCAAGATAGCTTTCAAATAACTTTTATACTTACATTTTCTAAAACACTCAATAAAATAGAGATTAGAAAAGCAAGATGTATTTGAAATAAAAGATCTTTTCATGCCGCTTGTAGCCATTACAACAGGGGTCAATGGATCACATAGCAAAGATTAAACCTAATCAGAGTGTGCCCGCTCTGATACCACTTGATAGGACAAAAATTTATTGATCCCTTTGGCAAATTAATTAATTAATTAAGTCAATTTAACATGCAATAGCGTGGTGGAACAAACAAATCACCAACTAAGTTAAATGCAGTAGAAAATAAAATTGACACAGGTGATTTGTTTTCGAATGGGGAAAACCACCGAGGCAAAAGCCCACCAGGTGAATTTAAGGTCACCACTCTTGAGAATCCACTATTATCATTCACAAGAGGTTACAAGTAAAAGGAATCCCAATACCCAATACCAACCTACAGTTGAACCCTTACCCCAATACCCAATTGGACTTGTATTGTAGCGGCAATCTCTCCGTTCAATGCACGAATCCTAGTAAGTGACTAACCAATGATGCACGGATCCTAGTATGTGACTAACACACCAACTTGAGGAAGATTGTTGGCTACAAAGTTCTCTAGTTCATCAACAATGAAGATTATGAAGCTCCTTGGTCACAAAACCTTTGGCATAAAGACGCAGTATCTTTTATAGAGAATAAGATGAACTAGGGCCTCTGGTCACAATATGCATGTATTCTACTCTACAACAACTTACAGCCCCTGCATCACCCTTGACAACCCTTAAAATAATCCTTATATATGTCTAGGGTAGTGAGAAAAGAAACCCTACACAAATACTCAAGGATATGCGTGTAATTAGATCGGGAAATTTTGATTTTGTAATTCTCGATAGATACAGCTTCTGTCGAGCTTCAACATTAAACTTCGATAGAAAGGATTCTGTCGAGACATCTGTCGAGCTTTAATGAACAACACTATTTCACTTGTTTCTTGGTCAGACTTTCATGGCTTCAATACTAAACTTGAACACTTGTTTCTTGATGTACTAAACCCATCCTAGATCTACCCAATTACAAGTAAAATGCGTTTGGTCAAAAGATTAGCCAATTATATAAATATGTCCCTAACAAAACTAAGTCTTCTAGCTGAAAATCCATAGCACCATGACCATTCCATCAATCAAACCTTAAATTCTTAGCAACAACAACATTCACTCAAGCTATCTATTTCAGAACTAAGACCATACAGTCACTTCAAAACACTATAACAAATATGCTCAACTAATTGAAACCAACAATTCTAATCGGTACAAGTAATCTCTTGACTATGGCCAGTTAGATGTTGATATTTGTGACTAAAAAAATGTAGGCTTTTTGACTCTATTGGTTCATATGCTAGATAAATGTAATGCCATAACCATGGGTAAACATAGAAAGATAATGCAGGAGCGGAGCTAGGAATTTTTGTTTGGGGGTCAAGTTGTGGCACTAATATATTTATCAAGACAACCCCCCCGCCCCCAAAAAAAAAAAACACACACACACACACACTCACACTCACATATATATAAATATATATATATATATATATATATACATGCTTTTTAATTATATATACACACTGTTTTATTTGATAAGTTATATATATACACACACCCAACAAAAAAAAAATGTTTAGTATTTTTAATCAAAATTATGTTTGATAGTGATCTTTCGTAAAATAAAATTCGTTTTTACCATTTTCATAGTGAAATTCTTAAAAAGTTTCAATTTCAATACAAATTATCAAAGTTTATACTAAAGTAAATAAAAAAAATCTGTCAATTAAACTAATGAAATTTTCAAAAACATGAATGATCCAAAACTTTGAGGAATAAGTTAAGCTCCAAACATATTTGAAGTTATTTTGCTCTAACCTATTATATGGCAACTAAAGAGACATTTCATGTGTAGTTTCAGTGACAAGATTTTTTTAATGAGTCAATAACTTGTTAATCGCTACATAACATGTTGAAAAAGATAGATTCAAACATGTTTGGTGCCAAACTTTATCAAATATTTAACAGCTATAAGAGCACATTTTACAATCAAAAGAATTGCAAAAAATTATGCTATATCACTATAACTATTAGACCAATTATTTTTTTTAAGAGCGTCATTGGACAAATTGAAATATTTGGAGGGGCCAACTCTTATTTTTGTATACTAAATTTTGAAAACATTGAAATAATTGTGTGTGTGTATATATATATATATATATATTTAAAAAAATTAAAAATTGGGGGGGGGGGGGGGGGGGGGGATGGCCCCCTACCCTATTACATACCTCCGCCTTAGAGTAGTGGGCTTCTTTGACTGATACAAGGTCAGCTAGGCTTTACTACCATTTGATATATTGATTTTATGAAGTTGAGCACATTAGAGGTCTAATGAAGCATGAGTGCGGGTGTGTAAGTGTGGGAGAAAGGGTTTATTTGATGTTAGAGAATAATAGTAACAATAGTAATGACACTTACCAGCTTCTGTCTATGGGTGTTGTGATGTATATATGTTAATTGATATTTCTGCTTTACACGTATCTGGTAGTGGGTTATAGAATGAGTCAATGAGATTTTTTAAATAGGTAGAATCTAGCTTAGAACCTTTAAATCAATATTAGATTTATGAGAGCAAGAGCTTTTAATGATTACTAATTTTTTGTGATATGATCTATGCAAAGTAATATAGTTGCATTTTATTTTTATATGATCTATGATGTTGTTATAGTGTTATGTCATGGTTGTTGGTATTTTGTGGTGCATTTCTGTTGAACTATTTTGGTTCAATGTGTCATTGTTATTGGTAGATGTGCTTGTTGTTTAGGGACAACCAGTTGAAATTGAAGAGACTAATACAACTCTTTTGAATCGTTTTGTTGTTCATATTGAGAAGATCAAACACCTTCTCAAGGTATGTATATGTACATTGAATTTATTTTGCCTCCCTTTTAGTTCTATTTTGGCAAGAATGTGTAGCAGAATCAATGATTTTGAGATATATAAGATGAGTTGTAGATTATGTGATGAATGCAGTATGTTGTCAATAGGCAGGAGACATGAACTCAATACATTCTATATATGTTAGCTGGTATAACTCCATACATGCAATAAAACTATTAGAAGATTGGTGGGACTGACTTTGGGTGACTAGTAGCAAGGAAGCTTTTCTATCAACATATTGAAGATAGCTTTTTAAGATGCTTTACTACAATGTTGACCCGTTCGAGTAGCAAGAATTGTATTGAGATTTCTAATGTTGCTAATTTTCATTTTTAGTTGATTTCATAATATTGTGTCAGATAAAGTTCTAATTTTTCATATTTTTACATGACATTATTTTAATATACATATAATTAATTAAATTTAAATCATATTCTATATTCAAACAGTCCACTAGAATTCTCATATTTTCTTTAGATGGTAGAATATATAGATCAATAGACAAATACAATCATAATAAATGCATACTACTAGAATCTATTTCATACACAAACGCAATTATAGTGAATGCTCATTAGTTATCTTAATTATCAATTTTTTTTTTTATTTAGAAAAAAAAAATTATGTCAAAATTTTCAATATATTACATTTACTGACTAGTATATAATAATTGACAAAAATCTCCTAAATAATTAATGTAATAACAATAAATAAAGATAATAACTAAAAAGGTGTGTTTAGCCTCCCTTATATAGTATTTTCATTATTTTGCTATTGTAAACCATAGATGAGAATGCTGCCTATACTAAATTTGGAAAATTTTGATAGATGATGATTTTACTAGACTTTTTCCCCCTTACTAACGGGAAGTATTCACTTTCTTTACAAGATAAAATGAACAAATTTCAAGCGACTAATAGCTTTCCATTTAAAGCTAAGAAGTTAGGATGCTATATGAAAGTAAAATAATCTTATCTTATATAATAACAAACGATAACTAGTTAGTGGAGGAGGAAGCTCAAAAACTAATAATAGTATGGATGTTGAAGTATATACAGGAGAGTTCTTAGCGACCATGCACAAAATTAGTTAATATTAGTAGGGTAGTTTCAATGGTGTTGAGCTCAGGTATTGAAGTATAAATAACTTCAAACCAAATGGGGTAACCATCATTTCGTACAAAAAAATTGGCAATAGAAAGGAAATAAAGGACAGTAAGATGGGAAAGAATTTAAGCATTGCAATAATTTCCTTGCTATTGGTGTTGGCATCCACCAATGCCAAGCAGGTCTTTGATGTTAAATCATATGGAGCAAAGCCAAATGCCGATATCACCCAGGTATAAATATTTGCACTACAATCAACTATACTTAATTAACATGAAGAGTGTGTTCTAGTTAACTTAACTGATGAAGACTTTTAACTTTGAATAAGAGAACTTAGGTTCAACTCTGTTTACATTAGAAACTAATCAATGTCATAACCAGATGATAACAAATTAACATGCAAAATGATTGTTATATATTAATTTTGAATTTTCATAATGTGTTTAGGCTTTGACAAAAGCTTGGAAAGCTGCATGCGCAGTAGCAGGAAGTAAAGTTTTGATTTCAGCAGGGGCATACAAACTAGGTTTAGTGACTTTGTTGGGTCCATGCAAAGGTGCTATTGAGTTTAACCTTCAGGGAACCCTACAGGCCCCATCAGATGTTGCCTCCTTCAACGGTAAAGATGGTTGGGTGATTTTTCAACATATCGACGGTCTCACTATGTCAGGTGGTGGAGTTTTTGATGGCAAAGGACAACTAGCATGGGAAAAAAATGATTGTAAGAAGGAAAAAAACTGCAACACACTTCCTATTGTAAGATTTCAATCTTAATTAATTAGCATTTACATTTCCATCATTTTCTACGTAGATATACATAGACACTACAAGTTTACAAACTTTACCCATTATGAAAAAATAATTCAAACATTCATATGTCAAATGATGTTTTACAAATAATTTTCACGTAAGTTTTGTATAGTGATGTGTCACAACTCAAAAAAGAATTAATTTTAAAATTTCAATATGAAAAAGTTTATGGAGTATGGACACAACTTTTTGTGCCACAACACTAACCTATGCGACTATACGCGATAGAGAAAAAACAATGGTTAAATCTAAAAGTGATAGTTCACTAATCACAATCGCACATGTCATCTTTTGAAAAAGCTTGTGGTCTATGAAGAATTGTTTATGTAACATAATATTATTGAAGTAGTACCAACCACGTTCATTGACAAATTCGCTTGTAATTTTTTATGTAATAATATTTGTTATAAATTTACTTTTTTTCTTATTTTTTATGTTGTTTTAATGATCACATTTATTTCCAAAAAAAAATTATTTATTTTTATATAATTAAAAGAATCATTAGCATTTTACTAATTAAAAGGTTTTTAAATGAAATTTTTTTAAAAGTGAATGCTTAAATGAAACTTGAGTGCTCATATTTAGTGTTTTAACTTATCTAACTTTGAACCATGAATAGAATATAAGGTTCGACTACGTCACAAATTCAATCGTCCAAGACATTACATCGAAGGACAGCAAATTTTTCCACATCAACCTTTTCGAATGCAAGAAGTTGCAATTTCGACATGTTACCATAACCGCACCCGCAGATAGCCCCAACACCGATGGAATCCACATAGGACATTCATCTCAGATCAGCATTACCAATGCCAATATTGGAACAGGAGATGATTGCATCTCCATTAGTGATGGAAACCAAGACGTTTCTGCTAACCAAGTAACTTGTGGACCTGGCCATGGTATCAGCATTGGAAGTCTTGGAAAGAACAAGAACGAACAACCTGTTTTAGGAATCAGAGTTACTGGTGCTACACTTAGCAATACAGATAATGGTGTTAGAATCAAAACATGGCCTTCTTCCAATTCTGGAGTTGCTTCTGATATACATTTCGAGGATATTGTCATGAAAAATGTTGGCAATCCTATCATCATTGATCAAAACTACTGCCCAAACAATCAATGCTCAAACAAGGTTATTACAAACATCACAAATATATACACAAATTTTGATGTTAAAGGAAAAAAAAGTAAAACAAATTACAAATACTAATATCAATTTCTTGGGTGCGTTTCTTTGTTTGTTTGTTTTGTTTCAGTCTCCCTCTAAAGTTAAAATCAGCAATGTTAGCTTTAAGAAAATTAGAGGCACTTCTTCAACAAAGGAAGCTGTGAAGCTTATTTGCAGTAAGAGTGTACCGTGCCAACAAGTGGTGCTTTCTGACATTGATCTTGCATACAAGAGAGGTGGAGGATCTACTACTTCCTCTTGTGCTAACGTCATGCCCGCGGTTTCGGGCAAGCAGAACCCTCCTGCTTGTACCAACAAACTTTAATGAAATGCCTCCCAAGCTGTTGTAACTAAGGTAGAATGAAGAAATACTATTTGCAGATAGGTTATAAGGGTCCTATTGTAAATAAAATTTCATTTACTTGTGCCTAGCATGTTCCCCTTTTCTTCATTTAAATGAAATTGGGGAATTTCGCTTAATTATTTTTTGAGTTGTTTAAGTTCAGCTTAAATCTGTTATAATCTGCAGTGTTATTGTAGATAGTATTTGTTTTGTTATTGCAATTGAAATCTTTCTTAATAAAAATCAAAATTGTTATTCAACTCTTACTAAATTCTTTTTATTCTTCCCAAATTAATGCTTGTGTTCATGAGATGTTAAGATTCAACTCATTAGCATGCATGTTTTCTAGGTCCAAGTTAACATGTTCTCAAACTCCTCCAAGACAGTAAGATGTGAAGCTCTTAAAACGGATTCAATATATATTCAAATTTTTGTCTATAAATATTGTTTGTTTTTAATATAAATTTCTATTACAACTTAACTGAAATCACTTTTATTTTAAAAAATATATAATAAATATTAACAAAAGTGATTAGATCTCTATAACAAAAATTATGGTAGGAAATACAAATTAAGTGCATAAATATTTTAATTAACTTAGTTTTCTTTCTAAAATGAATAAATTTAGGATGATTAATCTGCATACTCTAACAAATGATTAGTGATGCCTTTCAATTTTGTAATAGAAATTGTAGTCTAGCTAAGGTTGTCATTCCACTGAGAAATGGAAAATAAGAACACGTTAAAAGCATCAATAATATATAGAAAAATATTATTGAAATTAGGACAAAGAAAGTTTGGTAAATTTCAATAATCAAAATCACTAAGGTTTTAGGGTTTGTTGACCAATATTGTTAAGCATTTACTACTAATCCAATTTAGTACACAATTGGGTAAGTATACACAAACTATCCAATTGGAAGATTTAGAAATAAGTTTTATTAATAAAACTCTCTTTGGTTGATTATATTCATCTATTGTTCGAACAATTTAGTCTAACTGTGATAGAAAAACTCAAAAACATCGCATACCCCAAAGGCTATGGCAAGAGTAATATCTAACAAGATGATCACATTTTGAAGGAGAGATTATAAAACCCTATTCTAACAATAAGAATATTCAAGGATAGACTTATGAAAGAATTTGGAATTAAACATCAATCTAACAAAACAATTATAAAAAGAGAACAATTGATTTCAATAACCAAAACAGGAAAAATATGCTTGGATTGATAAGTGGACAATTTATAGCATTAGGGATTCACCTTTAACCCTAGCTTAGGTTCTTAAGTTTATATAAAAAATAAAAACTCTCAAAAATTAATGAAAAATAAGGTTTCCTAGCAGTAAAAAACGTGGCTGCTCTTGTATCCTTTTAATATGTATAACATTCAAAACCCTATAACACATGCTCCCCAAAAAGGAAAATAGAAAAAAAGTCAATTCTCGTTTTTCAACAATGGGTCAACTTCCAGGTAGGTTTTGGCCTTAAAATAGCTGATTCTGAAGTTTTGATAAACTAAAAAAATTTATATCTTTAAGTTCTATTTCCATGGTTGCAAGAATCAAGTCAATCCAACATTGGAGTAAAAAGATATGATGAAAACACCAAAACTAGTCAGAATTTTTCTTTGACTGGATTTTTCCAACAATAGCTCAAACGAATTTCTCTTTCTTTTTATGCTTCCACAAATCTTTGACTCATTAAATTCTTCAAAAGACAATTCTCAATTGAGTTTCACCTTTGGATTTTCTTGGCTTCATGTTTGCAAGATTAGCTCATTAATTTTAATCTCCCACATGATAAAAAGACACATAATGATTATATTTTAGAGAAAATTTGCAAATTCTCGTATTTGCACATAAGTGTGGAAATAAACACAAAATAGAAGTGATAATTCCTACCAAAATATGGATAATTATTGTATTTGGATAATTTTGGTGCTATAACTAAATAATGAATCAATGGAAAATCAAAACAAAAGTGTTGTCTACATACATTCCTCTTTTGCGGTTTTAAATTTAAATATTATTTTTCCCTTTTATCTTCCTTTATTTTGCCTCTTTTTATTCTCATCCTCATATTATAAATTTACCAGTCTCTTCCATTCTATGCATATTTTTCCAATACAAAAAAAGTTCTCTCTTTCTCTCTCTCTCTCTCAAAATTTTTTTTTTTAATTTATGTTGGATTTTTTATTATTATTTTTCTTGCATTTCTACCTTAGATTGATGAATATTTTTATTTTTTTAGAATTCTACTTATTGCTAGGTTCTAAGGATATTTTTAGAATTCTACTTTTTAAAAATGTTTATTGTAAAGTTGGAATCGAGTAATTGTAGAAAACTACTGTTCACTTTTTGCAAGACTCGATCGATCGAAAATTAGACTCAATTGATCAAAGCTCGTGCAGATTGTTTTTTTGCAAATTTTTTCAACTCAGCCCAAGCCCATATGACGTGTAGGGTTTTATATTTTGCCTTAAGTATAAAAGGATAAACCCTAGCCACATTTTATTGTTGTTATTTATGTCGTATGTATGAATCTCTTGTGAGATCTAGAGGTGTTTGCCTTCATACATACATAGGGTTATCAAGATCAAGTTGATGTCGAGAACTTGGTGATCGTTTCAGTTGCTGCATAAAGAGCTTAAAGAAAAACACAAGTAGGAGTACTTGTGGTTGCTGTGAATCCAAGAAAGAACTAGTCCATGGACTCGGAGCTGTCACTTGGTCGTGGTAGTAAGTTTTCTACTCGAGGTATCAATAGGATGTTAGTGGTCTAAGTCTCTATTGTAAAACTTCAATTCTTTCATAGTGGATCTATTTTACCTTGAGGATATCTAGGTTAAATCCTCCTCAGGTTTTTTACCGGTTTGGTTTTCTTGGGTTGTCATATCGTTGTGTTCTTTATTTTCCGCACTGTTTCAATGATATGATTTACTTGTGTTAACCTAGATCTGTATAATTTACCTAAGTTAATCAATTGGCTAAATAACTAGGTTAATCTGTTTGCGTGTAAGGGGTTTAAAAATGTACAAGTGGTATCAGAGCGGGTTAGCTCTAGTATTTAGATCCTTAGATCTAAAAGTTGATCCTTGACCGCTGTTGTCATGGATTCTTGGAAGTACTTATTGCTAAAGTCCATCTTGTCTACTTTTGGTTTTTGTCTTTTGTTGCTTTTGTAAAGTCTTCCTTTGAGTATCTTGGTATAATCACATGTGATAATAACTGTGTGCTACACTGCTTTAACCACCTTAAAGGCATGTGATTCTTGTCTTTGGTATTTGGATAGTGGTTGTTCCAGGCATATGACAAGAAATAAAGCTTTGTTCAAGACACTCTTTGAAGGAAAGATTGGGACAGTCACGTTCGGAGATGGAAGCAAATATGTGATCAAAGGCATTGGAATTGTGGACATTCCAAGGTTGCTGATTTTTGAGGATGTCTGGTATGTTGATGGGCTGAAGGCTAACTTACTTAGTATCAGTCAAATTTGAGACAATGGATTGAATGTTCTCTTCCCCAAGTATGAATGTGAGATACTTGATGGAGGAGGTGACTGTATGTGTATTGGTGTGAGGACAACTGACAACTGTTATGGTATAACACCAACTATAAGCAACATGTGTTTCAATGCAAAAATCAACCAAGTAGACTTATGGCATCAATGGTTGGAACATGCAAGTCACAAGCAAGTAGAGAAGATTTCCAAGTGTGATGCAATTATTGGTTTGCCCAAGTTTGAAAAGATAGAAAAGTGCATATGTGGACCATGTCAGATGGGTAAACAAATGAAGTCCAAACATCTGTCTGTAACTGGAGTTCAAACTTCAAGACCTCTAGAGTTGTTGCACATTGATCTCATGGGTCCTGCTAGAGTTCAGAGTTTAGGTGGAAAGAGGTAAATTCTAGTTGTTATGGATGATTTTACTAGATATACTTGGGTTGTGCTTTTGAGAGATAAAGCTGAGGCTCCTGAAAAGATGATACACGTGCAAGAAATTGCAAGTTGAGAAAGGTACTGTGATAGCCAGAATTAAAAGTGATCATGGAAGAGAATTTGATAACACAAAGTTGGCTACCTTCTGCAATGATCAAGGCACACATTAAGAGTTCTCTTCACCCAAGACACCACAACAGAATGGAATAGTGGAACAGAAGAATATGGTTGTTCAAGAGATGGCTTGTGTCATGCTACACAACAAAAAGATGCCCAAGTCCTTTTAGGGAGAAGTAGTTAACACTGCTGTCCATACGCTCAACCAGGTGTATTTCAGACCTGATTCCATGAAAACTCCTTATGAACTCTGGAGAGGAAAAAAGCCTGTTGTCAAATACTTCCGAATATTTGGCAGTGACTGTTATATTCTGCGTGATAGGGAGAACCTAGAAAAGTTTGATGCAAAGAGTGACAAGGGATACTTTCTAGGATACTCTTCCACTAGTAGAGCATACAGAGTATACAATTTGAGAACTAAAACTGTGAGTCATCAAAAGTGGTGATCAATGATGAATTGTGTTCAGAAACTCATTTAGAAAACACTCCTCCAATTCAAGAAAAGACAGTGGAAGTTAATGATCCTATTCCTGATGATTATATTAGGAAGCATAGTGATGAAGAGCTACTGTTGTTGAATGATGTTGTTTTAGTACCATCAATTTTAGAACCATCTACACCGGTTCATTAAACTCAACAAGAACAAAGTGAGTCTAGTCCTTCATTAGAACAAAAAGGTACCTCCACATCTTTGGTCAAAGGTCCATCTTATAGAGTGAAGTTAAATCACCCGGCCACAAACATATTGGGTAGTTTGAATGACAACATGAGATTAAGATCCAAAGCCTTGAATGTAATTACACACTCATGTTATCTATCCCAATTTGAATCGGAAAAGGTGGATGAAGCACTTCAAGATGCTGATTGGGTTAATTCTATGCATGAAGAACTTCATCAATTTGTTCGGAATGATGTGTGGGAATTAGTTCCAAGACCAAAGGGAGTAAATGTGATTGGAACTAAGTGGATTTTCAAGATCAAGTCAGATGAACATGGTACTGTTATTTGAAACAAATCAAGACTTGTTGCTCAAGGATACACACAAGTGGAAGGGATTGATTTTGATGAGACTTTTGCACCAATAGCAAGACTAGAATGCATTAGGATACTTTTGGCCATAGCAAGTCATTTGAATTTCAAGTTGTATCAAATGGATGTCAATAGTGCTGTCTTAAGTGAGATGTTGCAAGAAGAGGTGTATGTTGAACAACCAAAGGGTTTTGTTGATCCTCACAGATCGAATGACGTCTACAAGTTGAAGAGAGCCCTCTATGGTTTGAAACAAGCTCCCAAGGCATGGTATGATATACTAACCACATATCTCATTGAGCATGGGTTCAAAAGAGAATTTGCAGATACTACACTCTTCATACGAAAGGATAAAAATTATTTTGTAGTAGCTCAAATTTATGTTGATGATATTGTTTTTGGTGCTACTAATGATTCTCTTACTCAATCCTTTGCAGATGAAATGAAGAAGATGTTTGAAATGAGTATGGTTGGTGAACTAACTTATTTCTTGGTATTACAAGTAAAACAAATGGATTCTGGAATTTACAACAACCAAGCAAAGTATGCTAGAAATCTTGTCAAGAGATTTGGACTTGAAAAGGCTGCACATGCTGACACACCAATGGCTGCTAATGCAAAGCTAGCCAATGATCCTTCAGGTGAGTCTATTGATGTCACATTATATAGAAGCATGATTGGTTGTCTTTTGTATTTAACTGCAAGTCGTCTTGATATTGCTTTCAGTGTTGGTGTATGCTCTAGATTTCATTCTAATTCTAAGGTTTCACATTTGAATGATGTTAAAAGAATCATAAAATATGTTAATGGAACTTATAATTGTGGACTGTTCTATAGCAAAGAGTAAAATTTTTCTCTTACTGGATTTTCTAATTCAGATTGGGCCGGCAATGTCGATGATAGAAAAAGCACCACTGGTGGGTGTTTTTATGTAAGAGCCAATCTTGTTACTTGAATGAGTAAAAAGCAAAATTTTGTCTCTCTGTCTGCTGCAGAAGCAGAATATATTGCTACTGGAATTTGTTGTTCACAGCTTCTTTAGATGAAAAAGCTTTTGAGTGATTATGGGATATCACAAGACACCATGGTTGTTTATTGTGATAATTCTAGTGCTATTGATATCTCTAAGAACCCTATTCAACACTCTAAGACAAATCACATAGAGATTAGATATCACTTTATTAGGGATCTGGTTGAAAGAGAGAATGTGACTTTTGAATATATCCCTACTGAACGTCGTAATGCTGACATCTTCACCAAACCTCTTTATAGAAGTAAGCTTGAGACACTTCGTCAAGTAATTGGTGTGATTCTGTGTCCCTAATCATCTTTGGCTTTCATGATCCTTGTGCTTCATCTCTCTATTCTTTATGACCATTCCTCTTTGTTGTTTTGCTTTCTTTGTTTTCTTCTAGGATTTGCATTGCGTAACATTCATGCATTCCATACTAGGTTGTTTTTGTTTTTCTTTTTTATAATATATATATATATATATATATATATGAAAAAAAAAAAGAGGAAAAGGGAAGAAAAATGTGTTTTGCATTATTTTTCTTGGATTTGAAATCAAGATTGGCCATATTATCTTTACATAACATGTTTATGTACCTTGTTTAGCTTGGATGAGCTTATTTTATTGCACTTTACTAGTTTGAGCTTTGTAGTGCGTGTTGTGTGGGAGTTGTTTATAGTTTTTGATCACATGATCTTGATCTTGAAGTCACATGCCTTTGATTGTTGAACTTAATGAGAAAGGCATAAATAGCCATCTCATCACTGTTTACTAGCCAATCATGAATACCTTAGTGCATATCATAAAATTTTGTGTTCGAAAAAGTGTAGCAATTGCACAAAAAGAACATAAGGTGTAGCCTCAGATTAAATGCTAAAATTGGTGTGTATATTATTGAGCTATAATTACCTCACAATCAAATAAAATTGGTGTGTACATTATCTTGGATATTTTAATAAGTTTCAAATCAAATAAAATTGGTGTGTACATTATGAGGCAAATCAAGAAACTTACATGATTGCAAGATTATATTCTAGGAGATGTGAGAGTTATATGATATACCTCTTTAGGTGATAGTTTCTTTCAAATTTATGTGATGAATTTTGTAGAAATTGTGATTGATCACTACTTACTTATCACCTCGCATGTATCGTGAGCTTTTGCTAGTTGCACACACTCGGTACATAATATTGTGTGTGATCTTGTTGTGGCCATCCAAGATTATAAGTTCCTTGATTTTAATGCAAAATGTGTTTAAAGTTTGAGATTTGAGGAAAAATTGATTGAAAATATTGTTTTTGGAAGATCTGGGTTAAATTCAAGGATTTTTGAAAAACTTTTCAACTCATTCTCATGCATTTTATTCATAAAACATTATGCTTTGAGGAGTTTTTGCATTAAAGTGCTCTGTTTTTCAAAAATTTGATTTTTCCAGATTTTCAATTGATCGAACTTGTTGCTCGACCGATTGAAATTGCGATTAAAAATTTGGTTTGAATCTGCCTGGCTCAATTGCTGCTCGATTGATGCTGGATCGATCGAATGTGATTTTTGATTAATCGAACGTATTTTTCGACTGATCGAAAATCGTTCAGAGAGTTTTTTAAAAACATAAGCTTTTCATGTGTTCTTCATTATTTCAAAACTTTTCAAAAAGCTTTTTGGCTCTCTCTCTTTGATCAATCCAACTTAAGCAAATTTTTGTCATTTTCCCTCAATTTTTTCTCAAGGTTTTTGTCGTCTAGCACTAGTAAGACCTTTTTACCCTTATTTGGGGTTTTTGATTTTTGAGATGTTTTTTGTCCAAATTGATCAATGGGTTTTTGTTCTAAGATGATGTAAACAGGTTCTTCATGGTTTAATTTGATCAGTTTGAAGAATTGGGAAGATTTTGAAATTCTAGTGCTTGAATCAACCCAAATTGGGGATTTTGTTTAATTAAGCTTAATCTCGTGAAACTGGCTTGTGTTATTGATTTTTTTTGTCATTATATACTATTATCTAACTTGTGTAATGATAAATTGATCAATTTTTTGGTTTTTTTGAAAGTGGGTTTTCATAATTTGGGGGTTTTGTTATAAACTCTATGTCTAGGCCAATTCTGTGTTTTTAAAGTTTAATTGGGCTATTCTCAATGCATTAGAGCAAGCATCATGTGTTAATATTGTTCATGCATCATATAGATTGTTCTTTTTTATTTTCTTGTGCTCTAGCCATGTCTGACGTAGTCTGCCCTTGTTTTTTTTTTTTTCTTTTTTTCTTTTGTCTCTTTTTTGTCTACCCTTTCCAATCCTTAGCATCATGGTTAGGAAGACTAGAGCCCATAGGACATTCACCTCCTCTTCTACTCCAGCTTTTGATAGTGAGAGGTTTCTCAAGAGACATATGAGAAGTTAAACATTATTAGATCTGTGTGGGCTAAGAGAAAAGTTGTTTTAGATGAGCTTGACTTGGAAATTAGGAGAAATTTTGAGCATAGGGGCTGGTTGCCTTTGATGGATATAGACCATCATCCTCCGGCTACCTTGATTAAAGAGTTCTACTCGAACCTTTCTGTGCACTCTAATGATTCCAACACTTAGTTTATGAATAGTTGGATACGAGGTAATTAGTATGTCATTACTCCTTCGGTAGTGGCCTCTGCTCTTGGGGTGCCTAAGGTATAACAGCCAGTGTACCCTTATGATGAGTCACCTCCACTTGATGACATTATGTCATATCTGACTGGTACTTCCATTCAGTGGGGTACTGATCCTCTGATCACTTCTCATGAGTTGACCGAGATTCATTACTTGTTTTCCTGGATTTCTTGCCATTCTATCTAGCCCATTTCTCACTTGCACACCGCTCCCATCAAGAGATGTGCATTTTTGTATGCCCTTGTCACTAATACTCCTATGAGTTTTCCTCATCTTTTCATTTGATCCTTGGTTGAGGTTCATAGGAGTAGTTCTTTCGCTAATGCTCTTTTCTTCCCAATTTTTATTCATTGAATTTTATTGCATTTAGGTTTACAGGAGTTTACTGCTTCTGAGCCTATACACATTATAGCTCCTATAGGTGCTACCTTCCTTAGCCAGAGAACTGCTCAAATGCGAGCTAGCTCTAAACGCCCTAGAGTTGAGTCTTTTTCGGGTGTTGCGCTCCTCCTCCTCCTTCTTTAGGTGATCCGACTGCTGAAAAGTATGTTGATCTGACTACTGCTGCTGCTCCTCCACCTTCTACTTTAGATGATTCTAGCATTCGTCGTATGTTGAACACTGTCATGACCATTCAAGCGGCTCATGGTCAGCTTTTAATGGATGTGCTCACAGAGCTTCAAGCTTTGCGTACAAATTTAGCAAGCTTTAGATGGTCACCTCCGCCACCTCCTTTTGATGATGAGTTTTTATTGTCCTTTGGCAATTTGTCACAAAAGGGGGAGTACATATGGATGGAGATAAGGGGAGATTTTTTTGTTTTGGAGCTTTAGATTATATCTAGGTGCTTCACATTGTACTTGTTTTTTTTGGCTCATGATGTATTTATTTTGATGTCTTTATTTTTTTATGAGTTGTATATGATAGGGGGAAACATTATGTTCTTATTTCTGTTTCTTGTTTCACATTGTGCTACATTGACTATTGATTTATAGTTATGAGGTTATTCATGATATATGTCTTTTATTTTATTTTATGTTATGTGAAATCAAGAATTTATTTTGTTTTACTTTTATTTTCCACACATGGGTTTATGTGTTTGTTGAGTGTTTCAGGAATATATAGGTTGATTCAGTCGTGCTGCTATCTATACTTGCAACTGATAGATGGTAGTTAGGTTGAATTGTTTTTGGTTGGGCAATTATATGTAATGGGCTATTTTTGTAACCTTGAGCATTTTGTTTTATTATGTGTTTTGTCATGGATTGCCAAAAGGGGAGTTTGTTAGGTTCTAAGGATTTAGGATCTAAATGTATTAGAACTTCAACGTGTAATGTTGGCAAACCATGATCAAAATTTAGAGTCTAGAATTAGGCTATTCAAAGAATGTTTATTATAAATTTGGAATTGAGTAATTGCTGAAAATTATTGTTCACTTTTTGCAAGGCTCGATCGATCAAAAATTAGACTCAATTGATCGAAACTAGTGCAGATTGTTTTTTTTTTTTTTTTTTTTTTTATGCAGATTTTTCCAACTCAGCCCAAGCCCATATGACATGTAGGGTTTTATGTTTTGCCATAAGTATAAAAGGAAAAACCCTAGCCATGTTTTATTGTTGTTGTTTATGCTATATGTATGAATCTCTTGTGAGATCTAGAGATGTTTCCCTTCATACATACTTAGGGTTATCAAGATCAAGATTGATGTCCAAAACTTGGTGATCGTTTCATTTGCTGCATAAAGAGATTAAAGAAAAACACAAGTGGGAGTACTTGTGGTTGCTGTGAATCCAAGAAAGAAGTAGTCTGTGGACTTGAAGCAATCATGTGGTCGTGGTAGTAAGTTTTCTACTCGAGGTAGTAATAGGATGTTAGTGGTCTAAGTTGCTATTGTAAAACCTCAATTCTTTCATAGTGGATTTTTTTTACCTTGAGGATAACTAGGTTAAATCCTCCTCAGGTTTTTTACCAGTTTGGTTTTCCTAGGTTATCATATTGTTGTGTTCTTTATTTTCTGCACTGTTTCAATGATATGATTTATCTGTGTTAACCTAGATCTGTATAATTTACCGAAGTTAATCACTTGGCTAAATAACTAGGTTAATCTGTTTGCCTAAAAACATACACTTTTAATTGCTTATAATTGAAAAATGAAATTAATGAAGAATAAAAAATATTTTTAAAAAATTGTCTATAAAAAATCTATTCACAGGTCTTGCTTAATCATTGATTGTAGAAAAAATATAGCCTGAACACTACCCATAGAAGGATCTCCAACTAGAGGTTTGTACCCTCATTGTGCTATTATTTTTTTATCATTTTATTCATATGTGTAATCAGATCTGGAAATTCTGATTTCGTAATTCTCGATTTTTTTATCATTTTATTCATATGTGTAATCAGATCTGGAAATTCTGATTTCGTAATTCTCGACAGATGTAGTTTCTGTCGAGGTTCAACATTAAACGAAAATAGAAAGGATTCTATCGAGACATCTGTCAAGCTATAATGAACAGCACTTTTTCACTTGTTTCTTGGTCAGACTTGCATGGCTTCAATACTAAACTTGAACACTTGTTTCTTGAAGTACTAAACTCATCCTAAATCTAACCAATTACAAGTAAAGTGCGTTTTGTCAAAAGATTAGGCAATTACATAAATATGTCCCTAACAATCTCCCCTTTTGTCAATTTTTGACAAAACCACAATAAACAAATGAATCATGAGATAAGTCTTAAATCACTAAACTCATAATCACTTGTTGAAATACAAAATAAATCTAACCCTAACACAAGCTATTGATAAACTTTGCAAGAAGAGAGTTCATGGCACGGTAGACTTTAACAACCCGTCTTTCTGAAACACTTAAACAAAACTCATCAAGGCATCTTGTGTGAAACAGAAATAAAGGATTGGGTACATAAAGAAACATGTGTATAAAGATAGAAAAGAAACAACACATGGAGAGATAGGTGAAGAAACATACATATGTGTATATATATAGATATATATATTAAAATATAAGTACAATGTATGTCAATAAATGGTCACAAGACCAATATAAATGAGGTAAAAGAAAGAAAAGAAAAAAAAAAAACATAAGAACCTCACTACATCTCTCAAAATCTATAAACACTCCCTCTAACAAAAATGTCCTATATTAACTCTCCCTCTAACTGATCAAATTACTTTAACTGAGCTTGTAGGGAACCTTCAAACCTATGAGATGGGATTAGGCTCAATGGGAAAAGGTGGAAAGAGTAGAAACTTGGCTCTTAAGGGTATAGAGTAAGAGATTGAGGACTTTGAAGATGAAGATGAAGATGGTGATGAGGATGAGGATCTAACCTTCATAACTAATGAGATTATCAAGCTTCTTCAATTTAGTAAAAAGGATAAGGGTAAACCTCCTAGGAAATCTAAATCCTCAAGGAATGGCAAGAATGAGAAACCCCTCATCCAGTGCCATGAGTGCAAAGGTTTTGGTCATATGAGGATAGAGTGCCCAAACTACCTTATAAAGGAAAAGACTAAGGAGTCAAAAGATAAAGGGTTGGTTGCTACTTGGTGTGATACTGAGAATGACTCTTCTAATGAGTATGTGGATGAATGTAGTCACGTTATGGCCTTTGCTGCCTCAACCAATAAGGTGATTGTGTAGAGTGCTAGTGAAAGTGAGGATTCTTCTAATGATGAAGTACCCAAGAACTTGACCCCTTAGGAAGCCTATGGTAAGCTATGCACTGAATTCATAAAATCTAAAAAGACTTCTCATCTTTGTAGAAAAGAGCTTAATGAGGTAAAAACTGAAAAGGCTGATCTGTTAGTCAAACTAAATAAGACTACAAGGTTAGTTGAGACTCTTGTTGTAGAGAACACCTCATTAGAAGAGAATGTCAAGAATCTTGAGGTTAAGCTTAGTAAAGCTAGAACACAAATAAAGAGGATGTCTAGTGCAAAGCTTGATGAGGTCTTGAGTGCTCAAAAGCCTAGTTCTGATAAGATTGGCTTAGGCTATGCTATTTCCTCTAGCCCTTCCTCTTCCACAGCTTCTGGATCAAGGACTATCTTCGTACCCCAATATGAGTAAGGTAATAAAGGTATGAAAACCAAAACTAATCTGGCTAATTCTAAATCCTTTGTTAGACCTCATGTTTGTCACCATTATGGTGTTTCTGGACACATTCGTCTTAATTGCTTTAAGTTATATCCTCAAAAGCAAGTGTCCAAATGGTCATAGGTTTCCTCTCAAGGACCTACACCTTTGTTTGGAGAGTTATTAAAAGTTTTGAGTTTTTTAACTCAATTTCAGGAGAATTCTAATTCTTCTATATCCTTTAGAACATATACTAGACATGTGCCTTTTCATCTTCACGGCCAAAGACTCATGCTGTGAGGGTGAGAAAGAAGCCTAAGACTTAATTGTCTTTTTTGTTTGTCATCTACTTTAATTCTTTCTATCTAAAGTAAGACTCTTTTTGCTTGATTTCTTATCTGTTTTTGGAATCATGCTTTCATGCATTTGCACCCTTCTATCATGCCTTCATGCATATGCATCTTTCTTACATGTTGTTTGTCTGTTTTTGTTTGGTTGTTTAGTTTTTATTTTGTTTTGCTCTCAAAATAAAAATAAAAAGGAAAAATCAGAAAAATACAAAAATAGTGTTTGTTTGTATACATTGGTACTTGTATACCTTGGATGGCCATTGAAACAAAAATTTCTAAACTTTGTATCTTTTGTAGCTTAGATGAGCATCTTTATGCACAACTAAGCAAGTGAGTTTTGTGACTCTTGTTTGTGATGAGTGAGATTAAGTAATTTTTTGTACTTAACACTCATATCACTCTTTTTGATGGGAAGGACTAGAATATCCTAAGAGAAAGGCATAAATAACCATCTCACCATTGTTGCCCGCCAATCATAAAATGACATTTGTATGCTTCAGCATAGCCAAAGTGCAATGTCAAAAGCTTAAGATAATTGGGTATTTCTTTTCTCTCTCTTATATGCCCATGCATGATTTTCTTAAAAAGAAAAATATGCAAAGAAAAATAAAAAGCAAAAAGATCAAAATGTTTTAAATATGATTACAAGCATGTATTTTAGGAGATGTGGGAGTTATAGGATGTACCTCGAAGGTGATAGTCTCCATCAAATAGTTTTGATTGTGTGTGTGAGTTAAAGTGATTTTCTCATATCTCAAATCGTCATAACATGTATACACTTATTCAATCTTGCAATGTTTTTCACACATAACACGCAATATTCTTTGCTACTCTTGATACATATGTGTGTTTTTAGGATCCATGTGCTTAAAAATTATTGTTGAGAGATGTTTTTGAGAGTTTATAATGTTGATTGGATCCTTGGTTGAGTTGCATGCTTGATTGCATTCATATCTATGTTTTTCCCTTCTTGAAAAACTGTTTTTAAGCAATCTCGATAGCTTCTCGACACCTGGCTTATCTATCGAGATCTTCAACTGATCTTTATCGCAATCTCGATAGCTTCTCGACAACTTCTCGATCCATCGAGAATGTTTTTGTCTCCTCGATAGCTACTCGATAGCTGTTTGATCCATCGAGGTCTTCTCGTTAGCAGCTCGACACCTCTCAATTGATCGAGATCCTCTTGCATGCATTGTTTTTCACATGTTTTACATCTTTCTGTTATCTTGTCATCCATAGCATCTTGTTTCATTACATTCATGCATTTATATGGATTCCTTATGCCCCATTGATCATCCTTGATCATCGTTATGTTTCTCGGGTGAAGCTTTCTAGCTTCTTGTACCATTTTTCAATCATGACAAAAAAGGGGAGAAACTGTGTAGAATATGTGGTTTCTTTTTGAAGATTCTACATGTTAGGGGGAGAAATACATACCTCTGTAAGGGGGAGATGTGTTTCATCTTGTTAGGGGGAGTGCTTACCTCCATCTTCATGTACACCAGTCTTGTGACCATGTTTACATATATTATGCTTATCTTTGATATATTTATGATGATGTATGTCTTCTTCACTTACCTTTACATGTGTTTTTCTATCTTTATACACATGTTTCTTATTCTTGTATACAATTTATTATTTCTGTTTCACACTAAGATGCATTGATGAGTTTTGTTTAAAGTGTTTCAGAAATACAGGTTGTCAAAGTCTACTTGCCATAAACTCTCTTCTTGCAAATTTTTTCAAGGGTTTGTGTTATGATAGATTTTATTGTATTCAGCAAGTGAATATGAGTTGAGTGATTTATGACTTCTCCCATATTTCATTTGTTTGTTGTGGTTTTATCACGGATTGCCAAAGAGGGAGATTGTTAAGGACATATTTTGTGTAATTGGCTAATCCTTTGACAGAACACACTTTACTTGTATTTGGGTAGATCTAGGATGTGTTTAATACTTCAAGAAACATGTTGTTCAGGTCTAGCTTGACACTTGCAGACAGATAGCTCGACAGCTGCTCGACAGATAGCTATCTATCGAGGTTTAATAAGGCTCGACAAATACTATCTATCGAGGTATTTATCGAGGTTATGGGAATTCAAATTTTCAAATCTGATTTTCGGCCCATGTATATGTATTTGTGTAGGGTTTCTTTTCTCACAACCCTAGGCATATATAAGACTTATTTTAGAGGCTGTCACATAAGAGAATACAAGGAGAACACATGGAAAAGGTGACTGGGGCCTTATTCTCTCTGAAAGAAGCTATTGCGTTTTTGTGCCTTAGGGTTTTGTAACCAAGTGCTTCTTAATCTTCATTGTTGATGAAGTGAAGAACTTTGCAACCAACATTCTTCTTTCTCAAGTTGGTGAGTGAGTCACATACTGAGATCCGTGCAACAAAAAGGATGGTGTTCATATATTGAAGAGTTCAAAAGTTCTGAAACGATAGAAGGTTTCTACTGTAAGTTCATCTACGAGGATTGTAGAGTCTAGGGATAAAGGTTTGTACTAGATCTGAAACTTCTCTTTATTATAGTGGATTGCTTTTCGGGAAGGTTTCCCCCTAGGTTTTTTACTGTGAAACTAGTTTGTTTCATTGGTTTTCCTGGGTCATCATATCTTGTCTTATTTATTTTTTTCGTTGCATGATTTTGACATAATATTGATGTTAGTTTGTTTTAACAAGGTTTATTCATAATAAATCTAATTAACAATTTGGGTTTAAAACTTGTTAATTCTATCAACCGGTGTCTTAATTTCCTAACATAAAATAATCTTATCTTGTATAATTAGTGGAGGAGGAAGCTCAAAAGCTAATAATAGTACAGAAGTTGAAGTGCATACAGGAGAGTTCTTAGCGGCCATGCATAAAATTAGTTATTATTAGTGGGGTAGTTTCAATGGTGTTGAGCTCAGGTATTGAAGTATAAATAGCTTCAAACCAAATGGGGCAACCATCATTTCGTACAACAAATTGGCAATAGAAAGGAAATAAAGGACAGTAAGATGGAAAAGAATTTAAGCATTGCAACAATTTCCTTACTATTGGTGTTGGCATCCACCAATGCCGAGCAGGTCTTTGATGTTAAATCATATGGAGCAAATCCTAATGCCGATATCACCCAGGTATAAATATTTGTAGTGCAATCAACTATACTTAATTAACATGAAGAGTGTGTTCCAGTTAACTTAATTGATAAATACTTTTAACTTTGAATAAGAGAACTTAGGTTCAACTCCGTTTACATTAGAAACTGATCAATATCATAACCAAATGATAAAACATTAACATGCAAAATGATCGTTATATACTAATTTTGAATTTTCATAATGTGTTTAGGCTTTGACAAAAGCTTGGAAAGCTGCATTCGCAGTAGCAGGAAGTAAAGTTGTGATTTTAGCAGGGGCATACAAACTAGGTTTAGTGACTTTGTTGGGTCCATGCAAAGGTGCTATTGTGTTTAACCTTCAGGGATCCCTACAGGCCCCATCAGATGTTGCCTCCTTCAACGGTAAAGATGGTTGGGTCATTTTTTGAACGTATCGACGGTCTCACTATGTCAAGTGGTGGAGTTTTTGATGGAAAAGGACAGCTAGCATGGGAAAAAAATGATTGTAACAAGGACAAAAACTGCAACGCACTTCCTATTGTAAGATTTCAATCTTAATTAATTAGCATTTACATTTCCATCATTTTCTACATAGATATACATAGACACTACAACTTTACAAACTTTACCCATTACAAAAAAATAATTCAAACATTTATATGTTAAATGATGTTTTACAAATAATTTTCACATAAGTTTTGTATAATGATGTATCACAACTCAAAAAAGAATTAATTTTAAAATTTCAATATGAAAAAGTTTACACAACACTAACCTGTGTGACTATAAGCAATAGAGAAAAAGTACTAGTTAAATCTAAAAGTGATAGTTCACTAATCACAATTGCACATGTCATCTTTTGGAAAAGCTTGTGGTCTATGAAGAATTTTTTATGTAATATAATATTATTGAAGTAGTACCAATCACGTTCATAGACAAATTCGCTTGTAATTTTTTATGTAATAATATTTGCTATAACTTTACCATTCTTTTTTTTTTTTTTTTAATGTTGTTTTAATGATTATTTCCAAAAAAAAAATATTTATTTTTATATAATTAAAAGAATCGTTAGCATATTACTAATTGAAAGGTTTTTAAATGAAAACTTTTTTTAAGTGAATGCTTAAATGAAACTTGAGTGCTCATATTTAGTGTTTTAACATATCTAACTTTGAAACATGAACTAAATATAACGTTCGACTATGTCACAAATTCAATAGTCCAAGACATTACATCGAAGGACGGCAAATTTTTCCACATCAACCTTTTGGAATGCAAGAAGTTGCAATTCCAACATGTTACCATAACTGCACCCGCAAATAGGCCCAACACCAATGGAATCCACATGGGACGTTCACCTCAGATCACCATTACCAATGCCAATATTAGAACAAGTGATGATTGCATCTCCATTGGTGATGGAAACCAAGATGTTTCTGCTGGCCATGGTATCGGCATTGGAAGTCTTGGAAAGTACAAGAACGAACAACCTGTTTCAGGAATCAGAGTTACTGGTGCTACACTTAGCAATACAAATAATGGTGTTAGAATCAAAACATGGCCTTCTTCCCATTCTGAAGTTGCTTCTAATATACATTTCGAGGATATTGTCATGAAAAATGTTGGCAATCCTATCATCATTGATCAAAACTACTGCCCAAACAATCAATGCTCAAACAAGGTTATTATAAACATCACAAATATATACACAAATTTTGATGTTAAAGGAAAAAAAAAATGTAAAACACATTACAAATACTAATATCAATTTCTTGGGTGCATTTCTTTGTTTGTTTGTTTTGTTTCAGTCTCCCTCTAAAGTTAAAATCAGCAATGTTAGCTTTAAGAAAATTAGAGGCACTTCTTCAACAAAGGAAGTTGTGAAGCTTATTTTCAGTAAGAGTGTACCGTGCCAACAAGTGGTGCTTTCTGACATTGATCTTGCATACAAAGGAGGTGAAGGATCTACTACTTCCTCTTGTGCTAACGTCAAACCCACGGTTTCAAGCAAGCAGAACCCTCCTCCTTGTACCAACAAACTTTAATGAAATGCCTCCCAAGCTATTGTAACTAATGTAGAATGAAGAAATACTATTTGCAGATAGGTTATAAGGGTCCTATTGTAAATAAAATCCCATTTACTTGTGTCTAGCATGTTCCCCTTTTCTTCATTTAAATGAAATTGGGGAATTTCGCTTAGTTATTTTTTGAGTTGTTTAAGTTTAGCCTTTTGCTGAAATCTGTTATAATCTGTAGTGTTGTTGTAGATAGTATTTGTTTTGTTATGGCAATTGAGATCTTTCTTAATAAAAATCAAAATTTTTATTCAACTCTTACTAAATTCTTTTTATTCTTTGCAAATAAATGCTTGTGTTCATGACATGTTAAGATTCAACTCATTAGCATGCATGTTTTCTAGGTCCAAGTTAACAGGTTCTCAAACTCCTCTAGGATGGTAAGATGTAAAGCTCTTAAAACGGATTCCATATATATTTTTTGTCTATAAATATTGTTTGTTTTTAATATAGATTTCTATTACAACTTAATTGAAATCACTTTTATTTTTAAAAAATATAACAAATATTAACAAAAGTGATTAGATCTCTATAACAAAAATTATGGTAGGAAATACAAACTAAGTGCATAAATATTTTAATTAACTTAGTTTTCTTTCTAAAATGAAGAAATTTAGGATGATTAATCTGCATATTCTAACAAATGATTAGTGATGTCTTTCAATTTTGTAATAGAAATTGTAGTCTTGCTAAGGTTGTCATTCTACTGAGAAAAGGAAAATAAGAACACGTTAAAAGCATCAATAATATATAGAAAAGTATGATTGAAATTAGGACAAAGAAAGTTTGGTGAATTTCAATAATCAAAATCACTAGGGCATTAGGGTTTGTCAACCAATATTGTTAAGCATTTACTACCAATCCAATTTAGTACACAATTGGGTAAGTATACGCAAACTATCCAATTGGAAGATCTAGAAATAAATTTTATTAATAAAACTCTCTTTGGTTGATTATATTTATCTATTGTTCGAAAAATTTAGTCTAGAAAATAATAAATTTGATAGAAAAACTCAAAAACATCACATACCCCAAAGGCTATGGCAAAAATGATATCTAACAAGATGATCACATTTTGCAAGAGAGATTATAAAACCCTATTCTAACAATAAGAATATTCAAGGATAGACTTATGAAAGAATTAGCAATTAAACATCAATCTAACAAAACAATTATAAAAAGAGAACAATTGATTTCAATAACCAAAACACGAAAAATATGCTTGGATTGATAAGTGGACAACTTATAGCATTGGGGATTTCACCCTTAACCCTAGCTTAGGTTCTTAAGCTTCCATAAAAAATAAACTCTCAAAAATTAATGAAAAATAAGGTTTTCTAGCAGCAAAAAACGTGGCTGCTCTTGTATCCTTAATATGTATAACATTCAAAACCCTATAACACATGCTCCCTAAAAAGGAAAAAAAAAAAAAAAAAAGTCAATTCCCGTTTTTCAACAATAGGTCAACTTCCAAGTAGGTTTTGGCCTTAAAATAGCTGATTCTGAAGTTTTGATAAACTAAAAAAAATTATATCTTCAAGTTCTATTTCCGTGGCTGCAAGAATCAAGTCAATCCAACATCAGAGTAAAAAGATATGATGAAAACACCAAAACTAGTCAGAATTTTTCCGTGATTGGATTTTTCCAACAATAGCTCAAACGAATTTCTCTCTTCCTTTTTATGCTTCCACAAATCTTTGACTCATTAAATTCTTCAAAAGACAATTCTCAATTGAGTTTCGCCCTCGGATTTTCTTTGCTTCATGTTTGCAAGATTAGCTCATTAATTTTAATCTCCTACTTGATAAAAATACACGTGATGAGTATATTTCAGAGAAAACTTGCAAATTCTCCTATTTGTGTGTAAGGGTGGAAATAAACACAAAATAGATGTGATAATTCCTACAAAAATTTGGATAATTATTTTATTTGGATAATTTTGATGCTATAACTAAATAATGAATCAATGGAAAATCAAAATAAAAGTGTTGTCTACATACATTCCTCTTGTGCGGTTTTAAATTTAAATATTATTTTTCCCTTTTATTTTCCTTTATTTTGGCTTTTTTATTCTCATCCTCTTTTTATAAATTTGCCAGTCTCTTCCATTCTATGCATATTTTTCCTATACAAAAAAAGTTCTCTCTCTCTCTCTCTCTCAATTTTTTTTTTCATTTTATGTTGGATTTTTTATTGTTATTTTTCTTGCATTTCTACGTTAGATTGATGAATATTTGTGTTTTTTAGAATTCTACTTTTAATTGCTTATAATTGGAAAAATAAATTAATGAAGAATAATAAATATTTTTTTAAAAATGTCTATAAAAAATGTATTCACAGATCTTGCTTAATCATTGATGGTAGAAAAGATACAACCTGAACACTGCCCATAGGAGGATCTCCAACTAGAGGTGTGTACCCTCATTGTCCTATTATTTTTTTATCATTTTATTTATATGTGTAATCAGATCTGGAAATTATGATTTCGTAATTCTCTACAGATATAGTTTCTGTCAAGCTTCTGTCAAGCTTTAATGAACAATACTTCTTCACTTGTTTCTTGGTCAGATTTGCATAGCTTCAATACTAAACTTGAACACTTGTTTCTTGAAGTACTAAACCCATCCTAGATCTACCCAATTACAAGTAAAGTGTGTTTTGTCAAAGGATTAGCCAATTACATAAATATGTCCCTAACAATCTCCCCCTTAGGCAATTCGTGACAAAACCACAACAAACAAATAAATCATGAGATAAGTCTTAAATCACTAAACTCATAATCACTTGTTGAAATACAAAATAAATCTAACCCTAACACAAGCTCTTGATAAACTTTGCAAGAAGAGAGTTCATGGCATGGTAGACTTTAACAACCTGTCTTTCTGAAACACTTAAACAAAACTCATCAAGGCATCTTATGTGAAACAGAAATAAAGGATTGTGTACATAAAGAAACATGTGTATAAAGATAGAAAAGAAACAAAACATGAAGAGATAGGTGAAGAAAAACACACACACACACACACACACATATATATATATATATATATATTAAAAGATAAGTACAATGTATGTCAATAAATGGTCACAAGACCAATATACATGAGGTAAAAGAGAGAAAAGAGAAAAAACATAAGAACCTCACTACATCCCTCAAAATCTATAAACACTCCCTCTAACAAAAATGTCTCATACTAATTGTCCCTCTAAGTACAAGATTACTCTCAACCCAAAACTACTCTCGCTTTTTGTCACGAATGACAAAGGGTAAGTCACTGAGAAGTCGTCATCTCATCATCACTAGAAGAGCTAGCATCCTCATCATCATCACCATCCTCATTTGCTGAAGCCTCTAGAGAAGGAGAAGGAGAAGCGGCAAAACGACCAAGGCAAGCCTGTCGTCGTGCTATACGACTGACATGGGTGTTCGCCTGACACAACTCATCAGTGAGAGTGTCAAGGCGAGCATCCATGCGCTGAAGTTGCACCATGACAGCCTCCAAGGTCACATCACCCACCCTTGTATTTTCTTGGACATTCCTATCATAGCCATTTTTGGCATTCTCATGAAAGCCAAATCTATGTCGCTATTTTCACGATCATTATTATGTAAGTTTGGTGGCCTAGGTATCTCATTTCAAGGAACCTCAATTTAAGGTTGTTCAATTCAAATTGGTCCATTCCAGGTTGCTCCATTCGAGGCTGCTCAACTCTAGGTTGTTCAACTCTGGGCTGTTCAACCCTGGGTTGTTTAGCCTGAATTTGCTCAACTCTAGGCTTGGTTAACTTCAGAATAGCCTAATGGCCTTTGCTACCCCCAAGTTTTGACCAATCTCGCCTTCATGCATTCTGGAGTTTGTTTGTGGTGCAATTATAATTGCCATTTGAAGTACTTCTTCAAAGGTTGGCACTAAGGCATTGGGTAACATTTCTACCAATTATTTCCATTTGATTTGGCAAAGCCTAGACAAGCTTTTCAATTATTTTGGCAAGGGTGGAAAATTTTGGTTGAGCTTTCGCTGTAAACCATTATCAAGCCATTAAGTCAGATGTTCAGCCATACTTTTTTGGTTTTTTGAATTCATCCTGAGTTTGAGACTTAGAACTTGTTGCTTCTATATTGTTCATTTTTCGAGTTGTTAATGGCATGTACTCCCACTACGGTTGTCAATTTGTTTGAGCAGAAAAACTTTATATATATACATACATACATATATATATATTTTTTTTTTTAATTTCTATTATTATTTATTATTTTAAGTCTGTTCTTGTTTATTTTTTAGTTGCTGGTGATTCAAAGTGAAATTTGACTTTGTGGATTAGAGAAGGGATCCAAAGTACATGTCTCAATTAAGAGGACTTATTTTTTTCTTTTTTTAAGACTTCACTAAGGGTCCGTTTGGATAGAACTTATTTTGCTGAAACTGAAAACTATAAACTGAAAACACTGTAACAAAATAATTTTTAAATGTGTGAATAGTGTCATGAGACCCATTTTTAATGAAAAAGTTGCTGAAAAGTGAAATTTGTGGGTGTACTGTTCATGCTGAAAAGTCAACAAAATTGGCTATTAAAAAAAAAAAGTGAAAACGCAAAACGCAACGCAGGAAACACGGATCCAAACCCCACCGAAGTATACGCGCGGATCCATGTCTGCGTTTCTTTCCTTTTTTTTTTTTTCCCCAGCAGCATGTTTTGACTTTTCAGCAGTGAACTGTGCACCCACTATTCACGTGTCCCACAAACTTCACTTTTCAACAACTTTTTCATTAAAAATTGGTCTCACGGCACTATTCACACATTTAAAAATGATTTTGTTACAATGTTTTCAGTTTTCAGTTTTCAGTTTCAGCAAAATAAGTTCTATCCAAACGGACCCTAAGCCCAATGAACATGAGATTATCTCCTTGATAACTATATTACATTGATTTCAATAATTTCTTTGGATTGTTTGTGATCTTCTATTGGAATCGAGCCCCTTATTTATACTAGGAAGTCTCAAAGGTGATTGTCATTCCATGTGTTGCTTTATCATGGGGCTTTAAGACACTTTCTAAATTTTGGTTGAGCTTTCGCTGTAAACCATTATCAAGCCATTAAGTAAGATGTTCAGCCATACTTTTTTGGTTTTTTGAATTCATCCTGAGTTTGAGACTTAGAACTTGTTGCTTCTATATTGTTCATTTTTCGAGTTGTTAATGGCATGTACTCCCACTACGGTTGTCAATTTGTTTGAGCAGAAAAACTTTATATATATACATATATATATATATATATATATATATATATATATATATTTTTTTTTTTTTTTTTAATTTCTATTATTATTTATTATTTTTATGTCTGTTCTTGTTTATTTTTTAGTTGCTGGTGATTCAAAGTGAAATTTGACTTTGTGGATTAGAGAAGGGATCCAAAGTACATGTCTCAATTAAGAGGACTTACAGTAGAAAATGCAAATAAAAATGAAAAATGCAAACAAGTAATTAAAATTTAAAGTCTCTAAGTTATATGATTCAATTCTAAGTTTCTTTCCAATTCCATTGGATTTCAAAAGACTAAGACAGATTGCAAATAATTTAATTGATGCCTAACTTGTTCGAAACAAACCAATTCGAAAGTTCACAGTAAAAAGCTCAAAGCCTAAGTTATTACACCTAACAATTAAGCAAACATGCTTAAGGTCAAATGAGATTAACAACTAAATACTTGGTTCAAACATAAGTAAATATGTTTAAACTAAATCACAAAGTTACAAGCGTATATTTTTTATGTTAGAAATATTGGGCCAGTTAAAACCCAAATAAAGTGTGTCCAATAGTGGGATCAATCTAATCTATAATCAAAACTTTTGTTCGTACCGATGAGTGGTATCTTTTAAATCCATACGGACCATACCTCTTGGTTGTCTATGTCTATATAAAGGGGACATGGGCTCATTTGTATGCACGTTACAATTTTTTGGGACTAGTAGACAAATAATCTCTCTCTCATCAATTTTATTTGAGTATTCAGGCTGTAGATGTTTTGTTCCCATAACAAACGTCACCGTATAGATTCTGTTTATTGGAAAGATTATCATAAAAAAGTTACAAGAGGACTTGTTAATTTTCTGACAATTCACTAAGCCCAATGAAGTTACAATTAAAAAAGTTACAAGATTATTATAGATTCTTTTTTCTTTTTTTCTTTTTTTAACACTTCACTAAGCCCAATGAACACGAGATTATCTCCTTGATAACTATATTACATTAATTTCAATAAGTTCTTTGGATTGTTTGTGATCTTCTATTGGAATCGAGCCTCTTATTTATACTAGGAAGTCTCAAAGGTGATTGTCATTCCATGTGTTGCATTATCATGGGGCTTTAAGACACTTTATAAACTGTTAAACAGATGTTCTTAACTTCCAGTAATTGCTTTAAATTTTACTGTAACGATACAGTTATGGTACCAAAAGCTTGAGTTAATAATAAGGGCAAAATTTGGAATTTAGACTGTTTTTAGGAATTTTTTGTGTGAATAGTACGCACATCAAAGTATTTAGTTAGTTGGACTGATTTTGGAACTCGAGTTTGCCAAACTCGACTTTGGACTAGAAAGAAACATTATAGGGGCGTTTTTTTAGTGCCTATAGCAATGTTTATAGAAAATGCCACAATAGGGTACCTATAATGGCGTTTTTGACAAACGCCACTATAGTTTGAATTTTGGGCCGGAACTCGAGTTTGGCAAACTCGAGTTCCAAAATTAGTCCAACTAACTAAATAGTTTGATGCCCATACTATTCACAAAAAAAAAAAATTATAAAAACAGTCTAAATACCAAATTTTGCCTAATAATAAGTGTTGAAATATTGAGAGAATTTGGTAAATAGCTTGCAATTGTCAAAATTTAACGATTTCTTCTCTTTTAAATGAACACCATCAAATTCAATGAATAATAAATAAATACAAAGATTTTTTTTAATACAAGATAGAAATTATACTCTAACTTAATCTAAATGTATATGTATGTGAAACTCGTTCCTGAAGATTTGAACCCCGACCCTAACTCCTCACACCCCACACTCTACAAATATTTATACTTATGGAGTGACCATCGTACCAATAGTGCACTGTGGTAATACAATGATTTCATGTACCCAAGATGTAAAATCACCCACAAACTTCTCTCTCTCTCTCTAAAATGTGAGTGTGAACTTGAATTGAAATGACAAAACTTAGTTACAAAATTAGTTGTAGTTTAAGATTACAACCTCACTCAATAAAACAAACATTATTACATATTTTGAAAATCTGATCATTGAATTATATGT
The DNA here is from genome assembly GCA_030820535.1 of Quercus parvula. Taxonomy (NCBI): domain Eukaryota; kingdom Viridiplantae; phylum Streptophyta; class Magnoliopsida; order Fagales; family Fagaceae; genus Quercus; species Quercus parvula. The sequence continues at coordinate 14,588,718 of JAUAME010000008.1, forward strand.
TTATTATAATCTATAAACTTATATTTTATGTATAATTTTAAACTATAAAAATTTACAATTTAAACAATTTATTGATGGCATAGCTATTGATCTTTAATTTTCTAGAAATTTTGAATGAGTGGAAGACTTAAGGTTTAGCTTAAGGCTGCAACCAATTTTGTCAAAATTCGCCTCCAATAAAAAGATATTGAGTAAGGTTGTAACTCAAGACTACAACCAATTTTGTAGCTCAAGTCTACAACCAATTTTATACCTAAACTTTTTCCGAATTGAAATTAGATGAAAATTATAGCATGGATGACTTAAAAGCACTAGTTTATGAAATATTTTTAAAAACTTTTAAGAAAAAGAAAAAAGCAATGACTTTTTTTTACACATGTACCTCCACGTCAATTTTTTTTTAACTCAAATCTTTTTTTCTTTTCTTTTTTTTCTTTTTTTTCTTTTTTTTGGGTTTGATAAGAAAGTTTGCTGATTTTATTAAACAGGTAGACCCAAATTAAATCTAGATCACATATTTCTCTAAAATCCAAAATCCCGAACGGTGTGGACGGCGGTGCATTCTCCTTCCAGCAACGCTCTTCAGATAGCATCTTCAAATGAACAGCCACAAAAAAACCCACAAGAACAGACATAAGCATAAAAGAACAACCATAAACAATCTGAGCTCCAAACAAAAGTGTTATTGAAATCATCAACTAAAACGTATGATTGATGACAGATTGAGAACGTGTCACCGGTAGCAAAAATACTAAACACCAAAGTATCGAGGCAAGTCCTAATTTTCAAGAGTTTCCAAGGTAGCTATTCCCATCAAAACGTTTTTCAAGGAGGCTTTCAAGTTCAGAGCCAAAAAACCCCAAGGAATCTCTTAGCTTCTAAGTTCAAAGCCAAAAAACCCCCAGTTTCTACTACATCCCCCCGAAATCCAAAATAACAATTTACCCTCGTATTTTAGCTGAGAGAGTTAGGGCTCAGGGGTGTAAAATTGGACTTTGAGATATATTTCCTTGTTCTTAAAACATGATAGACTAAGCTGTACATAATTTTTAGGAAGAAAATTGAACTTTGAGCGATGTTTTATGGATTAAAATAATATTTTGGACCCTTTTTGTTTCGCCATACTCTCTTCCTTTTTTTTAAGCAAAATTTTGCCATACACTTCTATGTATTAAGTTTAAGCCACTTTATAAGAAAAGGAATCATAAGATCCCCAATCAAATTAGTCACCAGCCGCCAATTGGATTTCTGTTGAGACCAAGGGATGAGCATACGTGAGTGAGAGGGATTTTAATTTTTTTTGCCCAAGCGCAGTCTCCATGACAACTACAATTTATTTATTTATTTTTAAATATTTTAATTTGTTGTGGTCGCACAGTTGACAATTGATGTGACGGGTAAATTAATACTTTATTATTATGTTTGATACATTGGATTTTTCCATCCAAGGATAACAGCATGGACTAAATTAACACGATACTGAAAGGTTAGGAACCAAATTGACACAATTGAAAAATTAGGGATCAAATTGAAATTTTGTGTAAAAAATAGAGACCAAATACGTAGTTTACAATATATATATATATATATATATATTAATACTATATATAAAGAGGCAGCCACATATGGTACCAACAAGGTTATATGAAATCATTTTATTAATTATAGAGTTTTAACTTATAGCATTTGTTTCTAATAATTTTGCTCTTTATTATCAGACAAGACACCAAAAATAGGTGGGAATTGAACTCTAAATTTCCCATTCAACCATCTCTTATTACCAATTATTGAGTTTGAATATTTGGTGGTATTCGTTTTAAAGATAATATATATTTAAATTTTGACAAATACAAACTTTTTATTTTAACTAACGTTTAACTTGTGCAATGCACGGAATCATTTTACATATTAAAGGACTTTGCATCCAACATAAACTTAGTTATCACACTTTTACGGCATACATTCAAAATTAAATAATGTAGTATATTTAAGCATATAGTGTCTAATATCTCCTAAAAATTTTAAAAACTGGTCTCTTCAAATCACTTCATGTTTGTATTTCCCTTCTATGAGTGACTAAAAAAAAGAATATGACTTTAAGCAATTAAAACTTACACGACAATTTCAAATAGCAAACCTGCTATTCCTAAGAACCACAATGAATCACACCGAACTAAAACTTGCATGACAATTTCAAATACCAAATCTACCATTCCTATGAATCACAATGAATTAAACCATGAGATTAGAGACAATCTTATTACAACCAAAAAGTTTAAAAGAAAAAAATGGTTATAGGTTTATGTGATGCTCCAATTTGATTGATTGTGTGATATGTGTGGGTTTGTGATGAGTCCCATATCGGGTATTTACTGAGTAGATCTGGGTTTTATTAACAACTGCAATGAGCCTCAATAGTGACTAGTCCTTTTGAGGTATAGCGCAAATGTGGCAAGCGTTTTTCCTTGGGTCGTTACATATGGTATCAAAGCCGGCCCGGTAACCCCGTGTGGGCTCGGAGACACTACCCCACAAAGTGGGCCCTAACGAGGACGTTAGGGATTTAAGTGGGGGAGATTGTGATACCCCAATTTGATTGATTGTGTGATGTGTGTGGGTGTGTGATGAGTCCCACATCGCATATTTACTGGGTAGATCTGGACTTTATTAACAATTGCAAGGAGCCTTAATAGTGACTAGTCCTTTTGAGGTATAGCGCAGATGTGGCTAGAGTTTTTCCTTGGGTCGTTACAGTTTATGAAACAGAAAGTCAGGAAAATATTAGTCAAATGATAATGCATAATCAATAGTACATGGGAATCTCAAATTCTAAAACCAAACCAATACATAACCCATAAAAGGGACATTGAATCCAACTTTTTAATTGCAAAAGAAAAAATAAAAAATTGCAATGCATCTCGAGTCCACAATTCCAAAAAATTTGCAATGATACAAATAAAATCTAAAAACAAAACAACAACCCTCAAGCCACAATATTTAACAAAATAGAATTCTACCTGCAACAAATAAAATGCATAATCAATAGTAGATGGGAATCTCAAATTCTAAAACCAAACCAAGTCATAAGTCATAACCCTTAAAAACGACATCGAATCTTAATCCTAACCCTAATTAATGAAACCCACGAAATATTTAAATTTCACTATCCAAATTTCCAATTTCACAAAAAAAGAAAAAAGAAAAAGCTCATAATCCCGAAAAAGTTGCGATGATACAGAGAAAATCTGTTATCAACAACCCTCTTAGTGCTAAACAAAACAAAATTCAAACTTCAATGAATTTTGTCGCCATATATAATCAATAGCAGATAACAATCTCAAATTTTATAAACCAAACCAATTCATAACCCTCAAAAGCAATATCAAATCCCTAAACCCAAAAGGGAAAAAAAAAATTGCGATTCAAATCCTCATTAGTCAAACAAAAACTTTTAAAAAAATTCCAAGAAAACAAACAAAAAAGAAATCGAATTGAGAAAAATAAAACGAACTTTGTCTCTTTCTCTATTATCACCGTATCAAGCCTTTTCAACGTATTTTAAGTTTTAACTAGTTAGTTTAGTAGAGTTTCTATGTGTCTTTAGAAGTTAGGTTTCTCTCTAATTTCTTTCCACAGTAGAATTAGTGAGTCCCTTCATCGAAGGTGCGTAGTATCCTAGGAGTAACACTGTTATTCCTAGGCTTGTTGGGTTATTTTTTGGGGGTGGGGAAACAGTTTTGAGCAAGTGAGAGGATGGACGATTTGGTTTAGTCTTGGAATAGGCTTACTCTTTCGGATAGAGAAGGGCCAGGTTGTTGCTTACTTGATGATGATAGTATTTAGAAATTTTCCATTGCTGCTAAGTTTTTGACTAGGCGAGCAATCAACATGGAGATCATAGCTAAGACGTTTAACCCACTATGGAGAGGCAAGAATGGTTCCAAGATTCAAAGTTTTGGAGACCACAAAATTCTTTTCATCTTTGACAACAAGGACGATGTGGATAGAATTTTAGAAGGTGAACCGTGGACATTTGACAAACATTTGGTGGTCATGAGTCAATACGAGAATGAGTCCACACTTCAAGATATAAAATTTGAGAAGACGAAGTTGTGGGTTCAACTTCATAGGATTCCAATTAAATATATGGCAGTGGAGGCAGCCAAGAAAATTGGCAATGTTTTGGGGGAGGTTTTTGCACTGACAAACACAAAATTATTTGATGGTGGTCATTTTATTCGTATTCAGGTGTCCATTGATTTGTCATTACCATTGTGCCGCGGTAGATTGGTGTCTGTTGGTGAAGGAGGGAAGCAGGTATGGATATCATTTAAGTACGAAAGGTTGCCTAACATGTGCTACTGGTGTGGACGACTTACTCATGACAATAGAGACTGTGACTTGTGGATTGACAACAAGGGCATCTTCAAACCAGAACAACGTGAGTTTGGACCATATATGAGAGCACCACCTTTTGTTGCTGCAAGACGTAATGCTATCATGGTTCCTGGTTTCTATGCTGAGAAGAAGAAGATGAGTTCAGGTACATTGGAGGAAAGCAATTCATGCCGGAATTCTGTTTTAGGTAGAGGACGTACACCGAAGCAGCCACAAGGAGTAATGGCCAGCATTAATGATAGCATTGAAGCTGAGGAAATAATGTCATTAAAGTGTAATGAAGGAGAAGGGATTATTAGAGAAGATACAATTGTTCAAAATAAAGTTAATGAGAGAATTATTGGGGAATTAAATACTCCTAAGGAAATTGAAATAGAGGTGGAAGCGTGTAATGAGGAGTTAAGTTTGGCAAAAGAATTTAGGGCGGCTAAGTTGTTGGGATTGAGAAGGAATGCTAATAAAAACCCCACTCCACGTGACAACTCTAGCCCTATTGCACGTGATAATTTAAGTGGTACATCATCACTTAAGATGCCATGTGATACGGATGGAAATAGGGTTCAGAAACAAAAGTCTCCACACGCATCATGTACTTGAACTCGCAAAGAAAGAATTAACCCAAAGGATAACATGATAGCAAGAGTTCAAACGCAAGGGAAAAAAAGAACGACTGCACCCGAGGTGTATCATATGGCAGGTTTAGCAAAACAATTCCAAGAAACTCACAGTGAAGAGGAAAAATCATTTGTAGTGGCGGGAGCTGATGTTCAGCCCCGCCAAGGGCAATGAGTTGTTTAGCAATGAACTATCGTGGGCTTGGGAACCTACATACACGAAGGGAGTTCGGTGAAATCATTTGGGCAAAAGATCCCTTTGTGGTGTTTTTAGCTAAGACACTTACAGAGGATGCAAGGCTAGAGTTTGTTCAGAGAAGTATTGGTTTTTGATCATAGATGGATTGTACCAAGAGTGGGAAGGAGTGGTGGATTAGTTCTTTATTGGAAAGCATCGATCAATTTAACGGTGGAAGGTTTGGATATATACTATATTGATGCGGTAATTGATAAAAATAAGAAGAACGAGTGGAGATTAACGAGGTTTTTGGGGAACCTGATAAAGCAAGAAGACATGAAGCATGGACCAAGCTAAGGGCTTTAAAATCAAAACCAGAAAAGCCATGCCTTTGTTACAGGGACTTCAATGAAATTATCAGACAAGAGGAGAAACTTGGGGTTGCAAGAAGGCCCTATCATCAAATGCAGCAGTTTAGGGAAGTGATTGATGAATGTGGTTTCATGAACTTGGGATTTTAGGGATCTAAATTTATGTGGAGCAAACACTTCACAAGTGGGGTTTCAATTTGGGAGAGGCTTGATAAATGTTTGGTTAATAATAGTTGGTTCATGAAATTTGGAGGTTCAAGAGTGTACCACTTGTCGTGCACTTCATCGGATCATATCCCAATATTCATTACCCTATCAGGTTGAACCCTCCAATCCAAAAAATATTTTTTGGTTCAAACAAATGTGGCTCTCAAATTCGAGCTATGAGGAAGTGGTGGTTTCGGCCTGGGGTAATGGAAGTGATTTCGGGTTGGAGGGTAATATTTTGAGTAAAGTTGAAAAGTGTGGGAAGGAGTTGGGGCGATGGGAGAAAAATGTTTTTGGTAATGTTAGGTTGGAATTGAACTGTTTGAAAAGCCCTAACTAAAGAAAAGAGGGTAGCCATGGTAAGTGGAAACAATTACAGGGTGAGACAGCTTAAAAAAGAGATAGAGGTGTTGCAGGATAGGGAAGCAACGGCGGGCTCAACGGTCAAGAATACTATGGGCAAACCAAGGGGACAAAAACTCTAAATATTTCCATTGTTGTGCTACAAGGAGATTCCGGAAAAATTCATTGGAAGGTATTAGAGATGAGGGAGGAGTATAGAGAACCAGATAAGAAGAGATTGGTGAAATTATGGTTAGCTATTTCAAGTCCCTATTTACCGCATCAAAGGGGATTGTATCCACATCTATTTTTTATTGTGTACCACAGTGATAGATGAGGAGATGAATGAAAGTCTTTGTCGTGAGTTTGAAACAAGTGAAGTTGCCATTGCCCTCCAATAAATGGCACCCCTCAAAGCACCTGGGCTGGATGGTATGCCCACGCTTTTTTATCAACATTTTTGGAGCACGGTAAATTATGATGTCACCTCTTCCATTTTGTCTTGGTTAAATTTAGGTATCATTCCAACCACTCTTAACCATACTTTTATTACTCTTGTTCCAAAAATAAACTCTCCTGAATATGCACACCAATTTCATCCAATTAGCCTTTGTAATGTCCTTTACAAAATCTATTCCAAGTTCTTGCAAATCGCCTTAAAAAATTACATCCATCCATTATCACAGAACACCAATCAGCCTTCACAAAGGGTAGATTAATTTCGGATAATATTTTGGTGGCCTTTGAGACCTTACATAGTTTACAAAGCTTTAAGGGAGGTAACCATGGTTATATGGCACTAAAATTGGATATGAGTAAAGCATATGATCGGGTAGAGTGGTCTTATTTGGAGTGGATAATGAGGAAGGTGGGTTTCAGGGAGAGGTGGATAAATCTTGTAATGGGTTGTGTGAAAACAATATCTTATTCTATTTTGGTGAATGCTAATCCATGTAAGATGATTTTTCCTACAAGGGGAATTAGGCAGGGAGACTCACTCTCCCCTTTCCTATTCCTTCTTTGTACGGAAGGATTGAATGGTTTCATTAAAAAGGCTGAATTACAATGTGATATCCATGGATACTCCCTTTGTAGGAAGGGTCCAAAACTAACACATCTACTTTTTGAAAATGATAGTCTGATTTTATGCAGGGCAACAATGGAGGAGTGTGGAAAGGTCTTGAATATACTAAAGGAGTATGAGGAAGCCTCGGGACAAAAAATGAATAGAAGTAAAATCTCATTGTTCTTTAGCAAGTTTGTACAGGAGGAGAAGCATGGAATCAAGGTGGCCATAGGAGTCCCCAAAATCTTGCACTATGAAAAATACCTTGGGCTGCCCTCATTAGTTGGCAAAGGTAAAAAAGAACGTTTTAATTACATCAAGGAGAAGGTATGGCGAAAACTTCAAGTGTGGGAAGCTAAATTGCTTTCGTAAGCGAGAAGAGAAGTGCTCTTAAAGGCAGTCATACAAGCCATCTCTACTTACACTTTAGGGTGTTTTAAATTGCTGTTAGGTTGGTGCAATGAGATTGAGACTCTAATTAAGAAATTCTTGTGGGGCCAAGAAGGTGACCAAAGGAAAATCCATTGGGTTAAATGGGAGGAAATGACAAAATCTAAGACTATTAAAGGTATGGGCTTTCGAGATCTTGCTATGTTCAATGATTCCCTTTTGGCAAAACAAGCTTGGCGCCTCTTGCATGATAGAACCTCACTCTTTTATAAAGTATTTAAAGCTCGTTTCTTCCCAAATTCATCAATTATGGAGGCTGCCAATTCAAGGATGGGGACCTATGCTTGGAAGAGTATCCTTAGAGGTAGAGACATCATTCAAAGAGGGGCTTCATGGAGGATAGGAAGTGGAGAAAAAATAAACATTTGGCAGCAATGTTGGCTGCCAAGAAAACACCCAACACAACTGCCAACTTGCCCCTTGGAGAGCTTTGAAAATCATACCGTAGCCACCCTCTTTGATCCAATCACAAGAAGATGGAATGAAGAGTTGGTGGATGGGTTATTTGTGACCGAGGATGCTAATTTAATTAAGAAAATTTCACTTAGCCGTAATGCAGCAGAGGACAATTTGTATTGGCCTTATACTCCATCTGAAAACTACTCGTGTAAATCTGGTGTTCGAGGGCCTTTTTCAGTTGCCCAACCACGTGTGGTCTATTGGAGGGATGACTTTATTAAGCCAAGGTTCTTTTTGGGGAGTTATGTCCAAAACTCAACATTGGGCCATGTGGTCAAACAACTATTGACGTATTTTTAAGCCTACAAAATCATTAAGGCCAAAATCTAAGAATCACAATAATGGTTGAGTAAATATGTAATACATGTTTGATATGATAACTTTGATTAATAGTTGTAATAACAATTGAAACATAGTATTTATTTAGAGGTAAAGTAATCATGTACTCAATGATGTAAATTTAAAGATATGGAAGCAAAGTCACTTATCTTTGTACGGTTTATAACTCCAGCTGTGTAGCATCAGTGAGCTGATAGGATTCCTGCAGAATGCCAGCAGTAGAGGCTAGTTAAGCTTGCCCCTCTTATCATGCATTTAAATGAGTTTAAGCCTTGGTTAATAGTTGTAATAGCAGTTGGAATAAAGTAATATGTATTTAAATGTGAAGTAATCATATACTAAATAATGTAAATTTAAAGATAAGGAAGCAAAGCTGTTAGTTTTTAGACCCCTTAAAACACAATTGGATTAACCTAGGAATTAGCCAAGTTGTTACTTAGTCAAATTAATTAAATCCAGGTTAATACAATTAAATAATCATATCAAGTAAAGCAGCGGAAAGATAAAAACACAAAGATATGATCACCCAGGAAACCAAACCGATAAAAACCTGGGGAGGATTTAACCTAACTATCCTTAAGGTAAACTTGAATCCACTATCTTGAAAGAATCGAAGTTCATACAATAAGACTTACAAGCCCCCACACTCGACTTCTTATTGCTACCCACCAGTAGAACTTATTGACACGACCACGTGCAAGCTCTGAATCCACAGACTCCTTCTTTCTTGGATTCTTCACCAAATACAAGCACACCGCTTGTGTTTCTTTAAGCTTCAATGGCAGCAACTGGAATGATCATCAAGGTGTAGAAATCTTCTTCTCCTTGAAAACCCTAAGTTTATGTGAAGGAAAGCTCCTCAAAGATCTCACAAGAGATTCACATAAACCGCAATATGAGCAACACTAAAACGTGGCTAGAGTTTCTCTTATATACCTAGGGTAAATTAGAAACCCAAAACCTTTTAAAACACTTAGGGCTGAGTTGGAAATTCTGCTTCAAAAACGTCAGACCCGATTTTCGATTGATCGAGCCTAAGCTTCGATCGATCGATCGAAATGGGCTGAAACAGTTTTTTAATTCCTACAGTAGTTTAATTCAACTTTACAACAAAGAATCAACTTTGAGCAATTCTAAAACAACTTAAATACATTGTTTTGATCATAGTTTGCCAACAATACAAATTAAAATTCTAAATACATAAAACCTAAGTCTTTAGAATCTAACAAAAGCCACTTATCTTTGTATGATTTGTAGCCCCAGTTGTACAGCTTCTGTGAGTTGATAATATCCCAATAGAGTGACCCCAGTGGTAGAGAGGCAATTTTCCATGATAACTTCAAGATTGAAGGGGAAAAATGGGTGCAACTGGAGGGAGAGAGAGTATGCCCAGCTGTGTGTAGGGGCTAGTTAAGCTTGCCCCTCTTATCATGCACTTAAATGAGTTTTCCTCTTGACAATGCTCTTTTAGTTGTGAATAGTGTTGCCTTCCATGAGAAGGGCTTTTGTACGGAGTACTTGTGCCTTCTAAGAAAAGGGCTTTATGTAAGATGGATTTGTGCCTTCTGTGAGAAGGGTTTTGATATGAGATCTTGGTGCCTCCTAAAAAAAGGGCTTTAGCATTAGAAGTTTATGCCTTCCATAAGAAGGGCTTTTAGTATGAGTGTTTGGTATCTCTTGAGAAATATGGAGATGGTAAAGATATAGATGTTTTATGGGATGTAGTATTTGTAATATATATGATATATGGAAGTATGAGAGATATGGATGTTAAAGATATTAAAAATATGAGATTATAACTGTTGGAGAAGTTATAGTTGGAGAAGTTATAGAGATTGCTTTCCAAGAGGAAAGATTTTGTAAGAGAAGAGTATAGAGATGTGTTTAGGTATTTGGAGATGGGAGCAGTAAGATAGACGTATTTTCGAGATATGGAAAGTGAGAGAATGAGTATAAGAAAGTAATAGTGTTGTAATGTGTTTAGCAAAGTTGCTGAAATTTACTGCTGGAGGATGTATTAGGGCTTATGAAGGGCATTTGTGAGCTAAGGACTAAAGAGTTTAGTGCCTAGTTTAGAAACTAAAAAACCTAGAAGCTTAGAACTTCATTAAGGGCTTCAAAAGATTATTAGAGGGAGAGAAAAGTTTATGAGAGAGTTCTTCCCTATTGGTGTCCCCTCTTTGAGGTGTTCATGAAGGGTCCCCTTTAGAGCTGAGTTTAAAGGGGGGGGGGGTATTTTAGTAAAGAATATCAATCAAAATCTGTCACAAATAGCAATGAATCTTAAGAGGATCCATCTTAAGACTTGGCCAAAAATGGTATGTTTAGTTTTAAGGTATTCTTTCTATTTTGGGTAAGAGTTGCTGGGGAAAAAGTAGCAGAAAAGGAAGGTATTTTAGCAAGAGAAAGGTAGTTTCAATAGTTGGTTTTGGTTTTAGCCAAATGAGGAAAAATCAGTAATGCTCAGGCTGCTAGGTCAACTGTCACAGCTGTTCTAAAAAAATTGTTCCAACTGTCAGGAAAAAGCTGTGATAGCTATCTTGAGACAGCTGTCATAAGACAGCTGTTTGCTTTGGGCAAAAGAAAATGAGGTCAGTTGGGTGATTTCCGACTACTGGAAAGGTCATTTCATGGATTTGGCTGAAAAATGGTAAGATCTCTTTGAAGGGTATCTTGCTATTTTGGATATAACAGCTGGTTGCTGGGATTTCAACATTAAATGGCTGATGATATCACTTCCAACCAGGTGTCTAGTACTGAATACACTGCTGGGGTTTAGTTAGAAATGTTTCCTTTTTGGGTGTTTGTGTTTTTAGTCCAAGGTTCAATTACAACACATTTTTACTAGATAATAGAAGGATTGGTTGAAGGTTAAAGAAGTTTTAGAGATTTAGTCAAGGTCTCATTGTGTTGTGACATAATCTTGATAAGGAAGAAGAGTATTTAATGCTCTGCTCTGGCAGCTAGCAGAGAAATATATGGTCAGATTGTGGCAAACAATAGCTAGGTATGAGAGATATCATGAATATTTTGTATATATTTGGAGATAAAAGATAGCCAATCAGATTAGGCCATGTGTTTGAGTTGGATTTTAGCTTAAAGTAGTAATGTAGTTTGTGTAGAATAATATAATGAAGTTTCTAAATATGTATAGCAACAATTGGGGATTGAATGAATAGTTATTTTCCTAGCAATTAGATGGCTGAAGATATTAAGTATTTGTCACATGATGAATATTAAGTTTGTTCGGGGGCCTTTTTCGAATGCCCAGCCACGTGTGGTCTGTTGGAGGGATGATCTTACTAGGCTCGGGTTCTTTTTGGGGAGTTGCATCCGAAACTCAACATTAGGACACGTGATCCAACAACTACCAGTGTATTTTTTTAAGCCTATAAAATCATTAAAGCCAAAGTCTAACAATCGCGATAATGGTCGAATAAATATATAATATGTGTTTGATATAATAGTTTTGATTAGAAGTTGAAATAAAGTATTTATTCAGAAGTAAAGTAATCATGTATTTAATGATGTAAATTTAAAGATATGAAAGCAAAGTCATTTATCTCTGATGGTTTGCAACCCAACTGCGTAGCATCAGTGAGCTAATGGGATTCTAGCAGAATGCCAGCAGTAGAGGCTAATTAAGTTTGCCCCTCTTATCATGCATTTAAATGAGTTTAAGCCTTGGTTAATAGTTGTAATAGCAGTTGGAATAAAGTAATATGTATTTGAATGTGAAATAATCATAGACTCAATGATGTAAATTTAAAGATAAGGAAGCAAGGTCACTTATCTTTGTATGGTTTGTAACCCAACTGTACAGCTTCTGTGAGTTGATAATATCCCAGCAGAGTGACTCCAGCGATAGAGAGACAAATTGCCATGATAACTTCATGATTAAAGGGGAAAAATGGGTGCAACTGGAGGGAGAAAGAGTATGTCCAGCTATGTGTAAGGGCTGGTTAAGCTTGCCCCTCTTATTATGCACTTAAATGAGTTTCCCCTTTGACAATGCTCTTTTAATTGTTGTGAAGTTATGAATAGAGTTGCCTTCCATGAGAAGGGCTTTTGTATGAAGTATATGTGCCTTCTAAGAGAAAGGCTTTATGTAAGAAGTAGTTGAGCCTTCTAAGAGAAGGGTTTTTGTAAGAAATAGTTGTGCCTTGTAAGAGAAGAGCTTTGATATAAGATCTTGGTGCCTTCTAGGAGAAGGGCTTTAGTAATAGAAGTTCATGTCTTCCATAAGAAGGGCTTTTAGTATGAGTGTTTGGCATCTCTTGAGAAGTGTGGAGATGGTAAAGACATAGATGTTTTATGGGATGTAGTATTTGTAATATGTGTGATATATGGAAGTATGAGAGATATGGTGGTTAAAGATAGTAAAAATATGAGATTATAACTGCTAGAGAAGTTGTAGAGATTGCTTTTCAAGAGGAAAGATTTTGTAAGAGAAGAGTATGGAAATGTGTTTAGGCATTTGGAGATAGGAGTAGTAAGATAGATGTAGAAGAGTATTGAGATGTATTTATGGGCAGCAAAACAGTAGAATTTCAGAGTGAGAGAACATGAGAATGGAGCTTAGAAGAGGTGTGGTGTGTTATATGTAATAGTGTAGTACGTGTGTATGAGATTGTGTAAGAGAGGTGAAGAAAGAGATGTTTAGAGATATAGGCAATAAGATATATGTATTTTCAAAATATGGAGAGTGAGATAATAAGTATAAGAGAGTAATAGTATTGTAGTGTATTTAGCAAAGTGCTGGGATTTTCTGCTGGGATTGTATGAAGGCTTATGAATGGCATTTATGAGCTAAGGGCTGAAGAGTTTAGTTCCTCATTTAGAAACTAAAAAAACTCAGAAGCTCCAGACTTCATTAAGAGCTTCAGAAGATTATTAGAGAGAGAAAGAATAGGGAAGTGTATGAGAGAGTTCTCCTCCATTGGTGTCCCCCCTTAAGATGTTAATGAAGGGTTCTATTTAACTGAGTTAAAGGGGGTATTTTAGCAAATAATCTTAGCCAAAATCTATCCCAAATAGCAATGAATCTTCAGAGAATCCATCTTAAGATTTGGCCAAAAATGGTATGTTTAGCTTTAAGGTATTCTTGCTATTTCAGGTAAGAGTTACTAGGGAAGAAGCAGCAAAAAAGGAATGTATTTTAGCCAAATGTGGAAAAATCAGTAATGCTCAGGCTGTTGGGTCAGCTGTCACAACTATTCTGAACAACTGTTCTGAAAAGGCTGTCCCAGCTGTCAGGAAAATTTGTGACAGCTATCATGAAAAAGTTGTCCCAACTATCAGGAAAAGCTATGACAGCTATCATGAGATAGATGTTTGCTTTGGGCAGAAGACAATGAGGTCAGATGAGTGATTTCAGACTGTTGGAGAGGACATTCAGCATTTATTGGATGGATTTAGCTGAAAATGGTAAGATCTCTTTGAAGGGTATCTTGCTATTTTTGGTATAACAGCTAGTTGCTGGGATTTCAGCATTAAATAGCTGATGATATCACTTCCAGCTAGGTGTCAAGTGTTGAATGCACTGCTAGGATTTAGCTGGAAATGTTTCCTTTTTTGGGTGTTTGTGTTTGTAATAGAATGGTTGGTTGAAAGTTAATGAGGCTTTAGAGATTCAGTCAAGGCCTCATTAGGTTGTGACATAATCTTGGTGAGCAAGAAGAGTATTTAATGCTCTGCTCTGACAACTAGCAGAGAAATATATGGTCAAATTGTGATAGATAGCAGCTGGATATCAAAGATATCATGAATATTTTGTATATAGTTGGAGATAAAAGATGGCCAATCAGATTAGGCAATGAGTTTGAGTTGGATTTTAGCTGAAAGTAGTAATGAGATTTATGTAGAATAATATAATGAAGTTTCTAAATATGTATAGCAACAGTTGGGGACTGAATAAACAGTTATCCAGCAGTTAGATGGCTGGAGATATTGAGTATTTGTCACATGATGAATATTATGATTTAGGAAAAAAGCAATGGGGAATTTTATCATTTTAAGTGCTATGTGATAAGAAATGCTTACCATATGTTACCTACTACACACGGACTCATCAGAGTTTAGGGAGTTGAAGAAGACACGCCAAGCAATATGTTTCTTTTATCAACTTTAAACTGCTGGAGCTTTACTGAACATACCTCTTGGCCCTCCAAATCACGACTCCCAAAGTTTCTCCAAAGAGACTTATGAGCTTGGATCATAAGCCGAAGATGAGATGACGTACCTCAGGTTTTGTTGTCATTTTGTGTAAATATGGACTCTTGTTGAAGAAGCCGCTTGCCATGAGTGTAAGAGATGTAATATGGGTCGTGAGCTTTGATTCATTGCTTAATCCCAATCCATATGTTGATGTTGATGATATCATGGGTTATGATCCCAATTAATGAAAAGGAAATTGGACCATGAATTTGCCTCTTGAAGTAAGGATCTCGTGGGCCATATAAGTCCAATCCTTAAGGATCTCGTGGGCCATATAAGTCCAATCCTTGTAGTTGAATGAGCTATGAGCTTATTTTGGGCTTTAAAGAGATTTCCCCAAAAAATGAATAACATGTTGATGTGGCATGGGTTGCCAATGAAGCAACACCACGTGAGACAAAAAAACAGTCCTCAACAAAGTTTTAGGAAAAGAGCAATGAAGAATTTTATCATTTTAAGTGCTACGTGATAAGAGATACTTACCATATGTTACTCGCTACACATGAACTCGTCAAAGTTTAGGGAGTTGGAGAAGACACGCCAAGCAACATGTTTCTTTTTTCAACTTTAAATTGCTGGAGCTTTACTGAACATACCTCTTGGCCCTCCAAACCACGACTCCCAAAGTTTCCTCAAAGAGATTTATGAGCTTGGATCATAAGCCGAAAATGAGATGACATACCTCGGGTTTTGTTGTCATTTTGTGTAAATATGGGCTCTTGTTGAAGAAGCCGCTTCCCATGAGTGTAAGAGAGGTAATATGGGCCTTGAGTTTTGATTCATTGCTTAAGCCCAATCCATATGTTGATGTTGATGATGTCATGGGGTTATGATCCCAATTGATGAAAAGGAAATGTGGACCATGAATCTGCCTCTTGAAGTAAGGATCTCGCGGGCCATGTGAGCCCAATCCATGTAGTTGAATGAGATATGAGCTTATTTTGGACTTTAAATAGATTTACCCAAAAAATCAATAATGTGTTGATGTGGCATGGGTTGCCAATGAACTAATGCCACGTGGGCTGAAAAAAGAGTCCTCAACATCTAGTTACAGATTCTTTAAAGAGGAGGCGGAGCTACAATCAAATCCGCAAGCCCCCCCCCCCCCTCCTCCCCCAACCTATGAGAAGCGGGTTTGGAAGGAAATATGGCAGATGCAAGTTCCACCAAAGATTAAAAATTTCCTTTGGAGAGCTTGTCATAATGCTCTACCAACCAAACAAGCATTGATGCGAAGAAAAATCGTAGAGGATCCAATGTGTGAGATATGTAAGCAGACAGTGGAGGAATCAATACACGCACTATGGTCGTGTCCGAAATTGGATGAGGTGTGGTCTAATCAAGGAATATGGGGATTTAGGTGTGAAGTTGGCTTCACAAGTGTTAAGGAATTGCCGCTATGGATGGTAGAGGAGTTAAGTCCCTAGAGCTGTTAGCTTTTATGGCCTGGAGTGTTTGGAATCAAAGGAATAAAGCACGTCTGAACTTGCAAGCCATACCGCTTCATCAGGTTACTACACAGTCACGAGTAAAGCTGGAGCAATACCGTGCTGATTTACATGTTTCAAAGGTGCAGGTGGGGCATAACAGTAGTGGGGGAAATAGTTGGAGAGCTCCGCCAGTAGGATTCGTGAAAGTAAACTTTGATGGAGCAATTTCCGATGTCTCAAGGTTGTCAGGTGTAGGAGCAGTGATAAGGGACTCCGGCAGTGTTGTTTTAGTTTCTTATGCATAAAAAATTGATCAAGCTTATAAGGTAGAAGACATAGAAGCCTTGGCTGCACTGAAGGCTTTGACACTCACACACAAGCTAGGATTCCAAAATGTTGTTCTTAAAGGTGATGCTTTGGGCTTGATTCAGGCGTTGAAGTCACAAGAACAGAATCTGTCTCTATGGGGTCTGCTGATAGAAGATGTAAAAGTGTATGGAACTAAGTTTAGAAGATTATTGTATTCTCACGTTAAGAGAAATGGCAATAGTGTAGCACATAATCTGGTGAAACATGCTATATGCATACCAAATTTTCAAGTATGGATGGAGGATATTCCATCTCATATTGTTCCGTTTTTACATTTGGATGTAAGTCATTTACATTAATAAAATTTCATAAGTTCATTCTAAAAATAAAAAAATAAAAAAAAATAAATAAATAAATAAATAAAAAAACCTAGTTAGTTTAGTGTTGTTGAAACAGCATAATGTTTCTTTTTCTTTTATTTTTTAATTTAGATGGCTTTTTTTCCTATGTGGCAAAACAACCTTAATTGTAAGACAAGACTTCTGCTTTTATATGTAGTATACTAGCGTGTTACGCATGATAATATTTTTAAGATGATCTCACTATTATTATTTTTCAATTTGTACTAATTAATTTAATAAATAGTAATATAATTCATAATCATATTTTCATTTATTATAGGAATAATCACAAAATGTAATATATATTAATAGGCAAAACTTAAAGAAAGTTCAATTAGAATTTAGAATCCAATTTTGCACTATGTGTCTAAATTTATGTAGGGGCTACATCATAATTATCTACTTAAGTTTGTGTTATATGTCCACTTAAGTTTTTTAATCTTTGTATCAAGTGAGTTAATGAATGCAAAATACTAAGAATCTAATATTAATGAACTATAAAAATAAAAATAAAACAATCACATATACTTAGCAAAAATCACCACACAACAAAAATCAACACACGTTTGATCTTATTAAAAATTAGAAAATAAATTATTATAATTAGTATTAAATTTAGGTAAGAATTTTAATATGTGATTAATTACGTTTACTTTTTTTTTAAAAAAAATTGACTAATTATTTATATTTTTATGATAAAAATTGTATTTAATTTTAAATGTATCTATACATATGCTTATATGCTATTTTTTAATTATTTATAATCAATTGTGTTTAATTTTGAATGTATCCATGCGTTCACATGGGTTACATGCTAGCATATATAATTTCTGTTGTACCAAAATGAAAACAATATATTTTTTCTCAAGAATTCAAAGGTAATTTAGTGAAATATTAATTTTTAATACAATTTATTTATAATATTTTGTATATCATTAAAAAGTCTATATAATTTGGAAATTATTCTTTTAGTTTTAAACAAACTTTTTCAAACCCAATTTTTTCTACCATACAATCAAAAACACCAAGAAATGTATCTAAAAATAATAATAAAACTAAAAAAAATAATAAAAAAACTACAATTCAATATAAATAAATAATAGAAAGGAAAAAAAATAAAATATTGTAACTCTTTTTCCTTTTAAAAAAACCAAGGGTACAACTCCAAAGGGGAAAAAAGTAGAGAATTTTTTTTGAAAAAGAAGTATTGTGTTAATGTTGTCATAATCTAATGTTACATCTAATCCAACATGTGAAAAATGAATAGATAAATAAATAATTTTAAGCACAAATTTGAATTTTGTTTTCTTAAAAATCTCAAAGAATACACTAATAAGATAAGGAAGATAAAGAACTTCGTAAACGCTTAAAGCAATTACTCAAGCATCTAAGAACATCATATAACAAATACATAACAATCGACTACTAATTTGTTGAACAAAATAGTTACTGTAAGGACACATTTTGATCCACAACCCAAGAGGTTTGGACAATGGCCTAATGAGCCCAAAACAATAAATTTGTTAGAGAGTGGGCTAGTTATTGAACGTTCAATGAGCTAGAATGTAAATCACAATAGGTTAGTTGGTGTTAGAATGAGTAAGACAAACGGATTGAAAAGAAAAGTACTCTTCAATCAGGTCCAAGGATGGTATGTTCTTATATATTTCTCTTAGACTTATACAAATATTTAAGTTCTTGGTTACACAGTGATTTCTTTTCTGATTTTTCTCCTCCCCTCTCTGTAATGGAATCCTTCCCCTTTTATACTCCCTTCCCTTCTTTCATCCCAGCCTTCCACATGTAGATTAGATTGTTAATCTTCTTGACACTTGTCACATTAGCACCTTCCTGAAGTCTTTGTGGGTAGCTGTAAGGCTGGAAGTCATTGCTCAGGTATTACTTCCACATTAATGCAACCAGTTGGTTAGATGCATACCATTCAATGCGGTGGTAGCAGCTTTCTTCCCAAATATTTCTAAATTCTCTATTAACTCACCTCTCTCTAAAGTTTATCCTCCCAAGCACGGTTGCCCACTGCCAAATACTTGATGGGTGATTGGATTTTAGGCTTCCACTCTGTTGGCCGAGGAGAGGTTGCTCCTCGAACAATGTCACCTATTTACTATGATTAGATCTCCTCCTCGGCCCAATAATCTACTTGCCTTCACTAATACGTACTTGTCTTCGGGCTCTTTGATGTCCTCAGGTGCGGCCCACAGCCCAATATCCTTATCTAGGCCCTTCATCCCTACAATTACAAACAGTGAAAGTAAACTGTACAAAGACCATTGTCTTCATCTGCACTAACTGTTCTTCATTAGCTTGTCTAGACTATTTTGTTGTTTTCCAAACAATTTAAAACCCAAAAACAACACAAAATTTGACATATTATGATATGATTTTCCTCAAATAAGATCAACAACAAACATCATTCATTAAAAGTATTAGTGTTGTAAAGAAAATGATAAAAAGAATACTTGCATCAAGGAACACATGTATTAGTCAATAATATTCATCAATCTAAGGTATAGATGCAAGAAAAATAAAAAATTTCAACAAAAAATGGAAAAAAAAAAGTTGAGAGAGAGAGAGAGAGAGAGAGAGAGAGAGAGGGAGAAATAACCTTTTTTGTATGGAAAAAATATGCAAAGAATGAGAGAGAGTGGCAAATTTATAGTAAGAAGTTGGGAATAAAATGAATAAAAATAAAAGAAGATAAATAGGCAAAATATTATTTAAAGTTAAAACCGCCCAAGGGGAATATATATAGACAAAATTTTTGTTTTGATTTTCCTTTGATTTATTATTTAGTTATAACATCAAAATTAAAGTAGATGAATATGTAAAGTTAAAACCGCCTAAAATGAATTTGTAAAGCCAATATTATTTTATATTTAGTATTATAAAAAACAATTAGAGGTAAAAATAAATATGAAAAAGACTAATGGTGTGGTCAATAACGTGGCGGATAAAGTGACTTAATAGGAACGTAACAATAATAAATGCTACACTTCATCTTTTAGAGAGAGAGAGATATATATATATATATATATATGTGGGGACAAGGGCCCAAATTTGTATATTGGGCCTTGGGCCCTATTTGATGATGTGGATATGTCCGACGGGGAGTAAATGATTGGAGAGGCCCCAGAATGGAGGATCACGTAAGGAAAGGGTGGAGAAATACAATCTGAGGAGGTTATCCTTCTCGGATAGGATGAATGTCGGTCAAGCAAGTACTTGGGCGACTTAGGTGACCTTCCAGGAATTTCCAATGATAAAGATGAACTTCAAGCACGTACGAAGAGGATAAGAATACAGAAATATCTAAGAGAAAAGCTGCTACCACCGCATTAAATGCACTGCAGCAACTTTTCTGACCGCATTTATGTAGAGAAGACTCCTGAACAGTGCAGTCTCAACCACCACCGTTCACAGAGAGCCAGAGAAGATGCCTAATGGGACATATACTTGAGTGAAGGTTTAGATGATTAACAAGTGTACGATCGAAATGGTCTAAAAGGAAACTATATAATGTAAAAGACCCCTCATAAGATGAGGATAGGAAAACATAGTAAAAAGGGAGAGAAAAAGAATTACTGTAGCACTAAGGGTTGTATTAGCTTTCAGGAACAGTGGTTTAAATAATAGTTCATCTCCTCGGACAATTATTTCATCAAGTTTTATGTGTGATTCTATGTTTGTTCATATTTTAAATCCTTGCTAGCCGTTGTCCCATTCGCTAAGAGTCCAGCTCTTTCACTTGCTCTCTACAAATTTATTGTATTTGGCTCATTAAGCTCATATCTCAAATCTTTTAGGCTTGGGCTACAAATCGTGACCCTACAATATATATTAGATAGATTAGATATATAGTATTAGATTAGATAAAGTTTAGTTATTGAAGTTTTCGTTAGAATTAATGCACTCAAAAACCAATTTTTAAATGTTTTAAAATAATAAAAGTCTTTTTCACATATTTAATTAGTATGAGTTTATTTAACATAAAAATTTTATGTTCTTTCTCATGTATCTTTCACATATAATACCTATTCTCTTGTATTTTTTTGATTACTTTTGTTAATAATATTGATTATAGTTGTTGCGGTTTGTTAGGATTAGCTTCAAATTACTTAATTTGTTGTTACGGTTTTGATATACAATTGTAAGTTAATTAGTGTGCTCTACTTCTTTATATAAAGACAAAGCTCATGTGTAAAATTAATAATATGAGATCAGTTCTCCCAATTTTAGCTTATAATTTTATTGAATTTTAGCATTCTCTTTGTTTTTTTGTTTTGCTTTTTTAAGGATATAATGGCCCTATCTATTAGTGGCAATTAAATATCGATAAATGGAAGTATATTTAACTAATTTTTCTTTGTTTGATTATGTTCTCTTTATGTTGGTACTCAAATAATTTTGATTCATTTAGATTAAGAACAAAGTATTTGAGATTGGGGTCTTG
This sequence comes from Quercus parvula, assembly GCA_030820535.1. NCBI lineage: Eukaryota > Viridiplantae > Streptophyta > Magnoliopsida > Fagales > Fagaceae > Quercus > Quercus parvula. The sequence goes on from JAUAME010000008.1 coordinate 14,609,969, forward strand.
GGATTTGGTGATGAGAATGAAGTGGTTGAGGAATGTTCGGTTTTAGAAATGAAGTCTACCTTTTATTTAGATCTTCTTTTTTTTTTTTTTGAGAAAGTATCTAGATTTTTTTTACTATTTTTTATATTAAATTTATATTATGGTATAGACTCCTAGAAATTTCTAATAACTATGAAATTCCAATATCATATACATAGATTAATAAAGAAAACTCACTCAACAGTTGTAAACTACTTCTAAGATAAGGAAAAATCATAAAATATGAATTAAGAAAATTAATTTTCAAAACATTCGGCAATATTATGGGAAACATTATAAATACTATATAACAAAATGAGTATTATATGTGGGTCTCAAAAAAATAAAAAACTATTTTTAAATGAAATTACCGGGCATCCACGCATGAGAACATTATCTAGTTAGAATAATTATAGGTTTACATTACTAGCACAATGCAAGCTAAGAAGTTTCCAAATGATTAAGTCAATCTAAGTTATTTACACGATTACTAAGCTGAAAGCTCTAATTATAATCAGTCTTTTTAAATATCATATAAGTTGTGACAAATTAATAGTATTATAATACAAATTTAACACCAAAAAGAAATTCCCAGTATGCCTACTAAGTAATATGGTTCAGTAACTTTAAAAGGTAACATATTATGGATTGGCAAAACTAACTAAAGGCAAATAATGATTCAGTGTTATAAAACATACTAAAAAGGTAACATATTAATATGTATCACTTTTAAGAGGCCAAGTGCAGGGTACATGCCAACAGGGGCTTGACTCGGTGAGTTTCGGACTCTTCGTCTAACCCGCCTAGGTTCGAGTCTCGCTGCCCTGCCCGGGGACTAGCATAACCTAGCGAACCCCTATTTTTGTTTACCAAAAAAAAAAAAAAGTGCAGGGTCCACTTGTCGTGGTGCAATACGACAGAAGAGGAAAATGTAATGTTATCTTTCTTCAACAACTTGTGGACTTTTAAAGGATTTGTATAAGTTGTTTGTGGCCGATACTCTCTTCACACCACAGACATTCCTTTTTCCTTATAGATCTGTGTTGCAAGTCATGGAGCACCTTGTTTCAAGCTGGTGCAATGATCGATCCTTGCCAGAATCATATATACTCCCACCGGAAAAAAGACCAGGGAAGCTCACTGTTCCTCTAGCCAACAAAATTCCAGTGATTGATCTTGGGGGTCATGATCAAACAGATATAATTCAACAAATTTTTGAAGCTAGCCAAGAGTTTGGATTCTTTCAGGTTCCAACCACATCTTTTCTTTCCATTATTTTATCAGACAATGATTTATTCCTATCAAACATGATCACAATATGAACCACTTTTGGCGAACTTTTTTCATATTTTATAAGTTTGTGTTATGCTATGTTTTGTACCACCTAATAGGTGATCAACCATGGAGTCCCTAGCAACTTAATGGATGAGGCCATGAGTGTTTTTAAGGAGTTTCATGCATTATCAGCCAAGGACAAGGCAATCGAAACTTCGAAGGACCCCAATAAGAGCTGCTTCATCTACACAAGCAGTCCAAATTATGCAACTGAAAAGTTTCACTTCTGGAGGGATGGATTGATGCATCATTGTAATCCTCCAGAGAAATACATCCAATTTTGGCCTGAAAAACCACCTAGATATCGGTAAATTCTCATAGTCATAGACATGTAAATTTGTTGACTTGACATATATAAGAACAAAAATGAAAATTATTATGTTTCATGAAACCTTTTTCAGAGAAGTTGTTGGGCCATATACAACTGAAGTAAGGAAGTTGGGCTTTAGAATTTTGGAGTTCATTTCCCAAGGCTTGGGAATCAGCCCCGATCATTTTAGCAGTGGACTCAGTGAAAATCAAACACTGTTGGTCAATCACTATCCGCCGTGCCCAGATCCCAGTTCAACCTTGGGAGTGGGGAAACATAGAGACCCTGGTGGAATTAATATTCTTCTTCAAAGTGATGTATATGGGCTTCAAGTCTTCAATGATGAGGAATGGGTTGGTGTTGAACCTATTCCTTACGCGTTTGTGGTTAACATAGGTTATCCGCTCCAGGTACATACATCTTCACAAGCTCTTAGTATATATAAAATCCTAGCTAATTTTTAACTGCAAGTGAAAACTAGCAGATAGTCCATTTGATTTGTGCTACTTCACAGTAATGATTTGAATTATGAAAGCTTTATGTAAACAGTTTTTGGGTCTCACATTGGGTGTGTAATTGTGTAATAATTAAGCCAATCTAAGTTATTTACACGATTGTGTAATAATTAAACATATAATCAGCACTCAAATTGTAACGCTTCTTTTTTTTTCTCTCTTTTTTTGAAATTACATCCCACAACATGATTGACCGTTAAAATTAACAATCTTGTGCAAGCACATAGACCATTAAAATATAGTTCATTAACTGACTAGTTCAAAACGATCTAACATGCACGTTATTATTAATTTTAACAGTCAATCAAGCTATTGGATACAATTTACAAAGTTTGTTAAAATTAGTGTAGCGATTGCAAGTTTTCATGGTTTATTGTGCAAACTGCATAGTGCAATTATCCCATAGTTTAGGGTGTTTTTTTTGTTTGCAATTAACTAGTTTTTTTTTTTAAGGTTTTTTTTTTTTTTTTTATCAAAATTATTGTTCTTGGAATTGTGTTGCATTGAGTTGTAGATTATCAGCAATGGGAAGCTGAAAGGTGCTGAACATCGAGTGGTGACAAATTCAAATGTAGCTCGAACAACTGCTTCCTTATTTATTAATCCATCAAGTGAAACACTTGTAGAACCAGCAAAAGCTTTGATTGATGCAAGCAACCCTGCGCTCTATAAGTCCCTAACATACAAAGACTTTCTCAGCAAGTACATAGCTGCTTCCTCTGACTCTAAAGCATTAGAAGAGGTTTTAAATACTACTCTTTGATTGGTGGTTTGAGAAAAAAGCTATTGTACTTTATCAATAAATGTATGACCATTGATATCAAACTAGCAAACATTAGTTGGTTAATACGATCGATCAATTACACAAGCCTAAAGTTAAGTGGATCGTCATGATGGCCTAAAGTTAAGTGGATCGTCATGATGATTGTTACTGTAAACTTTCGTTTGGAATTGGATAATACCACATTGCACTAATAATGTGATTACTGTCATCATTGTTTTGATTAATAAAATTTTAGTGTCATGAACACCTATTGAATATAAGATCTTGAATGCATTGTAATATATTATGAATTGCGGAACTAAATATAGGCAAATAATGTTCGTATATATATATATATATATATATATATATTGTAATTGCACATTTCCTTGTATTTGAGTTTAAATTTGCATGTCAAAGGTCTCGTAACTGAATTGGCACCTTCCCCATGTACAAAGTGCTTGGAGGTTTAAGGGGAGAAAAGGTTCGAGTTGCGGGGTTAGCAGCATGTTGTAATTATCTCTCAAAAAAAAATTGTAAATTGTATAATGTCATTGAGGATCATATTCAGACAAAAGACTTCAAAGTGCTACAATAGGAATTTTGTTGGAGCAAGATTTAATATATCAAGCGAGATTTCGAGAAAAGTTGTTGTAATATTTCAAAATTCAATTATGTTAGGTTCTAAAGACTTAGGTTTTATGTATTTAAAATCCTAATTTGTATTGTTGGCAAACCATGTTCAAAACAATATATTTAAGTTGTTTTAGAAGTGCTCAAAGTTGGTTCTTTGTTGTAAAGTTAGAATGAAATAATAAGCTAATTAAAAAACTGATTTAGTACATTTCGATCGATCAAAGCTTAGGCTCGATCAATCGAAAATCGTACCTGACGTTTTTTAATTAGGTTTTCCAACTCAGCCCTAAAGTGTTTTAATTGGTTTAGGTTTCTAATTTACCCTAGGTATATAATGGAAACACTAGCCACGTTTTTGTGTTACTCATATTGCGGTTTATGTGAATCTCTTGTGAGATCTTTGAGGAGGTTTTCTTCACATAAACTTAGGGTTTTCAAGGAGAAGATTTTCTACACCTTGATGATCATTCCAGTTGCTGCCATTTAAGCTTAAAGAAAACACAAGCGGGTGTACTTGTATTTGGTGGAGAATCCAAGAAAGAAGGAGTCCGTGGATTCGGAGCTTGCACGTGGTCGTGTCAATAAGTTCTACTGGTGGGTAGCAATAAGAAGTCGAGCGTGGGGGCTTGTAAGTCTTATTGTATGAACTTCAATTCTTTCAAGATAGTGGATTCAAGTTTACCTTGAGGATAGCTAGGTTAAATCATCCCCAGGTTTTTACCGGTTTGGTTTCCTAGGTGATCATATCTTTGTGTTCTTTATATTTCCGCTGCTATACTTGATATGATTATTTGATTGTGTTAACCTAGATTTAATTAATTTGACTAAGTAACAACTTGGCTAAATTCCTAGGTTAATCCAATTGTTTTAAGGGATCTAAAAACCAACAAGTGGTATCAGAGCGGGTAGCTCTTTTGTTTTTGATCCTTTGATCTTTGAGCTAATCCTTGACCCCTATTATCATGGAACACGGACACTCTCTGGTTATTCCTCCTCACTTTGATGGGAATAATTATGCTTATTGGAAAGTAAGGATGAAAGCATTCCTGAAATCCATTGATGAGAGAATTTGGAACTCCATTGAATACGGATGGGAGAAGCCCACTACTCCTGTTAGTGAGTGGCAAACTTCTCAAAAAGAAGCAGTTGCGTTTAATAGCAAGGCTATGAATGCTATCTTTAACGTTGTTTCTATGGAGAAATTTAAGAGAATCTCAAATGTTGAGGTTGCTCATACTGCTTGGAATATCCTCCAAACTGTGCATGAAGGCACAAAGGCTGTCAAAATCAATAAATTGCAGCAATTAACTTCTAAATTTGAAAGCATTAGGATGTCTGATGATGAATCTTTTGATGAATTCTATGCTAAACTGAATGATATTGTTAATTCTGCTTATAACTTGGGTGAAATTTATGATCAACCTAAAATTGTTAGGAAAATTCTTAGATCCTTAACTGAGAACTTTAGACCCAAAGTGACTGTCATAACTGAAAGTAAGGATGTGGACTCCATCCCTGTTGATGAACTTGTAGGATCTCTTCAGTCTTATGAGTTGGACCTACCCAAAACTAGTAAATCCAAATCAATGGCTCTTAATTCAGTTGATGATGTTGAAGTTGGTGGATTTGATGATGAGCTCTCTGCTACAGAGATTGCTTACCTTGCCAAGAACTTTAGAAAATTTCTCACAAATAACAATAGAAAGGCAAAAGGTGTGAACACTGCTGAACCTAGAAATTTTAGGAAGAATGATCCCACTAAGGTTAACAATATTGACAAACCTAGAGAAAAAGTAAGTCAATCTTCTAATAATTCTATGGGTCCTCAGTGTTTTGAATGTCAAGGGTATGGTCACATGAAATCTAAATGTCCTACTTACTTGAAATCTAAGGGTAAGGCTATGGCTGTAATCCTTAGTGATGGTGAAGTTTCTGATGATGAGTCAGAATGTGACGAGGATAGAAACTCCATTGCTTTCACAGCTACTGCTGTAGTGAGTGAAAGCATATCTGCTGAAGATAACCCTTCTGATGGGGAACTCTCTGAAGATGTAGATCTTCAAGAGGCCTACAATAAACTTTGCAAAGTTGCTGCAAAGGATGCTATGAGTGTTGAACTTGGCCTGAAGAAGATTGAATCTCTTGAGCTTGATAAGAAGAATCTGCTTGTTAAACTGTTTGATGCTAATGAACTTTTGAACAATGTGAAAACCAAGAATATGTTATTGCTTAATAAAGTTAAACCTTTGGAACTTGATTTATCTGTTGCTAGATCTGCTAGTTCTAAACTTGATCAACTGTTAAGTATTCAAAAGTCTCCTTCTGACAAATCTGGTATAGGTTATGTTGAAAGCATCTCTGTGTCTGCTCCCCATTCCACATACTTTGTTTCTTCATCTTCTTCTGAACCTTCTGTGAGTGAAGTTGTGAGTGAAACTATCAAATCCCCTGTTAGTGAGGTAGTTAAACCCATTGAAGTTTCATCATCTAAGAAGATTAGGGTTGATCTGAAAGAATCCAAACATAAGGTGTCTACCCTTTCTAAGGACAAGGTGCATGGTAAGCCTGCTTGGGTGTGTCATTTTTGTGGGAAGTCTGGACACATTCATCCAAAATGTTACAAGCTGCAAGCTGCTAAGAGAGCAAATAAGCCAAAAATGCCAATGCCTCAAGCACAAGATCCTATAGCACTTATTGGTGAATTGGTAAAAGCGCTCAACCTTTATTCCAATCTTGGAGTTGGAAATCACTCTAATGTGAATACAAACTCCAATGCTCGTGGTGCATATAAAAAGTTTTGGATGCAAAAAACTCAAACTAACTGAGTCTTTCTGACTTGGTCTTTGTGCTTCATTGCTTTTCTTTTGTGACCATTGTTCTTTGGTTTTTGTGTTTTTCTTTTTTGTCTCTAGAATTTGCATTGCATTACATTCATGCATTTCATTCTAGGTGTTTTTTCATTTAATATAAAAAAAAAAAAAAAAAAAAAAGGGAAAGAAAGGAAAGAAAAAGGAAGCACATTATTGTTCTTGCACTATTCTCTTTGTTTTTGAAAACAAGGTTGGTCAATTTATTTTCACATGACATGTTTTGTTGTACTTTGTTTAGCTTTGATGAGCTTATTTATTGCACTTTACTAGTGAAAGTTTTATAGAACATGCTGTGTGGGAAAGATGTTTATGGTGTTTATCACTTTGTCTTAATCTTGAAGTTACATGTTGTTTGACTGTCGGACTTGATCCTTTTGAGAAATGCATAAATAACCATCTCACCACTGTGCACTAGCCAATCATGAACACCTTAGTGCATATCATAAGATTTTGTGCTCGAGAAAGTATAGTACATGCACAAAAAGAACATAAGGTGAAGCCTCGGTTTAAATGATAAATCTCTTCATTAAAAATTGGTGTGTACTATTAGGCTAATATGCCAAATCACTTAAATTAAAAATTGGTGTGTATATTATGAGGCAAAATTCAAGAAACTTACATGATTGCAAGCTTATGTTCTAGGAGATGTGGGAGTTATATGATGTAACTCTTTAGGTGTTACTCTTTTTTAAATTCTATGTGATGAATTGTGTAGACTTTGTGATTGATTTCTGTTCTCATATCACCTCACATGTATCTCAAACTTTTTGCTAGTTGCACACACAACACAAGTTACTCTTTGCTAAACTTTGTACATGAAATTGTGTGTGTTTATGGTCTGACCAACCACGTTTGAAAAATACCTTGAGTTTTAAGCAAAACTGGTTTTTGTTGCTTTAAAAATGGGGGAGATTGTTTAAAATCTAAATTTCTGGAAAATTGGGTTTAAATCTTGTTTTTGGGAAAACATTTCATCTCGTACTCATGCATTTGTTTTGTTATATTCAATGCTTTGAGGTAAGTTTTCAAAAAATCTGGTTTTTTCCCTCAAAAAGTTGTTTTTCCAGAATTTCGATTGATCCAATCTATTTTTCAATCAATCAAAATCTTGCTTTAAAATTTATGTGAGCCTCTACCTGGTTCGATTGATCGAACCTGTTTTTCGATCAATCGAATATCGTATTTCAGGTTTTTTAAAAACAGTTCTTTGACTGTTTCAAAAACATCTTTTTCAAAAAGTTTTTCAACTTTTCTTCTCTCTCCGACTTGGCAAGGCAGCACTTCACATTTTTTGTCGTTTTCTTCCTCAATTTTTGCAAGGTTTTCCTCCCTCAAGGCCGGTAAGACCATTCTATCCCTCCTTTTGGTGTTATTTTCATGTTTTCATGCATATTTTCATGCATTTATGGGATATTTTCGGAACTTTTGATTTTTGGGATTTTTGATGATTCAAGACTTGTTTTCTGAAATTGATCATTGGGTTTTGATGGGATATTGTTATATTCATGATTAGTGTTGATTAATTTGATCAATTTGGGGTTTTATGAAAAATTGAAAATTCTAGGGTTTATGCTTGAATCCGATTTGGGGATTTTGTTCAATTGAGTTGAAATTGATGAAATTGGCTTGTTGTTTTGATGTAATTGGTCATTCTAATTAGTTTTCTAACTTGTGTAATGGTCAATTAGTCAATTTATTTTGAAAAATTAACAAGTGGTTGAATTTTTTTTGGGTTTTAGTTAGAAACTCTATGCTCAAGTCAATTTTGTGAGTTTTGAACTTCATTTGGACTTAATTTTCTGCATTAGCTCATGCATCATAACATTTAATCTGTTCATGAATCATATAGTTCTTCTTGTTCTATATTTTTTTTTTTTTGGCTAACTTGCAGTTTGCCCTTGGTTTTGTTTTTGTTGTTTTTCCCATTGTTTTTGTGCTCTTGTTCCTTATTCTAGCACCATGCCTAGGAAGACTGGAGCTAATAGGGTTCCCTCTACCCTTGCTATGTCTCCTCCTAGGGTTCAGTTGTTTAGGAATGAGCGTGCGCGTGAGGCCTATGAGAAACTTAATAGTAAACGTAAGATTTGGGCTGAGCGTTCTGTGATTCTAGATGAGGTCGATCCAACCATTAGGGCTAATCTTGAGTCTAGAGGTTGGTTGTCACTCTTAGAGATAGATCATCCACCCCCGACCGCTTTAATTAGAGAGTTCTTCTCTAACCTCTCATGTCACATCTATGATTCCAACACCGTTGTTCGGAGTTGGATACGAGGTGAGGAGTTCACCATTACCCCTAGGGTAGTGGCTGAGGCTCTTGGGGTTCCGATTGTCACTGATCCGGTCTATCCCTATGATGAGTCACCTCCTATTGATGAGGTCATGTCACACATCACTAGATCATCTATCCAGTGGGGTTCTAATCCTCAGATCACATCTTCTACACTTACTGAGACCGCATATTTGTTTCTTCGAGTTGCTTGTCATTCCTTGTGGCCCATTTCTCATCTCCACACCATCCCTCTGGAGCGATGTGTGTATTTATATGCATTTATGTCTAGTGCTTCTATCAGTTTTCCTCACTTGTTTCTTGAATGAAGTTCATAGGAGTTTTGCCGTAGGACATGCACTTATATATCCTATTTTCATTCATAGGATACTTTTGTTTTTAGGTCTAGCTGTTTTTCCCTCTAGTGAGCCTGTCCATGTTGTTGGTCCTCTAGGTGCTACTTTCCTTCGTCAGAGGGCTGCTCATTTGAGAGCTGATCCTTCGGTCTCTCGTGGTGCATCCTCTAGTAGTGTCCCCCCTCCTCCCTCCTCTACAGGTGCTGCTAAGACTTCTGGTGCTGCTGCTGCTACTGATGTTCCTCCATCGACTACTTTGGATGATTCCGACATTCGACGTACGTTGGATCATGTCTTGACCGTTCAGGCGGCTCAAGGACAGGTTTTGGTGGACATTTTGGATGAGATTAGAGGTCTGCGAGCAGATTTGGCACGGTTTCGGAGTTCTTCGTCGCCACCTCCTTTTGATGATGGATTTTGATTGCCCTTTGGCATTCGGTCACAAAAATGGGGAGTACATATGAGAGATGTTTTTGGCATATTTTGTACTTGTTTTTGTTTTAGGGGGAGATTTTATTCTTTGATTGGTTTGAGCTTGTGGAGTTGTTTAGATTGTATCTAGGTGCTTCACTTTGTATTTTACTTTTTAGCTCTTGCCACATTGTCTTTACTTTGTTGGGTTATTCATGTTAGGGGGAGTATATTTTGTGGTTCTTGTTTCAAACTTCTTATTGATTTATGATTATGAGTTCTTCATTATTATATGTCTTTATTGTTTGTGTTTGAAATCAAGATTTTTATTTTTATTTACTTGTATTTTTTCCACACATGCGGTTATGCATTTTGTTTAAGTGTTTCAGGAAATATACATGTTGATTCAATTAAGCTGCTGTCTACTCTTGCAATTGATGGATAGTAGTTAGGATTGAATTTGTGTTTTTGAGCATTATTTTGTAAAGGGCGTTTACTTGTAAACTTTGAGCTATTTAAGTTGTGTTTTGTCACGAATTGCCAAAGGGGAAGTTTGTTAGGTTCTAAAGACTTAGGTCTTATGTATTTAGAATCCTAATTTGTATTGTTGGCAAACCATGATCAAAACAATGTATTTAAGTTGTTTTAGAAGTGCTCAAAGTTGGTTCTTTGTTGTAAAGTTGGAATGAAATACTAAGCTAATTAAAAAACTGATTTAGTACATTTCGATCGATCGAAGCTTAGGCTCGATCAATCGAAAATCGTACCTGACGTTTTTTAATTAGGTTTTCCAACTCAGCCCTAAAGTGTTTTAATTGGTTTAGGTTTCTAATTTACCCTAGGTATATAAAGGAAACACTAGCCACGTTTTTGTGTTGCTCATATTGCAGTTTATGTGAATCTCTTGTGAGATCTTTGAGGAGGTTTCCTTCACATAAACTTGAGGTTTTCAAGGAGAAGATTTTTCTACACCTTGATGATCATTCCAATTGCTGTCATTTAAGCTTAAAGAAAACACAAGCGGGTGTGCTTGTATTTGGTGGAGAATCCAAGAAAGAAGGAGTCCGTGGATTCGAAGCTTGCACGTGGTCGTGTCAGTAAGTTCTACTGGTGGGTAGCAATAAGAAGTCGAGCGTGGGGGCTTGTAAGTCTTATTGTATGAACTTCAATTCTTTCAAGATAGTGGATTCAAGTTTACCTTAAGGATAGCTAGGTTGAATCCTCCCCAGGTTTTTACCGGTTTGGTTTCCTGGGTGATCATATTTTGTGTTCTTTATATTTCCGCTGCTATACTTGATATGATTATTTGATTGTGTTAACCTAGATTTAATTAATTTGACTAAGTAACAACTTGGCTAAATTCCTAGGTTAATCCAATTGTTTTAAGGGGTCTAAAAACCAACAAATTATACAAAAAAGTTCGTCTGAAACTTACCTAAAACTCAGTCGAGCGAGTTTGCCTAGGAATTTTAAAATTAGTTTTCCCACATTATTTTTGTAGCCAACCAATCCTCAATTGGGTATTGGGTTTGAGTTTTGGTTCAGGTATTGGGTTTTGATTGGGTTTGAATTCAAGGTTGTGGTGCATTTAGGTTGTTTGATGGTGGTGGTGGGTGGTTGAGAAAGAGATAGAGTAAGAGAAACAAAGAGGAAGAGAGAGAAGTGAGATATATATATATATATATTATTTTATTGTGTAAGTTATATTATTTTAATGTGTTGTATGTAAAAATAAAAACTAGATGTTGAGTGTATTGTAAAGAGGGAGAGTATAATAGATAAGATTTATTAGATGGTAAAATAGAACAATTTTTTAAAATTCCGGATGCTAATGCTTTTACTGTAATTAAGTTGCAAAATTTTTTAGAAATAGCATCTGAGATAATCCTTGTTTTTGTTTAGTTTGATGGTAAAAAAATAGCAATTTGGGGGTTTACAACCCCTAATGCCAATACTCATACCTTACATGACCTTGAAAGGGTATAGCATTTGGTATTGTGTCTTTGAATGGTGGTCTATAGGGTTCTTGGTAATGATACCTATCTCCCTCCTTGTGGATTAAAACTCGCCCTGGCATTTTCTTAGACATTCTCATCATAGCCATTTTTGGCATTCTCATGAAAGCCAAATCTTTGACCCTATTTTCATGACCATTATTATGCAAGTTTGGTGTCCAGGTATTTCAAGGTACTTCAATTTGAGGTTGTTCCATTCCATGTTGCTCCATTCTAGGCTGCTCAACTCTAGGCTTGGTTAACTTCAGAATAGCCTAATGGCCTTCGCTACCCCCAATTTTTGACCAATCTCGCCTTCACGCATTCTGGAGTTTATTTGTGTTGCAATTATTGCCATTTGAAGTACGTCTTCAAAAGGTTGGCACTAAGGCATTGGGTAAAATTTCTACCAATTTATTTTCCATTTGATTTGGCAAAGCCTGGACATGCTTTTCAAATATATTGTACCATTTATTTTGGCAAGGGTTGAACATTTTGGTTGAGCTTTCGCTGGAAACTATTATCAAGCCATTCAGTTAGATGATCAACCATACTTTTTTGGTTTTTTGAATTCATCTTGAGTTTGAGACTCAGAACTTTTTGCTTCTATATTGTTCATTTTTCGAGTTGTTATTGGCATGTACTTCCACTATGGTTGTCATTTTTTTTTTTTTTTTCTGAGAGAGAGTTCAACCTATGACCTTTGCTCTTGATAATAAATAATAGCTTTTTATTATCAGACCGAGACATCAATCGATTTTTGGTGTAGGTGGGAATTAAACCTCAAATCTCTTATTCAACCATCAAAGGCTTTACCAGTTCAGTTAATTGGAACTCACCTATATGGTTCTCAATTTGTTTGAGCAGAAACACTTTTTCTTTTTTCTTTTTTTCTAATTTTTGAAATTTTGTAACTCTATTCTTGTTTATTGTTAATTGCCCATGATTCCAAGTGAATGGTTCAAAGTGAAATTTAACTTTGTAGATTAGAGTTGGGATCCAAACATGTCTCACTTAAGAATTAAGATAACTTTTAGTAGAAAATGCAAATAAAAATGAAAAATGAAAACAAGTAATTAGAATTTAAAGTTTCTATTCTCTTCCAATTCCATTGGATTTCAAAGACTAAGACAGATTTGCAAATAGATTAATTGATGCCTTACTTGTTTAAAACAAACTAATTTGAAAGTTCACAGTAACAGGTCAAAGCCTAAGCTATTAGGCTAACACCGAAGAAAACAAGATGAAGTGCACGGTGAACAGTGCATCCGTGCACTGTTTACGGACCCACAAATTCTACTTTTCAGCAACTTTTTCATTAAAAATTGGTCTCACGGAACTATTCACACATTTAAAAATTATTTTGCTACAGTATTTTCAGTTTTCAGTTTTCCGTTTCAGTAAAATAAGTTCTATCCAAATGGATTCCAAATGAGAAACACTCACAGTCATAAATTTTTTTATGTTAGAAATATTGGGCCAATTAAAACTTAAAGCCCAAATAAAGTGTGGCCAATAGTGGATGCAGTCTGATCTATAACAAAAAGTTTTGTCCTTACGAAAAGAGTTATATCTCTTAAATACGCACTTTTTGGTTGTCTATATAAGGGGACAGGGGCTCATTTATAGTCACTTCAGAATTTTTTGAGACTAATAGACAAGTAATCTCTCTCTCTCACTCATCAATTTTATTCAAGTATTTAGGCTGTGGATATTGCATGTTTTGTTCTTGCAACAAACACCACTGTATTAGTAATTGTAAAACGCTTAGAGATTCTACTTGTTGGAAAGATTAAGGGTCATTTGTTTAAAAGGATTTTAGGAAGATTAGAAAATAGAGAAGAGAAAAGTTGAGAGAGTATTTTTAGAGGGTGTTTGGTTAAGAGGAGGAGAGAAAAAAAAAAATGTGGCCAGGTCCGAGTGTTTTCTTCTCTTGGGACTATCAAAATGTTTTCTCGCCAAAATTGGGAGAAAATTAGAGAGAGAAGCTCAATTTTTTTAAGCTAACAAAAATGCTCATATACATTTGCATATAGATTTCGTGTTTTTTCTTTTTTTTTTTCTTTTGATTTTTGTTTCATCCAAATCCAATTGCATATCCATTTTTTTGTTTCGCTTTTTTTTCCCCTTTGTTCTATTTTTTTCTACTTCTTTGTTTTGTTTTTTTCTTGTACTTCTCAATAGTTTTTTTTTTTTTTTTTTTTTTTTTTTTTTTTTTTTTTTTTTTTTTTTTTTTTGCTCATCTTTCTTTGACTTGTACAATTTTTTATAATAAAAAAAAAAATAGTGTCCATACATAATATTTTTAATAAAAAAATGTGTTACTTTGTTTTTAATTTAATAGTGACATAATTGTAAATTTATACGATTTTATTTTCCATTTTTTAATTTTTCTTCTCAACCAAACAAATAAGATTTCCATCTCTCCACTTTCCATCCTCCCAACCAAACATAAATGGGATAAAACTAAATCTCTTCTATACTCCCACTTTTCTATCATCTCCCCTTTTTTATCCTCTCATTTTTCTGGAGAAAATTGGCCTTTGCCCTTTTTTTTTTTTTTTAAAAAAAATTCCAGCATTTTGTCCTCTTTCCCAAACTAATTAGGAAAATGTCCCTATTTTGAAAATTGATTTTCTCAAAATCGAGTTTCAACGTCACTATATGCTCCTTAAAACGCCACTATAGGTATGGGGCGATTAAACTTAAAAAAAAAAAAAAAAAAAAACTTGCATAGAATCCTTCAAACGCCACTATAGAATCCTTCAAACGCCACTATAGGGCTCCAGAATTCTTTTTTTTTTTTTTTTTTTTTTTTTTTCAGTTTGTTATAACTCAATTTTTAGAAAATTGAGTTTCAAAATAAGGGCATTTCCCTAATTAGTTTGGAAAATTGGACAAAATGCTGGATCTTTTTTAAAAAAAGGGCAAAAGTCCATTTTTCTACTCCTCCAACTATACGGACCCTAAGAGGTTATCTCCTAAATAACTATATTACAATTATCTCAAAAATTTCTCCCGATTGTTCACGGTGGTCTTCTATTGGAATCGAGCCTCTTATTTATACTTGAAATTTTTCCATGTGTTGCTTTATCATGGGGCTCAAGACACTTGTTGAATTGATAACAGATGCTCTTAACTTATTGTAATTGTTAATAATTAATGTTGAAATTCCGAGAGAATTTGGTAAATAGCTTGCAATTTTCAAAATTTAATGATTTTTTCTCTTTTAAATGAACACCATCAAATTCAATTAATAATAAATAAATATAATACAATGATTTCACATACCCAAGATGTAAAATCACCCAAAAACTTGTGTATTTGCATAGAATGGCTCTCTCTCTCTCTCTCTCTCTCTCTCTGGTTTTCGTAGTTTATTTTGCAAACTGTAAAGTGCACTTATCCCATAGTTTAGGGTATTTGTTTGTGCAATTAACTAGTTTTCTTCTTCTTTTTTTTTTTTTAAAGGTTTTTTCAATTATTGTTCTTGGAATTGTGTTGCATTGAGTTGTAGATTATCAGCAATGGAAAGCTGAGAAGTGTTGAACATCGAGTGGTGACAAATTCAAATGTAGCTCGGACAACTGCTTCCTTCATCATTATTCCATCAGATAAAACACCTGTAGAACCAGCAAAAGCTTTGGTTTATGCAAGCAAGCCTACGCTCTATAAGTCCTTGCCATACAAAGGCTTCCTTAGCAAATACAAAGCTACTTCCCATTACTCTCAAGCATTAGAGGAGGTTTTAAGCACTACTCTTTGATTAATGGTTTGAGAAAAAAGCTATTGCACTTTATGACCATTGATATCAAACTAGCAAATATTACTTGGTTAATATGGTTGGTCAATTACACGATCAAACCTAAAGTTAAGTGGCTCATCATGATAATTGTCACTGTCAACTGTCGTTTGGAATTGGATAATACTACATTGCACTAATAATATGATTAATTTTTAATCATTGTTTTATTAATAAAAATTTTAATGTCATGAACACCTATTAAATATAAGATCTTGAATGCATTGTAATATATTATGAATTAGCAAACTAAATATAGGCAAATAATGGTTGTATATATTTTAATTGCACATTTCCATGTATTTGAGTTTCAATTTTAATTGTAAATTGCATAACGTCATTGAGAATCATATTCAAATGAAAGACTTCAAAGTGCTACAATAGGAATTTCGTTGGAGCAAGATTCAATGTATTAAGCGAGATTTCAAGAAAAGATGTCATAATTCAAAATTCATTTATAAAAAACAGTTTGCCTGAAACTCACTCAAAACTCAATCGAGCAAGTTTGCCTAGGAAATTTCAAAACTAAACACTCTTGATCAACCCTAAGTGTAGAGGATTGTTGTTGAAAACACGAAGGCAATCACAAATTTTCAAGTAGCCTTAAGAGTATTTGAGAGATCAGATTTGCAGTAAGTGATTAATTTGTGTTATTGGATTGCTGAAAAGAGAAATAACTAGTGTAGTTTGTTGCTAGTAGAAGCAGGAAGCTCGGATACAAGAAAAATTACTTATACTGAAGGTTTTGTAAGTTATTTTGTATGTCAACTATATTCTTAGTGGATTTCGTGAATTAGGTGCAGCCCTGAAGAATTTTTACTACTTTACGACTTGCAGCGTTAGTTGTGTGAGCTGTGGTGTGATTGCTTGATTAGGGGATAAGCGCATCTTCAATTGGTATCAAATTAAGGTACACCTTGTTTGAATTGCTTTCCCTTGTTTGATCCTTGACCAGGAGCGACTCTACTTGTTAATTAGTGTAGTCATGGGACCACCTAACTTGAATTTTCATATATATATATATAGAAAAAAAGTTTAAATTAGTTAAATTTTAAATTAAGATAGGTTGTTGACCACCCTAAAAAAATATGCAGCTTGTAGCATTGATCATAAGACTATCATGCAACAATTTTCAAAACATCAAAATTTGTAAAAGGAAATTGTAAAATTTGATTTATTTGCTTTTTTTTTTTTTTTTTTTTTTTTTTTTGCCAATATATGAAGTTCTCTTTTTATTAGACTTTGGACAATTTGAGTTTCTTCGTGATGTTTACCAAAAACAATTCTTACTAAGATGATTTTCAATGTAGGGAGAGGGTAGGAGTATGAATTTTTTAGCTAAAATTTTTAAATAATAAAATGAGATTTTTTTTCAAGAGGCCAGGGTTCCATTCTGTCCATTCCCACTTGTTGAGGTGCTATACGGCTATATGACCAAGGAGGAATGCTTTACAGAAACCTTGTGATGCCCTCTTCACACCATAGACATCCTCTTTCCTAACAGATTTGAGTTGTATATTAGCCCAGTGTAATAGGCCCAAATCCAATCCTTCTAGTTTAGGGCTTAGCCTATAATATATACACATATTATATGGTTCATAATAACATAGGATTTATACTACACTCTAATATATTATTGATGTAGCCCTTTAGGGTTTCCTCCATGGATGCAAGCTGTTAAGCTAAACCACGTAACCCTCGTATGTCATTGTGTTCTATACTTTATGTTTCCGCGTCTGCAACCATACTAGCATATTCAACATGGTATATCAATGATAATATTTAACATGGTAGCCAAACATCATTATTGGCCTTTAGCAAACTCTCTCTGTATCAAACTTGCCCCCATCACCTTCCACAGATCTGCTGCGACCTCCCTCAAGTTACGTCTCACTACTGCCTAATTGTCGTTGACATCCTCCAGCAACCACCGCGGTCGCTATATTTTCAGGCAAGTCATGTCTATCATTCTCAGACTTGTGTCTTTCAAGCCTTCTTTGGTTGAAACCATCTCCACAAGCCTCATCCTCTGCATCCAATGAGAAAAACCCAAGAATTCGATGGCAAGAATCAGTGCCACGCACGACCAATATGTTTTGTGGCCAATTCACTCGCCTCTCCATATCTCATACACACCTCATCCGATAGTCACACTTACTATTTAGACAAGGTCTCCATTGCTCGATCTTCAAAACCTGGAAATCTGACAACCATCCACCTTGTCACGCGCTTTCATGCGCTTGCCATATATTCCATATGCCACCTGAGTTATTCACGTGATGTCATGTGCCAGGATAATCATCAACTTGCTTACATTAGCTACCATGTCAACTTACTTATGTCAGCCGCCATGTCAGCTTGCTTATGTCAGCATCAAGCCATCTACTTACATCATCTTGATGACATCATTGCCGCTGACTCGATTGACCACTACCTGTTGACTTTAACTTTTGACCAAAGGTGAAATTCTTCAATAGGGCTTTTCTTTCTTAGTTTTTCGCATAGATTCTGATTTTGGACTCCTTTTCTTCACTTGAAATTCCAAAATCACTGAGTTGACCCATTTCTCATCCTTTTTTGGGTCCTTCCTATGCACAAAAACTCACAAACCATACTTCATCTTGACGTCGTCTTCATCGATCTTTTTTAGGCCTTCAATGTTGCCATTCTCCACCTATAGTAGCTTTTATTGGTCATTGATGCAGCCCTTGTTCAGTATTTTTCAAATGTCGTCTTTCTATGTGCATGTCTCCATAGTGTCCAATCCTTCTAGTCACTTTCAAGTTCAAGGCATTTTTGTAGCTTCTTCAAGGCATTTTTGTGGACATCTTCATGGTTTCTTCAAGGCATTTTTTTTAAGGGATCTTTTCAAGTTTATCCAACCTCGAGCTTCCACCTTGAGTTTGAGAGAGGGTGTTAGAGTATTTTAGCCCAATGTTATAAGCCAAAGCCCAATCCTTCTAGTCTAGGGTTTAACTTACTATATATACACATATTATGGTTTATTATAGCACAAGATTTATACTACATTCTAATATATTATTGATGTAGCTCTTTAGGGTTTCTTTCGTGGATGTAGGCCATTAGACTGAATCATGTAACCCTCGTGTGTTATTATGTTCTATATTTTATGCTTTCACTTCCGCAATCATACTAACATATTCAACATGGTATATCAATGCTAATATTTAACATGAGTTGTAAGTCAAGGAGCATGTTGTTTCAAGCTGGTACAATGATCTATCCTTGCCAGAATCGTATAAACTCCCACCAAAAAATAGACCGAGGAAGCTCACTGCTCCTCTTTGCAACAATATTCCAGTGGTTGATCTATAATTCAACACATTTTGGAATCTAGCCAAGAGTTAGGATTCTTTCAGGTATTAACCACGTCTTTTCTTCTATTATTTTATCAGACAATAATTTATTCCTAATAGACGCTTGCCATCAAACATGATCACTTGAAGAACTTTAGGGCAACTCTTTTTTTATGCTATAAACATTTGTGTTATGCTATGATTTGTGCTATCTAACAGGTGATCAACCTTGGAGTCCCAAGCAGCTTAATGGATGAGGCCATGAGTGTTGTTAAGGATTTTTCATGCATTATCTGCCAATACCAGGCAATCGAAACTTCAAAGGACACCAATAAGACCTGCCACATCTATACAAGCGCAGTCATAATTTTGCAAATGAAAAGTTTCACTTTTGGAGAGATGGATTATTACACCATCGTCATCCTCTACAGAAATACATCCAATTTTGGCTCGAAAAAGCAATTATGTTTCATGAAACCTTTTCCGGAGAAGTTGTTTAGCCATATACAGCTGAATTAAGGAAGTTGGGATTTATAATATTGGAGTTCATTTCCCAAGGCTTGGGAATCAGCCCGGTCATTTTGGCAGTGGACTTGGAGAAAATCAAACACTGTAGGTCAATCACTATCCACCATGCCCAGACCCAAGTTTAACCTTGGGATTTGGCAAACATAGAGACCCTAGGATCATGAATATTCTTCTTCAAAGTGATATATATGGGCTTCATGTCTTCAAGGATGAGGAATGGATTGCTGTTGAACCTATTCCTTACGCTGTTGTGGTTTTAAAAAAATTTTGGTTCTGCGTTGCAGGTACATATATCTTCACATACTAGCATCTAAAGAGGCGCTTACATGCATGTTCAGAGACTCTTCAATTTTTTTAGTAAAGGTTAATATTTTGCATCCATTATAATTTGGGATTATTATATTTTTCAGTCACAAAAAAACACCTAGGGTATGATGAGTATTATGAATGAAAAATGTAGTAATCTCAAATTATAATAAATGCAAATTATTAATATTTACCCAAAAAATAAAAGAGTATCTAAGCACGCGCGTAAGCGCATATTTAAAAGCTAGTTATTTTGAGAATCTAATTTATATGTAGATAAAGTAATTTGAAAATCAACAAGGGAGTGATCTTATTTTTTAAACAATGTTTTGGTAAGAGTTGAAATTGTATTTTTACAGGATTGTCCTTTAGTTTTGTCCTTACTTAAACATAAGGATGTAGAGGTATTTTTTAACCAAAAAAAAAATGAGAATTCCAAATAGGGGAAGTCTCTTAAATAGTAATATAAATAATAGAGTAGTGTCTATTATACACACAATAGAGAACCTATTCCTTAGGTTTTCGTGGTTAACATTGGTTCTGCATTTTGTAATTTTTTATTTTTATTTTTGTAAGGTTGAATTTTATCAACCATCTTGTTGGCTTTATTCTGTACCAAATTTGCTTGTATTTTAGCAATTAGTAACCTTGTATTTAAGTGGGAATCATGTAAGGGTAGTGTGTGAGAAAGTGTGAAGAAATACTTAAAATTGTGCAAAGAAACAGGAACTCATGACTGGATCTCGCAGATGGCTCACGGCTTGCAAGCCGCCAGAAGGTGCACACGTGCCAAATATGCCAGAAGTTGAAGCGTCATGCCAGCTGGAGCACTATAGGACAAAAAGTACAGACTGGTCGTTCAGTTACCTTGCGACTAGAACTCGTGACTTAGTCAAGCCATGAGTCCAAGCCGCCAGCCAGCCAGCTCTGTTTTGAAAAACCTGACTCTTCACATTCCATTTTCACCCTAATATAAATAACCTTTATACGCACGAAATGTAGAGAGCTTCCAGAGAGATTTTTGAGAGAGAAACCCTAGAGAAAAACAAGATTGATTCACCCACAATCTTCACATAGAGACTCTTCAAATTCCTCTACTCTCTTCCTCTCCATTCTTAAATCCTTGAGAATTACATTACCAAAACATTTTCTCCCCATACCCATATCTATGAGAAGGCTGTTTGGTGCTTTAGGAAGCAGTTAAGAAGGGACCAATTTCATATTGGTAGATGCATAGGCTATAGCGGAATCTGATAAGCTAAAAAGGAAATAGATTCGGCGTAACCTCGTTGGAATAAGAGTTTGGAGGGCTTAGGTACACTAGGCAGATTAAGCTTGAAGGGTCTTCTGTTGTTCATGTATCCCAACTACGTTCTTTAGTGGATTATTTACCACTTGGAAGGTGGTAGAGAGGTTTTACGTCGAGAACTTTGGTTTCCTCTTCGATAACACATCGTTGTGTTGTCCTTGTGTTTGCATCTCTCTTCCCTTAATCTTTGCCATTTAATTTCTGCTGTGGATGTGATTTTATTTGGTTTAGATTGTTTATCAATTCTGTTATATGCTTATGTTCATATTCCGCACATTAATTGTTTGATAATAAGCTTGAATTGGTAATTTGTAAATTGGGGGTCTAAACGTTCAAAGGTGTTTTGTACACATTTTGAATTTTCAATTGGTATCAGAGCGGATTCACTTATATTGGTTTCATTACCTTAGTGTGATCCTTGACCCCAAATTAAGATGGACCGGTCTCAATCTTTAAATGCTCCACTATATTTTGATGGTAGCAACTACGCCTTTTGGAAGGTAAGGATGAGAGCATATTTGTGTTATATTGATGAGGCTGTTTGTGATGCTGTTGAAATTGGTTGGACAAAGCTTGAGGCAACCGAATCCACTTAGGATAAGGCAACCCTTGCGGCATCAAATGCTAATAGCAAAGCACTTAACACAATTTTTTGTGGTGTGTCCCCAGATGAGTTCTATCAAATTTCTCATATCATCGTTGCCAAGGAAGCATGGCAGATTTTGGAGACCACTTAAGAGGGTACAAAGAAAGTTACGGACACAGAGCTACAAATGCTAACTACTCGATTTGAGGAGCTCAAGATGAGCGAGGATGAGTCCTTTGACTCTTTCTATAGTAAGGTAAATGAAGTGATCATCGACAAGTTTAACTTGGGAGAGAAAACAAAGGACTCGAAAGTTGTAAGAAAAATTCTCCATTCATTACCAGAGAGCTCCCGTACAAAGGTGACTGCAATTGAGGAGAGCAAAGATCTTGACGAAATCAAAGTCCAAAAGCCGATTGGTTCTCTCCAAACATATGAGCTTTCATTACCAAAACAAAGAAAGAGCAAATCACTTGCTCTTAAGACGATAAATGAAATGGTAGAAACTCATGGTTCATTGGATGAGGATGTAGTCGAAAAGGATGTTGCCTACTTTGCAAAAAATTTCTGCAAATTTCTAAAGTTCAAGAATAATGAGAAATTTGGTGATAAAGGGAAATTCATGAGTTCCGAAAAGGAGAAGAAGGACTTCAAAAAGAAAGAATGGAACGAGTCTTAATCTACTCAAGGTGTCACTTGTTTTGAATGCAATGGACATGGCCATTTCAAAAGGGAATGTCCTAATTACTTGAGATCGAAGGGCAATGTGTATGCCACCACTCTTAGTGACTCAAATTCCTCCACCTCTGATTCTGAGGATAGCTGTGATGAAGAAGGGAATTTCTCAGCATTCATGATTGTTGCTCATGGTGAGTCCTCGAAGGATTTGAATCTGCTTGTAGAAGAGCTTAGGGAGCATAGTGATGAGGAATTCATGGGAATTGTAGAAGAATCAGATGCTGATGAAGATGAAGATTCAGCTGGTCTTAGAGAAAACTACAATTCTCTACTTGATAAGTCAGGGGAATATGCAAGGGTGGTGAAGGCAGCTGTGAAAAAGATGAAAAAAGCTGAGGAGGACTATAGAAGTCTCCTAGTGAGATATAAGGAGGCCAAGTGTGGGACAGAGACGCTAAATGGCGAACTAACCAAAGCTTACAACAAGGTAAAATTCCTTGAGCTTGAGGTGGTTCAAGCAAATGCCAAGGTAGATCGAGTCTCCATAAAGAAGCTTGATAAAGTTCTCTCTTATTAAAAGTCTTTCTTCGACAAAAGCGGTTTGGGATACACCAGAGAGAGCAGTTTGGCTGCCAATACATCAAAGGAAATGAAGTTTGTGAAGGCCAAGGAACCGATGGTTGTTACCACAAAGGCAACGAAAGTGAAGCCGGAGAAGAAGAAGAATGTGACTGACCAGCAGGTGTTGAACAAGCCCCGCAATCAATCTGTGGTTAGGTCTAAAGCTAGAGCAAAATCTCTTTCACGATCGCAAAGAGGTCCTAGAACAAACCATTTCTGCCATCACTATGGACTTCAAGGGCACACCTAACCAAATTGTCATAAGCTTAGAGCATTAAAGAATGCAAGTAATCAAAGCTTAAGAGTACCAAGAAATGACAAGAGGACTTGGGCAGTTGAGTCATCAAAAGGTCGAAATGGTGATCCCAGTGTGATGGACGTAATGAAGATGATCGGTGCATTCACCACTTGCTTAGAAAGCTTCACTAGAAGATTTGAAAGTCCTAACTTTCATACCCAATCATATAGGGATATCACCCCAAACGCACGTGACGTGTGGATGAAGAAGGGTACTCATGCATAAGCATTACAACATGTCTATGCATTAATACTTCCAATATTTTGTAACTATGCTTGGTTGTATGTTACTGCTAGTTTGAATTGAAAAGTGTTTTGAACTCTTTTTTTTTTGCTTTAAATGTTTTTACAATGTTGCCTTTGATCAATTTTTTCTTACTTTTATGTCAAAAATTCAAAAACACATAAAAAGGAGAAAATTCAAAAAGTTTGATCGACTTTGTTGAGTTTTGTCTCAAAATATGTTTTACCTTGTACCTTTGTGCAAATGGCTTTGTGCATCTACGAGCATAGCTTGTTTCCTATGCACTCATATCATTGTGGGAGAAATTTTGAAATCTATGACTGTTGTAAATAGATCTTCAACCTTGTCATAAATGACTAGTGAATGATTTTGTTAATCTTGAGACATGCATAGACTTGTGCCTATATATCTTCCCACTCTTTTCTTTTTGCTTAAAGAGCTCACCAAATGTTAATCTCCAAATGAAAAGAGATATTGAGCTGCAAAAGTCTGTCGCACATACTAGTATTTGACTAGGAAAAAGAGAAAGTGACCAAAATTAAAATTGTATGATGCCCAAAAAGCCAAAGGCTAACTCATCAAAGTGAAATATCAAAAATTTCAGGCATCGATCTCACAATGAGATGTGTTGATTCAAAAAGATTAAATGATATGTTGAACATGGAGCCAAATGAAAAGCTTCAAAGATATTATACTCAAGTTTTTGTGGGAGATCATATATGCATATTTCTATAATTGAGATGAGTCATATTATCTAGTGCTAGTTGTGTATGCCTTGATTGAATTGATCATTGAAACTTCATATTAGATTAAGGACTATCTCATTTTTGATATTCACACACAACACACATGTCTATGTTCAATGAATGTCATATTCCTTTGTGTAATTGTACTTGATTAAATGTGTTTTCTCATGCTCAATCCCTATTGATCAAACACAAAAATATTTTTGAGTATTTTAGTTGTTTTTGGAAAGTCTTTTGTTTTTGCAAAAATGTCAAAATTTTCAAAAACAGTGTTGCCCTATTTTGGCGACTCAGTCACAGGTTGGTCCAGTCGCATGTCCCAATCGCAAGCCCACACAGAGATTTTTTGCGACTCACTGGTGGGTCAATGCCCCAGTCACGAAAAATACTTAGAATATTTTTCAAAATTTGGCTTTTTAATGTTTCTCGCGACTCAGTCTGGCGACTTGTTCGCGGGTGGAAGGTCCAGTCACGAGAGGACTTAGAGATTTTTGCGACTTACCTCGTGACTCTCTTGTGGGTAGAACTTTCAGTCGCGAAAAACACTTAGATAAATTTTTCAAAATTTTTGTCTTGAGTGTTCTGGCGACTGGCCCTGGCGACTTACTCGCGACTTGAATCAATCGCGAAAATCGCGTGTTTTGCGTATATAGGTCAATTTTTAAATGTTTTCAGTTTTCCCTCGAACATTTCTAACTGTTCATTGTCTTCCTCAATTCAAGCCTCTCTCAAACTCACCGTGTCACTCTCGAAGAACCTCCATTTTTGCATCATTTCAACCTCAATCTTCAAGAAAAAGGTATGGGTTTTCTTATTATCCTATAGCATTTCATGCTTATTGCATGTGCTTTCTTTATTTTTGTGTTGTTGTTTGAGTTTTGTGGCAGTTGTTATTCATGTATGGAATGGGTTTATTCTATTGGATTGGCTAAAGGGGTCTTGTTGATTATAGTGTTTTGTTGCTTGCTTCACTTGTATTCTTGACTGTTTCTTAGATGTGTATCTTGATTGTGTTGCTCTGTGCATATCATTTTCATGGTAGAATGTCACAATGACAGATATTTGTATCTTTGTGACAAATTATAGTTCACAGTGATTTGAACTATGTCTGCTTATTCATCATTGCTGAAGATCTGTTACATGTTTTAGTATACATTGCTTTAGTGTTACTCATTCTCACATACCGTTGACTGGGTTGTTGTACTACGTTCAAGTGATATCTTGGTCTAAATTTCCTTGGGTCTCCATCTTTTGACTTTCGTGAATCTAATCAAGTTGATGTTCGTGTCTTGTGTCTATGCACTTGGATCTTTGCTGTGTGTTTGTTCTTCTGCAGATGTCTCACCGATCTTCCAAAGGAAAAGAGATTCTAACTGATGTTTCATCATCCCCTATTACTAAACGAACTCATCTTTCATCTCAGTCATCTAAAGACTCAAACTGTGAGAGGTTCAAAACTCCTCTTGATTCACAGACTCACTCAAGTATTTTTTAAGATGCTACTTCCATAGTGGAACGAGTGGTAAGATTTGACACTTTGGGGATAACTTTCATCCCTAGAATCTTTGAAGCTAAAGATTAGGCTAATCTGTTCGGGAATTTCAAAGACCTGATGAAAGAGTTGGTTAGGGAATTCTTCTCAAATGCCAGATACATTGGAGTTGAGTTAAAATGCTGGGTAAGAGGAAAAGAGCTTTCCATCAATCCGAACTACATAGCTAAGGTCCTTCGCATCACTAGACCTGAGGATGTGGACCTCACCCCTTATGATGATCGAACTCCTAAGGTTCAAGACATCCTGCAAGTTCTTGGGCCTGATCATGAAGTCTCTAGTAAAGGCACATCTATAAACACTGCAAAGTTTGCTCCTGAGTTGACCACACTGAAGCTGATCATGTTCTCCAATCTCTACTCGCTATCCAACACTGCTTTCATCAATCTTGGAAGAGCTCAATTCCAAAGTGATCTTATTACAAGAGCCCCGATTGATATCTGTGCCCATATCTTCCAGATCATTGGGAAGACTGCGGCTCGATCAGCAACACGAGCATGTATTCCGTTTTGTAGCCTCGTCATGAAGATCATGCTTCTTGAAGGTGTCAATCCTCCATCAGATGGAAAAATGATGAACCGTCCTCGACCTATATCCATGATAACTCTCCAAGCTAGCAAGAGTCACTCATCTAAAACACCAAAGAGTGAACACATATCTCCTGCTACTCCATATGCTTATGGGTCAAATACACATGTGCATACTGCGACTATTTCTCCTGTCACCCCTGAGTTACAGTCGTCTAGCAATCAGCTAGTACATTCTGATCCTCAAGCAGATAGGTTGGGTCCCTTGTTTAAAAATCTTCATGTGCGCATTGCCGAAATTGAAAGACTCATCTACTCCACCAACAATCAAGTCCAATGACGCCTCATGATCATGGAGAATCAACTAGATGCCATTCAGCAAAGGCTAGAGAGTAGCCTTTAGCTATTCGTGCCAAAAAAGGGGAGAGCATATAGTAAGGGGGAGAGCAACACAAAGGGAAGTGTGCATAGTGAAAGGGGGATTTGTGTGCTCTAGAGGAGAAAAGCTGTCATATACACTTACACATACTTTTGGACATATTGCCTAACTTTGGCTAGCCTAGATTATCAATTATTTACTTATAGTTTTCTAGTGTCTTCATAAACTCTTGGTTTTGTCTAGCTGTGTTACTTGGGTTATTGTTTTGGTTTAAAACTCATGGATTTGTTTGGCTATGATACTTTGGTTTATATTTATATATTTGAGATGTTTTTCAATATACTGTGTTTGGTGTTTTTGTGCCCATGTTGCTTTTGTAAGCTTTTAGGGTTTGCTTCCATGAGACTTTGTAGGCTTTTGTGGTTTGTACCATGCTATGCAGCCTTTATGTTTTATTGCCTAATACTTCTAGCTAAATGGTTTGCATTTTCTTTAAGTTTTCTCACTCTTGTGCCCTTGTAGGATTTTGTTCCTAGATGCATATACTTTATGTATTGTGCATTGGTTGAGTGTTGGGCATGCAAGTGATTTGCATTGAGCTTATTGGCTTGTATGTCCGAATGTTCATTCCAAGTGTGAATGAGCATTGTGGTCACTATTTTATAGTGATTTTCTGTTTGGTCAAGCCATGGTTTATTACTTAATTCCATTTTTGCTTGATCGCTTTGTGCTTGCTTCATGTGCATTACAAGTTTTTCTTCATACAATGATCATATCGTGTTGTTGTGTTTCGGGAGATTCTTGTTCATATGTTTTAAGAGCTACACAGATTCTAGAGTTAGGTGTGAGCAAGTTCTGTTCAACTGTTCCCAACTCACATGTTAAGTCTAGAGTTTGTTTTAGGGTTTTGTCATGGAATAGCCAAAGGGGGAAATTGTAAGGTTGAATTTTATCAACCATCTTGTTGGCTTTATTCCGTGCCAAATTTGCTTGTATTTTAGCAATTAGTAACCCTGTATTTAGGTGGGAATCATGTAAGGGTAGTGTGTGAGAGAGTGTGAAGAAATACTCAAGATTGTGCAAAGAAACAGGAACTCGCGACTAGATCTTGCGGGTGGCTCACGGCTTGCAAGCTGCCAGAAGGTGCACGCGTGCCAAGCATGCCAAAAGTTGAAGTGTCATGCCAGCTGGAGCACTACAGGACAAAAAGTACAAACTGGCCGTTCAGTTACCTCGCGACTGGAACTTGTGACTCAGTCAAGCCGCGAGTCCAAGCCGCCAGCCAGCTCTGTTTTAAAAAACCTAACTCTTCACATTCCATTTTCACCCTAGTATAAATACCTCTTATTCCCACGAAATGTAGAGAGCTTTCCAAAGATTTTTGAGAGAGAAACCCTAGAGAAAAACAAGATTGATTCATCCACAATCTTCACATAGAGACTCTTCAAATTCCTCTACTCTCTTTCTTTCCATTGTTAAATCCTTGAGAGGTACATTACTAAAACCTTTTTTCACCATACCCATATCTGTGAGAAGGTTGTTTGGTGCTTTGGGAAGCAGTTAAGAAGGGACCAATTTCATATTGGTGGATGCTATGGGTTATAGCGGAATCCGGTAAGCTAAAGAAGAAATAGGTTCGGCACAACCTCGTTGGAGTAGGAGCTTTGAGGGCTTAGGTACACTGGGTAGATTAAGCTTGGAGGGTCTTCTGCTATTCATGTATCACAACTATATTCTTTAGTGGATTATTTATCGCTTGGAGGGCGGCGGAGAGGTTTTACGCCAAGAACTTCGGTTTCCTCTTCGATAACACATTGTTGTGTTGTCCTTGTGTTGGCATCTCTCTTCTCTTAATCTTTACCATTTAATTTCTGTTGTGAATGTGATTTTATTTGGTTTAGATTGTTTATCAATTCTGTTATATGCTTATGTTCATATTCCGCACATTAATTGTTTGATAATAAGCTTGAATTGGTAATTTGTAAATTAGGGGTCTAAACGTTCAAGGGTGTTTTGTATACATTTTAAACTTTCAATTTTTAAGAAATTGATTACCAACCACATATACGTGTTTGATGATCAGGGGCAACTCCACTTGAAAGCATGCGTGTGGTGCATGTGGTCACATGGCCATCCTCACCTAAAAAAAAAAATATATATATATATATATATATATACACCCAAAAGGCATGCGGGTGGTCACAGGATATATATCCAAATCAAGGTGATCCCATGACCACCCGCATGCCTTCAGGGTGTGTGTGTGTGCATATATATATATATATATATATATATATATATATATATATATCCAAATCAAGGTGATCTCATGACCACCCGCATGCCTTCAAGTGGAGCCACCCCTAGTCATCAAACCCATATATATATATATATATATATATATATATATATATATATATATATATATATATATATATATATATATGTTGTTGGTAGCCCATTTAAAAATAATTATTTTTTTTTAAGTCAAACAAGAATATATATATATATATATATATGTATGTATGTATATATGTATATATTAAGTAATATCATATCACTTAATATTTTCTATTGGATATGAATTTTAACAACTTCATAATTGGAATAGATTCTCTTCTTATACACTACATGCTTGCAAAATTTCAAGATCATCTAACATCAATACCTATGTCATCGATTATGTATCTAAATATTAAGTTTTTGTGTTTAAAATTCTGCAAAATAGATGGGTTTTTAGATCAAATAGTAAATAACATCTGATTGACATGAAACTTGGTATGTGTGTGTCTGTGTGTTAAGAATATAGAGAATATATACACTAACTATGAAATCTTGGAAATGCTAATCCAATGAAAATTTATTTGGTGGTGTAACATTGGTTAGAGTTACACCAAGTGTAACTTTAACCCAACTCATATCTATAATATTTTTAAAATTATTTTATTTGTTCACCCTTGAAAAAAAAAATTTTGTGACCATCCTAAAATTTTTAAGATCCAACAAAATTAAACTTTGTTCCCCTTAAAAATATATTAGGCTCTTTCAAACATATAGAGAATGTCCAACAAACACAATTATATTCATTTGATTTTTCTAAGGTTGATTTCTTGGCACTTGAAAGTCAACTTCAAAATTATATTTTTGGTATGTGCAACAATGACTCATTTTTCTAAGATTGACTACTTGGTTTTGTACATTGTTAAAGATGCAACTTGCAAAATTGATAAAGAGACTATTTTCAAAATATGATAACTCATAAAAAGAAACTGCAAAACTTTATATATTTGCATTTTTTTTTTTTTTTGTAAATATTTAAAGTTATCTTTTTATTAGATTTTATATAGTTAAAGTTTCTTAATGGTGTTTTCCAAAAACGTTTCTTAATAATTACCCTTAAAAAAAACTTTGGAGGCGTCACAGGCTGATGACCACTTTAAATTTTTGGTTTTTGGGGAGTTGATTTTCAATATAGGGAGGGGGTAGTAGTATGAATTTTTTAACTAAAATTTTTAAATAATAAATTAAGAATTTTTTTTCAATATAAGGAGAGGATAGGAGTATGAATTTCTTAGCTAAAATTTTTAAATAATAAATTAAAAATTTTTTTCAAGAGGCCAGGGTACCATTCTGTCCATTCCCACTTGTTGAGGTGCTATATGGCTATATGGCAAGAGGAGGAATGCTTGAGGGAAAATTTAATGTTATTTTACTCAACTTGTGGAAGCTTTTTAAGGACTTGTTTGTGGTCGATGCTCTCTTCACACCATAGACATTCTTTTTTCCTTAAAGATTTGAGTTGTAAGTCATGAAGCACCTTGTTTCAAGCTGGTGCAATGATCGATCCTTGCCAGAATCATATATACTCCCACCGGAAAAAAGACCGGGGAAGCTCACTGTTCCTCTAGCCAACAATATTCCAGTGATTGATCTTGGGGGTCATGATCAAACAGATATAATTCAACAAATTTTTGAAGCTAGCCAAGAGTTTGGATTTTTTCAGGTTCCAACAACATCTTTTCTTTCTATTATTTTATCAGACAATGATTTATTCCTACCAGATGCTTGGCATCAAACATGGTCACAATATGAACCATTTTTGGCAAGCATTTTTCATATTTTGTAAGTTTTGTTTTATGCTATGTTTTATACCACCTAATAGGTGATCAACCATGGAGTCCCTAGCAACATAATGGATGAGGCCATGAGTGTTTTTAAGGAGTTTCATGCATTATCTGGTAAGGACAAGGCAATCGAAACTTCAAAGGACCCCAATAAGAGCTGCTTCATCTACACAAGCAGTGCAAATTATGAAACTGAAAAGTTTCACCTCTGGAGGGATGCATTGATACACCATTGTAATCCTCTAGAGAAATGCATCCAATTTTGGCCTGAACAACCACCTAGATATCGGTAAATCCTCATAGTCGCATATGTATAATTTGTTCTTTCAGGCTATGTTGAACCTGTCTCGTGTAGTAAGTCTAGTGACTTGACATATATAAGAACAAAAATAAACATCATTATTTTTCATGAAACCTTTTTCAGAGAAGTTGTTGGGCCATATACAGCTGAAGTAAGGAAGTTGGGGTTTAGAATTTTGGAGTTCATTTCCCAAGGCCTGGGAATCAGCCTTGGTGGACTTGTTGGAATTCAAACACTGGTGGTCAATCACTATCCGCCATGCCCAGACCCAAGCTTAACCTTGGGCTTGGGCAAACATATGGACCCTGTTTTCATTAATATTCTTCTTCAAAGTGATGTACACGGGCTTCAAGTCTTCAAGGATGAGGAATGGATTGGTGTTGAACCCATTCCTAACGCTTTTGTGGTTAACATAGGTTATCCGTTGCAGGTAAATATATCTTCACAAGCTCTTTTAGTGTATATATATAAATACTAGTCCCTAACCCGTTTTATTCACGAAAACCTACCTATTTGTGAGGTAAATTAAAATAATTTTATAAAAAATTTAAGAAACTACATCATTACATGATTTGCTCTGTATGACTTCAATTTGTGTTACAATTTGATGAAGAAGACATTACTTGAATGTGTAATGACTTACAAAAAATTTGTCGAACAGCAAAAAAATAACTCAAAAATTCAAATATTAAAACTTCTAAAAGACCAAAAAATATTAAAAAATCAAATCACTGCTTAGAAATTATTGAATCAAAATATATATATATATATATATGTGTGTGTGTGTGTGTGTGTGTGTGTGTGTGTGACTAAACAATAGAGAAATATAAGAGAAAGATGAGTTACGTTCAAAAGAATAATTTCAATTATTGCAAACTTTTTTATCTTATAAAAAACGGCTAAAGAGAATTTGGTGGTTCATATACGAAAATTACTTTTTAAAAAATACATAAAAAACCAAAAAAAAAAAAAAAATATATATATATATATATATATATATATAACAAAGTAAAGGAGAAGAAAATAACATAAGAAGAGCTCATACCTCTACTCAACTTTAAAAAAATATATATTGGGGTTTGCTTTACTTTTATAGTGTTCATGATTAACTTCGCAAATTTGGAGATAAATTATCAATATTTGAGTTTGAGTTTAAGTTGGACTTGTTCGAGAAATAGAGTTTCACTCCTTGTTAAATTTGGACTAAACAAAAAAATAATAATAAATAATAATGATGAGTTTGAGTTTTAATTAGACTTGTTAGAGAGATTAAAAAAAAAAAAAAATTGGTTAAAAGGAAATATCATTCAACTAAGCCAAAATGGCTAAATTAGAGGCAGTAAGCCTACAAAATTTTTCTCCCATAGCATCTGAGTACACAAAATTAGACATCACATCAGATGGGGAACTGTCCATAATTACAAAATTTTCCTACATATGACATCCTAACTTAGCCAGTGTGTCTGCAACTCTATTCACTTCACGGAACACGTGTTACACCTTGCAATGCTGAAACCTGGCCAAAAGAGACCTACAATCAGCCAGCAGAGAGGAATAGAATGCATTAGAGGTGGTTTCAGATTGGACTAACTCCACCACAACCTTAGCATCTAGTTCAATCATCAAATTCTGCACCCCAATCTGATCCGCCAGCAACAAGCCATCTCTTAGAGCCCAAAACTTGGTTGTAATATGTTGGAAGTGAATCCAATAGATCTAGCAAAACCTTTCACCCATCTCCCCTCACTATCTCTAATAATCCCACCTCCTCCTGCCTTACCCGGATTACCAAGAAAGGCCCATCCGTATTTAATTTACACCACTCTAAAGGAGGTTTTTTCTAGCTAACAGTACACACCACCTTGTTCCTGTGACAATTTAGCTTTCCCACACAATAGTAAAACTCCAAAGCTTGGTTCTTACTAATTCTGTGTAAGTTAGCATTCAAGGTAGTATTATTAAAAACCATTCCATTTCGTTGTTTCCATAAATTCCAAACGGCAAAAGTAAATATATAGCTCCACGGCACTAAGGAGGAATGAGACGCCTTACTTGACAGTTAGCTTTCAGCCAACAATTCAAGTCCAAATCAAAAAAGGAGCTAACCATTGCAGGGGGAATCTTAAGGTTATACCAGAATTTTTTTTGCCACCACACAATCTCTCAACAGATGGCTTATGGTTTCTGGGAAATTATTGCACAAAGGGCAGCAACTGTTTGTAATTATGCCTCTCATAGTTAATTTAGCCCTCACAAGTAAGCTGTTATGCATACACAGCCAAAGAAAACTAACAATTCTTGGCAATGTGTCTATTTTCCATATCCATTGACCTAGGAAAGGCAAGGAATTTTGCTGAGTACCATTTAGCAAAGCATAGGCAGACTTGGTGGTGAACTCTCCATCCTTAGAATACTTTCACATAATGACATCTTCCCCTCTGTCAACCTGTTGCCTTGGAATAGCCTTAATCCTATCCTTGATACAAGGAGGCAACTCAAAAGACAAAACTTCCCACTTCCACTCCTGTACATGATCAAGGAGCAATTCGAACAACTTCATATCAACCTCCCTTTGAGTTAAAGGACCTTCAATCAACTCTCTCAAGGAACTCCCCCTTATCCAACTATCAATCGAAAGTTTAATTCTTTCACCATTTCCAATCCCCCAACAAATGCCATCAATAAATGTTTGAAAATCGGCCTTAATAGCTCTCCAATTTGGAGAAGCTGGCAACTTATCCGAGTCTATTCTACAGTTTAGCTTAGCTAATAAAGCCAAATTCTTAGCTCTAGCAGCTTGAATCCCAAGACCTCCCTCTTCCTTTGGCCTAAAAATCTTGCTCCAACCCACCAAATGTAGCCTTCTCTTTTCACTGGTTGAACCCCATAAGAAATCTTGATTGATTTTGTCTAACTTTTCACAAAGATGAGCAAGGAGGGCAGCAGCCTACATTACATAGTTAGGGATAGATGACATGACCGATTTCACCAATACAGACCTTCCTGCAAAACATAAGAACTTTGCCTTCCAACCAACCAGCTTGAACCTTGCCTTCCAACCAACCAGCTTATTCATAACCTTCTCAACTATAAAGTTTAGCCTATTCCTTGGGACCCCTTTATGCTTTATCAAAAACCCCAGGTAATACCCAATATTAGCCGTAGCTTGTATACCCAGTCTTGAGCAGACTTCTCTTTTTAATTCAGCTTGCACATTGGGGGAAAAATAAATTCTTGACTTCTCCACACTCACCTTTTGACCCGACTCTTCACAAAACTCATCAAATACTTCCAAAATAGCTTCACATGAATCCTCATCTACTTTGGCAAAGAGAATTAAGTCATCCGCAAAAAATAGATTGGAAATTCCTATATTATCCCTTGGGGCTTTCAAAGGTTTCCACGCTCCTACCATACATTTCTTTTCTATTAAGTGACCTAAATATTCCATCCACAAAATAAATAGGTACGGTGATAAAGGATCACCTCGCCAAATCCCTCTTGAAGGATTAAACGACTTCAAAGCCCCTCCATAGAGAGATAAAATTATACTACTTATTAAGTTTTGACTAAAAATAATAATTTTGTTGGTTATATATATATATATATATAGATAAACTTTTTCTTTTTCTTTTTTTCTTTTTTTTTTTTGGTTTTGTTAGGTATCATTAGTACTATAGTATTATTTAATTTTTTTTTTAATCTTTTTTTCCAATGGGATTTTCTTTGAAGTTGATCATTCTTCGCGCCGCATTAATGGATAGTGGGGTCTGTCATGCTCATCTACTTTTTGAATAACAAAGAAGTTCTATTCTAAATGCTAACATAAACAACAGTACACGATGTGCTCGATAATCGGCACAAACATCTTGTCGTAGTCCAAATCCAATATCGCTTGAATTTGTTGAACAACAACAGTCATTAAGCAAACTGTATTATAGACTAATAATGATAATGATGAGTTTGAATTTAAGTTGGACTTATTAGAAAAATAGAGATTCACATTATTAAATTTGGACTAAATAACAAAAATAATTTTACTTAAAAAAATGATAATGATGAGTTTGTTGGACTTAATTGAGAGAGATGGAGTTTCGCTGCTTATTAAGTTTGTACTGAACAAAAATAATTTTATTTAAATATTGTGCCGATATAAAAAATTGTGAGAGTTTCAGTTATATATATATATATATAGATGATAGAGGTGACTATTACAAACACTCTAGGTTACACGTAATACACGCAAGACTTGTGTGTACTATGGGTTCAGTAGTAATTATCTTATGAGAAATGATATATCTACAACATTTTTACAACAAATCATAGGTGGCAAGTTGTTATTGGTTGTTATTGTTGAGGCAAAAAAGTAATCTTAGTGTTAGTTTTAAATTTGAACCAATAACAACTAACCACCTGTGATTTGTTGTAAAAATGTTGTAGACATAGCATCTCTCATTTCTTTTAAGAAAAATGTAAGGTAACCTAGAATAATGTTTAAAAATGAGATAGAAATAATGTCCTAAGTTTTAGGCCAAGTGGAGAAGATAAAGGAAAAGTCATAAAACTTAGTAATGGTAAATTACTCTTTTAACTATTTTGTGTTTTTTTAATATAAAATTATTTAACTAAAAGATAGAAGTATTTTAGAAAGTTTAAGAATTTGAGTGAGGATATTTTAGTACAAAAAATGTTGAAACCTAAACAAAGAATCATGTTATTAATGTTATTAATAGTATAAAATAGATACTTGTTAATTCGTAACAATAAGATGTTTAACTAGTGAAAAGTGAAAACTAGCCAATAGTTCATTTGATGTGTGATACTTCACAGTAATGATTTGAATTATGAAGGCATTATGTAAACAACTGTTGGCTCTTACACTGGGGTTTAAGTTAATCTAAGTTATTTACTTGATTGCGAAAAACTCTATTTGTTACAAATAGTAGCCTAATACGAATATAGGCTGTTACGAATAGTATTCTAATACGAATTTCACACTCGCTTTATGGAAAAAAAAAAAAAAAAAAAAAAAAAAAAAAAAAAAAAAAAAAAAAAAAACCTTATCTCTTATAAAATCATTAAAAAAATTAACCAATTTTTTTTAGGGATATATAATAGTAGAAAACCACCTAAACTTGCACCCCAAACCATGAAAACTTACCATCATCACCCAAATTGTGACAATTTCTTTTCTTTTTTCAAATTACATCCTTCAATGTGATTGACAGTTAAAATTAACAATCATGTGCAAGCAGGGGTGGAGCCAAGGGGGGTCGAGAGGGGACTCCTTTGAAACTTTCTTAGCTATAGGCATATAAGAAAAGCTTGCCCCCTTTGATTCATTAACATAGGAAAAAAACAAAACAACACTCAGTAAAAGGAACCAAAAGCTGACACAGTCTTCCTCAAAAAAAGCAACAGAGCATGGCATTGTAACA
Source organism: Quercus parvula (assembly GCA_030820535.1). NCBI lineage: Eukaryota > Viridiplantae > Streptophyta > Magnoliopsida > Fagales > Fagaceae > Quercus > Quercus parvula. Next base: position 14,646,198 of record JAUAME010000008.1, read on the forward strand.
AAGAGAGCAAGGAGGTACCTGACATGTCAAAGTCTTTTTTTGACTTGGGCATAACAAAGTTAACAAGTCAAAAAGAATATTTAGCTTTGACTTGTCCCACCCTTTCACTTTCTCACTAATATAGTGTCACATACTCATAACACTTTTTGTTTTTTATTTTTTATTTAATTTATTTGAATGGTAAGAAACACAATTAATTTTCACAATAGTTGACTTAGTAAATTTTTACTTATTTACAATTGTATAATTATTTTGTTATAAATATTTATTAATAATTTCAAATTAATTTTGCCCCTTCTAAACTAAAATTTTGGCTCTGCCACTGTGCAGGCACATAGACCACCTAAACTTATAGTTCATTAAGTGGGCAAAAATGTAACTTTCAAGTTATCATTAATTCTAATAGTCAATCAAGCTATTGGATGCAATTTACAAAGTTTATTACAATTAGGGTGATGATTGCAAGTTTTCATAGTTTATTATGCAAACTGCAAAGTGTAATTATCTCATAATTTAGGCTGATGTTTTTTTTTTTTTTTTTTGGGGTGCAATTAACCAGTTTCTTTAATGGTTTTTTTAATTATTGTTCTTGGAATTGTGTCGCATTGAGTTGTAGATTATCAGCAATGGGAAGCTGAAAGGTGCTGAACATCGAGTGGTGACAAATTCAAATGTAGCTCGAACAACTGCTTCCTACTTTCTTAGTCCATCAAATGAAACACTTATAGAACCAGCAAAAAGTTTGGTTGATGCAAGCCACCCAGCGCTTTATAAGTCCTTGCCATACAAAGACTTTCTTATCAAATACGTAGCTGCTTCCACTGACAGTAAAGCATTAGAGGAGGCTTTAAGTACTACTGTATGATTACCAGTGAGATAAAAGCTATTGTACTTAATGAATAAATGTATGGCTATTGATATCAAACAAGCGAACATTGGTTGGTTAATATCAAACTAGCAAACTTCAAAACCCTAAAGTTTGGTGGATCGTAATGATAAATGTCACTGCCAACTCTCATTTGGAATTGGTTTGTACTACATTGCACTAATAATATGATGAGCTCTGAATCAATTAATAGATCATTTTATAAAAGTTTAGATACTATTTTCTTGGAAAATATGAAAAACTGTCAAAAAAGTAGTAATTTTTTTTTTCCTATGAAAAGTTTTTAAAAATATTTCCTAAACTAACGCTTTTAGTGCATTGTTACTTTTCATTGTCATCATTGTTTTATTTAATAAAATTTTTATTGTCATGAACACCAATTAAATATAAGATTTTGAATGCATTATAATATATTATGGATTGGCAAACTAAATAAAGGCAAATAATGGTCATATATATTGTAAGATGATAGTTCACATGTTGAAAACATATCTGAACAACAAAATGAGTTGTTTTGTTTTGATGGTGTTAGTATATTTAGCGTTGGCAAAATTCCGATTCAAAAGTTTTAGTTGTAACTGCACATTTCCACGTATGTAAGTCTCTATTTAAATTGTAAATTGCATAATGTCACTGAAGATTATATTCTGACGAAAGAGTTCAAAGTGCTATAACTGGAATTTCATAAAAGCAAGAATTAATATGTCAGGTGAGATTTTGAGCAAAGTTTTCATAATTCAAAATTCAGTTACACATAACAATTCACCTGAAACTCACTCAAAACTCAATTGAGTGAGTTTGCCTAGGAAATTCAAAATTAGCTTATACACATAATTTTTGTAGCCCACCCATCCTCTATTGTGACACATATATGAACGAAAATAAAAACCCTAAAATTAGTAGAAGAAGGCAAAGGCTACCAAACCCTTGAGAAAAAAACCATTGTAACTTAAATACCTCCACCTCTCCATATTGCTAAACCTTTGAGAGGAGGTTTAATCCAAACACTGGAGTATCCAAGAGATTGGATTTGCAGTTAGCAATTAACCTGGGTTATTGGATTGCTATGAAGATAAATAATTGGTGTAGTCTATTAATGCTAATAGAAGCGGGGAGCCCGGATGCAAGAACAATTACTTATATATTGAAGGTTTTGTAAGTTATTTTCTATCGCAAATATCTTCTTAGTGGATTTGGTGAATTGGGTGCAACCTTGAAGGGTTTTTACTGTTTTAGGTTTTCATGCCATAAACAACTTGTAGTGCTAGTTGCATGAGTTTTGGTGTGATTGCTTGATTACTGCCTTGTTTATATTATTGATGAAACCATTAAATTAATCACTTGGACCATAAACTGATAATCAGTAAAATTGGTAGAAAGCCATGTGTTTGGAGTTCAAGAGCATTTTCCAATTGGTATTAAATTAAGATACGCCTTGTTTGGATTATTTTCGATTGTGTGATCCTTGATCCCTGCTATCATGAAAGAAGTATAATCACTTAATGTCCTTTTATATTTTGATGACAATGTCTAGTTGTCAATTCAAAAAGGGTGGAGAATGATCATTAATTTTAATTGTCAATTAGGCTATGTGGAGCAATTAACAAAGATTTTACAATTAAGGTGGTGATTATGTTCTTGAGACAAACACCTTAGGGAGACTCCAATTAAGTAATTAATATAACATCTGGAGACACACTTAACCAAAAAGGTCTAAAGCCAATAGGTATGAGTCCAACTATGTTATATTAACCACTCATCTTTGTCATCACCATTTAATGTGAGATTTCAATTACACATGTACACCCAACAATATTCCCTTCACGTGTGAGTCTCAACCTCTCTATGGATTTCAAGACTTCTCTATGGGTCATGAACAAGTCCTACTCACTCCCCCTTGCCTAATGGACTTTTTCCTTCACTGGTGCATCATTCATGGGACCCCATGTGTCAAACCCGTGTGTCTTTTAATTTATCCATGGGAACCTCGCACCTCACCATCACCATTGTCTAGCACCATTGAGAATATACTTTGTTGAGTCTTTTTCCAGGATCGTTTGTGTGGGTTTATAGACTTGTTTGGTGCAATGTACCATTCCTGCTCCAATTGCGAAAGGGGCTTATCCCTACTCCATTTGTGAAATGACTCCAATTACACATACCCAGTTCTTATTCCAACCGTGAAAGGGACTAAATAGATACAATACTGAAAGGCTAGGAACCAAATTGACACAATTGAAAAGTTAAGGACCAAATTAAAATATGATATAAAAAATAAAGACCAAATATGTAGTTTACAATATATATATATATATATATATATTAATACTATATATAGAGAGGCAGCCACATATGGTACCAACACGGGTATATGAAATCATTTTATTAATTATAGAGTTTTAACTTATAGCATCTGTTTCTGATAATTTTGCTCTTTATTATCAAACAAGACACCAAAAATATGTGAGAATTGAATTCCAGATTTCTCTTTCAACCATCTCTTATTACCAATTATTGAGTTTGAATATTTGATGGTATTCGTTTTAAAGATAATATATATTTAAATTTTGACAAATACAAACTTTTTATTTTAACTAATGTTTAACCTACGCAATGCACAGAATCATTTTACATACTAAAGGACTTTGCATCCAACATAAACTTAGTTATTACACTTCTACAGCATACATTCAAAATTAAATAAAGTAGTATATTTAAGTATATAGTGTCTAATATCTCCTAAAAATTTTAAAAACTGGTCTCTTCAAATCACTTCATGTGTGTATTTCCCTTCTATGAGAGACTAAAAAAAGAATTAAGCAATTAAAACTTACACGACAATTTCAAATAGCAAACCTACTATTCCTAAGAATAACTACAATTAATCACACCAAACTAAAACTTGCATGACAATTTCAAATACCAAATCCACCATTCCTACAAATCATAATGAATTAAACCATGAGATTAGAGACAATTTTATTACAACCAAAAAGTTTAAAAGAAAAAAATGGTTACAGGTTTATGAAACAAAAAGTCAAAAAGATATTAGTCAAATGATAATGCATAATCAATAGTACATGAGAATCTCAAATTCTAAAACCAAACCAATACATAACCCATAAAAGGGACATTGAATCCAACTTTTTAATCGCAAAAGAAAAAATAAAAAGTTGCAGTGCATCCTAAATCCACAATTCCAAAAGAGTTGCAATGATACAAATAAAATCTAAAAACAAAACAAAAACCCTCATGCCACAATATTTGACAAAATAGAATTACACCTGCAACAAATAAAATGCATAATCAATAGTAGATGGGAATCTCAAATTCTAAAACCAAACCAAGTCATAAGTCATAACCCTTAAAAACTACATCAAATCTTAATCCTAACCCTAATTGATGAAACCCATGAAATATTTAAATTTCCAAATTTTCAATTGCCAAAAAAAAAAAAAAAAAAAAAAAACTCATTGTCCCAAAAAAGTTGCGATGATACAAAGAAAAATCTGTTAACAACAACCCTCTTAGTGTTAAACAAAACAAAATTCGAACTTCAACGAATTTTGTCGTCATATATAATCAATAGCAAATAACAATCTCAAATTTTATAAACCAAACCAATTCATAACCCTCAAAAGCAATATCAAATCCCTAAACCCAAAAGGGAAAAAAAATTGCAATTCAAATCCTCATTGGTCAAACAAAAACTTTAAAAAATTCCAAGAAAACAAACAAAAAAGAAATCAAATTGAGAAAAATAAAACAAACTTTGTCTCTTTCTCTATTATCATCGTATCAAGCCTTTTCAATGTATTTTAAGTTTTAACTAGTTAGTTTAGTGTTGCTAAAGCAGTATAATGTTTTTTTTTTCCTTTTTTTTTTTTTTAATTTAGATGGCTTTTTTTCCTATGTGGCAGAATAACCTTAATTGTAGGACAAGACTTCAGCTTTTATATATAGTAAATACTAGTCGTGGATCACGCGCGTTATTCGTGATAATATTTTTAGGACAGTCTCATTATTATTAATTTTCAATTTGTACTAATTTAATAAATAGTAATGTAATTCATAATCATATTTTCATTTATTATAGGAACAATCACAAAATGTAATATATATATATATATATATATATATATATATATATATATATTATTTGGCAAAAATTTTTTTTTTTTTAAGAGAATTTCAACTTATGGCGTATTCTCCTGATGATAGCTCTTTATCATTAGACCAAAACACCAATCATTTTTTGGTGTAGGCAGGGATTAAACCTCAAATCTCTTATACAATCATCAGAGATTTTACTAGTTGAGCTAACTTGAAAGAAAGTTCAATTAGAATTTAGAATCCAATTTTGCGCTATATGTCTAAATTTATGTAGGGACCACACCATAATTATCTACTTAAATTTATGTCATATATCAACTTAAGTTTTTTAATCTTTGTATCAAGTGAATTAATGAGTACAAAATACTAAGAATCTAATATTAATGAACCAAAAAAAAAAATTACATATACTTAGCAAATTTATGTAGGGACCACACCATAATTATCTACTTAAGTTTGTGTCATATGTCCACTTAAGTTTTTTAATCTTTGTGTCAAGTGAGTTAATGAGTGCAAAATACTAAGAATCTAATATTAATAAACTATAAAATTTTAAAAAAAAAAATCACATATACTTAGCAAAAATCAACACACCTTCTATCTTATTAAAAATTAGAAAATAAATTATTATAATTAGTATTAAATTTAAGTAATAATTTTAATATGTGATTAATTATGTTTACTTTTCAAAAAAAATTGACTAATTATTTATATTTTTATGATAAAAAATGTGTTTAATTTTAAATGTATCTATACATATGCATTAATGCATGTGTTATATGCTATTTTTTAATTATTTAAAATAAAATGTTGTAAGGGCCAGATTTGACTTGAATCCAGTACAGTAATAGACCTAGGCCCAAAAAGTCCGAACAATAAATTTGTAGAGAGCGGGAGAAAAAGCTGGTCTGAATCTAGGATAAAGATATTAGCTTATAGTGTTATAAAGAAAGAGTTATCTGCATACATATTCAGAAAGTATCCTCGGACATGCCCTACTAATAAGACGGAGAGTACTGTATTCTTTCTTTTTGCTGTTATATTTCTTCAACCCTTTTTGTTCTCTCTCTCTCTCTCTTTTTCGTTTTCTCTTTCTTCGTATTATATATCATGGCTTTTTTACCATTTCTTCCATCCACGTGTGGATCAGGTGGTGGAAGTCCTTTCTTTCTGCTTCTCCCCTCTTTTCTTGAATCTTCCATTCTTAGCTGTAAGGCTGCGTGTTCACTGTTCAAGCATCACCTCCACATTAATGCGGCCAGAGGGTTAGCTGGGCAGCATTTAATGCGGAGGCAACAGTACCCCCAGATATTTGTTTTCTCTCACTCTTATCCTTTATATGGTATTTCCTCGTTTACTTTGTTGCAAGGTTTGTCCGAGGCGTTACCCTAAGGGACTGATAAGTCTACTGGCCACCTCGGACAGAAGCTCCAAGGTGATAATTGTCCTCAGACACAGTCAAATCCTTCTTAGGCATTCTTTACTTCTTTTCGGAGTGCAACTTCCATTTCTTCCTTCACTGGTCGTCCTCGAATACTCTCTTATCTTCGGACTGGGTATTGGGCCCGGCCCATTCTTATGCAGTCTGTACGTATGAGACTAGATATTGGGCCCAGCCTTTCCTAATGCAATTTGAACATACGAGACAATTGGCCCCCACAATAGCCCCTCAAAATCTTGCTTTTCGGCTCCTCGGGAGAAAAGGAGGATTTTGATTCTCTCGTCTGATTTGCCTTATTATCTGGTTTTATTGGGTCAAATCGCAACATCACGTGTCTGTCTTCTTGTGACTCATCCCTGACTCTTCAGTGCCCAGGGCGTGCCTTCATTTAATTTTGGCAACTCCTTTGTCTCCCACATTCAACGGTTAGATGAGAATCCAACGGCGGTTGAGCTTTCTGGGAATTTGAGCGGGCGAATTCCCGCTCCCAATTTCTGCACCACTATAAATAGTCTTTCAAATCGTTTTCTTTTCACTTTAAACGATTGCGTTATTCTAGAGCCCGATATTTTCTTTCTTCCTTTTATTCCTTTGTGCGCCTACAAATACTAAAATCCCGTCCGAGGACCATCTTACACACCTGTAAGTCTTCCTAAACTATCTCCAACTCTTATTCCTTTTATTGCAAAATTTCCCTTATAGGACTTTTTAGAAAATGGGTAGATTTAAGGAACTAGTAGACACCGAGGAGGGAATGAGGAATTTTAGAACGAAGTACAACATCTTACATCCCTCCACATGTGGGCGTTAGATACGCGGCACAGGGTGAGTGGTATGATGAAAGGAAAACAAACGAGGTGGTCATCCCTATGATTGCCTTCATAGAAGGGGGGATGACCATTCCCATGGGTACCCTTACTAGGAACTACCTTAGGTATTTTAGGTTGTCCCCCACACAATGCGTGCTGAATATGTTTAGGGTGTTAGGGTGTATAGAAGCCTTGAACGAAAGAATGAACCTAAACCTAACCCACCACGATGTAAATTGGATTTACAATCTCCAACACTTAAAAAAGCAGGGATATTATTTAAAATCCAGGCACGCCGAGGTTAGGTTGATTCAGTGTCTCCCTGTATCTAATAAGGGATTAAAAGAGGATTTTCTAATCTTCTCGGGGCAATGGCATGATGGCTTACCATGCCCAGTTAAAGAGGGTGAACCAGGTGAGAAACTAACTATTTAGTTCTAGCGTTTGGCTTTACATGTTTTTGGTATTTCCATTGTTGTCTGCTAGTGCTAAAATAGTTCCTCGTTGTCCCTACTGACATTGCAGATCCCCGCGCCACTACGCCTTCACTACGCTTAGTCAACAAAGCTAGCTTGGACAGGGTTCTTCAAGCTGAAATCTACGTCAACGAGTCAGGCGGTCAGCTAAGAGTAGCACACCTCATCTTCGGCTACAACCCCATATCGCGCGCATTCCAAGCTCCTTCGTGCGTGATAAGGGCAAAGGATCCTCGGCTTCGCAGAATTAGCGTCGCTCACGAAGGGTTCATAGTCCCCCAAGGTGTTCCTCTCCCCAGATACTCTCCACTCACCGAACCACTGCCTGTTGCCAGCCTCGCAGTAACAGCAACATCTTCCCCCCCCCCCTGTTTTCCAAGTAGAGGAGGAAGAAGAAGTTGAACAAGAGGAAGAAGGTTTTGTGGACCTCACCTCGGCCACAGACGATTACGAAGTTTTCAATCAATCTACTCCATCACCTAACACATCTGAAGACATGGGCATCCAGAGGAAACCCCAACGCAGTCTTCAAGAGTTGTTGGAGAGCCAGCCCGGAAGGGGGGAGACTGGAAGGTCTGCCCAACCTAAACTTCCTCCTCCCCCTCCTAAATCTCCTCATCGTGCCCCTCAGCCACCTCCTCCCTCCAGGATTGAACAACCTGACCCTAAGAGGAGAAGGGAGCCTAAGGGTAAAGAAGCAATAGAGGCCGGAAGGACTCATTCTTCCAGTGAAGAAGAGGCTCACAGGCCAACAAAGCAACAAAAAATTAGCTACGCCCCCAGCCGAGGACCAGAGAGGGGAGAGGTTCAACTGCCCGAACCTCAAGCATGGCTTCCAGCCCCCATGCTTGGTGGTGAGCCTCTGACTGATGATGCATCAATCAAAGATTATAATGGGGGTATAGGCTACCATGTGGCCTCAGTATTGGAAGAAACCCTCCTACTCCCCAAAGATATGGTGGAGCTACGAGGTCTGAGGAAGAACGAAGTCTTTCTTCAAACCAAACGGTTTTTAGGAATGGTATGTATTGTTACTCTTTCAATCTTTTTCTTTTCTTTTCATTTGGTATAACACTTATTTCATGTTATTCATATGTATATATATTATTATCCTTATATATATATATATATATATATATATATATATATATATATATATATATATATATTTTTTTTTTTTTTTTTTTTTTTTTTGTGCTTCTTTTGTTGTTGTTTGTTTTTTTTTTTTTTTTTTAAAACAGGCTGTTCAGAGTACATTTAAAATGGAGGAAATATATCACTCCGTCGCACAGCAGTTGGATGATGAAAGAAAAAGAAGGGTTTCTGCTGTGCAGACGTTGACCATTGCTGAGAACAGCAATGCCGATCTCAGGGAAAAGCTGAAGGCTGAGGAGCAGGAGAGGAAAAACGCTAATGCTGCCTTGAAAAATGCTGAGACTCAGGCTGAGAGCCAAAGGAAGCTGGCCAATGAAGTTAAAGGGCAATTGGTTGCGGCCAAGGAGCAGATTGCAGCCCTAAGGCAGCAGCTGGAGGAGGCTAATAGGCTTAAGGACTTGGCTGAAAAAGCCAGATTGCAGGCTGAGGAGGACAAGACAAAAGCCGAGAAGGAGAGGGACGAGGCTGAGCAGCACGGCTACGACGTCGGCGTAGCTGAGACCGAGGACGCTCTTCGGGCTGAGCTCCCTGCTGTCTGTCGAGCTTACTGCGCCCAGACCTGGGAGGAAGCTCTCAACCAGGCTGGGGTTGAGGCTTCATCTAGGCTGAGGAGAGCAGAGAGCATTATTTTCCCCTTAGCCCTACAAGTTCCGAAGCAGGCTGAGACAGCCCCTCTCGCGCCCCAACAGATTACTGAAGCCTCTTCTCAGTACCCTCCTCCTACTGCCCAGCCAGAATAGGGTAAAGAAAAAGAGATCCAAAAGGAACCCCTCTCAGATAAAGTGACTGAAGCCCCTCAACCATGGGCAGCTTCTCAGGATTTTGAGAAGCAGTTAACTTTAGTCACTTTACCTATACAGGAGTCTCTTAAGGATAAAGAGAAAGAGATCACCCCTGAAGCAGCTAACCAGGCTCCTGAGCCCAAGCTTCAGATCAAGCTAAAACCCTGAGCCTTAGGCTAGTTTTTCTTTTGTAATTTTTCTTTTGTTTTATGATTTGGATAATGATTGTAATTTGGTTATTATTTCCTTTTCTTTTCTTTTTTTTTTGTATTGAAGGACAAACTTTTATAATATATTAGGCATTTTTGTTTGTTCCTTATTATATTTCTCAATAATGTTATTTTACTTGTGTAAGGTTTTTACTTCATTTTGTCTTTTGTGCTATCTTCTACATGGATCACTAAGAGATGAAATACATTGATAAGACATATCATCATATCCTGTTAACAAGTGTATTTGTTTACTTTATTTATTTCAACACTTACATAACAAGCAAAACCTTAATATAGGGGAATATACTGAACTTTAATTTAATAATTATAAGACTGACAAGTGACTTATAAAATAAGACAACACTTGGCTTAGAAGTTAACATTTTCCATTAGATATCACGTTTTAAAGATGTTGATACAACTTATATTTTGTTGAGGGTATCCCTTGAGATGGCAAGATCAATTACTTTCACAATGATCATGACCTGAGGATGTGATACAAAAAAGTTTTACCTTCTTATATCTCAAGGAACTTTCCTGAACTTTGATTTTCAGCAAGCTGATGGTAGGCAAATTAGATACAAACTGACCTCTGTATAATACTCCAAAGATATTATAGGATGTTAATTTCAATAGATGTCATAGGATATTAATTTCCACTAAGTTTGTGGTCCGAGGACCAGACATAACTTAGTTTCTGTTTAATATTTCAATAGATGTCATAGGATATTAATTTCCACTAAGTTTGTGGTCCGAGGACCTGACATAACTTAGTTTCTGTTTAATATTTCAATAGATATCATAGGATGAATAGAAGCAAGGAAAAACACAGTATAACTTTTCTTATTAATAGTAATACCTTTTCAGATTATTTACATTCCAAGGATGAAGTACAGCTCTTTCATCTAAATCTTCTAAGTAGTATGCACCTATTCCTGCTACCGATGTAATGCGATATGGTCCCTCCCAATTGGGCCCCAATTTCCCCCAAACAGGGTTTTTAGTGTTTCCCACAACTTTCCTCAAAACCAAATCCCCTGGGAACAATGGTCTCAACTTCACACTCATATCGTAGCCTTGCTTTAGCTTGTGTTGATAATAGGCTAACTGCACCCTAGCGTTTTCTCGCCGTTCTTCAATTAGATCCAAGCTCCTTTTTAGCGATTCGTCATTTCCATCCGAGGTGAATGCGCTAGACCTCATGGTTGGGAAACCGCTCTCCAAAGGGATTACAACTTCAGCCCCATACGTCATTGAGAAGGGGGTCTCTCCAGTAGACTTCCGAGGCATTGTCCTGTATGTCCACAGAACGTGTGGTAGCTCTTCAATCCATCTTCCTTTGGCGACATCCAACCTCTTTTTAAGTCCGTTCACGATGACCTTATTAATCCATCTTCAATCCATCTTCCTTAGCTTGCCCATTCCCTTGCAGATAGGCTGGAGTGGAATACCTGTTCGTTATCCCCAGATCAGAACAGTACTTTCTAAAAGTTTTGCTGTCAAATTGAAGACCGTTATCTGAGATGAGGACATTGGGAACCCCAAATCGTGTAACTATGTTCTTCCAGATGAATTTTTTAACGTCCACATCCCTGATATTGGCTAAAGGCTCAGCTTCGACCCACTTAGTAAAATAATCTATGCATACCAGGAGGTATTTTTTGTTTCCCACAACCTTGGGGAAAGGACCCACAATATCTAGGCCCCACTGAGCAAAAGGCCACGGACTGGAAAGAGGGTTGAGCACCCCTCCAGGCTGATGAATATTGGGTGCAAATCTCTGGCATTGAACGCATTTCTTGACATATTCCTACGCCTGTTTCTGCATGTTTGGCCACCAATATCCTTGGGTAATAGCCCTATGAGACAATGACCTTCCTCCTGTATGACTTCCACAAACCCCTTCATGTAATTCCTCTAGAAGTGACTCTGACACCTCTGGGTGCACACACAGCAAATAAGGTCTAGAGAAGGAGCACTTGTACAGAAGCTCCAAGGTGATAATTGTCCTCAGATACAGTCAAATCCTTCTTAGGCATTCTTTACTTCTTTTCGGAGTGCAACTTCCATTTCTTCCTTCACTGGTCATCCTCGGATACTCTCTTATCTTCGGACTGGGTATTGGGCCCGGCCCATTCTTATGCAGTCTGTACGTATGAGACTAGATATTGGGCCCAGCCTTTCCTAATGCAATTTGAATATACGAGACAATTGGCCCCCACAAATGTGTTTAATTTTGAATGTATCCATGCGTTCACATGAGTTACATGCTAGCATATATAATTTATGTTGTACCAAAATCAAAACAATACATTTTTTCTCAAGAATTCAAAGGTAATTTAGTGAAATATTAATTTTTAATACAATTTATTTATAATATTTTGTATATCATTAAAAAATATATATAATTTGGAAATTATTCTTTTAGTTTTAAACAAACTTTTTCAAACCCAATTTTTTCTACCATGCAAACAAAAATACCAAGAAACGTATCTAAAAATAATAATAAAACTAAAAAAAAAATACAATTCAAAACAAATAAATAATAGAAAGGGAAAAAATAAAAGATTGTAACTCTTTTTCCTTTTAAAAAAACCAAGGGTACAATTTCAAAGGGGAAAAAGGTAGAAATTTTGTTTTGAAAAAGAAGAAATATTGTGTTAATGTTGTCATAATCTAATGTTACATCTAATCCAACATGTGAAAAATGAATAGATAAATAAATCATTTTAAGCACAAATTTGAATTTGTTTTCTTAAAAATCTAAAAGAATACACTAATAAGATAAGGAAGATGAAGAACAATATAAAATATTTACAAACGCTTAAAGCAATTACTCAAGCATCTAAGAACATCATATAACAAAGACATAACAATCCACTACTAATTTGTTAAACAAAATAATTACTATAAGGACATGTTTTGATCCACAACCCAAGAGGTTTCGATAATGGCCCAATAAGCCCAAAACAATAAATTTGTTAGAGAGTAGGCTAGTTATTGAACGTTCAATGAGTTAGAATGTAAATCACAATAGGCTAGTTGGTGTTAGAATGAGTAAGACAAACGGATTGAAAAGAAAAGTACTCTTCAGTCAGGTCCAAGGATGGTATGTTTTTATATATTTCTCTTAGACTTATACAAATATTCAAGTTCTTGGTTACACAGTGATTTCTTTTCTGATCTTTCTCCTCCCCTCTCTACAATGGAATCCTTCCCTTTTTATAATCCCTTCCCTTCTTTCATCCGAGTCTTCCACATGTAGATCAGATTGTTAATCTCATTGATACTTGTCCCATCAGCACATTCCTAAAGTATTTGTGGATAACTGTAAGGCTGGAAGTCACTTTTCAGGTATCACTTCCATATTAATGCGGTCAGTTAGTTAGATGCAGAACATTTAATGCGGTGGTAGCAGCTTTTTTCCCAGATATTTCTCAATTCTCTATTGACTTACCTCTCTCTAAAGTTTATCCTCCCAAGCATGATTACCCACTGCCAAGTACTTGATGGGTGATCGGACTTTAGGCATCCACTTTGTTGGTTGAGGAGAGGTTGCTCCTTGGACAACGTCACTTGTTTACTACGATCAGACCTCTTCCTCGACCCAATAATCTACTTGCTTTCATTAATATGTACCTGTCTTCGGGCTCTTTGACGGCCTTGAGTGCAGCCCTCGGCTCAATATCCTTATCTAGACCCTTCATCCCTACAATTACAAACAATGAAAGTAAACTGTACAAAGACCATTGTCTTCATCTGCACTAACTGGTTTTCATTAGCTTGTCTAGACTATTTTTTTGTTTTCCAAATAAATTAAAACCCGAAAACGACACAAAATTTGACATATTATGATATGATTTTCCTCAAATAAGATCAACAATAAACATCATTCATTAAAAGTATTAGTGTTGTAAAGAAAATGATAAAAAAAAAAAAAAATACTTGCATCAAGGAACACATATGAATTAGTCAATAATATTCATCAATCTAAGGTAAAGATGCAAGAAAAATAAAAAATTTCAACAAAAAAAAAAAAAAAAAACATTGAGAGGGAGAGAGAGAGAGAGGGAGAAATAACCTTTTTTGTATGGAAAAATATGCAAAGAATGAGAGAGAGTGGCAAATTTATAGTAAAAGGTTGGGAATACAATGAATAAAAATAAAAGAAGATAAATGGGCAAAATATTATTTAAAGTTAAAACTGCCCAAGAGGAATATATATAGACAAAATTTTTGTTTTGATTTTCCATTGATTTATTATTTAGTTATAACATCAAAATTAAAGTAGATGAATATGTAAAGTTAAAACTGCCTAAAATGAATTTGTAAAGCCAATATTATTTTATATTTAATATTGTAAAAAACAAATTAGAGGTAAAAATAAATAAGAAAAAGACTAATGGTGTGGTTAATAACGTGGCGGATAAGGTGACTTAATAGGAACGTAATAATAATAAATGCTACACTTCATCTTTTAGATATATAGTATTAGATTAGATAAAGTTTAATTATTGAAGTTTTCGTTAGAATTAATGCACTCAAAAACCAATTTTTAAATGTTTTAAAATAATAAAAGTCTTTTTCACATACTTAATTAGTATGAGCTTATTTAGCATAAAAATTTTATGTTCTTTCTCATGTATCTTTCACATATAATACTTATCCTCTTGTATTTTTTTGATTACTTTTGTTAATACTATTGATTATAGTTGCTGCGATTTGTTAGGATTAGCTTCAAATTACTAAATTTGTTGTTACGGTTTTGATATACGATTGTAAGTTAATTAGTGCTCTACTTCTTTATATAAAGAGAAAGCTCATGTGTAAAATTAATAATACGAGATCAGTTCTCCCAATTTTAGCTTATACTTTTCTCGAATTTTAGCGTTCTCTTTATTTTTTGTTTTGCTTTTTTAAGGATATAATGGCCCTATCTATTAGAGGCAATTAAATATTGATAAATGGAAGTATATTTAACCAATTTTTCTTTGTTTGATTATGTTCTCTTTATGTTGATACTCAAATAATTTTGATTATTTAGATTATGAACAAAGTATTTGAGATTGGGGTCTTGGGATTTTGTGATGATGTCGCGGAAGCCTAAAGAGAAGCACACACGATGCTCTCTTTGATAGACAGAAACTAAACTGTTAGTTCCTGGTAGTAAACCTCGAATTCACGAGAGGTTCCTTGAATCCACAAGGTAATAGGTCTAGAATCCACCAGAGAAAACAATAGACACAAGTCTGAATTTTTATTGATAATAAACTATGAAAAACGTTTACAAACTTAGGGGCCTATTTAAGGGCTCCTTAAAACTTGACAGACAAGAAAATATAATCTAAAATAACTCCTAATTGATACCTAACCATAACAAGAATCAAATTTGACCTAAAAAGCATTAAATGCACCTAAAACAAGGAAATAAATCACCTAAACCTAAAATAACAAAAATTACATAAAAATACCAAATATAAAAGATTACAGAAATTAATTAGAATATTTTGTCCTACATCAGACCCCTCCACTTGAAATAAACTCATCCTCGAGTTCATTCTTGAAATATGAAATCTTCCACTCCAAATAAACAAATACTTTGAATATTTTAATAACTTGATCCGGTTCTGAAACTTGAATCCTTCATAAAGTGTAGCATAAAATTTCTTCTCATCTACTTTCAATTTATTTGCAACATCAATCAAAAATGGGTTGATAATAAAATTAAAATTTTCTATTCCAAGAAAATCAACATATTGTGTAGTCGTCTTCAATAAATCAACCGGAACTTGGGGGTTGTGGGTGATAGACTCGTCCTCACCTTTGACCTCAGGTGGATCTTCCACAATATTCTCAATAATTACTATCTCTTGATTTCTGTGATCTTCCACAATCAACTCATTCTTCTTTTCAAGTTTCAATTCAACAACTTGTTGCAAGTCTTGACCCTTTTGAACCACTTCAAAAGTTTCTCTAGAAATAGGCTGCTTCTTCTCAACCATCAAACTCTTTCCTTTACTTGATACATGGACTTGGCTGTGATAATTTTGGTTTTGATTTTTCATGTTGTGAACATATTGATTTTCATATGAATATACAGATTTATAATCAACATTTGTATAATCTAGTATATCATAATTGTCATTAGGAAACCATAAATCAATTAATACTTTTTTCATTCTTTGCCAAGAGCAGATTGGATGCTTACCTCACCGCTTTCTATCGATTTGAATCTCTTCCCACCATTCCTCTGCTTCATCGTCCAATTTATTAGATGCAAGTCGCACTTTTTCTTCATCACAAATCTTCCAAAAATTAAAATACTCTTCCAAATCAAGAAGCCAATCGATAAAATCCAACTTACACATATCTCCATCAAAGAATGGAATTTTCTTATAGTTAGGAGTGCATCTTTGAATATATCGAACATTGTTGTTGCAAGATGATTTCCTAGCAAGAAGAGTAGCAATCTTTTGCTAGATTTCGCTTATAATTTTCTGACTCTTTTCACAAAATTGGTGATTCTCATCACGAAAATTAAGGAACTCAGCCCTAGTGAGGACTGGGTTGTTGACGTCGTCACTGCCGTCATTGTTGTGGTGGTCACCGTCTCGCCAGTTAGCCATCAAACCAAGGTAAGTTAAGGCTCTGATACCAACCGATGTCGCGAAAGCCTGAAGAGAAGCACACACGATGCTCTCTTTGATGGACAGAAACTAAATTGTTAGTTCCTGGTAGTAAATCTCGAATCCACGAAGGGTTCCTTGAATCCACAAGGTAATAAGTCTGGAATCCACCAAAGAAAACAATAGACACAAGTCTGAATTTTTATTGATAATAAACTATGAAAAACGTTTACAGACTTAGGGGCCTATTTAAAGGCTCCTTAAAACTTGACAGACAATAAAATATAATCTAAAATAACTCCTAATTGATACTTAACCATAACATGAATCAAATTTGACCTAAAATGCATTAAATGCACCTAAAACAAGGAAATAAATCACCTAAACCTAAAATAATAAAAATTACATAAAAATACCAAATATAAAAGATTACAGAAATTAATTAGAATATTTTGTCCTACATCAGGTGATGAGAATGAAGTGGTTAAGGAATGTTCAGTTTTAGAAATAAAGTCTACATTTTATTTAGATCCTTTATTTTTTGGAGAAAATATCTAGATGTTTTTTTTTAATATTAAATTTATATTATGGATTAGATTCCTAGAAATTTCTAATAACTATGCTGTGGGGGCCAATTGATCCCATAGGTACTATTCGCATGGGAAAAGGCTGGGCCTATGGCCCAATACCCAGTCCGAGGATAAGAGCGTATCCGAGGACGATTAGCAAAGGAAGAAATGAAAAATGTATTATAGGAAGAGGTAAAGAATATTTATGGAGGACTTAACCGTGTCCGAGGATAATGACCATCTCGGAACCTCTGTCCGAGGTGGCCAGGAACCTTCACAATCCCTTAATACAGCATATTAAAGGAACTTTGCAACAAGGGGATGGGCAAATACCAGATAAAGGATAAGGATAAGGGATAACAAATATCTAGAAATACTGCTACCTCCGCATTAAATGCTGCACAGCTAACTCTCTGGCCGCATTAATGTGGAGGTGATGCCTGAATAGTAAACAATCAGCCTTACAGCTAGGAGTAGAAGGTTCAAGGAGGGGTGAAATGGGACAGGGAAACTCCCAACACCTAACTCACACGTGGATGGAGAAACTAGTGCAAAAACTATAGTATATAACATGAAAAGGGATTCAAAGGAGAGGGGACGGAGAAAAAACAGAAAAGCACGAAAGATTGAAGAAATACAACAGTAAAAAGAAATAATTCTATACTATTGATGATACTATTAGGGCATGACCGAGGATGCTTTTTGTATTGGTGCATGTGTAACTCTTTCCCTTTAACACTATCTACCAATATTTTTTCCCTAGATTCAGACTAGCTTTTTCTCCCACTCTCTACAAATTTATTGTTCGGGCTTTTTGGGCCTGAGTCCATTCCTGTTTTGGGTTCGAGTCAAAACTGGTCCTTACATATGCCATTCCAATATCATATCCATAGATCAATAAAGAAAACTCACTCAACAATTGGAAACTAATTCTAGGATAAGGAAAAATTATAAAATATGAATTAAGAAAATTAAGTTTCAAAGCATTCAGCAATATTATGGAAAACATTATAAATACTATATAACAAAATGAGTATTATATATGGGTCTCAAAAAAATATAAACTATTTTTAAATGAAATTTCCAGGCATCCACGCATGATGACATTATCTAGTTAGACTAATTATAGGTTTACATTACCAGCACAATGCAAGCTAAGAAGTTTCCAAATAATTAAGTCAATCTAAGTTATTTAGACTATTACTAAGCTGAAAGCTCTAATTATAACTAGTCTTTTTAAATATCATATAAGTTGTGACAAATTAATAGTGTTGTTCCTATCCAAAAAAAAAAATAGTGTTGTTATACCAAAAAAAAAAATTCCCAATGTGCCTACTAAGTAAAAGTAATACGGTTCAGTAACTTTAAAAGGTAACATATTATGGATTAGCAAAACCAACTATAATTATTCAGTATTATAATACATACTAAAAAGGTCACGTATGTATCATTTTTAAGAGGCCAAGTGCAGGGTCCACTTGTCGTGGTGCAATACGACAGAAGAGGAAAATGTAATGTCATCTTTCTACAACAACTTGTGGAAGCTTTTAATGGATTTGTATAAGTTGGATGGAGAGATGCAATTCACCCAATTTCTCTCACAATTTTTTTTACATTTTTTATTTTTTATTTTTTAACTTTTTGAGGTCACGGATTACAATTATCTGAATCCGTATAAGTTGTTTGTGGCCGACACTCTCTTCACACCACAGACATTCCTTTTTCCTCATAGATCTGAGTTGCAAGTCATGGAGCACCTTGTTTCAAGCTGGTGCAATGATCGATCCTTGCCAGAATCATATATACTCCCACCGGAAAAAAGACCAGGGAAGCTCATTGTTCCTCTAGCCAACAATATTCCAGTGATTGATCTTGGGGATCATGATCAAACAGATATAATTCAACAAATTTTTGAAGCTAGCCAAGAGTTTGGATTTTTTCAGGTTCCAACAACATCTTTTCTTTCTATTATTTTATCAGACAATGATCTATTCCTACCAGATGCTTGGCATCAAACATGGTCACAATATGAACCATTTTTGGCAAACATTTTTCATATTTTATAAGTTTTGTTTTATGCTATGTTTTATACCACCTAATAGGTGATCAACCATGGAGTCCCTAGCAACTTAATGGATGAGGCCATGAGTGTTTTTAAGGAGTTTCATGCATTATCTGGTAAGGACAAGGCAATCGAAACTTCGAAGGACCCCAATAA
Source organism: Quercus parvula (assembly GCA_030820535.1). Lineage (NCBI taxonomy): Eukaryota > Viridiplantae > Streptophyta > Magnoliopsida > Fagales > Fagaceae > Quercus > Quercus parvula. The sequence goes on from JAUAME010000008.1 coordinate 14,665,485, forward strand.
GAGCTGCTTCATCTACACAAGCGGTGCAAATTATGAAACTGAAAAGTTTCACCTCTGGAGGGATGCATTGATACACCATTGTAATCCTCTAGAGAAATACATCCAATTTTGGCCTGAACAACCACCCAGATATCGGTAAATCCTCATAGTCGCATATGTATAATTTGTTCTTTCAGGCTATTTTGAACCTGTCTCGTGTAGTAAGTCTAGTGACTTGACATATCACATATATAAGAACAAAAATAAACATCATTATTTTTCATGAAACCTTTTACAGAGAAGTTGTTGGGCCATATACAGCTGAAGTAAGCAAGTTGTGCTTTAGAATTTTGGAGTTCATTTCCCAAGGCCTGGGAATCAGCCTTGGTGGACTTGTTGGAATTCAAACACTGGTGGTCAATCACTATCCGCCATGCCCAGACCCAAGCTTAACCTTGGGCTTGGGCAAACATATGGACCCTGTTTTCATTAATATTCTTCTTCAAAGTGATGTATACGGACTTCAAGTCTTCAAGGATGAGGAATGGATTGGTGTTGAACCCATTCCTAACGCTTTTGTGGTTAACATAGGTTATCCGTTGCAGGTAAATATATCTTCACAAGCTCTTTTAGTGTATATATATATATATATATATAAATACTAGTCCATAACCCGTACTATACATGGAAACCTACCTATTTGTGAGCTAGATTAAAATAATTTTATAAAAAATTTAAGAAACTACACCATTACATAATTTGTTCTTGTATGACTTCAATTTATATTACAATTTGATGAAGAAGACATTGCTTTTTTTTTTTTTTTTTGAGAACCGAACGTGCAATAATTTACAAAAAATTTGTTACACTTACAAAAAACTTGTTATACAGCAAAAAAATAACTCAAAAATTCAAATATTAAAACTTCTAAAAGACCAAAAAATATTAAAGAATCAAATCATTGCTTAGAAATTATTGAAACAAAACAATATATATATATATATATATATACAATGACGGAGGCAAGATTTCAAGTTAGGAGGGGCAAAATTAAAAGATAAGATTGAAAGTAAAATTAATCTAAGAAATATTAATCGATACTGATAATAAAATAAATAAACGACTATATGCCAAAGTCATTGTCATACATAATCTAATATAAAATTTTACTTTAATTCATTTTTTTTTTTCATTTCTAATTAAATTTACTCAATTGCAAAATCTACTTCAATACAAGCTCGTTTAGAATTTGAGTTAGACATATTACTATGAAGTTGTATATGTTCCTTAATGTCGTGAATGCTTTTAAAATGTTATGAAGACATTTGAGTTTATAGAAAAAACTTTGGTTTTTATTTTTATTTTTATAGATTAGCAAAAACTCAGGTTGAAACTGAAAATGGTTGATTAAAAGAGAAAAAAATTGTAAATAAGAAATGGACTAGTGAGGTGCTATAGTTTGGTATCACTATATATTTTTTCCCCAGTCCTATTCAGCGAAAGTTATGTGCTAAGCCAATGTACTAATAGATGGGACCCATTATTTAATAAAAGTTCTGCTTCAGTGCTTTGTGAAGGTAAAATTGTCTTCTTGTTGACAATATAGCTATACATATATAGTAAAAACCAAAAAGTTGTTTCTGTCAGAGGGGCAAATAACCTTTTACAACGTTTATTAATTGTTTACTACTAATACATAGAGAATTTTTGAGAAGGTCAGGGGGGCAGCTCCCCCCCCCCCCCCCTCGACCCCCCCTCCCTCCGCCCCTGTAGATATATATATATATATATATATATGACAAAACAATAGAAAAATATAAGAGAAAGATGAGTTACATTCAAAAATATAATTTCAATTATTACAAGCTTTTTTTTTCTTATAAAAAACGGCTAAAGAGAATTTGATAATTCATATACGAAAATTACTTTTTAAAAAAAACATGAAAAACCATAAAATAAATTTTTTTTTTTTTTTTAACAAAGTAAAGGAGAAGAAAATAACATAAGAATGGCTCATACCTCTACTCAGCTTTAAAAAAAATATATTGGGATTTGCTTTCCTTTTATAGTGTTCATGATTAACTTCCCAAATTTGGAGATAAATTATCAATGTTTGAATTTGAGTTTAAGTTAGACTTGTTAAATAAATAGAGTTTCACTCCTTGTTATATTTGTACTAAACAAAAAAAAAACAAAAAAAAAAATTAAATGATAATGATGAGTTTGAGTTTTAATTGAATTTGAGATATAGTTTCACTCCTTATTAAGTTTTAACTAAAAAATAAATAATTTTGTTGGTTATATATATATATATATATATATATATAGAGATGAACTTTTTTTTTTTTTTTTTTTGGGTCTTGTTAGGTATCATGAGTACTATAGTATTATTTATTTTTTTTTAATCTTTTTTTCCAATGGGATTTTCTTTGAAGTTGATCATTCTTCGCGCCGCATTAATGGATAGTGGGGTCTGTCATGCTCTTTTACTTTTTGAATAACAAAGAAGTTCTATTCTAAATGCTAACATAAACAATAGTACACGATATGCTCCATAATCGGCACCGACATCTTGTCATAGTCCAAATCCAATATCGCATGAATTTGTTGAGCAACAACAGTTGTTAAGCAAACTTTATTATAGACTAATAATGATAATGATGAGTTTAAATTTAAGTTGAAGTTGTTAGAAAAATAGAGCTTCACTCATTGTTAAGTTTGGATTAAACAACAAAAATAATTTTGTTTAAAAAAAATGATAATGATGGGTTTGTTGAACTTATTAGAGGGAGATGGAGTTTCACTGCTTATTAAGTTTGTACTAAACAAAAATAATTTTATTTAAATATTGTACTGATGTGGAAAATTGTGAAAGTTTCAGAAGTTTCAGTTATATATATATATATATATATATATATATGATAGAATGGTGACTATTACAAGCACTGTAGGAGTTTTGGTTATATATATATATATATATATATATATGATAGAATGGTGACTACTACAAGCACCGTAGGATATACGTAGTACACCCAAGTTACTATTTACTTGTGTGTACTATGGGTACACTAGTAATTATCCTATATAATGCTCTTTTTTTTCTTTTTCTTTTTTATGTTATAATGTTTAAAAGTGATATATAAATAATTGTGTGTATTTTTTTTTTAAGAAAAAGGTAAGGTAATGTAGAATAATGTTTAAAAATGAGATAAAAATAATGTCCTAAATTTTAGGCCAAGTAGAGAAGATAAAAGAAAAGACATAAAACTTAGTAATGGTAAATTACTCTTTTAACTAGTTTGTGTTTTTTTAATATAAAATTATTTAACTAAAAGATATGAGTATTTTAAAGAGTTTAAGAATTTGTGTGAGGATATTTTAGTACAAAAAATGTTGAAACCGGCCCAAACAAAGAATCATGTTTCGTTTTTTTTTTTTTTTTTTTTTGAAAGGGAAAGAATCATGTTATTAATAGTATAAAATAGATACTTGCTAATTCGTAACAATAAGATGTTAAACTAGTGAAAAGTGAAAACTAGCCAATAGTTCATTTGATGTGTGATACTTCACAGTAATGATTTGAATTATGAAGGCATTATGTAAACAATTGTTGGCTCTTACATTGGGGTGTAAGTTAATCTAAGTTATTTACACGATTGCGAAAAACTCTATTTGTTACAAATAGTAGCCTAATACGAATATAGGTTGTTACAAATAGTATTCTAATACGAATTTCACACTAGCTTTACGAAAAAAAAAAAATTTGTCAATATGCCTACTAAAGAGTAACCTTAATTAATTAATTAATTAAAAAAAATCTTATCTCTTATAAAATCATTAAAAAAATTAATCAAATTTTTTTTAGGGATATATAATAGTAGAAAACCACCTAAACTTGCACCCCAAACCATGAAAACTTATAGTCATCACCCAAATTGTGACAATTTCTTTTCTTTTTTTAATTACATCCTTCAATGTGATTGATGGTTAAAATTAAAAATCATGTGCAGGCAAGGGTGCAGCCAGGGGGGTCAAGAGGGGCAACTACCCCCCTTGACTCATCTAAAACTTTCTTAGCTATAGGCATATAAGAAAAGCTTGCCCCCTTTGATTCATTAACATAGGAAAAAAACAAAACAACACTAAGTAAAAGAAACCAAAAGCTGATACAGTCTTCCTCAAAAAAAAGCAAAAGAGCATGGCATTGTAATGAAGAGAGTAAGGAAGTACCTGACATGTCAAAAGTCTTTTTTTTTTCTTTCTTTTTTTTTTACCCGAGCACAACAAAGTTAACGAGTCGAAAAGAACATTTAGCTTTGGCTTGTCCCACCCTTTCACTTTCTCACTAATATTAACAAGTCAAAAAAAACATTTAGCTTTGGCTTGTCCCACCCTTTCACTTTCTCACTAATATACTATCGCATACTCTTAACACTTTTTGCTTTTTATTTTTTATTTAATTTATTTAAATGGTAAGAGACAAAATTAATTTTCACAATAGTTGACTTAATAAATTTTTACTTATTTACAATTGTATAATTATTTTGTTATAAATATTTATTAATAATTTCAAATTAATTTTGCCCCCTAAACTAAAATTCTGGCTCTACCACTATGCAGGCACATAGACCATCTAAACTTATAGTTCATTAAGTGGGCAAAAAATGTAACTTTCAAGTTATCATTAATTCTAATAGTCAATCAAGCTATTGGATGCAATTTACAAAGTTTATTACAATTAGGGTGATGATTGCAAGTTTTCATAGTTTATTATGCAAAGTGTAATTATCTCATAATTTAGGTGATTTTTTTTTTTTTTTTTGGGTGCAATTAACTAGTTTCTTTAATGGCTTTTTAATTATTGTTCTTGGAATTGTGTCGCATTGAGTTGTAGATTATCAGCAATGGGAAGCTGAAAGGTGCTGAACATCGAGTGGTGACAAATTCAAATGTAGCTCGAACAACTGCTTCCTACTTTCTTAGTCCATCAAATGAAACACTTATAGAACCAGCAAAAAGTTTGGTTGATGCAAGCCACCCAGCGCTTTATAAGTCCTTGCCATACAAAGACTTTCTTATCAAATACGTAGCTGCTTCCACTGACAGTAAAGCATTAGAGGAGGCTTTAAGTACTACTGTATGATTACCAGTGAGATAAAAGCTATTGTACTTAATGAATAAATGTGTGGCTATTGATATCAAACAAGCGAACATTGGTTGGTTAATATCAAACTAGCAAACTTCAAAACCCTAAAGTTTGGTGGATCGTAATGATAAATGTCACTGCCAACTCTCATTTGGAATTGGTTTGTACTACATTGCACTAATAATATGATGAGCTCTGAATCAATTAATAGATCATTTTATAAAAGTTTAGATACTACTTTCTTGGAAAATATGAAAAACTGTCAAAAAAGTAGTAATTTTTTTTTCCTATGAAAAGTTTCTAAAAATATTTCCTAAACTAACGCTCTTAGTGCATTGTTACTTTTCATTGTCATCATTGTTTTATTTAATAAAATTTTTATTGTCATGAACACCAATTAAATATAAGATTTTGAATGCATTATAATATATTACGGATTGGTAAACTAAATAAAGGCAAATAATGGTCATATATATTGTAAGATGATAGTTCACATGTTGAAAACATATCTGAACAACAAAATGAGTTGTTTTGTTTTGTTGGTGTTAGGATAGTTAGTGTTGGCAAAATTCCGATTCAAAAGTTTTAGTTGTAATTGCACATTTCCACGTATTTAAGTCTCTATTTAAATTGTAAATTGCATAATGTCACTGAAGATTATATTCTGACGAAAGAGTTCAAAGTGCTACAACAGGAATTTCATAAAAGAAAGAATTAATACGTCAGGTGAGATTTTGAGCAAAGTTGTCATAATTCAAAATTCAGTTACACATAACAATTCACCTGAAACTCACTCAAAACTCAATTGAGTGAGTTTGCCTAGGAAATTCAAAATTAGCTTATCCACATAATTTTTGTAGCCAACCCATCCTCTATTGTGACACATATATGAACGAAAATAAAAACCCTAAAATTAGTAGAAGAAGGCAAAGGCTACCAAACCCTTGAGAAAAAAACCATTGTAACTTAAATACCTCCACCTCTCCATATTGCTAAACCTTTGAGAGGAGGTTTAATCCAAACACTGGAGTATCCAAGAGATTGGATTTGCAGTTAGCAATTAACCTGGGTTATTGGATTGCTATGAAGATAAATAATTGATGTAGTCTATTAATGCTAGTAGAAGCGGGGAGCCCGGATGCAAGAACAATTACTTATATATTGAAGGTTTTGTAAGTTATTTTGTATCGCAAATATCTTCTTAGTGGATTTGGTGAATTGGGTGCAACCTTGAAGGGTTTTTACTGTTTTAGGTTTTCATGCCATAAACAACTTGTAGTGCTAGTTGCATGAGTTTTGGTGTGATTGCTTGATTACTGCCTTGTTTATATTATTGATGAAACCATTAAATTAATCACTTGGACCATAAACTGATAATCAGTAAAATTGGTAGAAAGCCATGTGTTTGGAGTTCAAGAGCATTTTCCAATTGGTATTAAATTAAGATACGCCTTGTTTGGATTATTTTCGATTGTGTGATCCTTGATCCCTGCTATCATGAAAGAAGTATAATCACTTAATGTCCTTTTATATTTTGATGACAATGTCTAGTTGTCAATTCAAAAAGGGTGGAGAATGATCATTAATTTTAATTGTCAATTAGGCTATGTGGAGCAATTAACAAAGATTTTACAATTAAGGTGGTGATTATGTTCTTGAGACAAACACCTTAGGGAGACTCCAATTAAGTAATTAATATAACATCTGGAGACACACTTAACCCAAAAGGTCTAAAGCCAATAGGTATGAGTCCAACTATGTTATATTAACCACTCATCTTTGTCATCATCATTCAATGTGAGATTTCAATTACACATGTACACCCAACAATATTCCCTTCACGTGTGAGTCTCAACCTCTCTATGGGTTTCAAGACTTCTCTATGGGTCATGAACAAGTCCTACTCACTCCCCCTTGCCTAATGGACTTTTTCCTTCACTGGTGCATCATTCATGGGACCCCATGTGTCAAACCCGTGTGTCTTTTAATTTACCCATGGGAACCTCGCACCTCACCATCACCATTGTCTAGCACCATTGAGAATATACTTTGTTGAGTCTTTTTCCAGGATCGTTTGTGTGGGTTTATAGACTTGTTTGGTGCAATATACCATTCCTACTCCAATTGTGAAAGGGGCTTATCCCTACTCCATTTGTAAAATGACTCCAATTACACATACCCAGTTCTTATTCCAACCGCGAAAGGGACTAAATAGATACAATACTGAAAGGCTAGGAACCAAATTGACACAATTGAAAAGTTAAGGACCAAATTGAAATATGATGTAAAAAATAGAGACCAAATATGTAGTTTACAATATATATATATATATATATATATATTAATACTATATATAGAGAGGCAGCCACATATGGTACCAACACGGGTATATGAAATCATTTTATTAATTATAGAGTTTTAACTTATAGCATCTGTTTCTGATAATTTTGCTCTTTATTATCAAACAAGACACCAAAAATATGTGAGAATTGAATTCCAGATTTCTCTTTCAACCATCTCTTATTACCAATTATTGAGTTTGAATATTTGATGGTATTCGTTTTAAAGATAATATATATTTAAATTTTGACAAATACAAACTTTTTATTTTAACTAATGTTTAACCTGCGCAATGCACAGAATCATTTTACATACTAAAGGACTTTGCATCCAACATAAACTTAGTTATCACACTTCTACAGCATACATTCAAAATTAAATAAAGTAGTATATTTAAGTATATAGTGTCTAATATCTCCTAAAAATTTTAAAAACTGGTCTCTTCAAATCACTTCATGTGTGTATTTCCCTTCTATGAGAGACTAAAAAAAGAATTAAGCAATTAAAACTTACACGACAATTTCAAATAGCAAACCTACTATTCCTAAGAATAACTACAATTAATCACACCAAACTAAAACTTGCATGACAATTTCAAATACCAAATCCACCATTCCTACAAATCATAATGAATTAAACCATGAGATTAGAGACAATTTTATTACAACCAAAAAGTTTAAAAGAAAAAAATGGTTACAGGTTTATGAAACAAAAAGTCAAAAAGATATTAGTCAAATGATAATGCATAATCAATAGTACATGAGAATCTCAAATTCTAAAACCAAACCAATACATAACCCATAAAAGGGACATTGAATCCAACTTTTTAATCGCAAAAGAAAAAATAAAAAGTTGCAGTGCATCCTAAATCCACAATTCCAAAAGAGTTGCAATGATACAAATAAAATCTAAAAACAAAACAACATCCCTCAAGCCACAATATTTGACAAAATAGAATTCCACCTGCAACAAATAAAATGCATAATCAATAGTAGATGGGAATCTCAAATTCTAAAACCAAACCAAGTCATAAGTCATAACCCTTAAAAACTACATCAAATCTTAATCCTAACCCTAATTGATGAAACCCATGAAATATTTAAATTTCTAAATTTTCAATTGCCAAAAAAAAAAAAAAAAAAAAACTCATTGTCTCGAAAAAGTTGCGATGATACAAAGAAAAATCTGTTAACAACAACCCTCTTAGTGTTAAACAAAACAAAATTCGAACTTCAACGAATTTTGTCGTCATATATAATCAATAGCAAATAACAATCTCAAATTTTATAAACCAAACCAATTCATAACCCTCAAAAGCAATATCAAATCCCTAAACCCAAAAGGGAAAAAAAAATTGCAATTCAAATCCTCATTGGTCAAACAAAAACTTTAAAAAAATTCCAAGAAAACAAACAAAAAAGAAATCAAATTGAGAAAAATAAAACAAACTTTGTCTCTTTCTCTATTATCATCGTATCAAGCCTTTTCAATGTATTTTAAGTTTTAACTAGTTAGTTTAGTGTTGCTGAAGCAGTATGATGTTTTTTTTTTCCTTTTTTTTTTTTAATTTAGATGGCTTTTTTTCCTATGTGGCAGAATAACCTTAATTGTAGGACAAGACTTCTGCTTTTATATATAGTATACTAGTCGTGAATCACGTGCGTTATTCATGATAATATTTTTAGGACAGTCTCATTATTATTAATTTTCAATTTGTACTAATTTAATAAATAGTAATGTAATTCATAATCATATTTTCATTTATTATAGGAACAATCACAAAATGTAATATATATATATATATATATATATATATATATATATTATTTGGCAAAACTTTTTTTTTTTAAGAGAATTTCAACTTATGGCGTATGCTCCTGATAATAGCTCTTTATCATTAGACCAAACACCAATCAGTTTTTGGTGTAGGCGGGGATTAAACCTCAAATCTCTTATACAATCATCAGAGATTTTACTAGTTGAGCTAACTTGAAAGAAAGTTCAATTAGAATTTAGAATCCAATTTTGCGCTATATGTCTAAATTTATGTAGGGACCACACCATAATTATCTACTTAAATTTGTGTCATATATCAACTTAAGTTTTTTAATCTTTGTATCAAGTGAGTTAATGAGTACAAAATACTAAGAATCTAATATTAATGAACCAAAAAAAAAAAAAAAATCACATATACTTAGCAAATTTATGTAGGGACCACACCATAATTATCTACTTAAGTTTGTGTCATATGTCCACTTAAGTTTTTTAATCTTTGTGTCAAGTAAGTTAATGAGTGCAAAATACTAAGAATCTAATATTAATGAACTATAAAATTAAAAAAAAAAAAAAAATCACATATACTTAGCAAAAATCAACACACCTTTTATCTTATTAAAAATTAGAAAATAAATTATTATAATTAGTATTAAATTTAAGTAATAATTTTAATATGTGATTAATTATGTTTACTTTTCAAAAAAAAATTGACTAATTATTTATATTTTTATGATAAAAAATGTGTTTAATTTTAAATGTATCTATACATATGCATTAATGCATGTGTTATATGCTATTTTTTAATTATTTAAAATAAAATGTGTTTAATTTTGAATGTATCCATGCGTTCACATGGGTTACATGCTAGCATATATAATTTCTGTTGTACCAAAATCAAAACAATACATTTTTTCTCAAGAATTCAAAGGTAATTTAGTGAAATATTAATTTTTAATACAATTTATTTATAATATTTTGTATATCATTAAAATATATATATAATTTGGAAATTATTCTTTTAGTTTTAAACAAACTTTTTCAAACCCAATTTTTTCTACCATGCAAACAAAAACACCAAGAAACGTATCTAAAAATAATAATAAAACTAAAAAAAAAACTACAATTCAAAACAAATAAATAATAGAAAGGGAAAAAATAAAAGATTGTAACTCTTTTTCCTTTTAAAAAAACCAAGGGTACAATTTCAAAGGGGAAAAAGGTAGAAATTTTGTTTTGAAAAAGAAGAAATATTGTGTTAATGTTGTCATAATCTAATGTTACATCTAATCCAACATGTGAAAAATGAATAGATAAATAAATCATTTTAAGCACAAATTTGAATTTGTTTTCTTAAAAATCTAAAAGAATACACTAATAAGATAAGGAAGATGAAGAACAATATAAAATATTTACAAACGCTTAAAGCAATTACTCAAGCATCTAAGAACATCATATAACAAAGACATAACAATCCACTACTAATTTGTTAAACAAAATAATTACTGTAAGGACATGTTTTGATCCACAACCCAAGAGGTTTCGATAATGGCCCAATAAGCCCAAAACAATAAATTTGTTAGAGAGTAGGCTAGTTATTGAACGTTCAATGAGTTAGAATGTAAATCACAATAGGCTAGTTGGTGTTAGAATGAGTAAGACAAACGGATTGAAAAGAAAAGTACTCTTCAGTCAGGTCCAAGGATGGTATGTTTTTATATATTTCTCTTAGACTTATACAAATATTCAAGTTCTTGGTTACACAGTGATTTCTTTTCTGATCTTTCTCCTCCCCTCTCTACAATGGAATCCTTCCCTTTTTATAATCCCTTCCCTTCTTTCATCCGAGTCTTCCACATGTAGATCAGATTGTTAATCTCATTGATACTTGTCCCATCAGCACATTCCTAAAGTATTTGTGGATAACTGTAAGGCTGGAAGTCACTTTTCAGGTATCACTTCCATATTAATGCGGTCAGTTAGTTAGATGCAGAACATTTAATGCGGTGGTAGCAGCTTTTTTCCCAGATATTTCTCAATTCTCTATTGACTTACCTCTCTCTAAAGTTTATCCTCCCAAGCATGATTACCCACTGCCAAGTACTTGATGGGTGATCGGACTTTAGGCATCCACTTTGTTGGTTGAGGAGAGGTTGCTCCTTGGACAACGTCACTTGTTTACTACGATCAGACCTCTTCCTCGACCCAATAATCTACTTGCTTTCATTAATATGTACCTGTCTTCGGGCTCTTTGACGGCCTTGAGTGCAGCCCTCGGCTCAATATCCTTATCTAGACCCTTCATCCCTACAATTACAAACAATGAAAGTAAACTGTACAAAGACCATTGTCTTCATCTGCACTAACTGGTTTTCATTAGCTTGTCTAGACTATTTTTTTGTTTTCCAAATAAATTAAAACCCGAAAACGACACAAAATTTGACATATTATGATATGATTTTCCTCAAATAAGATCAACAATAAACATCATTCATTAAAAGTATTAGTGTTGTAAAGAAAATGATAAAAAAAAAAAAAAAATACTTGCATCAAGGAACACATATGAATTAGTCAATAATATTCATCAATCTAAGGTAAAGATGCAAGAAAAATAAAAAATTTCAACAAAAAAAAAAAAAAACATTGAGAGGGAGAGAGAGAGAGGGAGAAATAACCTTTTTTGTATGGAAAAATATGCAAAGAATGAGAGAGAGTGGCAAATTTATAGTAAAAGGTTGGGAATACAATGAATAAAAATAAAAGAAGATAAATGGGCAAAATATTATTTAAAGTTAAAACTGCCCAAGAGGAATATATATAGACAAAATTTTTGTTTTGATTTTCCATTGATTTATTATTTAGTTATAACATCAAAATTAAAGTAGATGAATATGTAAAGTTAAAACTGCCTAAAATGAATTTGTAAAGCCAATATTATTTTATATTTAATATTGTAAAAAACAAATTAGAGGTAAAAATAAATAAGAAAAAGACTAATGGTGTGGTTAATAACGTGGCGGATAAGGTGACTTAATAGGAACGTAATAATAATAAATGCTACACTTCATCTTTTAGATATATAGTATTAGATTAGATAAAGTTTAATTATTGAAGTTTTCGTTAGAATTAATGCACTCAAAAACCAATTTTTAAATGTTTTAAAATAATAAAAGTCTTTTTCACATACTTAATTAGTATGAGCTTATTTAGCATAAAAATTTTATGTTCTTTCTCATGTATCTTTCACATATAATACTTATCCTCTTGTATTTTTTTGATTACTTTTGTTAATACTATTGATTATAGTTGCTGCGATTTGTTAGGATTAGCTTCAAATTACTAAATTTGTTGTTACGGTTTTGATATACGATTGTAAGTTAATTAGTGCTCTACTTCTTTATATAAAGAGAAAGCTCATGTGTAAAATTAATAATACGAGATCAGTTCTCCCAATTTTAGCTTATACTTTTCTCGAATTTTAGCGTTCTCTTTATTTTTTGTTTTGCTTTTTTAAGGATATAATGGCCCTATCTATTAGAGGCAATTAAATATTGATAAATGGAAGTATATTTAACCAATTTTTCTTTGTTTGATTATGTTCTCTTTATGTTGATACTCAAATAATTTTGATTATTTAGATTATGAACAAAGTATTTGAGATTGGGGTCTTGGGATTTTGTGATGATGTCGCGGAAGCCTAAAGAGAAGCACACACGATGCTCTCTTTGATAGACAGAAACTAAACTGTTAGTTCCTGGTAGTAAACCTCGAATTCACGAGAGGTTCCTTGAATCCACAAGGTAATAGGTCTAGAATCCACCAGAGAAAACAATAGACACAAGTCTGAATTTTTATTGATAATAAACTATGAAAAACGTTTACAAACTTAGGGGCCTATTTAAGGGCTCCTTAAAACTTGACAGACAAGAAAATATAATCTAAAATAACTCCTAATTGATACCTAACCATAACAAGAATCAAATTTGACCTAAAAAGCATTAAATGCACCTAAAACAAGGAAATAAATCACCTAAACCTAAAATAACAAAAATTACATAAAAATACCAAATATAAAAGATTACAGAAATTAATTAGAATATTTTGTCCTACATCAGACCCCTCCACTTGAAATAAACTCATCCTCGAGTTCATTCTTGAAATATGAAATCTTCCACTCCAAATAAACAAATACTTTGAATATTTTAATAACTTGATCCGGTTCTGAAACTTGAATCCTTCATAAAGTGTAGCATAAAATTTCTTCTCATCTACTTTCAATTTATTTGCAACATCAATCAAAAATGGGTTGATAATAAAATTAAAATTTTCTATTCCAAGAAAATCAACATATTGTGTAGTCGTCTTCAATAAATCAACCGGAACTTGGGGGTTGTGGGTGATAGACTCGTCCTCACCTTTGACCTCAGGTGGATCTTCCACAATATTCTCAATAATTACTATCTCTTGATTTCTGTGATCTTCCACAATCAACTCATTCTTCTTTTCAAGTTTCAATTCAACAACTTGTTGCAAGTCTTGACCCTTTTGAACCACTTCAAAAGTTTCTCTAGAAATAGGCTGCTTCTTCTCAACCATCAAACTCTTTCCTTTACTTGATACATGGACTTGGCTGTGATAATTTTGGTTTTGATTTTTCATGTTGTGAACATATTGATTTTCATATGAATATACAGATTTATAATCAACATTTGTATAATCTAGTATATCATAATTGTCATTAGGAAACCATAAATCAATTAATACTTTTTTCATTCTTTGCCAAGAGCAGATTGGATGCTTACCTCACCGCTTTCTATCGATTTGAATCTCTTCCCACCATTCCTCTGCTTCATCGTCCAATTTATTAGATGCAAGTCGCACTTTTTCTTCATCACAAATCTTCCAAAAATTAAAATACTCTTCCAAATCAAGAAGCCAATCGATAAAATCCAACTTACACATATCTCCATCAAAGAATGGAATTTTCTTATAGTTAGGAGTGCATCTTTGAATATATCGAACATTGTTGTTGCAAGATGATTTCCTAGCAAGAAGAGTAGCAATCTTTTGCTAGATTTCGCTTATAATTTTCTGACTCTTTTCACAAAATTGGTGATTCTCATCACGAAAATTAAGGAACTCAGCCCTAGTGAGGACTGGGTTGTTGACGTCGTCACTGCCGTCATTGTTGTGGTGGTCACCGTCTCGCCAGTTAGCCATCAAACCAAGGTAAGTTAAGGCTCTGATACCAACCGATGTCGCGAAAGCCTGAAGAGAAGCACACACGATGCTCTCTTTGATGGACAGAAACTAAATTGTTAGTTCCTGGTAGTAAATCTCGAATCCACGAAGGGTTCCTTGAATCCACAAGGTAATAAGTCTGGAATCCACCAAAGAAAACAATAGACACAAGTCTGAATTTTTATTGATAATAAACTATGAAAAACGTTTACAGACTTAGGGGCCTATTTAAAGGCTCCTTAAAACTTGACAGACAATAAAATATAATCTAAAATAACTCCTAATTGATACTTAACCATAACATGAATCAAATTTGACCTAAAATGCATTAAATGCACCTAAAACAAGGAAATAAATCACCTAAACCTAAAATAATAAAAATTACATAAAAATACCAAATATAAAAGATTACAGAAATTAATTAGAATATTTTGTCCTACATCAGGTGATGAGAATGAAGTGGTTAAGGAATGTTCAGTTTTAGAAATAAAGTCTACATTTTATTTAGATCCTTTATTTTTTGGAGAAAATATCTAGATGTTTTTTTTTAATATTAAATTTATATTATGGATTAGATTCCTAGAAATTTCTAATAACTATGCTGTGGGGGCCAATTGATCCCATAGGTACTATTCGCATGGGAAAAGGCTGGGCCTATGGCCCAATACCCAGTCCGAGGATAAGAGCGTATCCGAGGACGATTAGCAAAGGAAGAAATGAAAAATGTATTATAGGAAGAGGTAAAGAATATTTATGGAGGACTTAACCGTGTCCGAGGATAATGACCATCTCGGAACCTCTGTCCGAGGTGGCCAGGAACCTTCACAATCCCTTAATACAGCATATTAAAGGAACTTTGCAACAAGGGGATGGGCAAATACCAGATAAAGGATAAGGATAAGGGATAACAAATATCTAGAAATACTGCTACCTCCGCATTAAATGCTGCACAGCTAACTCTCTGGCCGCATTAATGTGGAGGTGATGCCTGAATAGTAAACAATCAGCCTTACAGCTAGGAGTAGAAGGTTCAAGGAGGGGCGAAATGGGACAGGAAAACTCCCAACACCTAACTCGCACGTGGATGGAGAAACTAGTGCAAAAACTATAGTATATAACATGAAAAGGGATTCAAAGGAGAGGGGACGGAGAAAAAACAGAAAAGCACGAAAGATTGAAGAAATACAACAGTAAAAAGAAATAATTCTATACTATTGATGATACTATTAGGGCATGACCGAGGATGCTTTTTGTATTGGTGCATGTGTAACTCTTTCCCTTTAACACTATCTACCAATATCTTTTCCCTAGATTCAGACTAGCTTTTTCTCCCACTCTCTACAAATTTATTGTTCGGGCTTTTTGGGCCTGAGTCCATTCCTGTTTTGGGTTCGAGTCAAAACTGGTCCTTACATATGCCATTCCAATATCATATCCATAGATCAATAAAGAAAACTCACTCAACAATTGGAAACTAATTCTAGGATAAGGAAAAATTATAAAATATGAATTAAGAAAATTAAGTTTCAAAGCATTCAGCAATATTATGGAAAACATTATAAATACTATATAACAAAATGAGTATTATATATGGGTCTCAAAAAAATATAAACTATTTTTAAATGAAATTTCCAGGCATCCACGCATGATGACATTATCTAGTTAGACTAATTATAGGTTTACATTACCAGCACAATGCAAGCTAAGAAGTTTCCAAATAATTAAGTCAATCTAAGTTATTTAGACTATTACTAAGCTGAAAGCTCTAATTATAACTAGTCTTTTTAAATATCATATAAGTTGTGACAAATTAATAGTGTTGTTCCTATCCAAAAAAAAAAAATAGTGTTGTTATACCAAAAAAAAAAATTCCCAATGTGCCTACTAAGTAAAAGTAATACGGTTCAGTAACTTTAAAAGGTAACATATTATGGATTAGCAAAACCAACTATAATTATTCAGTATTATAATACATACTAAAAAGGTCACGTATGTATCATTTTTAAGAGGCCAAGTGCAGGGTCCACTTGTCGTGGTGCAATACGACAGAAGAGGAAAATGTAATGTCATCTTTCTACAACAACTTGTGGAAGCTTTTAATGGATTTGTATAAGTTGGATGGAGAGATGCAATTCACCCAATTTCTCTCACAATTTTTTTTACATTTTTTATTTTTTATTTTTTAACTTTTTGAGGTCACGGATTACAATTATCTGAATCCGTATAAGTTGTTTGTGGCCGACACTCTCTTCACACCACAGACATTCCTTTTTCCTCATAGATCTGAGTTGCAAGTCATGGAGCACCTTGTTTCAAGCTGGTGCAATGATCGATCCTTGCCAGAATCATATATACTCCCACCGGAAAAAAGACCAGGGAAGCTCATTGTTCCTCTAGCCAACAATATTCCAGTGATTGATCTTGGGGATCATGATCAAACAGATATAATTCAACAAATTTTTGAAGCTAGCCAAGAGTTTGGATTTTTTCAGGTTCCAACAACATCTTTTCTTTCTATTATTTTATCAGACAATGATCTATTCCTACCAGATGCTTGGCATCAAACATGGTCACAATATGAACCATTTTTGGCAAACATTTTTCATATTTTATAAGTTTTGTTTTATGCTATGTTTTATACCACCTAATAGGTGATCAACCATGGAGTCCCTAGCAACTTAATGGATGAGGCCATGAGTGTTTTTAAGGAGTTTCATGCATTATCTGGTAAGGACAAGGCAATCGAAACTTCGAAGGACCCCAATAAGAGCTGCTTCATCTACACAAGCGGTGCAAATTATGAAACTGAAAAGTTTCACCTCTGGAGGGATGCATTGATACACCATTGTAATCCTCTAGAGAAATACATCCAATTTTGGCCTGAACAACCACCCAGATATCGGTAAATCCTCATAGTCGCATATGTATAATTTGTTCTTTCAGGCTATTTTGAACCTGTCTCGTGTAGTAAGTCTAGTGACTTGACATATCACATATATAAGAACAAAAATAAACATCATTATTTTTCATGAAACCTTTTACAGAGAAGTTGTTGGGCCATATACAGCTGAAGTAAGCAAGTTGTGCTTTAGAATTTTGGAGTTCATTTCCCAAGGCCTGGGAATCAGCCTTGGTGGACTTGTTGGAATTCAAACACTGGTGGTCAATCACTATCCGCCATGCCCAGACCCAAGCTTAACCTTGGGCTTGGGCAAACATATGGACCCTGTTTTCATTAATATTCTTCTTCAAAGTGATGTATACGGACTTCAAGTCTTCAAGGATGAGGAATGGATTGGTGTTGAACCCATTCCTAACGCTTTTGTGGTTAACATAGGTTATCCGTTGCAGGTAAATATATCTTCACAAGCTCTTTTAGTGTATATATATATATATATATATATAAATACTAGTCCATAACCCGTACTATACATGGAAACCTACCTATTTGTGAGCTAGATTAAAATAATTTTATAAAAAATTTAAGAAACTACACCATTACATAATTTGTTCTTGTATGACTTCAATTTATATTACAATTTGATGAAGAAGACATTGCTTTTTTTTTTTTTTTTTGAGAACCGAACGTGCAATAATTTACAAAAAATTTGTTACACTTACAAAAAACTTGTTATACAGCAAAAAAATAACTCAAAAATTCAAATATTAAAACTTCTAAAAGACCAAAAAATATTAAAGAATCAAATCATTGCTTAGAAATTATTGAAACAAAACAATATATATATATATATATACAATGACGGAGGCAAGATTTCAAGTTAGGAGGGGCAAAATTAAAAGATAAGATTGAAAGTAAAATTAATCTAAGAAATATTAATCGATACTGATAATAAAATAAATAAACGACTATATGCCAAAGTCATTGTCATACATAATCTAATATAAAATTTTACTTTAATTCATTTTTTTTTTTCATTTCTAATTAAATTTACTCAATTGCAAAATCTACTTCAATACAAGCTCGTTTAGAATTTGAGTTAGACATATTACTATGAAGTTGTATATGTTCCTTAATGTCGTGAATGCTTTTAAAATGTTATGAAGACATTTGAGTTTATAGAAAAAACTTTGGTTTTTATTTTTATTTTTATAGATTAGCAAAAACTCAGGTTGAAACTGAAAATGGTTGATTAAAAGAGAAAAAAATTGTAAATAAGAAATGGACTAGTGAGGTGCTATAGTTTGGTATCACTATATATTTTTTCCCCAGTCCTATTCAGCGAAAGTTATGTGCTAAGCCAATGTACTAATAGATGGGACCCATTATTTAATAAAAGTTCTGCTTCAGTGCTTTGTGAAGGTAAAATTGTCTTCTTGTTGACAATATAGCTATACATATATAGTAAAAACCAAAAAGTTGTTTCTGTCAGAGGGGCAAATAACCTTTTACAACGTTTATTAATTGTTTACTACTAATACATAGAGAATTTTTGAGAAGGTCAGGGGGGCAGCTCCCCCCCCCCCCCCCCCTCGACCCCCCCTCCCTCCGCCCCTGTAGATATATATATATATATATATATATATATATGACAAAACAATAGAAAAATATAAGAGAAAGATGAGTTACATTCAAAAATATAATTTCAATTATTACAAGCTTTTTTTTTCTTATAAAAAACGGCTAAAGAGAATTTGATAATTCATATACGAAAATTACTTTTTAAAAAAAACATGAAAAACCATAAAATAAATTTTTTTTTTTTTTAACAAAGTAAAGGAGAAGAAAATAACATAAGAATGGCTCATACCTCTACTCAGCTTTAAAAAAAATATATTGGGATTTGCTTTCCTTTTATAGTGTTCATGATTAACTTCCCAAATTTGGAGATAAATTATCAATGTTTGAATTTGAGTTTAAGTTAGACTTGTTAAATAAATAGAGTTTCACTCCTTGTTATATTTGTACTAAACAAAAAAAAAACAAAAAAAAAAATTAAATGATAATGATGAGTTTGAGTTTTAATTGAATTTGAGATATAGTTTCACTCCTTATTAAGTTTTAACTAAAAAATAAATAATTTTGTTGGTTATATATATATATATATATAGAGATGAACTTTTTTTTTTTTTTTTTCATGAGTACTATAGTATTATTTTTTTTTTTTAATCTTTTTTTCCAATGGGATTTTCTTTGAAGTTGATCATTCTTCGCGCCGCATTAATGGATAGTGGGGTCTGTCATGCTCTTTTACTTTTTGAATAACAAAGAAGTTCTATTCTAAATGCTAACATAAACAATAGTACACGATATGCTCCATAATCGGCACCGACATCTTGTCATAGTCCAAATCCAATATCGCATGAATTTGTTGAGCAACAACAGTTGTTAAGCAAACTTTATTATAGACTAATAATGATAATGATGAGTTTAAATTTAAGTTGAAGTTGTTAGAAAAATAGATATTCACTCATTGTTAAGTTTGGATTAAACAACAAAAATAATTTTGTTTAAAAAAAATGATAATGATGGGTTTGTTGAACTTATTAGAGAGAGATGGAGTTTCACTGCTTATTAAGTTTGTACTAAACAAAAATAATTTTATTTAAATATTGTACTGATGTGGAAAATTGTGAAAGTTTCAGAAGTTTCAGTTATATATATATATATATATATATATATATATGATAGAATGGTGACTATTACAAGCACTGTAGGAGTTTTGGTTATATATATATATATATATATATGATAGAATGGTGACTACTACAAGCACCGTAGGATATACGTAGTACACCCAAGTTACTATTTACTTGTGTGTACTATGGGTACACTAGTAATTATCCTATATAATGCTCTTTTTTTTCTTTTTCTTTTTTATGTTATAATGTTTAAAAGTGATATATAAATAATTGTGTGTATTTTTTTTTTAAGAAAAAGGTAAGGTAATGTAGAATAATGTTTAAAAATGAGATAAAAATAATGTCCTAAATTTTAGGCCAAGTAGAGAAGATAAAAGAAAAGACATAAAACTTAGTAATGGTAAATTACTCTTTTAACTAGTTTGTGTTTTTTTAATATAAAATTATTTAACTAAAAGATATGAGTATTTTAAAGAGTTTAAGAATTTGTGTGAGGATATTTTAGTACAAAAAATGTTGAAACCGGCCCAAACAAAGAATCATGTTTCGTTTTTTTTTTTTTTTTTTTTTGAAAGGGAAAGAATCATGTTATTAATAGTATAAAATAGATACTTGCTAATTCGTAACAATAAGATGTTAAACTAGTGAAAAGTGAAAACTAGCCAATAGTTCATTTGATGTGTGATACTTCACAGTAATGATTTGAATTATGAAGGCATTATGTAAACAATTGTTGGCTCTTACATTGGGGTGTAAGTTAATCTAAGTTATTTACACGATTGCGAAAAACTCTATTTGTTACAAATAGTAGCCTAATACGAATATAGGTTGTTACAAATAGTATTCTAATACGAATTTCACACTCGCTTTACGAAAAAAAAAAAATTTGTCAATATGCCTACTAAAGAGTAACCTTAATTAATTAATTAATTAAAAAAAATCTTATCTCTTATAAAATCATTAAAAAAATTAATCAAATTTTTTTTAGGGATATATAATAGTAGAAAACCACCTAAACTTGCACCCCAAACCATGAAAACTTATAGTCATCACCCAAATTGTGACAATTTCTTTTCTTTTTTTAATTACATCCTTCAATGTGATTGATGGTTAAAATTAAAAATCATGTGCAGGCAAGGGTGCAGCCAGGGGGGTCAAGAGGGGCAACTACCCCCCTTGACTCATCTAAAACTTTCTTAGCTATAGGCATATAAGAAAAGCTTGCCCCCTTTGATTCATTAACATAGGAAAAAAACAAAACAACACTAAGTAAAAGAAACCAAAAGCTGATACAGTCTTCCTCAAAAAAAAGCAAAAGAGCATGGCATTGTAATGAAGAGAGTAAGGAAGTACCTGACATGTCAAAAGTCTTTTTTTTTTCTTTCTTTTTTTTTTACCCGAGCACAACAAAGTTAACGAGTCGAAAAGAACATTTAGCTTTGGCTTGTCCCACCCTTTCACTTTCTCACTAATATTAACAAGTCAAAAAAAAACATTTAGCTTTGGCTTGTCCCACCCTTTCACTTTCTCACTAATATACTATCGCATACTCTTAACACTTTTTGCTTTTTATTTTTTATTTAATTTATTTAAATGGTAAGAAACAAAATTAATTTTCACAATAGTTGACTTAATAAATTTTTACTTATTTACAATTGTATAATTATTTTGTTATAAATATTTATTAATAATTTCAAATTAATTTTGCCCCCTAAACTAAAATTCTGGCTCTACCACTATGCAGGCACATAGACCATCTAAACTTATAGTTCATTAAGTGGGCAAAAAATGTAACTTTCAAGTTATCATTAATTCTAATAGTCAATCAAGCTATTGGATGCAATTTACAAAGTTTATTACAATTAGGGTGATGATTGCAAGTTTTCATAGTTTATTATGCAAAGTGTAATTATCTCATAATTTAGGTGATTTTTTTTTTTTTTTTTGGGTGCAATTAACTAGTTTCTTTAATGGCTTTTTAATTATTGTTCTTGGAATTGTGTCGCATTGAGTTGTAGATTATCAGCAATGGGAAGCTGAAAGGTGCTGAACATCGAGTGGTGACAAATTCAAATGTAGCTCGAACAATTGCTTCCTACTTTCTTAGTCCATCAAATGAAACACTTATAGAACCAGCAAAAAGTTTGGTTGATGCAAGCCACCCAGCGCTTTATAAGTCCTTGCCATACAAAGACTTTCTTATCAAATACGTAGCTGCTTCCACTGACAGTAAAGCATTAGAGGAGGCTTTAAGTACTACTGTATGATTACCAGTGAGATAAAAGCTATTGTACTTAATGAATAAATGTGTGGCTATTGATATCAAACAAGCGAACATTGGTTGGTTAATATCAAACTAGCAAACTTCAAAACCCTAAAGTTTGGTGGATCGTAATGATAAATGTCACTGCCAACTCTCATTTGGAATTGGTTTGTACTACATTGCACTAATAATATGATGAGCTCTGAATCAATTAATAGATCATTTTATAAAAGTTTAGATACTACTTTCTTGGAAAATATGAAAAACTGTCAAAAAAGTAGTAATTTTTTTTTCCTATGAAAAGTTTCTAAAAATATTTCCTAAACTAACGCTCTTAGTGCATTGTTACTTTTCATTGTCATCATTGTTTTATTTAATAAAATTTTTATTGTCATGAACACCAATTAAATATAAGATTTTGAATGCATTATAATATATTATGGATTGGTAAACTAAATAAAGGCAAATAATGGTCATATATATTGTAAGATGATAGTTCACATGTTGAAAACATATCTGAACAACAAAATGAGTTGTTTTGTTTTGTTGGTGTTAGGATAGTTAGTGTTGGCAAAATTCCGATTCAAAAGTTTTAGTTGTAATTGCACATTTCCACGTATTTAAGTCTCTATTTAAATTGTAAATTGCATAATGTCACTGAAGATTATATTCTGACGAAAGAGTTCAAAGTGCTACAACAGGAATTTCATAAAAGAAAGAATTAATACGTCAGGTGAGATTTTGAGCAAAGTTGTCATAATTCAAAATTCAGTTACACATAACAATTCACCTGAAACTCACTCAAAACTCAATTGAGTGAGTTTGCCTAGGAAATTCAAAATTAGCTTATCCACATAATTTTTGTAGCCAACCCATCCTCTATTGTGACACATATATGAACGAAAATAAAAACCCTAAAATTAGTAGAAGAAGGCAAAGGCTACCAAACCCTTGAGAAAAAAACCATTGTAACTTAAATACCTCCACCTCTCCATATTGCTAAACCTTTGAGAGGAGGTTTAATCCAAACACTGGAGTATCCAAGAGATTGGATTTGCAGTTAGCAATTAACCTGTGTTATTGGATTGCTATGAAGAATTGAAGATAAATAATTGGTGTAGTCTATTGCTAGTAGAAACGGGGAGCCCGGATGCAAGAACAATTATTTATGTATTGAAGGTTTTTTAAGTTATTTTGCATTGCAAATATCTTCTTAGTGGATTTGGTGAATTGGGTGCAACCTTGAAGGGTTTTTACTGTTTTAGGTTTTCATGCAATAAACAACTTGTAGTGCTAGTTGCATGAGTTTTGGTGTGATTGCTTGATTACTGCCTTGTTTATATTATTGATGAAACCATTAAATTAATCACTTGGACCATAAACTGATCATCAGTAAAATTGGTAGAAAGCCATGTGTTTGGAGTTCAAGAGCATTTTCCAATTGGTATTAAATTAAGATATGCCTTGTTTGGATTATTTTCGATTGTGTGATCCTTAATCCCTGCTATCATGAAAAAAAGAATAATCACTTAATGTCCCTTTATATTTTGATAACAATGTCTAGTTGTCAATTCAAAAAGGGTGGAGCATGATCATTAATTTTAATTGTCAATTAGGCTATGTGGTGCAATTAACAAAGATTTTACAATTAGGGTGGTGATTATGTTGGGGAGATAAACACCTTGGGGAGACTCCAATTAAGTAATTAATATAACATCTAGAGACACACTTAACCCAAAAGGTCTAAAGCTAATAGGTATGAGTCCAACTATGTTATATTAACCACTCATCTTTCTTATCATTATTCAATGTGAGATTTCAATTACACATGTACACCCAACAATATTCCCTTCACGTGTGAGTCTCAACCTCTCTATGGGCTTCAAGACTTTTCTATGGGTCATGAACAAGTCCTACTCACTCCCCCTTGCCTAATGGACTTTTTCCTTCACTGGTGCATCATTCATGGGACCCCACGTGTCAACCCCATGTGTCTTTTATCCATGGGAACCTCGCACCTCACCGTCACCATTGTCTAGCACCATTGAGAATATCCTTTGTTGGGTCTTTTTCCAGGATCATTTGTGTGGGTTTATAGACTTGCTTGGTGCAATATACCGTTCCTGCCCCAATTGCGAAAGGGGCTTATCCCTACTCCATTTGCGAAATGGCTCCAATTACACATACCCAATTCTTATTCCAACTGCAAAAGGAACCTCGATAATCTTGTCACATTTGCCACACACCACTATGAGCTTCTTCTTCTTCTTCTTTTTGAGAATCACCGCTTTGAGCTTTGATACCACTTGATGCGAGAGATAAACATCTTGGAGAAACTCCAATTAAGTAGTTAATATAATATATAAAAACACACGTAACCAAAAGTCCTAAAACCAATGGATATAAATTCAACTATGTTATATTAACCACTCATTTTTCTCATTATTATTCAATATGATACTTCATTCACATGTGTTATGTGTACACTCAACAAATTACAAGTTTTCATAGTTTATGGTACAAAGTGCAAGTACCCCATAGTTTAGGGTAATTTTCTGCTTGACCATTTTGATTTAATTATTGTTATTGGAATTGTGCTTCATTGAACTGTAGATTATCAACGATGGGAAGTTGAAAGGAGTTGAACATCGAGCAATGAAAAAATCAAATTTAGCTCAGACAACTACTTCCTTCTTTATTAATCCATCAAATGAGACACTTATAAAATCGACAAAAGCTTTGGGTGATGAATTCAACTTAGATTTTATATATACACACAGACATAAAGTGAATTAAGCTTTAGATTCTATATGAATTTCCTATAAAACCTTGTACAATCTTACTAAAATATATACTCTTTAACTAAACAAATTTATAAACAAATACAATTAAAATAAATAATTATTAAAATCTATATTTTTTTTAATAAAAAAAAAAAAAGAGAAATCATACTCTGTTGGTTATAATATAAAATGAACAATTTTGAATTTTTGTTAACTTTTTCTAATTTTGTCATATAACTTAAGAAAATGACCAAAATATCCCCGAACCCCAAAAAATGACCAAAATACCCTCGAAACCTAAAAATTACTAAAATACCCCCAAAACCCAAAAAATGACCAAAATTCCTCCAAAACCTAAAAATTACCAAAATAACCCCAAAACCTACAAAATAACCAAAATACCCCCAAAACCCAAAAAATGACCAAAACACCCCCCAAAACCTAAAAATTACAAAAATACTCCCAGAACCCAAAAATTTACTAAAATACCCCTGAAACCTAAAAATTACCAAAATCCCTCTGAAACCTAAAAAAAATGACCAAAATAACCCCAAAGCCTAAAAAATGACCAAAATAAACCCAAAACCTAAAAATGACAAAAATACCCTCAAAACCTAAAAAATGACCAAAATAACCCCAAAGCCTAAAAATTTATCAAAATAATCTAGAAACCTAAAAATGACCAAAATACCCTCTAAACCTAAAAAATTACCAAAATACCCATGAAACCTAAAAAATAACCAAAATACCTTCAAACCTATAAAGTGACGAAAATACTCCTAAACCTTTGAAATGACCCAAATAAACCCAAAACCTCTAAAATGGCCACAAACAACTTGAAACCTCTAAAATTACCAAAAATACCCTGAAACCCCTAAAATGACCAAAATACCTCTAAACCTATAAAACGACCAAAATACCCCTCAAAATATCTAAAATGACTAACATACCACTAATCCTATAAGTTGAACAAAATATACCCAAAGCCTCTAAAATTACCAAAATAGGGGTTTGGGGTATTTTGGATGTTTCGAGGGTATTTTCATTAAATTAAAGGTTCTAAGAGTATTTCAGTCATTTTGTAGGTTTTGATGGAATGTCACTATTTTTTTAGGTTTTAGGGGTGTTTCGTTAACTTTTAGATTTTGGGGCCATTTTTTGTAATTTTCTAGGTTTTGGAGGTCGTTTAATAACTTTTTAGATTTTGGGGATATTTCAATCATTCTTTAGGTTTCGGGGGTATTTTGGTCATTTTTATGTTTAGGGAGTATTTTGGTCATTTTTTAGTTTTAGGGGGGATTTTGGTAATTTTTTAGGTCTATGGTGTATTTTTATCGACTTATAGGTTTAAGGGGCATTTTTTTTCATTTTATAGGTTTCGGGGTATTTTGGTCATTTTTTAGATTTTGAGGATATTTTGGTCATTTTAAGGTTTAGGGGTTATTTTGGTCATTTTTTAGGTTTATGGTGTATTTTTATCGACTTATAGGTTTAAGGGGCATTTTTTTTCATTTTATAGGTTTCGGGGTATTTTGGTCATTTTTTAGATTTTGAGGATATTTTGGTCATTTTAAGGTTTAGGGGTTATTTTGGTCATTTTTTAGGTTTCAGGGGGTATTTTAGTTAATTTTTAGGTTTCGAGGGTATTTCGATCATTTTTTAGATTTCGAGGGTGTTTTGATTATTTTTGGTTTCTAGGTTATTTTGGTCAATTTTTATGCTTTGGGGTTATTTTGGCCATTTTTAAGGTTTCGACGTTATTTTGGTTAATTTTTAGGCTTCAAGATTATTTTGGTAATTTTTTAGGTTTCTGGGGTATGTTGGACATTTTTTGGGTTTTGAGAGGTATTTTGGACATTTTTAGGTTTCAAAGGTATTTTGGTCATTTTTAGGGTTTCAGGGGTATTTTGGTCATTTTTTATGTTTCGGAGGGTATTTTGGTCATTTTTAGGTTTCAGAGGTATTTTGGTCATTTTTTGGGTTTTAGGGGTATTTTGGTCATTTTTTGGGTTTTGGGGGGTATTTTGGTCATTTTAAGGTTTTGGGGGTATTTTGGTTATTTTTTGGGTTTCAGGTGTATTTTGGTCATTTTTTAGGTTTCAGAGGTATTTTGGTAATTTTTAGGTTTTGGGGGTATATTGGTCATTTTTTGGATTTCGAGGGTATTTTGGTAATTTTTTGGATTTCGAGAGTATTTTGGTAATTTTTTGGGTTTTTGGGGTATTTTGGTAATTTTTTGGCTTTTGAGGGTATTTTGGTCATATTTTGGGTTTCGGGGGTATTTTGGTAATTTTTAGATTTCAGGGTATTTTGGTCATTTTCAATGTAGTGGCATTTTTGCAATTTTGATAATTGGGTAATTTGGTGAGTTGGGGTTTATCCATAATAATTGAGTTGGATTGGATTTGAGTTAGAAGCAATTAATTAAATGGATTTTAATGGGTAAATAGGTTTTATATACCCAACCCAATTATGCTTACCTCAAACCCACCCATTTGCCACCCCACATATAAGCTCTTGAAAGTACACAAATTTTCATGCCATATAAAATGCTTGATCCACAAAGGCCATTATAAGAAACAAAGTGAAGGAAAAAGTTTAATTCCAGCCCATGATGTGACAATTAAAAATATCATCTCTTGTGTGTATTTGTTTCTTTAAATAAATAAATAAATAATTTAAAAATTCTAAGTGGGTTGAAAAGATAGCTCTAAACTAATATGAAGCCAAACTTTGACCCCAAATAAGTTTCAATTTCACACAATTAGTCTGAGCAAAGAAGTTTCTCAAAACATGTTCAAGACTATCTTTTAAAACTTAACATGTGATGATTAATAAAACTTTTCTAGTTTATATTTATTATTTATAATAAAAAACGTTAACAAATGCTTAAAAGTATTAGTTTAGAAACTATTTTTAGAAACATTTAATGGAAAAATGATAAAACAACTCATTTTTATGACAACTTTTTATATTTCTTATAAAAATGATATTAGCATCCACAGCAGTGGAGCTAAATTTTTAGCAATTTAGCTCTACCAAAAGTTATTTTATCTATTTTACCTACACATATGCTGCAGCAATGCATCTATTTTAGCTTTCAACACAATAAAATAATATAAACATCTCAATAAAATAATATAACCACTACAATAAAATAATATATCCCACTACCCAAAATAATATATTTAAATTTTTTTATTATTCATTTCTCTATTTGTTCTTCTCTTTCTCTCTGGACTCTTCTTCTCTTTCGTCTGAAGCAAACCCACAACACAGCCCACCTCCACAATCCCAAACCCATAACCACACCTCCATAATCCCAGCCCCACAGCCCCACCTCCACAAACCCACACTATGACCACCACGAATCCACAACGGTCGTCGCCCCACCACAAACCACAACATCGTCGCCCCACCAGCCCACAAATCCGATCTCACAACCACAAAAACCCATCGGAGCACAACCACAAATACTCACCGGAGCACAACCACAAAACAATCAAACCCTGTCAATTCGATCTCACAATCAAACCCAGTCAACAGAGGAGTGAGAGACGAGAGAGAGAGAGAGAGAGAGTGTGACGGTGAGAGAGGAGCAACGGTGAGTGATTTGGGGCCTTGGGATGGCTGGGTCGAGAGGATGAGAGCTTGATGATGGGTGATTTGGGAGAGGAGTGATTTGGGAGAGAAAGAGAGGCATGGACTGAGAGTGATTTTGGAGAGTGAATGAGAGCTGAGTGATTTGGGAGAGAGACAGAGGCACGGAGTGAGAGAGAGAAAGAAATAATTTTTTAATCGGTGGGATGAATAAAATTTTTTTTTTTTTTTTTGCTTTCATGAACAATACACATCTAAAAATAGATGTGCACTGTAGCAGTAGAGCTAAAATTTTTAGATTTAGCTCCACTTCTGCAATAAGGTTTTTATGTTTATAGAGCTAAATTTTAGCATTATACCTATATAGCACCACTGCTATGAGTGCTCTTAAAAACTTTCTTAATATAGTTTATTAATGACTACTTAGAGTAGCCCGCTAATATGACCATTTCAATTGCGCAGCCCATGACCTATCAGATGGAAACTGGAAAGCACCAAAATTTTTTGGGTTTCGAGAGTATTTTGGTCATTTTTTGAGTTTTTGGGGTATTTTGGTAATTTTTTGGCTTTCGAGGGTATTTTGGTCATTTTTTGGGTTTTGGGGATATTTTGGTCATTTTTAGGTTTCAGGGTATTTTGGTCATCTTTGAAGATTTTAGAATACTTTGGTCATTTTCACTTTAGTGGCATTTTTGTAATTTTGATAATTAGGTAATTGGGTGAGTTGGGGTTTATCTATAATAATTAGGTTGGGTTGGACTTGAGTTAGAAGCAATTAATTAAATAGATTTTAATGGGTAAATATGTTTTATATACCCAACCCAATTATGCTCACCTCAAACCCACCCATTTGCCACCCCACATATAAGCTCTTGAAAGTACACAAATTTTCATGTCATATAAAATGCTTGATCCACAAAGGCCATTATAAGAAACAAAGTGAAGGAAAAAGTTTAATTCCAGCCCATGATGTGACAATTAAAAATATCATCTCTTGTGTGTATTTGTTTCTTTAAATAAATAAATAAATAATTTAAAAATTCTAAGTGGGTTGAAAAGATAGCTCTAAACTAATATGAAGCCAAACTTTGACCCAAAATAAGTTTCAATTTCACACAATTAGACTGAGCAAAGAAGTTTCTCAAAACATGTTCAAGACTATCGTTTCAAACTTAACATGTGATGATTAATAAAACTTTTCTAGTTTATATTTATTATTTATAATCAGAAATGTTAACAAATGCTTAAAAATATTAGTTTAGAAATTATTTTTAGATACATTTAATGAAAAAATGATAAAAAAATTTATTTTTATGACAACTTTTTATATTTCTTATAAAAGTGATGATAAAAACTTTCTTAATATAATTTATTAACGACTACTTAGAGCAGCCCGCTAATATGACCATCTCAATTGCGCAGCCCATGACCTGTCAGATGGAAACTGGAAAGCACCAAAATTTCCTCCTCCCTCGCAGTCCAACAGACAGTCATAAGTTATGTCACTCGTAAAGTCATGTCACTCGTAACAAACCAATCTCTCTCTCTCTCTCTCTCTCTCTCTCTCTCTCTCAAACAAAACAATTGCAAACCCAAAATGAGAGTCTTGATTATCGTCCTCCTTCTCACTCTCATCACCGTGAACCAGCACGGCTCAGCCGTCAACGGCGGAGACTTCGCCGGCGACTACTCGAAACTTTCCGGTATCATAATCCCAGGCTTCGCTTCCACACAGCTCCGCGCTTGGTCCATCCTCGACTGCCCTTACTCTCCTCTCGACTTCAACCCACTCGACTTGGTCTGGCTAGACACCACTAAAGTACACTCCATTTCCCTCTTCTACATTTATATTACATTCACTTTTTATGTTCATAAAGCTTTTTAGTTAAAAAGGAAAATCGTCCACTTTTATTTTTGATGATGCTTATTTCCACGTCACTATTTACAATTTGACATTATGATTATAATTTGGATAAGGGAGTAACGGTTAAATGATTAAATTTCCAATTTTCTAATAGTTTAAGCTTTCGGGATAATTAGAATTAGTAATATTTCATGGTATCAATGCAGGTGTCTTTGTTCAAACCCGGACTAAATTATTAAATTCATCATTTACTGAGAGCTTAAGCTTCTGGGATAATTAGTAATTTATCATGGTATTAATATAGGTGGTCTTAGTTCAAACCCGCTTTAGAGGAATGGCTAAATGATTAAATTCACAATTTTTTAACTGTTTAAACTTTTGGGATAATCAGCAATCTATCACGGTATCAATGCATGAGGTCTTAGGTTGAACTCGCTTTAGAATAATAGTTAAATGATTGTGTTTTACCATTTTCTAACCCCTTTTTTTTAATGTTTGGTTGAGGTGAAAAATGAGAGGATGAAAAATGGGGGAAGGAAAAAGAAAAAGAAAAGGAAATGGGGTGGATGTAGTTTTCCTCCTGGGCCCACTATTTTTAGCTCTTTCGAAATTGGGAAGAAAATGGTGAGGGAAATGGCCTTGAGAAGGAAATTACAAAATATCCACTTCAATTTTCCATCATTCCACTTATAATAATAATGCTATAGTAATAATTTACTATCAATTCTCTTACTTTTCCATCCTCTTTTCCAAACACACATGATCGAAATTACAATTATTTTTTATCCATCCAAAATTTTCCATCCTCCAAATCAATCAGAGCTTAAGCTTTTTAGACATTTGGTTTTTCAAACACTTATACCAAATACTATGGCCATTGCTAGTAATATCATTATTTATCAAATAAGCAAAAATGCAAACACTTTAGATTAACAAAATTGTGTTGAATATAAATATGTGACTGTAAAGGGTCTGATAATGACTTCAAATAGACTAATAATATTTATAATCTGAGAACATCGCGTTCATTTTTCCTGCAGCTTCTTTCTGCTGTGAATTGTTGGCTTAAGTGCATGATATTGGATCCTTACAATCAAACAGATCATCCAGAATGCAGGTCTCGGCCAGATAGTGGTCTTTCTGCAATCACTGAACTTGATCCAGGTTATATAACAGGTATGTGTTTACTTCTTTTACATGGTCTTCTATATGGCATATTTTAATCATAGTTTGCTTCACTTCTGGTGGTATGACATGCATAACTGAAGTTTGTTGCTTTGTGGTCTGCAGGTCCTCTCTCTTCAGTGTGGAAAGAGTGGATTAAGTGGTGTATCGAGTTTGGTATAGAGGCCAATGCAATCATTGCTGTTCCATATGATTGGAGATTGTCACCATCAAAGCTTGAGGAGCGAGATCTTTACTTTCACAAGCTAAAGTTTGTATATAACCTAAATTATCTCTAGTGCCTACTATTATTACTAGCTATGATGCATGTCTTTGGATGGATCCCCTGTACAAATAACTCCCAACACCCCCCCCCCCCCCCCCCAAAAAAAAAGATGATAAAAAGAGCTGTTCAATTTGTAGTTGCTTTCATCTAATTACCCTTATTTGTTGTAACATCTCGCGCATATCATTTGAATAGCAAAGGGCCTAGTCATTATTTTTGTCCCATGATTTGACCAATTTCCATAGTTTCCTTAGGCTAACCAGACTTTACATAATTGACTGATATTTAGGTGGTTTCTGTAATTCATTGTTCATGTCTCAATTAACTTCGTAAGCAAAATGCCATACGCGTTCTGCTTTGAAGTTTAAGCTCTTGTCTTTGCATGATATAGAAAGTTGGAGTAGTAATGTTTTATGTGTCTTCTCAAGAAAAATCTAATAGGTCTTGCAAAAAATTTTAAGTTTTGCTATGCAGTTGTTTAACTGCATTGTCAATATTAAATTGACATTTATAGTTGCTTGTCCATTACTTGGAATCTCAATTTTGTAAGTGTTCTTTTTGATCTGAATCTCATAGCAGTTTCTAAGATTGTGATGTCTCGATGTTTTGATGGTGGGGAAAATACAATGTTGACTTTTTAACAAATGAGCGAGGTTGTTAAAAGGTAGTAATATTTTTTTACATGCATAGACAAACATTGCAATATGTACATGGATAAATCAAAGTGCTTAGTTAAATGTTTTGGGATATATTGTTGAGAATTAAAAAAAAAGATTTCTAATAATTCTGAAGTGTCAAGTTGTGCTGAAATTTCTCTTCTGAACAGTTTATGTTAGGGTGAAGTTCATTTACTGGTTGATTTTGGGGTTATAAGAAATTTTTTTTTGTTCTCTTCGCAGATTGACATTTGAAACTGCCCTGAAACTTCGTGGAGGTCCCTCACTTGTCTTTGCCCATTCTTTGGGTAATAACGTCTTTCGTTATTTTTTGGAGTGGTTAAAGCTAGAGATTGCACCAAAACATTATTCCCAGTGGCTGGATGAACACATTCATGCGTATTTTGCTGTTGGTATTGTTTTGAACCAACATTTATTTACTTTAAAACTCTAGTTGCTTGGAATGGACATGATACTTATTTTGGGCTTATTTTGTATCATTGATTACAGGGGCTCCTCTTCTTGGTTCAATTGAGACTGTAAAAGCATCACTTTCTGGAGCTGCATTTGGTCTTCCTATTTCTGAGGTTATCTCTTTTTTGAGACATTCTCAAAATATTCTTTTCTTACCAGTGCTTTTTATGTCAGTTCTCTAACTTGTGCAGTATGTCATTATCTTTTCTTCCTTGTAAACTAATATTATTAGGTTAATTTTATTTTATCATTTTAGTAACTATCGACTACATTATACTTTGGAAATATAAATTCCTCTAATGCCTTATAAATGTTAAATTAACAAAGAATGTAGTCTATGTAACTCAATTTTCCCAACTTCTCTTCTTGGTGACATTTAGACCGAGAAAGTGACATCTTCCAACAATTTTTATTGACATGGTTACCATATTAGACGATGACGCCTGTTCTAATGCACACTTATCATATGTTTTTTGGAAGGTATCAGGGGACAGCTAGATTGATGTTCAATTCATTTGCTTCTTCATTATGGATGTTGCCATTTTCAAAGAATTGTAGGGCAGATAATGCATATTGGAAGCACTTCTCTGGTGGGAGCAAGCATGGTCATCACATGTATCACTGTGAAGAGCAGGAATTCCGGTCAAACTTCTCTGGGTTCCCAACAAATATAATCAATATTGAAATCCCATCCATTCGTCGTAAGACTTTTGAAACTAATGCAGGTCTCACTGAGACAGTATTTTTATCATTCTCAACATGTTTCCTATGTCTTGTATGAGCAGGATTCGATGCCTATCCATCAGTTGCAGAAGTGGCTGAGGCCAACTTATCTAGCATGGAATGTGGACTGCCAACTCAGTTATCCTTCTCTGCTCGTGAAATATCAGACGGGACCTTTTTTAAAGCAATTGAGGATTATGATCCAGATAGCAAGAGGCTCTTGTACCAATTAGAGAAGTGGGTATTGTCTTGCTAATCACCAACAAAGACTGCACTCTATATGTGGGCTTTTTGCATATAATGCCAAATTATTACAACTTCTCCAGTCGTTCTGCCCTGCTAGGAGTGAAACTTAATCCATTACCCTTGAAGCATCTTCATGTCATCCTATATAGATTTCATCTTCCTTAGGCTTCAGAAATTATTATTACACTTTGAGATTGTTTTATCAGATGCCTGTATCTATGCTGATATTTTTTATCTTGTGTGGTGTTCTTGAAACTAAGAGTTTAACATTAAGATGGAGTATGCATGCTTGTAGAGTGTTTACATAACAAAAAAGAGTAGGTAGTACACCAGGTGGTTCTATACATAGCAAAAACAAACATTTTGCTAATGTCCTTTCACCATCTGAAACTGTACTTAGTTCTCAGTGTTTGCCGTTTCATCTGTCGTAAATTCTTTATTAATTTAAATTTTCTACAGCTAGTTTTTTTTCTTGCTCTTTTGTTTTGTTTATTTCTGTATTTAACTATGTTATAATGCTGTGTATTTCAGGTATCATAGTGATCCTATTTTAAATCCACTTACACCTTGGGACAGACCACCTATAAAAAATGTATTTTGTATCTATGGATTAGATTCGAAGACTGAGGTAAAATCTTGTTCTTCTTTTTTTTTTTGATAAGTAATAGGACTTTTACTCAACAAGAAAAACGCAAACAGCCATTACAGGTGTTCATGATGGTGAACACAAAAAACAGCAAACAAAAACAACTGAAAACAGAATAAGAAAAGCAACTTAAGTGGCACAACTAAGGGTAGAAAAGAATTCCAAAGCAGAAGAACAGTTTGAATAACCCCAGCACTTAGCCCATTCAAAAAGAGTATTTCGGCTAAGCGCTTGTAACTGATCAAGTGTTCTCTCCAGAGCCTCAAAAGAGCGCCGGTTTCTTTCCAACCAAACAACCCACATCAAACAACCAGGAACCATATTCCATACGTCCGAAGCACGATATCCCAACCAATTACTCCAACAAGACACCAAACTCACCACAGAACCTGGCATGACCCATTGAATCCCAAAAGCTTGTAACATTTGCACCCATAAAGCATAAGCTACTGGACAGTGAATGAGAAGATGGTCCACAGATTCCGCAAAACAGCAGCACATACAGCACCTATTCGCCAAATGGAGGCCCCGGAGATTATCCAAGGTAAGGATCCGTCCATGTGCTTCGGTCCACAAGAAGAAAGCCACCCTCTTAGGCACCTTCACTTTCCAAATCCCCTTCCATGGAAAGTGAGAAGGAGCTGTACCCCTGATCTTAAGATAGAAGGACCGAGTATCAAACTTACCGTTCCTACTTAGACACCAATGGGGTCTATCCCACCCAATACCTCGTGGGATCCGAGACTGAATGAGTTCTAGGAAAGAGAAGGCAGCCTCAAATTCCCTCTCATGAAAATTCCTATAAAATCTCACATTCCAACATCTACTACTCCCATCCTCTTGATGATCCAACAAGTCAGAAATACAGGCTTCCTTGTCACTAGAACACACAAATAACTGAGGATAGAGCATTTTAAGAGAGAAATCCCCAACCCACTTATCATGCCAAAAACGAATACGGGAACCATCACCCACCACAAAAGCTAAGTGATTGGAGAACCTCTCCCAACCGACATTAATACCATGCCAAAGGCCACACCCGTGTGCCCTTCTACAAACTTTAGTATTCCACCCCCCTTGATCCTCGCCATATTTGATGGCAATAACCCTCCGCCAAAGACTAGTTCCCTCTTGGCCAAACCTCCATAACCATTTCCCTAATAGAGCTCGGTTGAAGTGACTTAACTTCCTAACCCCCAAACCACCCATCTCCAAAGGTGAACACACCTTCTCCCAAGCCACCAAAGAATTTTTAAAACACTCCTCCGAAGACCCCCACAAGAAATTCCTCTGAATACGCTCTAATCTGTCAGCCACAGCTACAGGGATGGTAAATAAAGATAGATAGTATGTGGGAAGACTAGAGAGGGTACTCTTCAGGAGAGTAAGTCTACCACCCTTAGACAAGTAAAGACGCTTCCAACCAGCCAACTTCTTCTCCATCTTCTCCAAAATGGGGTTCCAACATACTTCCATTTTTCCTATTAGAAAAGCTCATATTCATTAATCTGTTATAGAAGAAAAAAAAAATGCCTGCAATTTTAGAGATTGCTACTTCAAACACTATGTAGATTTGCTTCTTGTCCATTTCTGTTCTAAGGTCAATAATGAATGTTTAATTGGGCTTAAGAATAATAATTTTTTTTCTAGTTTCCTGATAAATCTGATCTAAGTTGGAGCACTTGTAAACATGCGTGTATGTTACTGAAATCACATGGATGAACAATTGTTTGCCTTTGAGACATTAATGGATTTTGAATAGCATCAAAATTTCTCTATTAATTTAACTGAATTCATTAATTAATTTATCTCCACATTTTTAAACTAGTTTTATTGACTTTCTGAATATCTAATAGGTTATATGCATCCTAAGAAATTTCTTTCTTATGACTAGGGATTTGTTGCTGCATGTTCTACATTTAGCTGGTAACCATGTTGTGGTGAATGATAGTTTTAGTATCTTGGCAATGACAAAACAGGTTGGTTATTATTTTGCTCCGAGTGGCAAGCCTTACCCTGATAATTGGATCATTACAGATGTCATCTTTGAGGTTGAAGGATCTCTATTCTCAAGGTAAGTGTCATTCGTACTAGATCCATAATCATAGTGACTAATACAATTTGTGGCAAGTGGTTAAATTTCCTGGATAATATTTACTGAAATTCTTTTATCATATTTAATTAGACTTCAAAGGGAATAAGCTTATTTGAATATTTGGAACTCTGTGTGTGCGCACACATGCTGGAGTGTGTTTCTTAGTTGATTAAGTAATCATGTTTAGTTACTAGATTTTTACAGGCCAATGAGACAAAATATTGATAGTAATTACACTGCACTTGTTTAATGGTGATAATTGCCGATTGACCACCTTAGCCCAGAACCCAGAAAAAAAAGGGCCCATCTACTCTTAGAAAGCTCAGTTAAGCATTGACTGCACAATTATTGATCTGTACTCAATATAAGGTTGCAAAAATGAAAATTTTGCAAAATTTGTTGTAAGGCGAATGTTAGGTTCCTTGAGTTCAGAAGATATTCTATGTCTCTGATGCTCTGATCCTAGTGGACATGGGGTGCTGGTCCTGTAACAGGTCTATTACTTGTAGTGCATCTGACAACTTCAGAA
The DNA here is from genome assembly GCA_030820535.1 of Quercus parvula. Lineage (NCBI taxonomy): Eukaryota > Viridiplantae > Streptophyta > Magnoliopsida > Fagales > Fagaceae > Quercus > Quercus parvula. The sequence goes on from JAUAME010000008.1 coordinate 14,702,897, forward strand.
AAAATTATACTTATTCAGTTTGTAAAAGAGAAAAGGAATCAAATTATCAAGCATGAACAATTTGTAGGGTTGGTTCTTCTATCTCTGGGAATTTTTTATTTTTTAAAAAATTTGGAAGCAAGCAGCCAGTATATAATCTCTCTCTCTAATGTTTTTTTTTTTTTTTTTTTTGGGGGGGGGGGGGGGGGAGTCAGGGGTCAGGGGGAGTGAACTTAATATAATGCAAACCACCCACAGTGGATAGTTTATTCAGTTGGGCAAAGAGATTCAATTCTCATACCTTACAGTTCGATTAAGTAGCTGAAAGATCCGACTTGAATAATGCTGCACAATTTTCTTTTTTTGGGTTAAAAGCAAAGATCTTTAATTGATTTGCTTTTATAGGATTTGATGCTCTCCTCGTGGCCTTATGTGGCCATTTCTTAGCCACTGAAAGGCCCCTAGTTCTTGAATCATTGTCCTACTTCATTGTCCCATCAAGTATGGCAAGCTTGATTGGTGGCTCCTAGGTTGCTCAAGTGTATAAAATTGATGATAGTAAACATGCGCTTATGTTGCCAAGCCGACCTCCATGCACAAAGCTTGCAGGGGGCTTGATCTCAAAACCTCCTTTTGTTACTCTTTTAAAGTAAGGCTCTTGTACTGTACTTATACATTAGTTCCCTTCCTCCAAAAAAAAAAAAAAAAAAAAAAAACATACTCTCATTCTTGTCAGGATACAAATTTCCAATCTTGCAACTCGTGAAAAAATATGGAGAAAGCTTGCTTTTATTATAAAAGATTGGATAATTTAACCTTCTCATGCAGAGTAGACATTTCTAATTATCAGAAAAATATGTTTCATTATAGAGTAGAGATAAAATTAGCAATCTCCTCTCTACCATTATCCTTGATACCTTGATCCCCTCTAAGATTAACCACCACTTGCCAATATGTTGCCTTTTCTTGTGAGTAACATGAAGAAAATGATTTTCCTCAGATAGTTCAATGTAATTGATTCTTGGTTAATGTCATGCTCTTCATGTATTTTTCTTTTTGTCATGCTATTTGTGTGCCACAGCATAGAAGCCTTAATGAGCTCTAATGCCAGTTTTGATGTAGGATCTTTAGGAATTTACACTAAATTAGGGTTCTTGAATAGGGTTTGATGTTTAAGGGTTTAGGTAGGTTTAGGAAATAAAAAGTAGGACAGAGTTTGGCTACAAGCTTAAGAGTTTGGCATGTGTCCCTCTTATGTGCAATGCATACGACTCACTTAAAATGATTGTATACAATCACTTAAGTATGGTTTAGTAAGTGGATACATGTCATCTTCCTATTATTGGTTATAGCCAAGTTTGTAGCCAAACTCTGTGTTCTAAAATGTATGGATCATGAATGATATTGATGGCTATTTGTCAAAACACTAAATAGAATGAATAACAATGAAAGATAATCCCATGCAATCACACCTTGATTTCCTAACCAATTACACTTAGGAAGGAGAAGGCAATCATATCCCAAGTTGTTGGAATTTTATTAAATTCAATATCTCTATTTCTATCATTTGAATACATAAGGATTCTTTTATAGGCAACTGCCATTGCTACTCCTAGAAGGAAGGACTCCTAAATAACCTTTTCCTAGAAAGGGTAGGACTCCTAATAATAATGAAAAAGTAATTAAGAACTTTAAACCATTTAAAAAGGACTAGATGCACAAGATACCTTCTCTTCTAGAACAGCCCACTACCTCATATTCAAAAAAGAAAAAAGAAATAACCAAACTATCTATATTTCAATTAAACTTCATTAAAACTGAACGAACAACATTCTAACCTAAAGAAACTTAATACTAAGACTTAAAAATAACTAAAATAGCCTATGAGAGCTGCTAAGAAGGCCCCACATCAAAACTAAACCATAATTCTTGAAACTTTTGGTATTTAATCTTATTTTTTGAACTCTTTCTTGTTTACATCATTGTGGCCTCAACTATGCATTTCATGACTCCTGAAATTTTTTTCTGGGCTGGTTGGTTTTAACTGTATTGATTATGATGAATTTGATTTTTGTTTATCTCACTCGTTGGCTTGTGGTTGTACCATTTTTCTTTGTGTGTTGGTGACTTGACATTAGGATGATTCTTCTCAAGTTCTGGATGTTTGAGGGGCATTTACAAGCCAATATTAGACTAACAAATCTCATTTTCTCTTTGTAAAGTCTTAAGTGTCGACAGACCTTCAAAATATCTTGTGCTCACTTCCTAAAGAGATGTATGTAACCAAATTGATCTTTCTGGTTCATTTGTTAGCAACCTGTATAAGTTCATATCCTTATAGATAATTTATAGGTCTTTGTCCAGATGTTGTAGATCAATATTCTCATGTTATACTCTACTGGAAGGTTGTTTATTGTGTTATAAATATGACTTTGTCAGACCTTATCTTGTGTTCACATGGTCTTTTTTGGGTCCTTTATTGTTCATTGCTCCATTTTTCATGCAGAGCTCTTGTGGACCACTTGTTGTCTCTTGTGGTGTTTAACTCATGCATTAATTTATATTAACTTTTCCCTGCTTCATCTCTGTGCTTGCTATGTTGCTGACTAAACTATCAATTTTACCCATTGGCTTCATTTTCGCTAGCCTTATGCTCATTATTTCCCCTTTTTAGCACCTTCAATAAAGCACACTCCATATAAGTAATAAAACACACTGTATATATGGTATTGAAACAGCTTTTGCCATTTTTTTCCTAATGGATTAAGTGAAGTGATAGGAATATGTAATAGATGAGTGTTTCCGCCTCTTTTTAAACTGTAATATATGCGTTTGTAACATTCATGTAGGTCAGGGGATCTGGTTGAAGGGAATCCAGGTGCTGCAAGTGGGGATGATACAGTAAGCTCGTGAAATCTTATTTGTAAAAGTGATTTTTGATAAACTACCAATTGTCTCTAAAGCTTTAGCTGATAGGAAACAGTGAATTTAATCAATCACTCAACCATTATTTTGACACTCCCCCTTATGTGCAGACCAAGATTCAATTAGTGTAGCCCAACACTTGGAATTTTTAATTTGAAATGGTTAAAGTGGAGATAGGTTTCAAATTCAAGACCACTTGCTTATATATTATGATAAACTACGAGTTTTCCTAAAACTTTAAGTTGATAGGAAATTGTGAATTGAATCACTTGACCATTATTCAGAAATTTTAAAGATAGAAATTATTGCCAATGTCCTTTGGGCTAATTGGCAGATCTACCCCTTTTGGAGTACATCCAGGGTCGGATCCCTTCAAAAATTTTACCTAGCGCCCTCCCCCCACAACCCCCCCCACCCCCCCAAAAAAAAGAAAAAAAAAAGAAAGTATTTAGATCCACCAGCTTCAGTATGACCATATGTAATTTAATTTCTGAAGTTGGATACAATAATACTATAGCTTCCATTGAAATTGACATATCTGTTTACAGGTACCATACAATTCCCTCTCTTTTTGCAAGAATTGGCTTGGATCAAAAGTGAACATAACAAGGACTCCTCAGGTATTCCTAGTCTGTGTGTGTGTACAAGCACGATTAAGTTTATGAAATTGCATTGTATGTATGCATTCTATATGCATGCATTATAAGAATGCATGGATTAGATCATTTAGTGAGACTTACCCATGACAAAATAGATAGTATGATGCATGTTATTAGATGTCAAATTCTGTGCCTCCGATAATTCCTTTAAACTTCTATCAAATTCCTGTCTTTGTGGTATCAAGAGTGATTAAGTATTTTATACTTTTCCCATATCAGGTTCGGACATAATCTTGGTTTGTGAACCAAGGTATGTTTTCCATGATGTTAGCCCATGATAATTGGTTTAGCTTCTGATCAGTTCTTAATCAGCTACCATATATAAGAATAATGATTTTTCCCAGTAATAGCCTGCATTTTAAGATGCTATTTGTTACGTTTTACATTCTGTAGATCTTTTAATATTCTTCGGACTGCTTGCATAGTCTTGCAATGCAATCAGCATGGAGGGAGTGCATATCTTTTTTATATTGCTAAAACTGGGAGATGAAGTCATCTTGACACTATGTGTTAGCATATTACCACAGCTGCAGCTAAAGGTTTGCGCATCATGCATAAACCAAACGAACATTTTTTGACTCAAAACAGACTTAGAATCGAACCCATTTTGTCTACCATTTTGCTTCTAATGGAGAAGAGAAGAAAGAAGGGGAGGGGGGGGGGGGGGGGTTTGGTTCTTAATGCTTTGCTTCTTAGGTCTTACAACTTTAACCCCCCCCCCCCCCCCCCCATTTAATCATATATCTCAATTGCCGCTGGAATTTAGTGATTACATTAATACTTATTGCATGGACATTGTTTGTATCTGTTGCTTCTGTTTCATGAATTAGTAATGTGATTTTATTCTCTTCAAATGAACTTATCTTTGAAAAATTGGGAGCCCCTGAAGTTTATGCCTAATTCATTCTGAGTTTCAGTAGGTTTAACCAGTTCTCCTCTGGCTTTGATATTCCTTGTTGCCATGAGCTGGCCTTGTTTACTTCTCTTATCTTTGTGTGATATTTTTTTTTTGGATAGGTAATACGAGAACTATTATTAATGAGAAAAAAAAAAAAAGACAAGTACAAGTTGTTCATGATGATGAACAACATGAAACAAATAAAACAAACAACAAAACAAAAGAGAGGGAGATCAAAAAGATAATCTAAGGGAAAACATAAACTCTGAAAGAGACGAATAATCAGTAAAGCCCCAACAACGAGACCACTCAAAAAGACTACGCTGGTATAAAACCTTTAACTCATCCAACGTCTTCTCCTTGTTCTCAAAGGAGCGACGATTTCGTTCTAACTAGATTATCCACATTAAGCACCCTGGAATCAAATTCCAAATATTCGAGCTATGCTTCCCAAGCCACTGATACCAACAAGATAACAATCCCGCCACCGATCCTGGCATAACCCAATGAATACCAAAAGCCTGAATCATGAAGGTCCATAAGGTGTGTGAAACAGGACAATGAAAAAGAAGATGGGCTACCGACTCCCCATTACAACAACACATACAGCACCTATTAACCAAAGGGCGACCCTTAAGCATGAGATTATCCAACGTGAGAATCCGATCTTGAGCAGCTGTCCACAAGAAAGCCACTCGCTTAGGAATCTTTGGTTTCCAAACGCCCTTCCAAGGGAATAAAAAATTTGGAGAACCCTGAAATGCTAGGTAAAAAGATCGAGTGTCAAACTTCCCATCACCTTTGAGCCGCCAACAAAGGATATCCCTCCTATCACCCCGAGGAATATGAGGTTGGATAAACTGAAGTAGAGAATAAGATGCGGCTAGTTCCCAATCTTCAAAAGCTCTATAAAACCTGAAGTTCCATACTCTAGAAGTACTGCCTTCCGGAATCCACAAAACCTCAGAGATGTAAGCCTCTTTGGCAGCTGAACACACATAGAGCTCAGGATAGAGATCTTTTAGGGTGTTGTCCCCAATCTACTTATCATGCCAGAAGCGGATACGGGTGCCTTCACCCACTACAAAAGACAGATGCATAGAGAAACTCTCCCACCCTTCATGAATGCTTCTCCAAAGGTCACATCCATGAGTCCTCCTACACACTTTCGTACACCACCCCCCTTGACCCTCACCATATTTTGTGGAGATAACTCTCCGCCAAAGATGGGTAACTTCATGCTCGTAACGCCACAACCATTTCCCTAATAAAGCTTGATTAAACGACGCCACACTTCTTATCCCTAAACCTCCAAATTCCACAAGAACACACACATTTTCCCAAGCCACCAAAGGATATTTGAAACTCCCCTCAAAAGACCCCCAAAGAAAATTCCTCTGAATACTTTCCATTCTAACAGCCATCTTTGTGTGATATTTATATTGCTTGTATAGCAATAATTTGTCTTACATATGATAAGCTTATATTTCTAGTGAAAAAAAATCTTAAATCAACCTAAGCTTATATTTCTAGTGAAAAAAAAAATCTTAAATCAACCCCAACATTCTAACTGAATAATTGTTTCTTATGCCTAGAGTTAACAATTTAACAGATAGCACAACCATAGTGATGATCACCACAATCCAAAATAATAAAAATCACTCACGATTTTTGGTGATGAAGTGAAAACTTTTGAATAACTCTTCAAAATAAAAAACCTCTCCAAGAGTAACCAACCCCTTAGGAAATTTCACTATAGAAGAAATAGTTATGATCGGTCTATACTCACAAAATCATTGTAGACTAGACTCAAGTTGTAACCTTAGCAAGTGATCCATTTACCTCCCACCGTAGGGGCCCAAAAACTCTGGAATCCTTGTATAGAACTTCCTCCACAAACGAACTTGTTTACATCAAACGATTCAAACCCGGAACTCTAGTGCTCCAAAAACAAATCTCTGGAGGATTTCTATCAAATAGGTAAAGAATCTCAATTTTTTGAATAAAGATAATATGGTGTGAAAACTCACGGGGAGAAACTCAAGGATAAGCTCACAAGGAAAGGTTTTTGACAGTTTAGGCTCAAGAGAATTAAGGCTCTTTCAATGATCTTAGGACGGTTGCCTCTCCCGCCTTGAAAGTCATGCATGAGGGCTATTTATGGGTAGGTTCAAGTTTTGGTTAAATTATGTTTGAGAAAGGATGGTATTATGAATCCCATTAACTCACTTGACCGAGGGTTGATCAAAATCTTTGCTTGACTTAAATGATAGCTCGAGCAATTCTTCATGAACTTGCAATCTTGAAATAGTAATTTGACCCATTACCTAACTACTTAATTTGCAACGAATACAACCTCAGTTATGGCACGTTTTGGTAGGAATTAGTCAACTTGGATCTAAATTCTAACATCTTGTGTATATTAAACATGTCCTCTTTCCACAATAATTTTGATAATTCCTTCTAAAAATGCAGCCTGAGCATGATGGGTCCGATGTACAAGTGGAATTGAATGTAGAACATCATCATGGAGAAGACATTGTTCCCAACATGACAAGGTCACCTAGGGTTAAATACATAACCTTTTATGAAGATTCTGAAAGTATTCCTGGAAAGAGGACAGCAGTTTGGGAGCTCGACAAAGGTGCATTACGTGTCTTTGCATTCCTCATGAATGGAGTCTTGAAATTTTCTTTATAGCCCTTTGTCTTAAATAATGTCCTTCTAAACTGCATTTGTCACTGTTTGGAGAGAACATGGTGTAGTTATGCAACATGCAACGTACAACTGGTTGATTGTATATCAAATATAATGGCTGGTCTCATTCATTTGGGAAGAAGTATACTCATTTGGTGAAATATTTAAGGTGGTTTTAAAATTGAAAATGGATAAAATTTAGATGCAATACCTTAGGTGCAGTATATTAGGTTTTCCAATTGAATTCAAACACTTGGTTGCATTGACCAATAAGACAAAGTAGTGTTATCTAGTGTTTGAATTCAATTGGATAATCTAATGTATGGCGCATAAGATACTGTATTTAAGTTTTATCCATTGAAAATTATTGTAATCGGGATAAGTATTGTGTGGAAATAGAAATTTCTGTGAACATAGGAATTTCCTTTTGGTTTAGAAGTTTGTGTTACCATTCTTTTTCATAAGAATTAGTTTCTTAACTTTGCATATTCGTGCCACATGATTTGGGGGTTGGTTTTATGTCATGAAATTGAATATTTGATCAAGACTTTGGAGTCTTTTGTAGTTTTTCTGTAATGTCTTTTATCGGAAATTTAAGTTGACCTTAAGAGGTTTCTTTCTACACATCAATTCAAGCCAAACACAGTATTAAATAGAGGATTGATTACATGTAGTAGTGATACACATTTAACTGAGACTATCTTCATGTAGCGAGTCACAGGAACATAGTTAGACACCCAGTTCTAATGCGGGAGTTGTGGCTTCAGATGTGGCATGATATCCATCCTGATGCAAAATCTAGATTTGTAACAAAAGGTGAATTTTTATCTAATAAATTCTTTTGGGGGGTGGGGTTACCTTGAGCAATCTTCACTGATAAGATATAAAACAGCTAAGCGTGGACCTCTGAGGGATGAGGACTGTTTTTGGGACTATGGGAAAGCTCGGTGTGCATGGCCTGAGTACTGTGAATATAGGTTATTTCTTTTTCTATAATTAAACTCATTTTCTGTTGGAACTTACATTTTTTTCTTTCTCTTTCGCTGTTTTATGTTTAATATTTTATATTCACTTGATTGATGGTGATGCAGGTACATTTTTGGGGATGTTCACCTAGGGCAGAGCTGTAGATTAAAGAACTCTTCAGCTGATCTGACATTGCATTATCTATAGATTAGAAGGTGCCAGTTTTCCTCTTTCTTCTGTATCCTTGTATAAATTAAACTACCAATTGTGCTAAATTTAGAATATTTGAGCAATGATACACTTGGGAAATAAAATGAATTGTTCTTACTAGATTCCCATTGAAGATATGAACAATAACTTCCTTCGAGATGCCACTTTGGCTTTCCTCAAGATAAAAGCGCACCTGATGATTGTCTTCTTTTTTTAGTAAAATTATATTTAATAAAATAGGGGCACAGCCCAGGTTCATGGGGAGAGCACAAGGTACACCCTTAAAGAGAAATTAGCATTTGATGATTGTCCTCAAACTCAGAACAATCGTACATGCTATTTAGTATTTTATAAGCATTTTGTTCCAGCATTTTACTAATTTTTCTAGCTTTATCATTATATCTCATCACATGATTATTGTTGCTGTGCTATCAGGAATCCATACCTTATTTTCTGGGAAGCTTGTCGTACATAGTGATATGACTGGGGGGGAAAATGAACAACATAACCTTAGTACCAAAACTATGGATTTGTGGGGAAAAAAAATGAAATCCAGAAATAAAAAGTGGTAAAAATGCATCTATTCCCTCCGTCATTTATCCTAATTCTGCTGACATTCTAGATTTCAAATTTTTCTAATCACACCCGTTCTTGTATCAAATTGTTCTAATCTACTTCTATCCACTCTTAAAATCATTAATAGAAATTAGTCATGTGAGATGCAAGTGGCTCAATCCACCTCGCTCACAATATCTTTCTCTTTAATTTGATCTCCTATTATGTGTAATTATTCTCATGTGATTGAGTTTTGTTAATTCTTTTGTAACAGGCAGTGAATAGTAGTAATTGATTAGAACAATTTTATACTACAGAGGGTGTGAATAGAAAAATTAGAAACCTAGGGTATGCTAACAAACTTGCATCACTACATATTTGAGGGGAAGGAGATGTCTATACCAAATCTCAAGTTTCTTTTCTTGAAAACTCTCTTTGAATGGGCAACACACTCTTCTACTATCTCAACCTTTTTAGACTCTTTGCACTTGTATCATTAATCTTATGGCTTCCTTTTCTTTCTTTTTTTTCTTTTTTTCTTTTTTTTTTCAAATCTCTGCATACTTCCTGTAAATGCTTTTCCAATTTTAATAAATTACAATTACTTTATTGAAAAAAAAAAAATAAAAGGGTAATGAAAGATTTGACTAGTGTCATTATCGAGATAAGCTTAAGAAAAGAACTCATGCAGTTATATGGAAAGAAATTGAAATGCCATTATGAAAATTGATGTTTTAATGCGGTATCTAAATGCCTCCTAAATGGTCACTTTTTCCAGAGGATGTGGTACTGCCCGATTTTCTCTCTCATAGAATTATGGTGATTAGAATTCGTAAGTGCTGAAGTTCTTTATTTTTTGGTAATCTTTACCAAAAGTTATAGTTAGATATTAATTTATTTCTATAATTCTTGCTTTTTTTCAATGATATTTAAGTTTTGTCATCACAGGTGCTGGCAATGGCGCATACATATGAGAGGTCTAGTCTCTTGTAAATTACAATTCATCCAGTTCAGCATCTAGAATCTTCACAATGTTTGATGGCTTTTATCTCTGTTGCAATTCTCACTTGCTGTTTTGGCCTCATCCTTCAGTCCATCTTGCAACTAAGGATAACTCTGTCAGATCTGCTGTGAATTGCAGCCTAACCCTCCTTTATTCTTGCTGCCAGTATCTTATTTTCTCCAAGGAGCATATTGTAAGCAGTCTTTCTGAGCCATCACAGCAGTGAAGCAGAATTTTGTTCTTCAAAGACATTCATTAACACAGTTTAGAATTTAGATGTAATAAGCTTTTGAAGAGTGTTTTTTTTTTTTTTTTTACTAAGTACAAGTCTGACGTGGAGAAGTATACAATCTCAACCTTGAGTAATGTTGGCAGGCATTCTAAAAAGTACCTAGGCCAGGCTAAGCAAGATATCTATGAGGGTTGATCGATTAGAATATGAGGATAAACATGTATACTTTGATGCAACAATCATAATAAAGACTGTTTTGATTCCTTTTTTATTCCTATCATACAAAATAGAATGTGTGCCATCTCTCTCTTCTTCTTTTTTTTCTTTATTCATTGAGGTTTTCATGGTTAGTGTAGGGTCACAAATCGTAGCCCAAGCCCACAAGAGTTGGGTTATAAGCCCAACGAACCCAATACAATAAATTTGTAGAGAATGGGTGAAAGAACTGGGCTTTTAGCGGATTGAACAACGGTTAACTAGAATTTCAAGTGTAACTGAGCATGAAGTTTCACGTAACTATGAATGAAATGTAGGTCCCAGGAGATGGATTAATAATCAAGTCTCTATTTCTGAAAGATAGTTCAACGCTTAGTGCTATAGTAGTTCTTTTTCTATTCTCCTCCACTGTATTTTTTTCGATCCCCACTTATGGAGGATCTTTCACATTATATAAACTTTTTTAGGTCATCTCCATCTTAAATTTTTTCATCATCTAACCCGGCACTCGAGTATGTGTCTTATCAAGCATCTTCCCTGACTCTCTGTGAACAGTAGTGGTTGAGACTACACTGTTCAGAGGTCTTCTCTACATAAATACGGTCAGGAAAATTGCTGCAGTGCATTTAATGTGATGGTAGCAGCTTTTCCCTTAAATATTTTTGTATTCTTATCCTCTTTGTACGTGCCTAAAGTCTATCCTCATCATTGGAGCCTCTTGGAAGGTTACCTAAGTCACCCGAGTACTTACTCGATTGATATTTGTTCGGTCCAAGGAGGGTAACCTCCTCGGACTTCAACCCCCACCCTTTCCTTACGCGATTATTTATTCCGGGGCTTCTTCAGTCATTTATTCCTCCTCGGACGTATCCGTATTAGCAAATAGGGCTTAAGGCCCAATGTACAGATTTGAGCTTTTGCCCCCACAGTTAGTATATTGAAATCAAATACTGGATAAAGAAGCATGGTTCATCTGAATTTTTGCAATTTGGATGTATTTCTAATTCTGAGTGAACTTGGGTGCTAGATGGCAAAGTAAGTCTTCTAGCCTTTCGGGCTAAAATTTTCACTGGGGCAATAAAGATGAATTAAAGCCTACATAATTAACTCTCTGAATTTAGAAGAAGTGCCAAAAGATTTAAAACGAAAGGAAAAATTTCTATATAAATATTATGTGGTATTTGTTTTAATGTTTGGCCATGGAATAATATCCCACTAGATGGAGCAGGCTGCACAAAATTCCTACTTTACTTTTTAGGGTAAAATTCCTCTGAAAAATAAAATGTTAATCTCCAGCAATCTCCGCATTTTCTCACCCAAAATGCAAAGAAAAAGCTACTTTTCTATTATACCTCATGTAAAAACATATTTGCATTTGGAGACACTGTTGGAGCTGAGTTTTGTATGCTTACTCTCCAAAATGGAAAGGAACATGGCTTTAAAGAGTCTAATGGAGATGCTCATAACCAAAAAGGGTGGTGTTCTCGGTAAAAATTTCTTTCAAATTAAGAAGGCTAATCATATTTTTGTCATTTTTTTTTCAAAAGAGTGCACTTAGCCCATGTTTGATATCTTTATTCCAACTGCATTATGAAAAACTAAAAGTGAAAAATAGAAGTAGAAGGTCTTTTCTTTCAGCGATGGACGATGAACTGAGATGCGTCTTTCTCTGTCTTACCATTGCGAACAGGTTGAACTTGAACGGATTTTTTTTTGGCTTTACAAACACTCTCTCTCTCTCTCTCAATTCTTTTGTGTGTGTGTTTTGAACGGTTTATGTGAGCGTTGAATGGTACAATTTTTCAATTTTTTTTTTTAGGGAAATATTAATAAGCACCGAGCAATGCTAGTTAAGGTTTCTCTAATGTGGGTTCTACTTAATAAAAAAAATTAGATAAATAAAAGAAAAAACATAAAAGTAACCCTACAGTTTATTTTAATAATTTTTTCTCTCTATGAAGCTGGTCCCATAGTTTATAAAGTTGAAGAAAAAAAATGACATAAAGCCACAAAAAAACCAAAAAAAAAAAAAGCTCAAAAAAAGTCAAACAAAGTTGTTAACGGGGACCTTACAGTTGTGTCATTAACACAATCATTTTTCTTTTATTTTTTTAAAGTGGGTCTTTGTCCTAAACAAAGACATTTTAAATTTTAACTTTCTCTCTACTTCTGCTATTATAAATAGTATTAGATTCATTTCTCATTTCTCATTTTCCGAAACCAAAAAGAGATCCCAAAACTAAGGATTCACATATTGCATTCTCATTCTTATTTTAGGCAAAGTTACTAGGTCTTACTAGGCTTTACATCCAACAATTTTTTTTCCTTTCTTTCTTTCTTCTTCTTCTATGATCAAGTAGCTGTAATGGCTCCAACAAATCATCAAGTTCCCGTTTCAAAGCTTCGGCAACTCAATTGGGCAGTAATGACACTTCTTTGTTGCGGAGAGACCATTGTCACATGGTGGAGAGGAGCATTGCCCTATGTCTTTGTTGGTTGTGATTGGTGGAATTGGCTTGGGAGTTTAGGGATTTGAGGGCTATGTATGGTGGCCTTTTGCGGTAATAGTTTTGGCATTTTTTTTTTATATATATTTTATATTTTTGGTGTTTGATTGTGATTAGTGGCTTTATGATTGTACCAATACTAGAGACATGAAAAGAAAATCATAACATTTTTCATACTATTTGAATTAACAAACTTTTATAGATTTTCATCTTAGTGTGCCAATCATAACATTTTTCGTACTGTTTGAATTGACAAACTTTTATAGATTCTCATCTTAGTGTGTCACTAACATTACTTTTTTACCTATCACTAATAATTTATCAAATCCATTGAGCCACAACAACCACGATCATCCATGCCCCCTTAAATAGAAAATTGGGATTTTGTTAAAGCCTTAATCTTTTGAGATTTTTTTAAAAACCTTTATTCAGTCATTCAATGGAGGCCAGTATAAATAATTTACATTTTATTAGATGTGAGTGTAATAATAGAAAACTTCAATGGAGGTCAACGCAATTTTCCCATTTGGAATAGGGCTAATGTTAATTTGTCATTGTAAATTGTAGTGATTGTGCAATTAGAAATTTAACTGTATATATTGCTTTTTATACTTTACATTTTATATGCATCTGAAATGGGGCTAAATGCATGTAAAATTATATATTTACATAAAAAATGAAGTCTGGAAATCCATAACATTGTTATTGGCAAAAATTACATTATGTAATAATTTTTCTTTTCTTTTTTTCTGAGCAAAAAGACTGACAAATTTCATTAAACAGAAAATTAGCCATAATCGATTAGGAGTACATTATTGATGTGTGTAAAACATCCTTCATCCACACATTTACATTCAACATAATTACTTTTAGAGACAAGTTTCAACACAATACCAAACACTTTTTATTTTATTTTTTATAATGCATTTTTTCATATTATACTTAATAAAAATTAAAAATAAAAAGCATTTCTGCTATCAAAAGCTTTTTTTTTTTTTTTTTTGGAATAATTCAACAACTCATAAAGACGAGAATTTGAACTTTAGATATTTTTGTTAAAGTGCCAAAAAAAATACCAGTTAAACTACAATTAGAAGACTTAAGATATAACAAATAAAGAATTGTAACTAAGCTCTGTCTTTTTTCTTCTTATATTGACACACATGATACATCAATTTTTGATCGAACAGTTTAGGTGAATTACAAATAAGAAGTCTCATATCAGTGTTCAAAGATTGAGTTAAAGGAAACCAGTTACTACCACTAGGAACTTTATTTTAATCTCTTTTTTTCCCTTGTGAGTTAAGGAAAGCAACCTTCCTTGCTCTGTGCGTAAGTGTAAACGCTTGTGCTGTGTCTTTTCTGATTTTTTTAGTTCTTTTCTCTTTTATTTCAGTCAAACAAAAAGGTCCATATTTCATTAACTCCAGACTTTTTATTTGAAAAATGCTAAGATATTTTAGTCACTCCTTTGTGAATGCCAGAGTATGAAAGCAACTCAATCTAACGAAATAGTGATTGAAACAACTCTAATATGTAACACACCTGCAAAGCAATGTCTGATTGATTATCACAAACATGTATGCAGTCTGTAATTGGGGAAATAAGAAAGAATATGGAAAAAGATACAAAACAAAGGACAAGAAGATCTGTTCTGGCAAAACTCATCTAGCCGCTTTTTTGATTTCGAAGGAGTACTTGAGTTCTAAATAACATCTGTTGTCATCATCTTCAAACTGTATAAATTGCAAAACCATGAGAAGGAAGAAAAGGAAAGTCAACATAAGTTGTGTAAAAGTATAGAAGTGCACAGTAAACCATTCAAATGATAACAGATATGTTAGTGAACACATATACCTATACAAAATTAGACATCTTTATTATTGCCACATATGTCAATATTCATAAGACACTACTAGGAAATTACCATGGAACTATTTTCATTTATCATTTATAGGAGTTGCCGCCCAAATTTAGTTTCTTATTGCTCAATAGTCTAATGATGCTACTAAATCCAAAAATGGTGAACTTGATTGTGCATGTGATTCGATCATGAAGTATGTCATTGCGTACATAATGGAGAACTTGCTGGTTGGTTACTAACATTATGTATGGGCCCATTAGTTAGTTCTACATAAGTGTTATAATTGGTGTTTATAATCAGAAGTGTCCTTCAGCAGAACTCCATGAGTAAACAAATTATGAAAAATGTTTGAGACTAACCTCCACCTGCCCTGAAAAAACAATTGTAAAGAAAACACAATCTTGTGAATGCCAAGTAATGATCACATATTACTATGCAATCACAGCTATCAGAAACTTATGAGTTAAGAGATCCTGAGTCTTTCCACTCAAAAGCATGGGCTATTCAGAATAGGCATATTATGCTCTCTTCTTAACAAAAATGTGAATAGATGATTGAGAATCTGAGATTATTATTTAAAGAAAGGAAACAGAAAAAGGGACATTAGATTTTATAGCAGAACATTCTATACAGAGTAAAGCATGCATGTGCTATTTAATATCAAATTAAGCATACAAAAGTACTTTACATCCACATACCTTGAGCCTTGCCACGTAGGTACCCCTTGCAAGCGCACCAGATGGAGTGGTCTCCTCGTCCAGGGTGTGCACATATGATTCCCTTTGAGGAGCAAAAGTGCCCAACATTCCTTTGCTTTGATCAACTGATGCCCAAAAGTAGAGAGGGGGAAAAAGATGACTAAAGTAACTAAAAATAATAATTACATTAAATAATATACAATAAGAGGATTTATTTCTATAAATAATAAACAGTCAGAGGAACAGGTAAGAGGTTGAGTTATTCGATTATTTCAAGTTGAAGAGGACAACAATTCACAAATGTTAATTTCTTTGTGACAATGCACCCATTAGGATGACAAAGGAAAATAAAATATCGCAGATAATGGCAATCAACAAAGATAGATGGTCAGTACCTCTAGTCAATGTAACTTTGCATTTCATACATCTGCCTTCCTAGATTTTGCATTGTTATTACAAACAGATGATACTTCAGCTTGAATGATTTCTTCAACATACATGTTTTTACCCAGAGGCAAACAAGCAATCAAGCATTAGGTGTTTGTGTTCAACCTTTCAAGGGTTGAGAAGTGGCACAATATCCAAGAAATCAATATAAGTTCGGATAATGTAGCATTTGCTATTCAATATTCACAGACAACCTCCTTTTTAATGCTTCCTTGCCCGCAACGTGCAAGAAACTTTTTCATTGATAACCAAAAAGTGTATTCTCACTTGATACATATCCTGAGGTGACACGAGTTAATGGGTCTCAAACTGAAACCTGAATCTTCACCACTATGGTTCAGTTTTGACAATTCACTCCAAAATCAGAGCTTTCTGCAATTGTTATCGACTTAACTTTGCGATTCTGTTTAAAATGTGTATCATATGCATCACAGTTATGCAAAGCAATAATGGGAAGAGGGGAAAAAAAGAATAATACAAATTGAGTATGAGGGCCAATTTCAAATTGTAGAACTAAAACAAACACCAGAGTTTCTACCAGTCTACCAAACTACCTCAGCTAATTGACTTCATGACTCATAAATTCAGAAGTTTAACTATGTCTTATTATATAGAGTTTTTTTTTTTTTTTTGGCTTGCAGCATGCGGGAAGGAGTTCTCCATAGAGAGAATTGAGAAATGCCACTGAGCCACACAAGGGTCTAGGTGATTTAATATTGATTCTCATTAATATGAACTGCAGGTTATCCATTAAAACAGACAGATGTAAGAAAATTATGCACCTTGAAGTCCCCCTTTCCACACTGTATTGGAGTATCTCAGGCCTGAAACTATGTTATGCTGAACACTGAAAGTCAGCTTAAGCCGATAGTGTGATCCCTCCCTGAGGGTGAACAGGGCATGGCCTCTTTGATTTTCATCAACAGGCAAGGGAGTAGTAATCTCCCCAAATTCATCCGAGATAATCCCAATGGAGTGAAATTTGACTTCAGGTTCCATTTGGCCTAACAATATAGGAAATGAAATCAAGAAAAGAACCAATTATCGTGTGGAATAAATGATGCACTGGATCATTAGATAATGACTAACATACCATTTAAATCGCTTTCCAAGCAACCAAGCAGCTTCTCTTTCCACCTCCTTAAGCTGTCATCATCCTGCAAAGAACATTTGACATTTAAATTGAAAATTGGTAGGCCCCAAATACATTGATTAACAAATGCCAGATGAACTGATTGATTTGTAGAGTTGTGTTTGGATGCCAAGCAGCATATGAAATAATTTCACATTGTATGTCGTAGGTCTTAATGTAGAAAACGTCTTCCAGAATAGACAAACTGCAAAGACTAAATCCATCAACACCGAATGTAAATTATGAGGCATTTTTTTAAAAATGGTGAAAATGATTAGATGCAACTATATAATTCAAAGAAACTCCAACAAAAATAGAACTGCACACATTTTTTTAATTATTTCAGTTTCCCAGACACAAAATATCTTTTTTTGATAATTCAATTATTACAAAAAGTGGGGAAGGAGGAATTTGAGCCCTGATTCTCCGTAGAAATCAGACCAGGCAATGCCACTGAGCTACAATGTTCTTGGCCACAGACACATAATATCTTGCAATTTTAATAGACAAAATTAAAATTCAATAGTTCAAACACTAAGCAATGACCATAAAATTGGCAAAAGCAATAGTTAACTTGTGAAAATTATTGATGCTAAGACATAACAGCCCAAGAATCAAAACCCCAATTCAGAGCAGGGAAAAAAAGGAAATCTATCCACTGAGCAAAGGAACAACCTTACTCAATAGTACCAAAAATGTTCACTTTAATATCTGAGAAATGAGATAAAATAAGGACAAGGACAATTCTATATACTATGTTACGTCACTCCAAAAGCAAAGGAACAACCTTACTCAAGAGTACCAAAAATTCAAGCTTCAAAATTTTAGTCCCTTTACTTTTCCCCCACATCTTTTAAAGCAATCACCAGATCCAAAATGGGTTCGATAAAAATAAAAATACATTACAACAAAGACCCCATTAAGCAATTCAAAGATATTATATTTTCACATATATAAAAAAGAAAGGAAAAACAAAGGACACAAACCCAAAATATTATTACAGTTGAACAGAGAAAGAAGAAGAGAAAAGACCAACCTTGTCTTTCTCAATCTGTTCCTTTAGAGAAACCAAAGGTCCTGGAACAAAACCAGCATCAACCTCGTCTTCCTTAGCATCATCATCATCATCATCACGATCTTCTTCTTCTTCTACTTCATCTCCTTCCACCACCCCACAAACTTCACTTAGTTTCTCATTCATTTCCTTTTGCTTTTCTTGTCTTTGATCACCACCACCACAAGCTGAAGATGATGATGATGAAGACCCTCCTGTAGATGATGGTCCTGCTTCTTCTCCTCTCTTCCCACCCTCCATCTCTCTCTCTCTCTCTCTCTATCTCTCTCTACAGTGACCAGCCCACAAAAAGGTACAAAACCCTTTAAAACTTTAAAGTTGTTTCTTTCAAAGTTTCAACGAAAACCCAAGAAAAAAAGAAAAGGAATTAGGATTCAAATTAGCGAAAGAAAAAAGTACATACTCCTAATAAATATACATACTCTCAGTCACTCCCACACAAAAACAAAATGTCAAAAACACACTCTTTTATTATCTTTCTTAGAAGTTCATTTGTTTGTTTGTGTTTGGCTTTTGTCTCTGTGTCTGTGGCACTGTTGTCGGTTTGGTGGACTTTTTTAGGATTCTGGTTTGGGGACCGGACACTGGATAGTGGATAGCGTGGTCGAGTGAATTACTCCACTTTTTATCAAATAAAATTAAATTAAATATATAATTTTGGCACTTGAATTATGCTGGTCGAGAGTTAATTATTGGTATTTGATTATTTTCTAATCCAAGTTTTAAAAACTCACCCTCAAAAAAACAAAGTTTTAAAAACTTGTTAATGTGCATTTTCAGTTCACTTTTTCATCATTATATAATCGACAATTATTAATGTGGCAAGCGTGCTTATTACACATGTTTTTGTAATGTCATTAACATAATATATCACATACTGATTTCATAAAATTAAGAATTAAAAACTACAAATTTTGAATTTATTAAAAACTAAATTCACTTTGTTTTTTTTAATGTTTCTAGTTATCTAAAACCCACGAATAGTTTGATGTGTATCCAGCAGGACCATCACTACAAATACAAGAATTTTCATAATAAATTTCATTATTATTTTTTAAAAGAAACAAACAATTTCATAATCATAATTGTTAAGTTGATAGATTATTATTGATTTTTCATATTTACCATTCAAAACTTGTCACCTTAATTATTAAAAAAATTATGAATTAATTTGTGTCTCTAAAGTTATTGGTTTTTAAAATGTAATGTGAACCATTTTCATTTACTATTAAATGAATATATAATATTGGACAAATATAACATTAATAAGGAGGAGGGACTTTCACCTATAAGACTTCCATCTAAATATACTATTCTTAGTTTTATTCATCTCATTTCTCTCATTCTTCTCCAACCAAAAAAAAAAAAAAACTAAAAAGAAAAAAAATATAACGTTAGAAGGTTTTTAAATTCTAAGATCATAATTGATATATATATATATATATATATATATATTGTTAGGTTCTAAAAGTTTAGAACAACTGGCAAATCGTAAACACAAACTTATCTAAATATAGATCCTAGAGCCTATATGTATTATTAGATAATGCTTATGGTGATTCAAGTCAAGATTCAAGAACAAGTAAGCTGCAGAAAAAATATTTCAGAATTTGCCTAATTCGACTGATCAAAAGACAGGCTCAACTGATTGAAACACATATCTTCAGAATTTTAAGTTCGGCCCAATAACAGTTCAAGCCCAAAAAGGTTAGGGTTTCAGATCTACTTCTCCTAGTATAAAAAAGAAACCTTAAGCATGTTTTATAAGGCTTTTTCAGAGAGAGAAAATTGTGCCTCTTTTGTATCTAGGGTTTTGTACCCAAAAAACTCTCTCATGTCTTCTACCGATGTTATGATCTAAACCTTCAAAGGTGGTCTTGGAATCACAAACAAGAGAGTTTGTGTTTTTTATCATAAGTGTGGGTGCTTGTGTTGCAAATTCCTAATAGAGAAGGAATCCGTGAATTCGGAACTTGCACGTGGTTGTATCAGTAAGTTCTACATGTGGTAGCAATAGGATGTTCGCGGTCTAAGTCTTATTGTAAACTTCGATTCTCTATAGCGGATTTGCTTTTTACCTTGATGATAGTTAGGTCAAATCCTCCCCATATTTTTTACCGATTTGGTTTTCCTGAGTGATCATATCATTGTGTTCTTTATTTTCCACTGCTTTACATAATATGACTTTATTGTTTTAACCTAGATCTGAATAATAAACCTAAGTATTCACTTGATTAATTAATTAGGTTAAACAATCTAGTTTACAGGGATCTAAAACCTAACATATATATATATATATATATATATATTCTCTAACACATAATATTAAGATATATAAGGCAGTAAATGAGCCAGGTTTGATCGAGTAATGAGTGTTTAAGTTTGGCTTGACAATGAATATAAAATGTTCAAGTTTGGCTTAAGCTTGAACCAAGTCTATAAATGATGTTTGAACTCGAGCTCATCAAAAAATCTAAAAGCTTAAGTTTGGCTTGACTCTACTTGATTCATTAGTCAAGCCAAGCTAAAACTTAATATCGAGCTCAAACACGAGCTCTCAATATTAAGCTTTTAAACTTGAGATCCAACACAAGTACATTATCAAACTTATTTGGTTTGAACAAGTAATCCCAACTCCTAATCACTTAAAGTTTCAATAACATATAAGTTTAATTGTCAAGCTCATAAGCAAGTTTAGGTCTAGCTTGTTTTGTATAGAGCCCTAATGTTCACAAAGCCTATTCATAAACAATTTTTTTTTTTTTTTTTGTTTATGCTTGGCTCGTTTATTATACAAGTCAAACTTGAGCTTTAGTTTTAGAATTGTTTATAAACAAAAAATGTGAAGGAGTTTTTTTTTATCAAGCCAAACTCTAACTATTTATGAACGACTTGGTTCATTTACAACCCTTAGATAGTTATTGTTTGAATGATTTTGTCCTTTTATTTTTATTTTTATTTTTTTTTAAATTAATATTATTACATTCGAACCCTATGGATTCCTATGCTTTTGTTTTTAAATGATTTCATTATTCTTAAGCTTATATGTGTTCCTACTTTTCCTAGATAAAAGAAGAAGAAAAAAATTTTTGCACCAAACTTTATATTTGAATACTTGCTTCTGGTACTGATTCCATAGAAAGGAATACTCTGCTTTTCTTTCCTTTCATCTTTTGATAAGTACTCTAAACATTTTAGAATGTTAAGGGGGGGAAAAAAAACTAAATGACATTAGAATTTAGAATAATATTTAGTAATAGTCTAACACCGCTTCCTTCATGGTAGTGATTTATTTTGGAAGGTGAAGTGTTTATTTTAAGTTGTGCTTGGATTGAAGATTACGATGATAACATTTTCATCAACTTTTCTTCTTCCTCATACCTTCAAATGAATTAAGGATTAAAAAAAAAAAAAAAAAAAAAGGTGCTTTATTTATTTTTAACATAGCTTGATTAGCTTGAATGGACACAAGACTCAAGACAAATCGATTGGCAAAGATTTGTTCATATACTCATAAAATGAAGTAATTCTTAAATACTCTCAAAAGACGAATAATGATACTTCATCCTCTTATATATATGATGGGGTCTACTTATTAAATTTACGATGGGATCCATCCTGAATGTAAAAAGATAAAATACAATTTATTCATACTTCAAAAGTACCTAAATTTTTTTTCATAAAATGGGTTAAAGCGTATGTTATCTTTTTGTCTCTCTTTGTTGAGAAAAAAGTTGCTTAGTTTTGAATTTGCAAATTTGTTCAGTAAGAATCATGGTGCATAATCAATTATTTTGGTTGAAATTAATAGAAGAAGATTCTCATATTAAAAGTAGGAGTTGAACCTAAGAGGCTTTACATCCAGCTAATGCATTTAAAACCATTATATGATGTGGCAATATTGATTCGATGAGATGTTATATTTGTCCCCAAAAAATGAAAATAAAAAATAAATAAATTAAAGAAGAAGAAGAAGACTGATGAGGTGTTTTTTTTTTCCATAAAAAGATGATGTGTTAGTATTAGAAAACTATATATATGTGGTACTATATGCATCAAAAAGATGATGTGTTGATTTGACAGAGGAGAGAGAAAAAAAAGAATAAAAAATCGCATGATTAGTAATTCTGTATATATATATATATATATGCACGGTTACTATTCATACATATATATTTACACTCATTGATGTGGGTGTTTTTTCTCAAAATGTGTAAAATTGGTATATTTTTTTATTTTAAAATATTATAGATGGACTGATATGGTTGCTCTAAGGCACTAACATTAATCTGAATTAAAAAAAGAAAAAAAAAAGAGGCCTAGCTGGAGCCTGGCGGCTATGGAGAAAATAGATATCAAAAGATGCAAGTCCAAATCCAATTCAAGTGTTAAACTGTGAGGGCGGCGTGGCTACTATCCGGTAAATTTTCATTAAGTAAAACTTTATCTTAGGTGCGGTACATTAGGTTCCTTAATTAAATTCAAACACCTAGTTATATTACCGTATAAAATACAAATAATGTTCTTTTCTAAAAATAATTAAAATTCAATTTACCCAAATGTTGGGTTTCAAAAACCTGATGTATTGTACTCAAATTTTACCTTTGTTTATTTAATTTTATTTCAAACACGAGCTTAGTTTGAATTCATCACCAAACGATATTATATCTTTAATTTTAGTTCTTTTTGTTGTTGAATAATCTCAAATTTATTCATGGGCTACTTAATTAATTTATTCCTTTCAGAGTGTTCTAGTGGTACACTATTCCCTTAACTTCACAGCTTATAAGGCAGCAAGTGGGGGGGTTTTCCTTCGACGTGGGATCCTGAGCCTTGGTTACAACTGCACCTCTTAGCATTGCGCAAAAATGGTCTCTACAACAACTATATGCTAATAATTAATAACTACATTATAATTGAAATTATATCATCTGGGTTAATTAGATAGAATGATTTTTGTTATGAACTTATAGAAATTAGATTCACCAATATCATGTTAAAAATTATACATAATATTTACTACTAATTGGACTATTAAGATTTTCAATAGATGTGATACATTTTATGAATTTATTTACAAATTTAAACATTTCAAGTCTATATAAATATATTTGTATACATGTATGCATATAAACATATAATATTGGATATACTTATATCGAACCTCATACTCATTAGTTAATTTGCTCAAAAACGCATTATTATGTTTGACCTCATCTTGTTTAATAGTTAAACCTAAACTTAAGTTTGAGTTTGACGCATTCTCAAAAAAAAAAAAAAAAAAAAAAAAAGTTTGAGTTTGACTCATTTGCTAAATAAATGAATATAAATAAGCTTGTGCTTGAGCCCAGTTGGTTCATTTAAAACCCTAATTTATTTTATTTGTAAATATTTATAATTATAATTATAATATCTACTTGAACACAGGGCCGGCTCAATGGTATAAGCCATTGATGCAACCGCCTAAGGCCCCAAGCGAAAAAAGGGCCCCTAAATTTTAACCAATAGTATTAATTAAGCCAAAATATTAACCAATAAATGAAATAATATTTTCTTATCAAACGAAAAACAAATAAAAAAGAGAAAGAAATGTTATGTCCACAACATTTTTCACAACATTTTTCACAACATTTTTACAAAAAATCTTAATAGCTAATTGTTAAAGGTTGTTACTGATTGCAGAAAATTAATTTTAGTGGTTGGTTCAAATAGAAAACAAGAAACAACTTAACACCTAAGATTTGTCATGAAAAATATCCTGAATGTAGTACTACTAAAAGAAAAAAAGCAATTCACAAAAAAATTCACAATATTTTTCACAATAGTCAAGTTAGCAAACTTTTATTTTACTAGTTTTCAACTAGATTCACCACTGACATTACTTTTTTACTCACTACTATCAATTTCCCACATCAAAAAATGTAAAAAGTTTTGTCAAATTTTTTTGTGTTTATAAACTTTTTTAAACAAACAAAAAAAAATTCTAGGTGATTCATGTTGACTAATAGTAATTTTATATATGAAACAAAATAACCAATTTTCGCTTTAGGCCCCTAAATATATCAAACCGCCCCTGCTTGAACATATGATTTTGGATAAGAAAAACTTTTTTGAGAGAGAGAGTGAGGAATAGGAAAAAAAAATTAGAGTGAATATATAAAAAATGATCTCTTAGTAAATTTGTTACTAGTAATAAACAAAATATAACAAAAACTTTATTATAATTTTGTTTCTAAAAAAAAAAAAAAAGAAGAAGAAGAAGAATGAATTTTTAAAAAAATTATATTATAAAAGTTGAATAAATATTATTTAATTGCGATTTAAATACAAAGAAAGACGTCGTTTAAGCCATTGTTAAGGGTATTTTTTTTGCAGCCAGTACATATGTCATGATTTAATAAATTGGTAGTTAGACTGAGGTTGTTCTACTTCTAGGAGTCAAGTCCAGAATGGGTCACTATTTGGCATGCTACAGTTGCGTTTCCCCCTTAGCAAATGAAATAACATTATAAGTATTTGAATAATGTATAAGGGTTTTTTCCATTATAAAATAAGTAAGTAATGACTTAAAATATTCATAATATAAAGTGAGTGAAAATAATAGTGCTTAATTAAGACTTATCTTGTATTTTTTTGGGGCTGCCTTTGTAAAAAAAAAGCAATATAAATAAAATTCAACAATGAAGGAAAGTTTAGTCTGCCACATCATTTTGTGGTAGCATTATGCTATATAATGTGCTGTTGTGATATTCTGCTACAATAAAGAAAGGCATTTAGTGGTGTCAATTCAAAAATATATTAAGATATTTGTTGCATCATATGAGTTGTCTAGCGGCGTTTTGTGGGACATTATGTATGTATGGGTTTGTGAGCACTTATTCTCACCAGTCCACATAAATGAATGCTGCAGTAAAACATCCAAGTTAGCCGAACCATGAACTTGGTACATGGAAGCTTTTGCTAAAGCTCCAAAAAAAGTTAACATATTGCATATAATAATATGATAAAACAAGAGAATAGTTTATTTGAATCGAAGATAGTGAGATCAAGTGCGAGCATGCTTCATAGGAGGTTTTTTTTTAGATGATAAGTGATTGAGATTTAGAAAGGTAAAAAATGTGAATGATGCGAGATAGCTTGATGTTCTTTGAGTGCCCCCTCATGATTCCTCCTCCTTCCCCTCCTCCTCTTTGATTCTCCTTTTTTATGGTTTTTGCATGATAGAGATGCATCTCTTTTGCTGAATAAATCATGCATTTCTACCATAAATTTGAAGGGGTTCAAGAGGCTTTACATTAGATAGAAGATTGTGGCAAATTTAGCTTAGTTGGAAAATTATAAAGTAAAAGCCGTCTTTTTTGAAAAGTTAAAGATTAGGTTGGGGCATTCAATGTAATGAATGACAGCTTGTATTAACAGTTACAATTGAGATAAAACTAAAAGAAAATGTCACGCATACAACAAAATGGAGTCAAACTCTTAGCTCATGCATTCCAAGCTAACACATTATCCAAGGGGATAGCACCATATTATGGCTTTTACCAAAATCACTTCCTGACCTCTCAAACTAATTCTCACCTTGCTACATTCTTCAAATTTTCCATGGGCTTGGGCAATGGGTTAGAAAGATTGGATGTTAGCTTTATGGGCATGATGCCCTTATTTGCAAAAGGATGTGTAATATGGGCTTTGCTTTTTGTGGCTGGCTAGCTGACTATGGGTATTGGGCCTTCAAACCTTAATTTATAATATGCTGAAAAAAAAAAAAATTGTCGCATCAGTAATTATCTTAGAACTTAAATTATCTAAATAAAATGTTTTAGGTTTCATCCTATGTCTAGTGATGATCATCCATAGCCCAAAAACACATTGATCTTAAGGAGTTTCTATAGGTGCAGTGCGGGAAACATGATAGTGGGGGACATGGAGCCTCGGAAGAAAGAGAACCTGTCCCTTCGGAGTGCCCAATGCGACCATAAGCATAACATAGAGATGTCAGATTCTCAGAGGTGATGGATTGCCAAAAGGAGATCATTACAAGATTAATCTTTTCCCCATTTCATATAGAATTTGAAGATGAAAATATTCTATAGGAAGATCATATAAACTAATCAAAACCCCCAAGGTTGAAAGTTGAAACACTATGGTCATGTCGTCAACAAACCAGGATACATTTTGATTCCAAATCAAAACATTTATCCATTTTAAGGATCACATATGTTGTCAAATTAATTACACACCCTTGTCGGTTGTTGAGGCTTCAAAAGCTCCAATTACCCAAAAAAGGGGTTCATATATTGCTGTATGCAAGTGGTTGAGTTATATAGCCTTGTAGGTCACTTGTTAATCCTACCCAGCTTGTGGGGTCTGAGAATTGTAACTCAACCAGATCAGAAGCTGGACTAACTCCTACAATATCTGAAAATTCATATCAAGATACACTGAAGGGAAACTGGAGAGGATATAATTTTGTATGCTTTACAGAGATGAAATTTTTACGTGGAACTTATCATCTGAAGGGTTCAACTGGTGCAGACTCTTCAAGAAATGTAGCAGCCGCAAAACATTCGGCAGCTTCTAGTGATGCCGATGTAGTACTCATGGCTTTATATAGTAAGCCAAGATTATACCATGCAGAATGATTCATTCTGTCAAGCCGTAATGCATTCATCAGGAAGCTTCGCACAACTGGATATGATTGACTACCGAGCTCTCTGAGAATCACGGCTGTGGAGATCAAGCTTGGGACATGGGTGGGATCTATTTCCAAAGCAGCTCCAAAAGCTCTTAGAGCTTCTTTATAGAGGCACTTTGCTTCATATAGTACACCTGTAAAATCAACAAATTTCTAATCCCTTCTATCAGAGGTTCGAGTCGAATACCAATAAACATTCTAGTTTTCGACCACACAAAAGAATGTTCAAATAAGCTTTTTCTTTCCCAGTTTCAGATTCTGGGGAGCCTACAGCTATTTTCCAATTGAAACTAAATACTTTAAAACACGAGGCAGAATGAAAAGGTATAAATTGGCAAGCCCTACAAGTCAGTGAAGTTGTTGTACAACTGAACCAAATTCCAGCAACCAAGCAGCAAATCAGTGACTTTTAATTGGAAAAATATTGAAGTTAGGGAGGATGGTGATTTGACAATGGATGCCTTCAAAAGTTGCAATAATTTTTATTAAAAAAAAAAAAAAAAAACACTATCCATTGCAATGAAGAGCAAATGAAGTTAACTTTTTCCTTCCCCCCTAAAGAAACAAAAACATAAACATCGATTCAGGAAATAAATTCCTAGTCTTTCAAATATGCTAAGCAGACATTAGCAACTAATACACAATGGAAAACCAATTTGACAAAAAAGGTTTGTACTACACGAATATTTTTTTTCAATATTTTCCTTCAAAAATGGCCATTTATTAGAACTTGGGAAAACTATAAAAGTAAGCAAACTCTCTCTCTCTCACACACACACACAAAAAAGCATATATAGTATCTGACTATCTTGGGAGGATATGGAACAACTAATTGAAAAAAGAAAAAGGAAAAAAATTAACTTCTCGCTTTATATTCAAAATTAAAACCAACACCAATTCTAGCAGAAAGTGAAATACATGTAGGCCAATAATTCACACTTCCAGAAACAATGGCATCAGTCAGTTAGAGACTAGAGGTTCAAGTTTAGTACAATAAATTTAAGAGCTATAACTAAAACAAGATATACCAGTAACAATTGGGTCCAACTTAACCCTTTTTTCATAACCTTCTTCTTTCTTGATTTCCACTAGAAACAACCAACTATATCATTTTTTCAAAACTTTCTGCAAAGCTGAAGTTGCTATGTGTTAACAATTATGAGAAAAAAGGTCAATTGGACCACTATAAAGATTTTACCCAAAAAAATGCCACCTAGAATATCAAGGATTTCTTCTGACCAAAACAAAATATATCAAGACACTAAATAAAAGAGAAAAAAAAAAAGAAAAGAAAAGAGAAATGACATAAATACCTGTGGTATAACATCTAGAAGCAGAGTAAGAACAGATGGCCTTAGATTTGGAAAGACAAATTTCAGCATCATGCCACTGTGACAGGCTTATGTAGACAGAAGCAAGTTCATGCCATACTTCCAGTTCCAAACTCTTGGTAGTTCTGCTGCTCTGTCATAAATATTGCAAAACAGGTAACTAGCTGGAAAACATTTTATCTGTGACAAAAGATTTCCAGGAAAGGTAAAGATAAAGAGACCAAAAAAAAAGGAAACAATTTTTGGTAATGGAAAGCATATCAGAAAATGGAACTGTGGTTGTCCCCATAATCTCAGTGACTCAGGTTCAAACCAAGAAGATTATCCATTATTCTGACTTTAAAATGCTATTATGTTACATACAGGGTTAAATTTATAAAAGTGCATTTATCTCATTGTGACACTAGTTCTTCAATGATATAACTTGACAACATTAAAGTCAGTGTTAAACAGCATGAACCCACTTCTAATATTCTTTCCCAACAGAATAGCACCTTGTTAAAATTGTCTCGCAGAAAGATAATCACTTGCAGACACTCAATCAGTAATCATTCCATCTCTCTATCGAGGAGCACTCACTTTCAGAATACCAGCAAGTGTAAACCTCCCACTTGTTGCATAATCAAGGACTAGTTCATGACTAATATAAATTTCAAAAACCATCTCTAGATCTGGTTTTAGTAATTATCAAATTCTTCCAATTCTAGAACTAATTATGATTCTTCCATAAGCAAGAATCCAATTTAACACATACAGATTCAAAGAAAAAGATCATAAGAGAACTATGTGAAAATATTTTGGAGGTTATAAACGGAAAAACCATTTACAAACCTTGAGAAGCTTCTTCCCAGAACCAAAGCTTTTACGCTGAATGTGAAGAACAGCAAGAACCTGAGTATATGTTTCAATGGCACCTTTTAACCGACCCTGAGCAATTTGAAGTTTAGCTTTGGTCTGCAACAGTTCTCCCTGATCCCATTTTCCAGTTTGATCCAGTGCAGCATTAATAACAGTTTCAGCCTCCATAAACCGTTTTTGAGCTGATAATATCCGGGCCAACAATAACCACCCTTTGATATTAGACCCAGCTTCCAGTTTTAGCAAGCGTTTTGCATAACGAACTGCAGTATCCAACTTCCTCTGCTCAGCATTTTCTAAGCTAAGATGGTAAAGAATATTGGGGTCACTCATTCTAGTAATTCTCCCAGCAGTTTCCAGGGACTGAGCTGCCTCAGATTGTCTTGTGGCCCTCTCTGAATCCGAAACAGCTAATTTAGAATGTGCTGAAAGTGAGACACCCAATAAACATCTGGCAGTACTTTCCAATTGATTGCATCCAACATCCAAACTTTCAAGGGCTCTGCAAGCAAAACTTGTCCCTTCTTCTGCAAGATCAGGGTTTTCCCCACAAATCTTTGAGGCCATTAATAAAGCTGGAACACATTTTGGATCCTCATTTCTACTCAACAGTTTTCTAAGTAAATTCAAAGCAACCAAGTCCTCCCCTGCTCCATAATAACAGAAAGCCAAAGTACGGTACCTTTCTTTCCCGTCAATTAATCCAGGAAGCAATTCTTCCAGCTGATTAGCTAAAGCCCTCAAATCCCCTGCCACAGATAGAGCAAACGAAAGATGGTCCAGGATTGATGGATCCCACTCAATTCTCTTGAGAGTAACTTTCCTTA
This sequence comes from Quercus parvula, assembly GCA_030820535.1. Lineage (NCBI taxonomy): Eukaryota > Viridiplantae > Streptophyta > Magnoliopsida > Fagales > Fagaceae > Quercus > Quercus parvula. The sequence goes on from JAUAME010000008.1 coordinate 14,732,671, forward strand.
GTAGTATCATTAGCAGAAGTATAGCCTCTTCTATATTGTTTCTGGGTACAAATGAACTGCCCATTTGGGAGCGGAGATTTGGGGGGCTTGCTTCACCTCCACAGTACAGAAGAAAGATGGCAAACTCTTTTTGGATTTTAGCTATAGTTACTGCATCAAGATTCCAATTAAGGAGGAGTGCCTGCCGGAATGACAAGATTGCTTCATGTGGAGAATCAGCAAGTTTCCATAATTCTGGAAGCAACTCAACAGCCTTGTTTAGGGTCTCCTGCAATTTACAGTCAACACCAAAGTTTTCAGGCAAGCCTTCTGGTAATGAAGATTCAACTATGTCCAAGATAACTTTGCAAGATTGAGCAGCTTCTGCAAGAATGATTGGAAATAAAAATTAGCTATGCAATTATTTTCTTATTGCTATAGCAGTTCAGGAATTATTTTTATTTATTTAAAAAAAAAATTACAATGAAAAATCATGGGGGCTATCCCTATTGCATAGCCAGATTTTCTTAAATAGCAAGACTCCAAAATGAGTTGTAATATATAAGGACAGTACCAGGAATCTTTTGGTGAAGGCAGGCTGGAATGATATTTAATTTAAGTTTTCTAAGAAAACCAGGAAAAACTAAAAACAAAAGCAATCCGTGGATTAAGAATATGTGAAAATAATAACTTACAATTTCGATGAATTTAGAAAGCAAACAGCAACAATGCATCAGCAGAAAGTAAATACCTTTAAACCACTTATCAAAAATAAATACCTTTAAACCTCCCAAGACACTGCAACGATTTTGCTTTGAGAAAGATTGCTTCCAAGAGTAAGCTGACAGCGTGTATAGACATTGGTGGGGGAGCAAAATTTTGAGAACGTCTCTTATGATGTTCTCTTTTAGCAAGGGTAATTTTTATCTTGGGAGTCACTGCAGCAATATCTATTCCTTCAAATACATGTAGAGCAGCTTCTATGTTTCCTTTCTGATATTCATATCTTCCTAATAATGCTCTTGCTTCCTGCATATGCAGACAACTTGTTCTTAAAAACCCAATACAAATGATCATAAAAAGGTGCAGAGGTATGTACATGTGAAAACATGATGATCTACAATCTAAAAGCAGCAATGGCCTTTAATTAGAGCAACCAAGTATGATCCATAAAGCATTGTTGAGGATTTTGTTAATGTAATTGTTACCAAAAAATATAGGCTTGTTGAGGTGATATCATAATTTCATCTTAAAACAAAAACGGATGCTTGTAGACAAAGGTCTGGATCATTCTGACTCTTAACTAAATACATCCAAGTTAAATATCATTGAAAACCAACGTACCTCAGAGTGAGTTTGCTAAGATTAATTTATATTCAATACGAATTCCCAAGGATTTTAGTTATAGATTTTGAAAATCAAACACTGCTTCTAAGGCTCATTATATATAAGATTATATATCCAGCCAGAACTAAATTGAAACAGAAAAATTATTACTCGAGAGACAAACAGACTTTAATGCTACCAACCTCATAGTTCAAACAACCACTCTCACGCAGAGATGATTCTGCTTCTTCTATATTCCCAGTATCCAGCTTCTTTCCGACCTCACTAGCTTTCGAAGAACAACCACTATCCGAACGATCCTTGGTTGCAAGGGATTCTGATGAAGGAACAATTTCATCTACTGCTCCGAACTGCTCGCCGGAGCAGAGACACTTCATTATCTTCCCGAATTTCCGCCTAATTTCAACCTTCCGCGGCCTTCCAATCCTATGCTTACTTCTCATATTGCCTCAACAAATTCCAATATCTGCAATCACCAACACCACCAACAACAGTAACTCAATAACCTTTATATGTAATTACAAAATACAACCAATTCACAAAGCTGACTAATCTGTCGCAATATCATGATCAATCAGACCAATTTTCATACACTAAAAGTTCAAACTTTGCACAGGAAAACTAATATGACAATCAAAATTTCCAACAACCCAATTCAAAACATGGTGTAAATGAACTGGAAACTAAATTCCAACACAAGAAAACAGAGAGGCATCAAAATTCACATTCAATCAAAATAAAAGCAACAAAAAGCAACAAGTATAGCAAAATTTGAGCCTAACACGTAAATTTACCATTCAAAACCTTAAATTACCTGCTAAAAACGAAAAACCCACCAATATTTCTCAAACCCCACTTGAAAAAACTAAATAGAATTATCCAAATTAAGCCCAACCCAAATATAACCTCCAAAAAGTAATTAAAAAAAACGCCGCAAACTACTAATAATAACAATTTCCACACGACTCACCAAATTTAATACCACGAAACTGATAACACAATTAATCCCATCAAAGCAAATAAATAAATTGAACCCAACAGATTAAAAAAAAATTCCAAAAGCACTCACCTTTTGTTTTTCCAAAAAGAAAAAAAGCAGAGGCTTAAAGCCCACAAGCCATGAAAATTAACACCCATTTACTTTGAATCAATCAGAGCATCCCAATGCTTTAAGTACCTTTCTTTATTTTTTAGCTTTTGAATACTTTGGAAACAGAGGAATGGAGTTTGAATTGCGAATCGTAAAGAACAAGATTTTTTTTGTTCTTTTTTTGGTTTGGGGGGTTAAGAAAGTGAAACAGAGGAATTAGTAATTACAGTAAAGAAGTGTGGGGTTTTTTGGGAAAGAAAAATATTCTTTTGGTGGGACCCAGTTGTGTAATTTTAACACACGTACAGCGGCTGAGGTTGTTTTACTGCCACGTGGAATGTGTTGTCATGCTCTCTATGCCGTCGTTAAACGGTTATTAACTACACTGTCGGATTCATCAATCCAATTTAACTTTTTTTCCTTTTTTATTTAGAATTTATTATTATTATTATTCTTTTTTTTTATAAGTATTATTATTATTATTCTTATTCTTATTTTATAGGAAAAGGAGATTGTGAAATGCTCAAAAGAGAACAAATTAAATAAAGGAGAAAAGAATATTGCATGTGCATATGTCACACTTTGAAAAAAGCAAAATGACTGAGTGAGGAAAACGTTTTTTTTTTTTTTTTTTTTTTAAATAATAATAATTCTCTAAGCTTAGGGAAAAATAAAAGATTAGAGGGTCATCTTTCTTTTTCTTTTTTCTTTTTTAATATTATGTCCATTATATTTTAACAATAAATACTATGTGATAGGTTGTTATTGATGGGCAAAAAAGTGATTTTACTTATAAATTCAAATCAAAACTAATAACAACCTACTACCTAAAATTTGTTATGAAAATATTGTATATATAGCAGTTCTCTTTTCTTTTCTTTTTTCTCTTTCTTTTTCTCATTCTAAGATTTAGAAAATCATATATATATATATATATATATATATATATATATATATATATAAGTACTGTAAGGACCAGATTTGACTTGGATCCAAAACAGGAATGGATCCAGGCCCACGTAGCCCAAACAATGAATTTGTAGAGTGCAGGAAAAAGAGCTAGTCTGATCTTGGGCCAAAATATTGGGTTTTAGTGTAAAAAAGGTCTAAGGTACGAACGTGGTATCTCACCCTCAATCCTCTTCGGACATGCCCTAAAGATATGATTTTTCTCTTTCCGTTTTTCTCTCCACCTATTTCCGATCCCCCTTCCTTCTGTCTTTCCTCGCCTTATATATCATAGCTTTTCTGCCTTTTTCCCTCACCTTCTCTTGAATCTTCCATCCTTAGCTGGAAAGCTGCTCCTTCACTGTTCAGGTATCACCTCCACATTAATGCGGCCAGAAGGTTAGCTGGGAGACATTTAATGCGGAGGTGACAGCACCACTAGATATTTGCCATTTTCTACCATTACTTTTTGTTGGATATTTTCCCCTTTGTGCCGTTATAAGATTGTCCTGGGCACTGTTCTGAGTGATCAACAAGTTAACCAGGCACCTCGGACAAAAGTGCCGAGGTGACCATCATCCTCGGACACAGTCCCCACTCCTTGCTAACATGCTGCACCTCTCCTCGGATGGTAATTTTATCCGTTCCTCGGCTGGTCGTCCTCGGATGTTCGTATCTCTTCATACAAGATATTGGGCCGGGCCTTTCCCTTTACACTGTTGGAACCCAGGGCAAAATTGGCCCACACAATAGCCCCTCAAAATCTTGCTTTTCGGCTTCTCGGGAGAAAAGAAGGATTTTGACTCTCTCTTCGGATCTCCCTTATGATCTGATTCTATTGAGTCAAATCATAGCTGCATGCGTTTTTCTTTTCGCGACCCGTTCCTGACTCTTCAGTGTCCAGGGAGTGCCTTCATTTAATTTTGGCAACCCCCCTGTCTCCCACGTTCAACGGTGAGATGCCAATCCAACGGTGGTTGGACCTTTTGGGAATTTGGGCGGGCGAACTCCCGCTTTTAATTTTTGCGTAACTATAAATAACCTTTCAAATCACTTTCTTGTCACTTTTGAACGATTGCGTTATTCTAGAACCTGAGACTTTATTTCTTTCTCTTGTTCCTTTGTGCGTATACAAACACATAAATCCTGTCCGAGGACCATTTCTCAAACCTGTAAGTCCTCCTAAACTCTCTTTAACTTTTATTCCTTTTTATTGTAGAATCCCTCCTCTAGGGCCTCCTAAAAAAAAGATGGGTAGATTTAAGGAGTTAGTAGATACTGAGGAGGGAATGAGAAACTTTAGGATTAAGTACAACATTCCCCCCCATGTGGGCATTAGATACGCGGCCCAGGGCGAATGGTACGACGAAAGAAAGACGAACGAAGTTGTCATTCCTATGATCGCTTTCATAGAAGGAGGGATGACCATTCCCATGGGCACCCTCACTAGGAACTATCTTAGGTATTTTAGGCTATCTCCCACCCAATGTGCACCGAATATGTTCAGGGTACTAGGGAGTATAGAGGCCTTGAACGAAAGAATGAATCTAAATCTGACCCATCATGACATAAACTGGGTTTACAACCTTCAACACTTAAAAAATCAGGGGTATTACCTGAAATCCAGGCAGGCCGAGGTTAGGATGATTCAGTGTCTTCCCCAATCCAATAAAGGATTAAAAGAAGATTTCCTAATCTTCTCTGGGCAGTGGCATGACGGCTTACCATGCCCAGTTAAAGAGGGTGAGCCAGGTGGGGGTCCGAATTACTTAATCTATATGCTTAACTGTTTGGATTTTAGTTTTCCCATTATCGTCGGCTTACATTAAAGTGACTCTTATCGCTTTCACTAAAAATGCAGATCCACGTGCGACTTCGCCATCGTTGCGCTTAGTCAACAAGGCTAGCTTGGACAAAGTTCTCCGAGCAGAAATCTACGTCAATCCTTCTGACGGTCAACTGAGGGCGGCCCATCTCATCCTCGGCTACACTCCTATTTCTCGGACGTTCCAAGCTCCTTCGTGCGTGATAAAGGCAAAGGATCCTCGGCTTCGCCGGATTAGCGTCGCTTACGAAGGGTTTTTAATCCCCCAAGGCGTTCCTCTTCCAGAATATACCAAGCATACTGAGGCACTGCCCGTTGCCAGCCTCGCAGGAGTCAGTTCACCTTTGCCCCACGTTCCTCAAATAAAAGAGGAGGAAGAGGTTGAAAGAGACGAGGAGGGCTTTGTAGACGTATCCTCGGCCGCCGACGACTACGAGGTTTTTGATTTGCTCACCCCCTCACCCACCGCCTCCGAAGATATGGGCATCTAGAGGAAACCCCAACGGAGTCTCCAGGAGTTGCTGGAGGGCCAACCTGGGAGGGGAGAGGTTGGAAGGTCAACCCAACAGAGACTTCCTCCCCCTCCTCCTAAATCTCCCCTACCTGCCCCTCAGCCAGCTCCTCCTTCCAGGGCCGAGCAGCCTGAACCTAAGAGGAGAAGGGAGCCCAAAGGCAAGGAAGTTGTGGAGACCGGGAGGGCTCCATCTTCCCATGATGAGGACGCCCACAGGCCGACGAAGCAACTGAAACTTGGCCCTGCCCCCAGCCGAGGACCTGAAATGGGGGAGATTCAACAAACCGAGCCCCGGGCATGGCTTCCAGCCCCCATGCTTGGGGGCGAGCCCCTGACCGACGATGCGTCGATCAGGGATTACAACGGGGGCATTGGCTGCCATGTAGCTTCGGCCTTGGAAGAGACCCTCTTGCTCCCCAAGGACATGGTGGAGCTACGAGGGTTGAGGAGGAACGAGGTCTTTCTCCAAGCCAAAAGGTGTCTAGGGATGGTATGTACCATTACTTTGTCACTAATAATGTTATTATTATTATTATTATTATTATTATTTTTTTTTTTTTTATTAGTGCTATTTATCATTTATTTTATTTGTATTTTAAATTTTCCTTTCTTTTTGGTAAACAGGCTGTCCAGAGCACCTTTAGGATGGAAGAAATTTACCACTCCGTTGCTCAGCAGCTGGAGGAGGAAAGAAGGAGAAGGATAGCTGCTGTGCAGACAATGTCCGTTGCCGAGAAGAGCAACACTGATCTTAAGGAGAGGATAAAGACTGAGGAGCAGTCAAGAAAAAGTGCTGAGGCCGCCTTGAAGGGGGCTGAGACTCAGGCTGAGAGCCAGAGGAAGCTGGTAGTGGAAGTCAAAGGACAGTTGGTCACTGCCAAAGAGCAAATTGCAACTCTAAGGCAACAACTGGAAGAGGCTAACCAGCTTAAAGCCTTGGCCGAAAAAGCGAGGGCACAAGCGGAGGAGGATAAGCTGAAGGCCGAGAAGGAAAGGGACGAGGCTGAGTAGCACGGGTATGATGTCGGCGTGGCCGAGACTGAAGACACTCTCCGTGCTGAAGTCCCTACGGTCTGCCGCGCCTACTGCGCCCAAACGTGGGAAGAGGCTCTCAACCAGGCTGGAGTTGAGGCCTCATCAGGGTTGAGGAGGCCTGAAAGCATCATCTTCCCTTTAGCCCTGCAAATTCCCAAGCAGGCTGAGACAGCCCCTTCCGTGCCTCAGCCTACCGCCGAGGTCCCCCCTCAGCCCCTCCCTCCTGCTGTCCAGCTTGGTGAGGAGAAGGAGACAGAGATCCAAAAGGGACCCCTTCCAGGTGAAGTGACTGAAGCTCCTCAGCCAGAGGCAGCTTCTCAAGATTTTGAGAAGCAGTTGGCTTTAGTCACCTTACCTGTTCAGGAGTCTCTTAAGGACAAGGAGAAAGAGACCAACTCCGAGGCAGCTGACCAGACATCCAAGCCAAAACTCCAGATCAAATTAAAGCCTTAGTTTTGTTTTCCTTTTTTTATCAATGTTGTCATTTCAATTTCATTTTCTTCTTCTTTTTTTTTTTTTTTTTTTATTTTTTATTTCGATAGTGATTGTAACTCCTTCTGCTATGCTAAAAAGCCAATTTTGATGATATATGGAATTCTTTTCTTTACTTCAAGTAATGTCAGTCAGCCTCATTGCTTTAATTAACTGTATTATACTTATTTTGCTCAGTTCTTTGCTTTCTTTCATAACGTAATCCATTACCGAGGAACCAACATACCTTAATGAGGAGTAAAAATGAATTAATAAAGCATGACGTTGATCTTTCAAGAAAATGTATCACCCTTTTATTTAGTTCCATAATAAGTTCCGAGATTTTCAAGCAATATTACTTCACTTAGGCAATAAGTAGATTGTGAGCATATTAAGTTATACTTATACTTATTTGATAACCACGAAGTCAATCATGGCCTATAAAGTAGGTTAATACCTAACTCAGGAGACAATAACTTACACTCAAGATTATGTTTTAAAGAATTTACCATAGCATACAATTTGTGGAATATATTCCTTGACACTGCACGGGCAATTATAGTTTCCAGGTTTATGGTATACGGATCTAATAAAGATGACTTGTTGTTTATTTTAGGGGATGTTCTGTAATATTTGTTTCCACCAAGTCTTTAACAGATGTCATAATACGTTAATATGTACTAAGTCTGCAGTCCGAGGACCTGTCATGACTTAGTTTCAATTTAAAATTTCAACAGATGCCATAGTATATTAATTTTCACTAAGTATGTGGTCCGAGGACCTGACATGACTTAGTTTCTGTTTAATATCTCAAAAGATGTCATAGTATATTAATTTTCACTAAGTATGTGGTCCGAGGACCTGACATGACTTAGTTTCTGTTTAATATCTCAAAAGATGTCATAGTATATTAATTTTCACTAAGTATGTGGTCCGAGGACCTGACATGACTTAATTTCTGTTTAATATCTCAAAAGATGTCATAGTATATTAATTTTCACTAAGTATGTGGTCCGAGGACCTGACATGACTTAGTTTCTGTTTAATATCTCAAAAGATGTCATAGTATATTAATTTTCACTAAGTATGTGGTCCGAGGACCTGACATGACTTAGTTTCTGTTTAATATCTCAAAAGATGTCATAGTATATTAATTTTCACTAAGTATGTGGTCCGAGGACCTGACATGACTTAGTTTCTGTTTAATATCTCAAAAGATGTCATAGTATATTAATTTTCACTAAGTATGTGGTCCGAGGACCTGACATGACTTAGTTTCTGTTTAATATCTCAAAAGATGTCATAGTATATTAATAAGTGAGAAAAATAACTTTTATTATTAATAATAATACCTTTTCAGATTATTTACATTCCAAGGATGAAGTACAGCTCTCTCGTCTAAATCTTCTAAGTAATAAGCTCCTATTCCTGCCACCGCCATGATGCGATACGGCCCCTCCCAATTAGGACCCAATTTCCCCCACGAAGGGTTTTTAGCGTTCCCTACAACTTTCCTCAAAACTAAGTCCCCTGGGGCCAATGGTCTCAGCTTTACACTAAGATCGTAACCTTGCTTTAGCTTATGCTGATAGTAGGCTAGCTGTACCCTAGCATTTTCTCGCCGTTCTTCAATTAGGTCCAAGTTCCTTTTTAACAGCTCTTCGTTTCCCTCCGGAGTGAACCCTCTGGATTTCATTGTAGGAAAACCACTCTCCAGTGGTATTACGGCTTCAGCCCCATATGTTATTGAGAAGGGCGTTTCACCAGTGGACTTCCGAGGTGTTGTCCTATAGGTCCATAGTACATGAGGTAACTCCTCGACCCACCTTCCCTTCGCGTCGTCCAACCTCTTCTTTAATCCGTTCACGATGACTTTATTAACGGCCTCAGCTTGCCCATTTCCCTGCGGGTAGGCTGGGGTGGAATATCTATTTTTTATTCCCAAGTTAGAACAGTATTTCCTAAAGGCTTTACTGTCAAATTGGAGGCCGTTATCCGAGATGAGGGCGTTGGGAACACCGAACCGCGTAACTATATTCTTCCAGATGAATCTTTTGACATCCACATCCCTGATATTGGCCAAAGGTTCAGCTTCAACCCACTTGGTAAAATAGTCTGTGCCGACCAGGAGGTATCTTCTGTTCCCTGCAGCTTTGGGAAACGGACCCACAATGTCTAGGCCCCACTGAGCAAAAGGCCATGGGCTAGAAAGCGGATTGAGCGCTCCTCCAGGCTGGTGGATGTTTGGTGCAAATCTTTGGCACTGATCACACTTCTTGACATATTCCTGCGCCTCCTTCTGCATGTTCGGCCACCAATATCCTTGGGTAAGAGCCCTGTGAGACAGTGATCTTCCCCCAGTGTGACTTCCACAAATTCCCTCATGCAATTCCTCCAGAAGTATTTCTGATGCCTTTGGGTGCACACATAATAAGTAGGGCCCAGAGAACGAACGCTTATACAATTTTCTGTCCTCGGACAACCAAAACCGAGGAGCTTTCCTCCGTATTTTGTCGGCCTCAGATTTTTCCACAGGTAGTACATCTTTTTCCAGGAACAGTGATATGGCATCCATCCAACTGGGACCCAGCGCAACCTGGTGTATCCGCGGTGCAACTTGATGTGCCACAGCTCGCACATACAGGTCTTCCACCAGGATTACCCGAGGTAGATCCTGAGCCGAGGACGTGGCAAGAGTGGCCAACGAGTCTGCATGGGTGTTCCCACTTCTGGACACGTGAGACAAGTCAAAAGCTTCGAATCTTTCCTGCATATCCCTGACCAGATGTAAATATTCCAGCATTCTTGAATCTCGCGCCTCCAAATCACCTCCTACTTGTCCGACCACCAATCTTGAGTCTGAAAAAGCCCTTACTGCCTTTCCCCCCAGTTTTTGCACCATTTGCATCCCCTGCAGTAAAGCTTCATACTCGGCCTCGTTATTCGTAGCGGAGAAATTCAATCTGAAGGATTTTTCTATGGTAATCTTTTCAGGGGACACCAGTACTAGCCCCACTCCTGATCCCCGCTGATTGGCTGCTCCATCAACGTACAATTCCCAATACCGTAGGCCTTGAATAGAGGCTACGCCTACCACTCTTTCATCCACTAGCTCGTCTTTCCTTTCCACCTCCTCCGGAGATTCAGCAAACTCGGCCACCAAATCGGCTAGCACCTGTCCCTTGATTGAGGTACGGGGCATGTACTTTATATCAAAAGCCCCTAGAATCGTACCCCATTTGGCTATCCTCCCTGTATAATCGGCGCTCCTTAGTACTGACTTAAGGGGGAGCTGAGTCAGAATGACCACAGTATGTGCCTGGAAATAATGGGGGAGTTTCCTCGTGGCATGCACCACAGCCAGTATCGCTTTTTCCAGTGGTAGATAACGCACCTCGGCTTCATTAAGCGACTTACTTACATAATAGACTGGTCGTTGGACGCCGCCATCCACCCGTATGAGCACAAGGCTTATGGCGTGTGAAGCGACAGCAAGGTAAGAGAAAAGGACCTCGTCCACCACTGGGCTGGACATTATAGGCGGATGGGATAGGTAATGCTTAAGCTCTTGGAAGGCTCTAGCACACTCCTCGGACCATTGAAATTCTTTCCATTTGTGTAACAAAAGAAAGAAAGGTCTGCACCTTTCTGCTGATCTGGATATGAACCGATTTAAGGCTGCCATCATCCCTGTAAGCTTCTGGACCTCTTTTGGATTCCGAGGTGGCTGCAAGCTATTGATTGCTTTGATTTGATCTGGGTTTACCTCAATTCCCCGATGAGTCACCATGTATCCTAGGAATTTCCCTGACCCTACTCCAAAGGAACACTTAGAAGCGTTCAAACGTAATTTATGCCCCCTCAGAATTTCAAAAACATTGGTAAGGTCTGCTAAGTGCTCAGATGCCAACTTGCTCTTCACCACCATATCATCAATGTAGACCTCAATAGTTTTTCCCAACCGCGATTCAAACATTTTCGTCATCATCCGTTGATAAGTAGAGCCTGCATTTTTCAGGCCAAAAGGCATTACTTTGTAGTGATAATTCCCCACAGGAGTGACGAAAGCCGTTTTCTCCTGGTCCTCCACTGCTAGTGGTATTTGGTGATAACCTTGGAAGGCGTCCAGAAAACTCATCCGGGGATGGCCTACTGTCGCATCCACTAACTGATCTATCCTCGGCATGGGGAAAGGATCCTTGGGGCAGGCCTTGTTAAGGTCTGTAAAGTCTACGCAGACGCGCCATTTTCCCGTCTTCTTCTTCACTACTACGGTATTAGCCAACCACTGGGGGTAGAAAATCTCTTTAATAGCCCCTGCCTGCTTGAGTTTAACCACCTCAGACTTTATTGCCTCCACATGCTCATTCGAGGGTCGCCGAGGAGGTTGCTTTTTCGGAGTCACCGAAGGATCTACGTTCAAGCGATGACAAATAAACTCTGGATTCAGGCCAGGGGCTTCATACGCATCCCACGCAAAAACGTCTGCGTTTCCTCTCAAAAGCTCAACCAACTCTTCCCTTTCCTGCGTGGGCAACCGAGCCCCAACTTGGAAGAACCTTTCCTGGTCGTCCCCTATCGTCACCCTTTCCAAACCTTCGCAACTTGTTTCGTCATCCGACCTGCCACGCAGCGACGACGAGGCCCCCAACTGCTATAAGATATTCCCCTCACTGGCCGAGGCACCAGTCTGTGGTTTGTGCTGAATCGCCGTAATAAGGCACTGCCTAGCCATGGACTGGCTTCCTACTATCTCTAGCACTTGACCTCCAGAGGGGTATTTAACTTTTTGATGAAGGGTGGAGGAAACGGCGCCCAAGGAATGCAGCCATGGCCTACCCATAATTGCCGTGTACGGAGAAAAGGCGTCCACCACGATAAAGTCTACCTCAACGACATCCAACCCAGTTTGCACAGGCAGTCTGATCTGGCCTCTAGGGACCACTGCCTTGCCTTCAAAACTCACCAAAGGCGAGCTATAGGCAGATAAATCCTCAGGTTTCAAACCCAGACCCTTAAAGAGGTCAGGATACATAATCTCCGCTGCGCTTCCCTGATCAACCATGACTCTCTTCACATCATATCCACCAATTCGAAGAGTAACCACCAGAGCATCGTCGTGCGGCTGTATGGTTCCTTGCTTGTCCGCCTCTGAAAAACTCAACACTAAAGGGACATTCGCCCTGGCTCTCTTCGGCGTGGAGTTAGGCTCACCATCGGTGAAATGTGATACTGACATTACCCTGGTCGGGCAGGATCCAGTCCTGCCTGGAGTGGCGAATATAACATTGATGGTCCCCAGAGGGGGCTTGGACTCAGGGTTCCCCTGAAATGCTGCGCCGGTCTGGCCTCCTCGGCCACTGGAGTGGTGCAGTAAGTGCTTCAACTTCCCTTCTCGGACCAGTTGTTCTAAATGATCCCATAAGTTCCGACAATCCTCAGTAGCGTGACCATGATCTTGATGGTATTGGCAATACAGATTTTGGTTACGATTGTTTGGATCTCCTGCCATCTTATTCGGCCACTTGAAGAACGGTTCATTCCTTACCTTCTCCAATACTTTCTGCACCGGCTCTCGAAACACCACATTGACCGCTTGAGTATTGGCGGATGCAGGTTGCCCTAAAAAGTCTCTCCGAGGACGATTGTTTTGCGGCCGGTCCGACCTGGGATCCCTCCTCTCCTGGAGGATTACCTTCGGCTTCCCTTTACACTGGGATTGATCTTCCTCAATTCTCCTGTATTTATCAATTCTATCCATCAGCAAGCGTACACTGGTGACAGGCTTACCAGTGAGAGACTTTCTCAAGTCGTGCTCCGCCGGCAACCCTGCCTTAAACGTGCTAATAGCCACGTCATCATAGTCTCCATCTATCTCGTTAAACATCTCCCAATACCTATCCGAGTAGGCTTTCAAAGTCTCCCCATCCCGCATGGACATCGACAGCAAGGATCCTAAGGGTAAAGGTACCCTACTGCACGTGATGAAGCGGGCACCAAAGGACTGGGTAAGCTTCTTAAAAGAATCAATAGAATTTGCCCTAAGGCCGTTAAACCATCTCATTGCCATTGGACCCAAGCTGGACGGAAAGATCTTACACATTAAAGCCTCGTCCTTTGAGTGGACAGCCATTTTTTGATTAAAGTGACTTACATGTTCCACTGGATCCGTCCGGCCATTGTAAAGAGAGAAGGTTGGTTGGTTAAATCGCCGAGGAAGGCTAGCACCCTCGATCTGTCGCGTGAAAGGCGATTTGGCTACTTGACTCAAGGCCTCGTTCATAGCTTTGTTTCCCAGGCCCTTATGCGAGGTGCTTTTACCCCTCCTCTCATAATCACTGCACTCCTGACTACTGGAGAAGGTTTCACTAGGTGGAGTCCTAGATCTCCGCCTATATGTATCATCTTCTGAATCCCCGGAAGAGGATTCAGACTCAAACGACGCTCGTCTGCGCCGCGCGCGGCGTAACTTCCTTTTCAACTCATCGATTTCATGTTGCATGTCCCTGTTGTTCTCTGCATGGGGTGCGTAACCTCTCTCACGCGATTGGCTCCTATTACTGTGCCCTGTTTGCCCACTTTGCTCACAACCTCCCCTTTGTTGAAGATGAACTCCTGAGTGATTACGTTGTGAACCTCCTGATGTCACCTGGTGCGAATTATCATTGCCTTGATGTGGCCCTACCGTTGGTTGATGTGAACCTGATTCCTCCATCTTGCGCACTAAACCCAAATCTCTTTCTGATCAGATCAAGCAGTTCCCCACAGACGGCGCCAATTGTAAGGACCAGATTTGACTTGGATCCAAAACAGGAATGGATCCAGGCCCACGTAGCCCAAACAATGAATTTGTAGAGTGCAGGAAAAAGAGCTAGTCTGATCTTGGGCCAAAATATTGGGTTTTAGTGTAAAAAAGGTCTAAGGTACGAACGTGGTATCTCACCCTCAATCCTCTTCGGACATGCCCTAAAGATATGATTTTTCTCTTTCCGTTTTTCTCTCCACCTATTTCCGATCCCCCTTCCTTCTGTCTTTCCTCGCCTTATATATCATAGCTTTTCTGCCTTTTTCCCTCACCTTCTCTTGAATCTTCCATCCTTAGCTGGAAAGCTGCTCCTTCACTGTTCAGGTATCACCTCCACATTAATGCGGCCAGAAGGTTAGCTGGGAGACATTTAATGCGGAGGTGACAGCACCACTAGATATTTGCCATTTTCTACCATTACTTTTTGTTGGATATTTTCCCCTTTGTGCCGTTATAAGATTGTCCTGGGCACTGTTCTGAGTGATCAACAAGTTAACCAGGCACCTCGGACAAAAGTGCCGAGGTGACCATCATCCTCGGACACAGTCCCCACTCCTTGCTAACATGCTGCACCTCTCCTCGGATGGTAATTTTATCCGTTCCTCGGCTGGTCGTCCTCGGATGTTCATATCTCTTCATACAAGATATTGGGCCGGGCCTTTCCCTTTACACTGTTGGAACCCAGGGCAAAATTGGCCCACACATAGTGTATTATAAAAAAAGCAGCAACTTTTTTTTTAATTACTACACTACACGTTCTAATGTATCAAATTGCATAATTTTTTTTAGATTTAAAAAAAAATAGATATAATTTTTTTGGTCTTAGCTTCTTCTCCTATAATTTTCAAGTTGATAAAAAAAAAATTATTTGATTACAATCCAAATATTTCATCTAATCAATTTTTTTTTTTTTACATAAATTATATTACTATATATCCAAAAACAGCAATGTTATTAGTATTTTTTAAATTTTTTTAAAAAAAAAAACATAAATTATATTGTAATCTTAAAAAAAAAATTATATCATATATATACGTTAAAATCAACTTAACATTTTATTTATATATATATATATATATATATATATATGTTAAAATCAACTTAAAATTTTAGCATTATTAGTTCATATTTTTTAGATTTTCAAAAAAAAAAAATGATATAATATATTGAGACTTTTTGTTCATATCAACTTCTTCAATGTAAAGTGTATATATATCAAATAAGTCATAATAAATACCTATTATATGATTTTTTTTTTCTTCTATTTTTCTCTTCTTCTACATACAACCTTACAAGTATGTATTTGTTTACACTAATTTTTTATATATTTGTTTACTCTAAATTTTTTCATCAAATTGAATATATTTTGTGTATTTTTTGTCTTTTGTTTAACCTAAATTCATTAAGTTTTATCTGATTCATATGATTATGGTTTGAGAATCAATTATTAATAAATTTGATGATAAATTTTTCTATCTATTTTATTATTTAATTTTACTTAAATTTGAAAATGTTTTCCTATTTTATTTTGTTTATACATGATTCTTGATTAAGCCGTGCATTGCACGGGCATAATAGTATAACCTAAAAGTTGTCACTTTCAACCATGAGCTATTGCCTAACCTATTACAGGACCATGTGATCTTAGATGTGTCTTTAGCCTTTTGTGGTCCTAACATGTTAGGATATGAATATTAAATATTGATTTTTTTTTTTGGGTAAAAAAAGGGGGGAGACGGTCAATATGGCTTTGATACCTAGGCGTGATCATAGTAGTACTCTACCCACTCCCGGACAAGACCTTATACTCCCAGTTTTTGTAAGAAACTCACTTATTTTTTAGATTGATTGTTTGGGATGAAGATGAGATATGAGAAGCACCAATACACGACTACTTATTGAGGCTCGAATTCAAATCCTGAGACTTGTTGGTCCAATATCTTACCAACTAGGCCACCCGAATGTTGGTATTAAATATTGATTTGGTTGTTTATGAAAATATAAAAATAAAAAAGTATATATATAGAAATTAACGGTTGTCCTAAGAGCATTTGTTTATGATATATTTTTAGAAACTTTTTATGAGAAAAAAAAAAAGGAATTAATTGTTTTAAGATTTAACAGATTTTTATATTTCCATTAAGATCAATGTCAAAAATTTTTAAAAATAGTTTATTAACAATTGCCTTAAGAGCACCTGTTTAAGACACACACACATATACAGAGTTGGGTTCAAGTTATACCTGGTATAACTCTAAGTAATGTTACACTATTATATAATTCATATTTTGAAAATCCTACCATTGAATTACATGTTTTATATGTTCTTAAAATTCATGCCGATTTTCATGTCAAGTGAATGTTATTTACTACTCAATCCATAAACTCATCTTTTATGCATTATTTTAAATTACAAAAACTTGAATTTAAACAATTGATTGATGACATAGTTATTAATATTTAATCACCTTGAAATTTTGCAAGCATAGAGAATATACGAAAATAATGTAATCTAACGGTAGATTTGTCAAAATTTATATCCAATTAAAAAATATTGAGTCATGTAACATTACTTAAAGTTACACTATGTGTAACTTTAACCTAAAAAAAAAGGAGAGAGATTGTACTTTAGTTTCTTTCTGGTAGCTGACAAAAAGTAGAATTAAGTTTTATCGATCTTTTGTTATTTTTCACATAATGTTAATACATTTTATGGAAAAATGAGGTAGATTCAGGATTTCTTTGTTGATACTTATATGTAAAAAGTGTTTAGGTCATAGAAATTAAGGAACTTCGAATATGGTATTTCATATTTGCCAAAGTTGGAATTTTTAGTCCCAACATTTAGGCTAGGAAAAAATCTAGTGCCATAAATAATTACACAATTTCTTTGTCACAATTGTGATGTAGCAGAGTTTAAGCGATGAAAAAAGAATAGTGAGTCTATGTATAAGTAATAGGTAACTACTTCTAATTTGTCATATTAAAGTTGTGACAAAAAATTATGGAATAAATTGTAGTCCTAAAACTAGATGTATGTGTCGTGACATGTATCTTGTCTATTTGCAAGTGATGTTCTGTACGTACTCTTTATATATACTAGTGTGTAAACTCATGTATATACACGAATACAATTAAAAATAATCACAATTATTCGATTCAAATTATATACTTTTTTTTAGAAGATATTCAAATTATATATGATATTAGTTTACACATTTTTTTTAACCATACATTTTTAAAATTTGTAATAGTTTCTCATTATTATTGTAGGGCCAAAGGATCTGGGCGCCCCGGCCCATTTCGAATAATAAGCCCAAGGGCCCAGCCAAGGAGGAGAACGTTCGAGGATAACTAAGGAAGGCCCACAGCTACTAGGAGAAATCGTCGAGGAGCGACATGTCCTCGGCAACTGGTGTCCTGAGAAGAAAGGACAATACGCTATCCACCGCAGTCTTCCCCGTCATCCCCAAACGAAGGGACTAGCATAGAGGGGCAGCTATGGGAGCATGGTGAAAGGGCTATTGTACAAGAGCCTGTCACCTCCGCATTAAATGCCCGTAGCTGGCAGTCTGGCCGCATTAATGAAGGAATGACCCCTGAACAGCACCATGCTACCCACTGCAACTCACAGCAAGTGGAGGGAAGCGCTGGATGGGACAGACACTCAAGTGGTGACCTGCGCAATCGACAGATGGACGGCCAAGATGAAGGGAGCAGAAGAATATATATAACCAGAGAGATCTCACGAAGAGGGGGATGGCAATTCGGAAGATACTAGGAAGTTCTATTGGTGGAGTATCAGAAGAGAAGAAGAAGAATTCATCCTCGGACGAGGCCCGATGACGGACTTTGACCCTCTCCTCAACTATGCTGTTGACGATCCTGTTCCCCAAGGATCCTGCCCGACCGTTGACGAAGTCCTCATAAAGGTCCAGTTCTTAAGCCCGCTTCTCTACCAAATTCATTGTATTGGACCTGTTGGGTTTGGGTTCGCTCACATCTACAGTGAAAGACACCCCCCAAATTGGGACCCTACAATTATTATTATTATTATTATATATGATTTAGAATTTAATTGGATTTAGACTCTTCAATTTGTACCCAATTTTTCACTTGCCACAAAAAAAAAAAAAAAAAAAAAAAAAAAAAAAAAAAGATGGACACATGGCACAAATTTGACTCCAATTTAGAATTTAATTGAATTTGGTCTTCAATTTTTATACTCAACTGGCTTGTAACTCCATAAATATGCATAGATATACTTAAAAGATATATATTAAGATGCATAGTATAATTCTTACATATATAATTTAAATATTATTGATAGTCATTCTTATATATATATATATATATATATTTTAACTCTTTAAAAAGTCTTATAAGAATTTTATTAGGTAGAAAATGGAAATTGTCCATTTTTTTCAAAAAAAGTTTATGTTCATTAATTCTAGACTCTTTAATTTTTGTATGTAATAACTCACTTTGATGGATATTTATGATATAGTCCCACATTTGACTCCAAAATTAAGAAATAAAATTATCTCTAAAAATAAATTATTTAGAACACATGGCACAAAATTATATTTTAATTATAAATTTTAATTTATTTCTCTAAACTCTGCCTATTAATATATATATATATATATATATATATATATATGAGTTTATTACCAATTTTAAGTTAAAAATGTTTGACGTCTTTTAATTTATGGCTTGGATAAAATCAGGCCTTGAACTATAAAATGTAATTAAGGATTTGGTAATGCATGATGTAGGTTTTAGGAACCTCATGAGTGGTTACTTTTCTTTAACTATCTCTCACGTGAATTATTTTAACGTATAGTAAATCATGTAGTTGGCTTTTAGGTTTGGGGCCAAATGTCCCATTAATAATATTGTTGGACACGCATCAAAAATGATGTATGTGGGACTCTATAAATAAATAAATACAAAAAAATTGATGTGTGTGAAATGACGCCACTAAATGGGCTTTTTTTTTTTTTTTTTGTTTGAGAGGACTACTAAATGGGCTCTAACTCTTAGATTCCTTATGGGGCTAATTCTTTAACGAACGTAACTCCAACTAAGGGTCCGTTTGAATTGAACTTATTGTTGCTGAAACTGAAAACTGAAAACTGAAAACTGAAAATATTGTAGCAAAATAATTTTTAAATGTATGAATAGTGTCATGGGACCCGTGAACAGTACATGAACAGTGTGTGAACAATGTTTTTGTTCCCTGCACAGTAAAATCATGTGATTTTACTGTTCATGCGCAAGGAAAAAAAAAACTTGAAAATGCAACTTCACTTTCAGCCCAATCCAAACGCTCTCTATAGGTCTTAGGCTCTTAATTAACTCCTTCTAGCTAGACATCCACATAGGCGATTATATGTATAAAGCTAGGGTTAATTTCATGGTACGATAGTGGTGAGGCATTAATAATTGGAGGATGTGAGTTTTTTTTTTTTTTTTTGGGGAGAAAATGGTAAGTCAATATTATTAAGTTAAATCAGATTGGAATACAACCTCCAACTCATTAGGTAGATCTTCTACCCATACATCATAATCTGCGGATGAAACCGCTCTCCTAGCTAGAGCATGTGCCAACTTATTACCATCCCGGCGAACATGCTGGAATTAACAAAACTATAAGGATAAACTTTGATTGTGCGTGTCTTCAATTACATTCCCATACAGAGTGTTACACCTCTCCTTTGCTTTCAAGGCTTGCACCACCCTCAAACAATCCCCTTCCACAACCACCTTAAAAATACATAATTCTTTCGCGAACACAACAGCTCGGCAAGCAGCTAACGCGTTAGCAGCTTCAACTGAGTTAGGCTTCTAGATTTTCTGACTTAGAGCAACTATAATGTGGTCATGACAATCTCTAATCACCACTCCCAAACCTGCAAACCCCAAATCTTCAAATATAGCCGCATCAAAGTTTGCTTTATAGAACGTATCCTAAGGAGGAATCCAGCAAGCTGATGTACTTCCAATTCTCGGCCTGACATCCTGTTTTGTTGCATCCAAAAATTCAGTCACCAAATCTTTTGCTCGTGCTCCAATCTCATGAAGTGGCCAAACATATTGATTCTCTCTCAAGCGATTTCACCTCTGCCACAAGCTCCACACAATTGCAGAAAACCAAGCCACATGAAATCCTGACCCTTTACGCAACACCTCCTCCAATAAAACAAAAAACATTCTAAAACCTTTTCTATAATATTGGACGAAACAGAGCTCAGACTTCCACACTAATTGGGCATGCTCACACAACCAAATGCTATGCATGAGTGACTCTTGAGAATCTCCACATAGCTCACACGTCTCTTCAACAGGTAAATGCCGAGCTTTCAGATTTCATTTAATGGGCATCGAATCTCTTGCAGCACACCATATAAAATGTCGTATTTTATTCGGAGTTCTGATTTTCCAAATGCTCTTCCAAACCTGATGTGAATTTTCCGAGGAGGACGAACCTGGTTCTTGCCTGCTTTCTCCCTTAAACAACATATGATAGGCACTACGAACACTATAGTGTCCATTTGGAGTTAATGACCAGATCAGCAAGTCTTCTGACCACCCCTTACTAACTGGGATATTTTTAATCAATTCAGCTTTCCAAGGCACAAAGGTCCTCTCCAATAGCCCTGGATCCCAAATCCTTGTACCTGGATAAAATAAATCCTTAACCCAAGTCATAGTGGAAGCAATTTTTGGTGAAATAACTCTACCATTAGGTTGGTTAGGCAGCCATCTTTGACCCCAAATAGCAATGGAACTCCCATCTCCAACTCTCCACATAGCACCTCTATGTATTACATCATGCGCCTGCAAGATACTCCGCCATGCATAAGAGCATTTAGGATGAAACGAAGCCTCAAGGATATTCCCCATTGGAAAATACTTCGCACTAAAAACCTTATATAACAACGTTTCCTTTTGGTGAAGCAAATGCCATACCTATTTAGCAAGCAAAGCATTATTAAATTTCTGAATATCTCTAAAACCCATACCTCCCACGGTCTTTGAGGAACAAAGTGTACTCCACTTAACCCAATGGATCTTCTTTGAATCCCCTTGACCTCACCAAAACCTCTGAATCATGGTTTCAATGTCTTTACACAACCCAACCAGTATTTTAAAAACACTCATGGAATACGTGGGAATAGATTGAACCACCGCCTTGATCATGACTCCTTTTCCAGCTTGGGACAATAATTTCTTCCACCCCTGCATTTTAGCCCAAATTCTTTCCTTCAGATGAGTAAAGCACTGTTTTTCGCTCTCCTTACAAAAGAAGGGAACCCCAAATACTTTTTGTAGTGTTGAATGGCTGGGACATTTAGAGATGATTTGATTGCCTTCTTCATCTGTTCATCAGTATTTCTGCTAAAGAACAAAGTGGTCTTATTCTTATTAAGCATTTGGCCCGAGGCAGCTTCATACAAGGATAAAAGCTCTTGAATTTTCTCGCACTCCTCCAAAGTAGATCTCGGTCCAATATGTTTGGTAGAACAAGGGAGGCATTCCATTGGGTCCTGGGGCTTTTAAAGGAGCCATCTCTTTAATTGCACGCTCAACCTCTTCCACCGTATAAGGCCTAGCCAAGTCAGCTTGCATCTCTTCATTCATTACACGTTGTACACCATCCAACATTCTCTCCAAATCACGTGGGTTTGATGATTTAAACAATTCTACATAATAGGTAGTAAACCAACCCGAAAAAATATCCTCATCTTCACACCATATACCATCTGCATCCCTAAGGCCTTTTATGAAATTTCTTCGTTTTCTCTGGGTAGCCATACCATAAATAAACTTTGTGTTTTAATCCCCGCTTTGCAACCATTGAAGCCTAAACCTTTGCTGCCACATTCTTTCCTCTCTATCATATAAGACATTTAACTCCTTTTTCAACCGATTCACCTTTTCCAAGCACCCAGTTCTGACTGAGACCTCCTCTGCCACCCATAACAGCTCCTTAGTTTTTTTTTAATTTTCTGCAAAACACTCCCAAAATGGTCTCTATTCCAGGCCTTTAGCATCTTTTTTCATTTCTTAATTTTCTTAGTTCTACTGCCATCGGTGTACCTTCAGGATTACATGCCCACGCAGTTGAAACAACCCCCTTGCACTCTGAGTCGGACAACCACATTGCCTCAAAACGGAATGGCTTTCTCTTCCACAATTGATTTTCACCATTGGAATCTAAAGAAAGGAGAATTGGACGATGATTAGAAGTAAAACAATGCAAATGTTTAATTCTACCTGTAGGAAACCTTGCCAACCACTCATAGTTGGCCACACCCCGATCTAATCGCTCCTAAATCAACTCCCCTTTACGACGACCATGCCATGTAAACTCTGGACCTGAATACCCTAAATCCATAAATCCACAAAGATCAAGAACGTCCCTGAAGCTCTGCATAAGACTATGAGCCCTTGGCGGTCCACCCCGCTTTTCCTGCAGCTAAAATAGTTCATTAAAATCACCAAAACAACACCACGACAACCTTGGTTTGGAACTTAACATCCTCAACATATTCCACCCTTCATTTTGAATACTTGTATTAGGCTCACCATAAAACCTTGTAAGCCTTCATGCATTCTTAGATCCTCCATTAACAATAACATCAATATGATAACTCGAAAAACTATCAACCCATACATTTGTACTCCCCTTCCATAACATAGCCAAACCCCCTCCCCTATTCTCATTAGAAACAATAAACAACCCATCAAACTTAAGCTTATCTCGAACTCCCTCCATTTGTTTTTATATCAACCAAGTTTCCAATAAAAAAAACTATCCCGGGATCTTTTGCTTGGATTAAATCCCCAAGCTTATCAACTGCACGGCGGTTCCCAAGCCCCCGGCAGTTCCAAGCTAAGAGATTCATTGGCTTCAGCGGGGTTGGGAACCAGCCTCCACCGTTAAATCTGTAAAATTTGCATTCCTACTTCTTTTACACCCATCTTCTGCTACCGCCTCTGTATTTAAATCCTAATGGATTATTTTCCTCAAAATTGTCCCATTTATGTCCGTGGGCTTGGCCACTTCCTTCCTAGTTACAAGTTTTGATTTCCTACCAACTCTACCCTTGCCTGACCCTTTCTTTGTCTTATCTAATTACTGGGATACACCTATATTAAATGACATATTCAAATAGTCCACCAAAGCCTAAGACTGATCAGCCCTACAAGATTCTGACTCAAGTCCACTTCCCTCTACCATTCCCTTCCCAGGCTCAAATCTTGACAACTCGGCATCAATGGCATCCAATTGCTCCTGAAAATCCTGATCAGTATTCCTCCTCTGCATACCCACCTCAATGACAGGGAGTTCATTATCCACCATAACCCGAGTTGCTAACTGTGGGTTTAACGGACCAGAAATAGCCATGCACAAGCTATGAACTTCACCGTCCTTCACACCTTCATCCACTAATACTCCCTACCCACCCTCAACATGAATATCCTGGTTGTGAGCTTCGAAAACACTAGCTGAATCAGTGTCATTCTCCTTTTCGGTTTGCACATTCCTTCCCCCTCCCCCCCCCCCCCCCGCCCCCGGAGTTTTGACTGTGCTTTGATCACCAACCACACTCCCTTCCTCCTCAAAACCTACTACCCGTACCACTGTTTTCCTTGCAAGGATTGGAGTGGTAGCTCTCAACCACGAGCCAAATTGTTGCTTTGCTTCTAACAAAGCACCCTTCCTCTTTGTCCAAATAGAGCATTCCCTATCCATATGGGTCAACTTCCCACACCAATAACAGAGGTTTGGTAACCTCTCATACTTAAAACTCACTCAGCTCTCCTTAGCATTACCCAAAACAATTTACCTTCCTCTACACAACAGTTTGGACACATCAACAGCCACTCTAAAACGCAGAAAATTGCTGCCCTCGAACTTTTCCTCCTCCTGTATACTCTCATCCACCTTTCCAGCCATAGAAATAATATCTTTTACTGCCTTCCAAGGGAGACCGAGAGGCACATCATGAATTTGAATCCACATATTTGTATGATCAAAGACGAGGTTTCTAATATCAGCATGCTTCTCCACCTCTTTTAGTGCCATAAGGTGTTTGTCAAAGGCCCAAGGCTCACCTTGAATAACGTGATCCACATCTGCCCTGTCCAAGAAAACAAAAAGAACTCTATGGTTCCCCATATCTCGTACTTCAAATCCCTTCCTAGTCCTCCACAGCATCTTAAAGGTACGTGCTATAGCCTCCATATTAAGAACTCGTCCAATATAAAATCTTGCTACTACAAAGAACTCACCCTCTTCCATGCTATCCTGCACCACGAATCTACTCCCTTCAGCATCCGAGAGTAAGAACCTCTCCCACATAACTGAGAGCCTGTCCATTCTTCCTGTGAAAAAATGAGCTTTCCTACTAACTAACACAATGGAGAAGAAGCAAAGCCTAACAAAAGAGTAGGCACCATAATTCTACTGACGGCTAGGGTTTTGGAACTGCCCTAGGTCAGAGAAATAATTGCATTTAGTTTGTTTCAGGTCGTGAGTTAATTACATTGTATATGGTTGTGCATTAAGAATTAGACATTAGCAATTTAGCATTACTATGAGGTAATTGCATGGTATATGGCAGTGCATTACAATTGGACATTATCTTGTATCCAAGGTGCTGTGTGTCAATCTCTCACATCTATGCAGTGACTACATTATCTCTACACGTGGTTGTGAATAACAAAAGCATTATACTATATGTTTATACTTGGTATAACTCTATATAATGTTACACAATTCAATAACTTATTATAGAATTCATATTTTAAAAATCACACAGTTGAATTACATATTTTATATGTTTTTAACATTCATGCCAATTTTCATTTCAATTGGATGTTATTTACCATTCGATTTATAAATTTATCTTTTATGTATTATTTTAAACTATAAAAACTTGAATTTATACAATTGATTGATGACATAACTATTAATCTTTGATCACCTTGAAATTTTGCAAGCATAGAGAATATATAAAGATAATATAATCTAACGGTAGATTTGTCAAAATTCGCATTCAATTAATAACACAAGATATAACTTTGAAATATATATATATATATATATGTGTGTGTGTGTGTGTGTGTGTGTGTGTGTGTGTGTGGAAACAAATAGGTTCAAATAGAATCAAGAGATGAGAGAATTATTCTTAACTTTTCTCTTTAAAAAAAATGAATGTTTTCAAACAACAATTTCTAGTTTTTAAACAACATTACAAGTATTTCCACACACTTTTTCATCCACAGTATTTCCACACATGTTTTCAAACAACAATTTTCAGTTTTTAAGTGTATATATCAAACACCCCCTGAGTTCTTGGAATTCTCAAATTACAAAACAATCTTACAAAGTTTTTCTTTGTATGTTTTTCTACACAAACAATGGCTCCGCCTTTTTTTTACACTCTGGCGGTTAGAGGTTGAAGGATTTGGTTCTCAGTTGTGTGTGGAAGTTGGGCTTTTGGATTTTAGGAAAAGTGATTGTGTGTGACAGATTTATATCATTGTCTAATGAAATGCTAATGTGGCTTGTTATCATTAGTGGGTGTAAGGTGTGAGATTTACGCCAAGACAAATTTTTTTTTTTTTTAATATATGTATATAAAAATAGACTATTAGTTTTATTAAAAAAAATTTATAATATTTGAGTTGTTAGTAGTTTTTTTAAGACTTTCTCCCATTAAAAAAAAATTGTTAGTGGTTTTTCAATATTATTTAGTATATTTTAACTGGTATAATAAATTATAGTAGTTTCTTAATGGCTAAATTTCATAGATCCCCAAGTACTCAAAACAAAATGAAAATTTCATATATCAATGTAACTCCCAAGCACAAAACTCACACTTAACCCTCTTGTTACATGCCAATTTACTTAGAATTAACAAATGAAAAAAAG
This sequence comes from Quercus parvula, assembly GCA_030820535.1. Lineage (NCBI taxonomy): Eukaryota > Viridiplantae > Streptophyta > Magnoliopsida > Fagales > Fagaceae > Quercus > Quercus parvula. The sequence continues at coordinate 14,758,635 of JAUAME010000008.1, forward strand.
AAGAAGTTGACCGAGGCATTCAATTGGTAACAGTTGGCATCTCAAAACGGCATATCGGGCAGTGGTGACTCATGCTCAACCATTGAACAATGCAGTAATTGTGAAAGACATGGAAGCAAGGCATGCAAGCAACGTGTGTCTGTGCAGAAATCTCCTCTAAACAAATGGCACAACAACAAGAACTCTCACAGTAACCATGATCTCCTCCTTCAACAAAATCGATTACTCTCCCTTCCTCCAAATCTACTATTGATTGCACCAAAGCATGTTCTTTTTCCAACTCATAAATAGTGCACATATGTATCTCCACACTAGTCATCCACAACCTACTACCAACTGACCCATTATATGCATTATATAATGAATAATGCAATAAATCCAAACGAGCTTCTATAATTATTTTCTTGACAAGACATTGTCGAGCCCAGGAGTCGATTCTTAGTGAAGAAGGTAGCATGTTGGAGATTGTTGTAGAATATGTCTCTAAGTTAGATCCGAATTGGTCCTCATCAACCTCTACTACTTTAGATCCTTCGGCAATTTGAGTTTCATTCTGTGAAACAATGTGTGAACCTTTGATCATCCACCTTTCAAGGTGTGTGGAGTTTGGGTGAATGGTAAAGCGAATAATGGATGAAGACCCATCACTAAGCTCGACCACTTCATGTCTTAACTTTAGGTCTCGAGTGTACCACACAGCCATGTTTGATTAATATGCACAAGGAATTAATTGTTTGAACAAAATAAATAAATATATATATATAGGGTAGGCTTTAAAGGAATTCATTGTTTGAACCCTAATGGTCTTCTCCAAACCTATTAGGGTTGCTAATTAAAGAAGGCGGCGGATTGGGAAGAAAGAAGGGTTTGGAGAAGACTAATTGTATCTGTATTGTATCCCCTCAAAAAGAAAAAGAAAAATTAAATAAAATAAAAAAATTACTATATCAACGAAAAAGTTTGTTTGAGAGAGAGATAATAATTTGGTGAAATTGAAAACTTTTTGCGAAATGTACTTTATATAAAGATAAAAGTAAGTTAAAATAGTATAATAAGACTAATAAATAATATAAAAAAATGCAATGGAGCGTATAAATAATAGCAAAAATAAGCTGAATAGTAAAACAAACTGACTTTTTTAATTTGGAACCAAACGCACACGTATCATACTTATAATAAGGCTAGATATATTCACCTATAATAATTTGCCACGTAATAAAATAAAAACTATATAATATTTGTATGCCTTTTAATTCTATTTGGTTTAGGACCTTCCAAAAATCCCATACAAGAAATTAACCCAAATTGATGAATATGATTATCAGAAATTATGAACTGATCGATCACAGCCTTTAGATTCTAGATGTCAATGACAACCACTTTAGTTTTGATCAGATTGGTTGGGTTGATTGATTTCATTTGACTTTGAAGTTTGAACGCTTACAAGGTGAAACTTTCAAAATATATAGTACACTGTTTTATGACAACCATTTTGGTTTTGATCAGATTGGTTAGGTTGATCGGTTTCATTAGACTTTGAAGTTTGAACGCTTACAAGGTGAAACTTTCAAAATATGTAATACATTGTTTCGTTTTTCTTTTTATAAGAATCGTTTTCTTTTTATTTATTTATTTTTTTGAGAAGAAGTTTTCTGATTTTAATTGACCTTGAAAAGGATAGATGGAGGAAAAAAAATTAAAAAGAAAACTAGGATACAAACAAAAGCATAGAGGAACGAGAATTAGAGTGAGACTCCAAGTATGAGAGCTTTGATGGTAAACCAGTCCTATATATATATATATGGTTCTTCTCAAATAAAATGCTATATAAAAAAAATAAATTCATTTCTATATATATTAAGAGAATTCAGAAAATTAGTTATTACTTCAAAAAATATCAAAAATATCTCTAATTTAATTAAATAATTTTTATTTTAAAAAATAAAGTTAAAATTATAATTCAACAAAACTAAAAAAAAAAAACTACCAGATAAATTTTTTTCCTCGAAATTAGCACTATTTATTTAAATATATCTCGCGCATGTTTAATGTATTTTTTTTCTTAACACATTAAACCCAACCGTTTACTTCATTTCAAATTCTAAATTTTATTTATTTATTTTTTTAAATTCCTGTGTAACTTTGCTAATAATAAATAAATTTAAATTAAAAAATTATATTAAACTCAAAAAAAAAAAAAAAAATGTCCCACTACACATACGGATAGTATGTGATGACGTTAACATATTATTTATATATATACACACACACGCCCGCGAGTACGGATCTTGTTTTGAAAGCTTCAAAAAGTTGTTGAGGATTTAAAAGAAAAAAAAATTTATATGACAGAACCCCAACAGCTGTTCCTTATAAATCATTACTACTACTTACTAACGTCAAACGGTACAGATTATATTAAATACAAAATTACAATTAACATTAAGAAAATGATACTAGCAGTTTTGTGATGCAAACTTGCAAAGGCTCAGGATGTTTGGTTTGTATTTTTAAACAACTATTTTCAGTTTTTAAATAATATTTCATGTATTTTAACGTATTTTTTTATTATATATATTTCCACAAATGTTTCCAAATAACAATTTTCAGTTTTTAAACACATGTACCAAACGAGTTATTATATTTTATTAAGATCAACATCTTCTATAGGTTTTTTTTTTTTGGTTTTTTTATTATTATTTTTTTTAATCTATAGTTGGAAGGACTTCAAATCTGATGGTCTTTATTAGAAACACTGAAAAAGTTTAAGTTAATCTACAAGATTCTTAACAACATTATCTAGAGTTTTTAAGAGTTATTTAAATCCTCACTTTTTTTTTCATAATAAATGGAAAAGAGTATGCTCCATTATTGATCCACTAACATAACTTTGAAATAATTATTAAAGAAAAGAAAATACTAAAATTATTATCAATTTTATTACAAAATAAATTACAAATTTTTGATGAAATGGAAAATATTTTATTCCCAAAAAATAGAGTAATTACCAAAAAAAAAAAAATACAAATTGATGTAACAATAAATGTAATCGGGACATCAACAACATAATAAATAAACTTCTTAGTCAACATTTAATTGTGTGTTTAAAAATTAACACATCAGTTTATACATTCAATATAATACACCCTAAAAAAAAAAAAAATTCAATATAATAAATTTGCAGTACTCTTAGAATCATTTTAAAAATAACACCTTTCTTATCCATATGAAGTTAGAAGTTAAACTGAATGACATTTCCAATAGTCAAACAACCAAAGGATTGTCCAGGTTTAGTCAATTGCCTTCCTCCCCACTCCCATGGCCAATTGCCTACATCATCATATATAAATGATCATTTACATTTGAAATGGATTAATTTAATGGTTCATATTGGGGTTCAAGTGATGGATTAGTGGTAATGGGATTTTTTATGGTGTCTCATGTCTGTAGTTCCAACCCAATTGCCATTCCCTTCATTATCTATCTATCCAAAAAAAAAAAGATTGTTCATATTTGTTAGACATATTATGGGTAAAGTGAACCAGTTGAAAGCCTATATACTTGTAGAAGAAGCAAGTTAACCTTAGAGTAGTTATGTTTAGCTTAGATTAGTCTAGTATACTCTTGTACATAAACTTTATATTGGGTTCATTGTAAGCTAAATGGATTAATAGACAACACGTAGCTGTTATGGGCTTTCAATTGCAGATATAAGCCATTTGATCAAACCGCATGAATTCTTTGTTTGCTTCTACTTTTCCCTTTTATCTTTGTCAATCTTTCATATAACAACTTTAACAACATTAAATATTACAAATCTAACCGTGTATCTATTATCTAGTGTCATGTAATTTAAAATTTAAAATTATATAGCACTTTATATATTGTTAGATCTAAGAATTAAAATCTAAACTATGAAATAAACTCTCTTACATTTCACTTGAAATGTAAAGGATCATCGTCCCATCATATTCTCACTTCAAGTTGAAGGTGGTAACCAAGGAAAGTAAGATGATTTTATCTTTTTGAAGGGGAAGATTCCTTTTCTTTTCTTTATTCTAATCTCTTAGAGGTTCAGTATTTGGGCTTCTTTATTGAAACTAGTCTCATACAATTTGATTGACAATCTTTTCTCTATTCTTAGAAAAACCATTGGTCATTTGGAATTTTGTGGAGGATAGCATCCATACCAATGAGATGTGAGAGATGCCTCTCTTTTTTCTGCTCTCCTTAATTACATGGTTAATTTATTTTCCAGTCAAGATCCTTAAAATGCTTGACAACCACTTGATTCTCGCATATCTCACTCCGGTTTAATTGTTTGGATTGAACCTAGGGAAGAATTATCTGCGCAAAATTTGTTGTATTTTGGTTTGATTATTCAAAATTGAATTATAGTCAATCCCATATAACACCCTGGATCGGATTTTTTTGCAAAATAACATCATTTTGCTAACAATTTTGTTAGTTAGTAATGTTTCCAAACTATTTAGGAAACTAGCATCTTAAGTCTCATAGACTCGAGTTCCTGTAGCAACTTGAGTTTAAGAGACTTGATTTTTGTGTGTTGGCAAAATTGAGGTGGACAAAAAAATCCACGTCGAAATCGAGTCTTTAAGACTTGAGTTCCTCTACACCATCTTCTTCCTTCGTTCTTTTTTTTTTTTTTTTTTTTCCCCATTTATCGTCCCACTCCCTTCTTCCAAGCCCCAAAAACCCAAGACAATTCTTCCTTCTTCATCTAAATCCATTTCTCAAAATCTCAAACCCATTTCTCAAATCCCAAACCCAAAAATCACGATCTCAATTGGACCAAAAATCCAAACCCAAAAATCATGATTTCGGCACCAGAGCGCTATGGGTTTGACGATCTCGACATTGGAGGAATATATATATATTTTTTTTCCTGTTGTGGGTTTGTGTTTTCATTTCTAGGTTTGTGTTTTCTGGGATGGTTTGTTAGTGCTTGCTAGGTTGAGGGAACTCGAGTCTCTAAGACTCGAGTTCCATGTGGATTTTTTTAATCCACCTCAGCTACGCACCTCATGGAAATCGAGTTTTTGAGACTTGATTTCTATAGTGAAATCAAGTATAAAAGACTCAAGATATTAATTGTCTAAATAGTTTGGAAACAGTGCTAACTAACAAAATTATTTGAAAATAGATGTTACTTTGCAAAAAAATCTCCATGTATCTTGTAAAATTGTTAATACTATTAAATCCCTGTTTACATTGATTGCATCAAAAGAGTCTTGAAACTCATTTTGTCTTGAGTGAATCATCTTTTAGTGAGTTTCCTCGCATGTTTCCACTCCTACTCTCAACATATGAGTTGTTTTATATCTAATTATAAAAGGATTGCTTGTGTCAGGAATTCAGGATGAGTTTATTTAACCATTGTTTTAGGACTAGGTAAATGAATTGATAATGTCGCATAAGTTTGGTAATTTATTATAAAAAAAGGTAAAATTTTAAAGAACCCCATTTGATAGAATCTGAAAAGCTCTAAGAGAATTTTGATCTAAATTTGCAAGCCTCAAAGTACGTGGTTTACGGTTCCCCAACACTTTTTTTAAGTCACTTATTCGTGTGTTGACCAAATAAAATTATAGAAAGATCAAATTATTCAAGGGAATTAGGCCAGTTACGTGGTAGAATAATGATTAAATTGACGAGATTGATAAAGACATTTTTGCCATATCTCCTTTTGTTTATTGTGAGTGAAGGAAAGATATTTCACATTAGATTAAGTCCTAGGTTTGCCACAATTTAAAGTGATAATTTTCAAACAAATACCAAGCAAGAATGTGGCAAAGAAATGCTAAGGTCATAAGAGTATGAAATGAGAACATACGCGGTTTGGCATTGGGGTAGGAACTTTAATTAGCAGTAGAGCTTTGCTGATATTAAAGTTTTAATTGAAAAGTTCTTTATGTGTTTTGAATATTTAACAGATTACAATAAATAGTGCCACGTTGAATAGGATAATTTTCCTTCAAACCTACCTTCTAGTTTGAGGAGAAAACCATTTCACCCCAAAAGATGGGTCCCGGGGAAAACTCTTGGACCCACTATTTTCACTCCTCCCTAACCAAACACCATTTTCTTCCATATTTTTTCTTTTCCCTTCTCCTCTTTTCACTTTTCTCCCAACTAAACAGACCCTTAAAATACTCTAAATAGAGTAATACATGAATATGAGATGACGTTGGTGGCAAATATAAGCTTATATCGTCATGAGTAAAGTAGATAGCTTCAAAGAGTGATGCAGGGAGCACAACCAAAATATTTCATAATTTTTTATTTCAAGGTTTTTTTTCTTATCTAAATTCTTAAATATCATTCTTGAATTTTGAAGTTTGAATTTCAAATCTTTCTGGATTTTAATTTTTTAAATAACGATGCTGATGATTTTATGGAATGTAGTTATGAAATTATCTACTCTATAAAGCTTATTATAAAGGAGAAATATTATGCTCACAACATTTCACAATACTTTCACAACAAATCATAAGTGGGAGGTTGTTACATATTATTACTGGTGAGCAAAAAATCAATTTCAATAATAAGTTTAAATTAGAACTAATAACAATTTAACACTTAGGGCCCATTTGATAAGAGATTTCTAATAGCGTTGTTTAAGTGTTAAGAAAATATGTGGATGAAAAAATGTTGTGAAAATATGTATTGTAGTGTTTAAACAACAAAAACTATTCCTTAAACAACATTATCAAACAAACACTTATAATTTATTGTGAAAATACTACAAAAATATGGGTGTTTGGTACACCCACTCAAAAACAAATTTTCAATTTTTAAATAATATTACACGTATTTTTATACATTTTTTTCACCCACATGTATTTTCACACATATTTTCAAACAACAAAACACATGTACTAAACACGCCCTAATAAAAAATTGATTTATTAGAAACTTGTTCCATTCTTTTCTTTTCCCTTGTTTCCCCCACCAACCTGTCCTGCATGAGAGAGAGAGAGAGAGAGAGAGAGAGAGGAAATTTTTCTTCGTCTAGTCGAGGTAACACGTTTTGGGGTGAAAGTAGCTAAAAATGTGAGATGTCAAACCGATGTGTACGCTGTTAGTTTAGACAAGACAGCTCAGCTAGGCAACTCCATTTCAATCAAATCCATCCATTGGCGGCTTTGTATTGGATGGCTTCATCGAGAATCCATATAAGAAAATCTTCCTTGGAGAATGAAGAACAGAGAAAAGAGCTTAGCGAGTCTGTAAACCAAGGTTAATAAAGCTTCAATCTCATGTATAAAGTATCTGTGTCTGAGTTTGTGGTTTTCCCTGGTACTTCTTTAGCATATATAAGTATAACCCTATAAACTATCCAAAATTTACATGCAAACAAACATCTGAAATTGAAAAATTATTTTCCAAAAAATGTTTTATTCCAAAAACCACATTTTGGGTAGTTTGTTTCTATAGATTCTCCTCAAAAATGTGATTTTTTTGAGGTCTTTCAAAACAAAAGCTCTGAAAAATAAAAAGTATCAAACAAAAAGGGGAATATGTTCAATCTGTAGCATTGATTTATTTAGAAGGTAGGGTGAAAAAAGTAATGGTTTGCATAGTGCAAAACGCTGAGAGAACAAAAGCAATTGGGGTATCTTGATTCAAGACTATGGTTCCAAACCAAGTTAGGTCAAGGCATGAAAGTTTGGTGACAATGTGGTGGTCTTTAAAACCAGCTAACGACTTCATACATAGAAAATTCAATACTTCTGGTGGTTTTAATATGCCTATATTTTCTAGGGTCATGTTAACGAGTGCCGTACGGCATTGGTTAAGAATCCATTTTAGGAAAGTTTTGACATCACTTTTATGGGAAATGAAAAAAACAATCAAAATATTAATTATTTTTTTTTTCTTTTTCCATAAAAACTTTCTTTAATTAGAAGTAAAAATTTGCATATATTACATGCAAACCACATGTCAAAATATTATGAATAAATGTTCGGCAGAGCAAATGACTGGTGCCTATTCATCGGGACCAAAAAATCCTGCTGCTGTCTTTTTCTGTTGCTTTTTTTTGTAAAGCCCAACCTATAAAGGGCATTAAAAATATATGAGCTAAGAATTGTAGGGTTAAAGCTAAGGTAGATCTCATTCAGCAAAAAAAAAAAAAAAAAAAGCTAAGGTAGATCTCAATAAAGATTGAAATACTATATTGCTATTATATAAATAAATAAATAAAAAGTATATATCTTATTCTTTACCAGCCCTTCTCTTTTATTGGGTTTGGTGTCCAACTATATGCAAATTGTTGAGCCATGCAAGTTTAGTTGCTCTCAAAAAAAAAAAAAAAAAAAATATATATATATATATATATATATATATATATATATATATATATCTTGCCCCCATCGAGGTTCTTTTTCCAGCTTCAGGCAACCAAAATTTTCGGTAACAACTACTAATTATTAGTTGAATCAGTTTATGACTTTTTTCTTTATACTATCTTTCCTTTTATTAGTTGAATTAGTTTATGACTTTTTTTTCTTTATACTATCTTTCCTTTCAATCTTTTAGCTGAAATGGCACGAATATGAAATTACTATGTTCAATTGAACGACTTGATTTACTTAGGCAGATATTAATTGTTTTTTGATGTAAGGTAGATTTGAATCCTAAATTTTTTATTCGACTTGAATCCTAAAAATACTAATAATCCTTATTTCTTCACATTTTTAAGCTTAAAATTCAGTGCACATAAAACGCAAAGCAAATTTCCATTTCATCTTGAAGAAAAAAAGGATAGGGTAGGCTTTTTTGAGAAACTCTAGGATAAGTAAGAAACTTCAAGAGATGTTATATATATATATATATATATATATATATATAGAGAGAGAGAGAGAGAGAGAGAGAGAGAGAGAGAGAGAGAGAGAGAGAGAGAGAGGTACAGTACTTAGGTGCTGTTCTTTAGGTTCTCCTTTTGATATTCTACCATGTGGATTTTTTATCATGAGAAGAAAGTGTATTTTTTAGTTAAGTAGTCACATGGTTGAATTTTAAGATGAAAACCTAAAGAACAACACCTAAGATACTGTACCTAAGTTTTGTCCTTAAGAAAATGATGTTTTATATTTAAATACCACTTAAATAATATTTAATTAACTTTCTTATTTAAAATACATTCTTCTTCGTTCCAAGATACAAAATTATTCATTGAGTTTTTGTATTTAGATTTCACTAGCATTTCCTTCTCAATCGATAATACGACTAATTCACTTATTTTTCTTATGAGACAATCGATTTTAAGAAGGATTTTGATAATTTTAATTTTAAAAAATTATGTAAACAAATGTAACAAGTATTGTCAACGAAATTCTATAAGCAACTCATGTATTTAAGTGTGTGTGTGTATATATAGTTTTTTTAAACATACTTAAGAATTGTTATATTAGATGTTTATCATGATTTAACATCATTATAATTACTTTTAGTGTTATCTTTTTGTCATATTATTCTACTATCTTCTAACTCTATTGAAATATTTTTATTTAAATTTTATGTTAGACTCTTTTTATATTAATAGTGAAATTTTTATCAAGAAATCTTATTTGATATCCTCTCTCTCTCTCTCCATATTAATATTTTATACTACGCATTTATAATAAAAACAATATTAAAAAAAGAGTCTATATATCAACAATGTAAAATTATATTATAACAAGAATAAATAAATTTTAAAGTGTAAAATAATAGAATTAATTTCTCAAAGCACTTTTGAAACGTCACTTAATATTAAAATTAGCTAATAGCCTTAATCTACCAAGCAAAGACAAATTCAATGCTTAAATTTTTTATTTATTTTTATATATAAGTAGATTCAACACATAACTCAATGAATTAATATTAATCAAATTGAAATTAAATTTGTATAGAGAATCAAATATTATGGTCTAAGCATAAAATTTAACAAATAGAGTTGAAAATCTTTTTTTTTTTTTTTTTAAGTTCTAATTTACCTTTGGAAAGGTGACGCACAGTGCAAAAAGCTGAAATCTCATGCGATCGTGTGGGAGAGACTAGCTTAAAAAAAATTGAAGCCTCAAACTGTTAAAAATTAAGTCAATGATTATTCAACACTCTCATAGTTGTGTGTGTGAGAGATAAAACCTAGGATTTTAACCGATTCACAATATTTGGGACCTTCTCGGGGAAGGGGGGAAGAGTGTAACGTACAAATTTAACTATAGGTTGAATTATTAAAGTTGGAAAAAAAAAATCAAGAAAATAATTCAATTTCTGAAAGAAATATGGGTGCAAATGTAGTATTAGATAACAATAAGGGGCCAATTCATGGACAAAATTAAACTTCAAACACATAGCTAAGGACCAAAATCATAGTGTCCTTTACTTTTTACAATATGCACCTTGCAATCCATTTGGGTATCCCATAGTTTCTTATAACTTATTTGCATAGTGTATATATATATATATATATATATATATATAGTTTTTGGTAACTTTTATGCTAAATGTGTGACTAAAAGCTAAAAACTAGCTTATTTTGAACCAAAAAAAAAGAAAAAAAAGTTTTGTTATAAATAATTATATATATAAGTATAAAATGAAAAAACAAAAACAAAAATCAAAGAGCAAAGAGCTTAAAGCTCAAAGCTTTTAGCCAAACATACTCATAAATATATGAAAAAAATGCCCTTCTTACCATAATTTTTTTTAATTGATTCTAATTGTACACATTTGAATATATCTCTATCACTAATACATAAGTCTTAATTTACCTAACCTGACTTTGGTTTATCCTTTAAAGGGTGATGGGCAAGACCATAGATCTAGTTTATTTCTCATTTAAAATAATGAACTGGTTTTTTTTTTTATTTAATTTGTCTTGATGCAAGCTAGAAAAATTATCAGTATACAATTCTATATCTAATTTTGAATTAATAAGTGTCAAATTTAAAACTGTTAATTTACCAAACTAATTAAAAAAATCGATTATATTATTCACAATTGGTCTAATTTTATAAAATGTCAAACATGCAAATGCATCCTTTTTGTGAGCTTGTCGATTCAGTCAGGTTACATATAAACTCATCATTTGAACATAACAAATCAAATGAAGGACGATAATACATACCAACCAGTGAGGCCATTGAACGAAAACAAACACAAAGATATGAATGGATTTAAAAAACAAATCTAGAACATATTGTGATAATTCATTGATTTTCATAGTTGTAGATAGTGAGAGACGTTAGTGAGAAAGGATAAGGGTGATGAAACTATGGGGAGGCTATTATGAGAGAACCCACACACCTGGAGAGAGAGATCTTTTATGACACATGCCTCATGTTCCTTTTGCAGTGCCTCATTTTGGGACACTATGGGCTTCCCTATAGCTTGTTTTTGTGCTTTGCCATGATCTTAGTGAATTTAGTTTATCTAGTTGTTTGTGTGTATTGTCTCAAAGCTTTCTCTTTTATGGTATGTGTCCTAACGTTGTGTAAAAAGATTGGTCTGTTCATCAAAAAATTGGTTAAAGGTTGGTCAAATTGGATTCCTTAATGTTAAATTCTTGAAATATCCAAACCAAATTCAATCAAATTACATTTTTTAAATCGATTTATTAAATGACACATCGAAACCAACCAAATCCTCTTGAATCGAGTTGGATCAGATGGTTTCAACATTTGTGTTTTCTTAACATCCCTCTTACTCTTAAGGGCATTAGCATTGAATTAGCAAAACAACTAGTCCTGTTAAGATTTTCATTAAACCCCTCTCCACCCCACCCCCCCCCCCCCCCCAAAAAAAAAAAAAACTGATTAGAATGCCAATGGGGAGTAATGGTAGTTTATTCGCGTTTACTCAAGAACCAATGTCTCAAATTAAAAAATAAAAAATTCCTTGTTTAGTTACATATTAAAACAAAAAACAAAAACAAAATCCATAGCATTAACTATAATCTAGTAGCGATATATTTTTTTTAATAATTTGATAATCTAGTAACAATTTGTGTGTATTGAATACTTAAGAGTGAAGATAATATTGCCTCATCAAAATTTTTCTTAAATAATCTATATATTAAAATTCTAAAGAAAGAAAAATTTTGTAGTGCTCCGTTTGTTTCGATAATAATATTTTCTAAAAAATAAGTCATTTTTCAAAAAGTATTTTTTATAAAAATACCACATTTTTCTATATTTGGTAGCAACATTAAATAAGTTGAAAATCGATCTCCTAACTTTCTTTATTTAACTTACCTTGCGATAGAGTTGTTTTTCAAAAAAAAAAAATAATAATAATAGAAAAAATTCTTGAAAAAATAATTTATATTGATCAAAGATAATTTTTCTTTAACTCGTTTTTTTTTTTTTTTTCTTCCTACTACTACCATATAGATAAAGTGAAAAACTATTTTTACACAAAATTTTCAAACAACGCAAAATCATCCTTTGACGAAAGTTCGTCAAAGTTTTAAGTATGCGAAAGTATAATTGCACAAACTTATTAGGTAACATTATTATTTATCCCTACAAATACTCATCCACATCTAAAAATAAGAAAATTAGAAAATCCCCCCCCCCCCAAAAAAAAAAACTGATTAGGTTCCAGATTACCCTCCTTACAGGTAACAACTACATTTAAGAACATTCGAATCCGTCCAATACACATAAAAAAAAAAAAGGCATATGTATGATGTGCATGTATGTAGGCAAGCACAGCAATTTTCATGCATAATAGAATCGGCACAATGAATTGTTTCTAGAACCTATCCATTTTCCTTTCATGCCCGAAAATCTCATATTCAAATTCACATACTTAATGGGTTCAGATGCACATACATACACGCGTCCCCATCTCACAATAAAACCTGGTCCCAAATCTTTTTATGAATCCTCAACAGATTAGACATGTTAGCTAGACTCAGCCACATAAATGCAAACGTGCCAATAACAACAATAAAGTCTATATCTCAAAATTTTTCTTAGCTCGACTATAGATCCTAAAATAATTAATTAAGTTCGTCACATTGAATGAATACATATAAAAAGTAATGAAAGTAGTAAATTTTTTGAATTTTAGAGAGAGATAGAGAGAGAGAGAGAGACCCATTTGAGAAAAAGGGGTACAATTTTAAATAAAAGTTAGGGGGGGGGGTGGTTTTTGCCTTTGTTTTTGAAATGGGTACGCAAATTCAATGATTTCAATTTGGCCACCACGCATTACAAAATTTACAAATTACAACAAGTTTTTTTTTTTTTTTTTTGGGAATTTTTATAAATTATATAAACCAATAGGAAATCACATCTTCTTGTGTAAGAAGTGGGTGAGCTGGGTGGGGTTTACGATGCCAGCCAAGTGGGCCCCTCCAGTTTTGAGCAAATTTGCTAATTCCACGTACCTTTCTTTTTCTCGTTGTCGTTGATGTTGTTGTTGATCACCGCCACCTTCTTCTTCTTCCACCTGTCCTTCAGCTTCACCACTTGGCCTCTTCTCTTCCTCAGCTTTCTTTGAAACGGCCTCGTTTTGATTAGTTGAAGTTGGATCCCACTGTTGACCAAAGAGGGTGCCTCTAGTGAGAAACTCGTGGGCTAAGTAACCCGCTAATATTTGATTGGACGAAAATACCAGCTCGGCTAAGCCTATCCCACCAGCTCGAGCCGTAGCTGTAGCTGTAGCTGTCTTGGGTATTTTGGTAATTGTGGCAGCATTGAAACCCTCTTTTTCTTTTTCTCTCTCTTTGCGCTTGTTGTTGATTGTTGTGGCTGAGGATGTGGTTGTAGTTGTAGCATTGGGCGTCAATACTCGCCGAGGTGGAAGGCGCATCGTTTTGGTGTTCATATCTCTGTTTTGGGTGCATGCCACGTCAGCCACACCACCCACTCCCACAACCCAAAAAAAAAATTAAAAAAAAAATTTGGAAAACGAAAGGAGGAATTGGTAATTTCACTTTATTGGGTAAAATAAAATTACCCAATTTGTTTTGTTTTTTTTTTTACCCAAAAAAAAAGGTAAAAAAAGTTGGTAACAAATGAATTGTGGCCGGAAACTGGCTTTTTTAGAGAGAGAAAGGGAGGGAGAGAGAGAGAGAGAGAGAGAGAGACTTGACGAGAGAAAAGAAGAGAGGAGGAGAGAGAATGAAATGAAGTGGTAGACTCGAGAGAGGTAGGGTGTGTTTATATTTATAGTAGTAGAGTTAAATGTTTAACCCCAGAATGTGTACATTATTACAGGAATACCAAAGAGACTGAAATGACAAAATTACCCTTACTGTACCGCATCTGTTATATGCCGGTTCATACCGGAGGAAATATCGTATTTCGACCGAAAAACTCATACCGGTCCGGAACATAAAAATCACGAGTTAATCCCATTTCGCCGACTTGTTCTTCTTCATTATTCGAGATTCGGCCGATATGAAGTATCGAGCGTTGTCTCGAAAGTGAAAGTATGAAACCCAGCCAGTGCAGTCACCAACTTCATGGAATCTCCACTGTGCAGAGACCTCAAAACAAATGACTCAGATATGGTTTTTTCGTTCTTTTTAGAGAGAGATGGACCTTGATTACTTTCAAACTTAGGTGGTTTTTTTTTTATTATTAAAAATTAAAAAATAGAAATGTTACTTTAATAATTTTTTTAACATATTTTATATAACAAGTTGGTAGTAGGATAAAAAAAACTAATTTTAAAAATACGTTCAAATTAAAAATAATAACAGTTTACCGTTTAAGATTTATTATAAAAATAATATAAAAATGATGCGAATCTAATAATTTTCAATATGAAAAATGCTAAAACCACAACAAAGTTCATAAATTTTTTTTTTTTTTGCCATAAATGATCAATGATAGGTGTCGAGTAATGAGTAGTGAAAAAAAAGTTATGGATTTATGTGAATTCACACTTTAAATATTTACGAGTTGTGATAAAAGTTGTGTAGATCACCCACAATAGATGTTGGATATGTGCCAAATGTTAAATATTTGACACATATCCCACACCAAACAAGAAAATCAGCTTCCCATCAGATATTGCAAATGTTGTAAAATTATACCATTTGTGTCCGTATCATTACAAATTTGCAATGGTACGGACATATGTTCTAAACCAAAAATTATTATTTTATTGGATTTTGATGTTGTAGTTGTTGTTGATGATAATGGAAATGTGATAATATATTATTTTAATGTGTAGTAAATATTATTTTAATGTATAAAATTGAATGATAAAACATCTGATAAATAGGATGTTATAAAATGATGTGGTAAAATAATAAAGCAGGTCTTTAATGTAATAAAATGACATAATTTTTGTAACATATGTTACGAATGCTCTAAATAGTGATGGTCCTAGTAGATATATACATAGATTTTGTTTAATTTTTAGTTATTTTGTTAGGTGGGTAATTGTGACTTTCTGTTTTTGAGAAAAAGTCACAATTAACTAGGATTTTTGTATCACCAGATTTTATGTACACCGGTATGTATTGGTAACAAAATACTCCGTCATAATGAACAAACTAAAACGATATTAAGAACTTTGCCCAGACCGAATGCCTCTTTCTTCTGTTTCTATTTTGTTTGCCTTTTCAGTTTCTTTTTATTTTATTTTATGTGCTAACCCATGTTTAATAAAACGATTTTTTTTTATTTACTTTTATTGTTTTGTGTGTCTGACCCACGTGAACATTAATTCAAACTTAATAATAAATCTCTTTTTTTCTCTTTCTTCTTTTTTTTTTTTTTTCTCCCTTCCTTCCTTTTTTTTTTCCTAAGTCCAACAATTAATGAACTTTTTCTCAAAAAAAAAAAAAAAAAACTATTAATGAACTGTACACACCAGCTACTGTCGTGCCATTTTGAAAATGAAAAAAGAGATTATATAATTATCTTCAAATTATATCATTTTAAATAAATTGTATGAACTTTGACTTATAAATATATAAATAGATAATTATTTATATAAATACATCTAATTAGCGGTAATCTCAAAATGGTATACATGTATTAATTAGTACCCAAATACAGTATATCGTTCCATTGACCAAACTAAAATAGCTTACAATATTGTATTGACTTTTGACTCCCTTAATTGAGTAATGTTTGGGACACATAATTTTCTATAACTTTGTGTCATAACTCACCACGTGGTGAGTTGTGATTGGCAAAAGTGTGTCCGCACATGGTTCACCATCATACATTTATCAACCACAACTCATCACTT
Source organism: Quercus parvula (assembly GCA_030820535.1). Classification (NCBI taxonomy): domain Eukaryota; kingdom Viridiplantae; phylum Streptophyta; class Magnoliopsida; order Fagales; family Fagaceae; genus Quercus; species Quercus parvula. Next base: position 14,774,862 of record JAUAME010000008.1, read on the forward strand.
GGCGAGTTGTGGCACAAAATGGTAAAAAATTATGTGGTCCTATCATTACTTCCCTTAATTTGTTGTATCATTTTTTTTCCCATTTTAAGATTTTGGAATGCTAAACAAGTTATCGGTTTTTGAAAAGTCTTTAAATTCCACTATGATTGGATTGCTTCCACACTAATAATGGATGATGTGGTTTAGGTGCAATTTCAATTTCTAACACCCAAAAAAGGCTAAAATCATCACATCAACTTATTGATCAAGATCTTCTCCATGAATTTATATTTTGAAAATCCTACCATAGATTACATGTTCCATATGTTCTAAACATGCATGCCAATTTTCATACCAATCGAATGTTATTTATCTTTCGATCCATAAACTCATCTTTTATGTATTATTTTAAACTATAAAAACTCGAATGTATACAATTCCTAGATGACATGACTATTGATTTTTGATCACCTTGAAATCTTGTAAGCATGGAGAATATACAAAGATAATGTAATCCAACGGTCGATTTGTCAAAATTTACATCCAATTAAAAAATATTGATTGGGGTAATATTGTTTAGAGTTATATTATATGTAACTTAAACTCAATCTATATATATAGACTCAGAATTTGTGCGACAAAAAGTATTCAGGTAATAACCTTTTTTAGAACAAGTTTTTAGTGTGACGAAATCGGTTAGTTTGATCTCGGGTCTTCAATATGTTTCTATTTTGTGAGATGATATGAACTATGTTACATGATGGTATTTTGGGGGTTGTGTTCATTATGTTAGATTGTGTGATATTAAATTATGTTAGAGGTTAGTATTGTGTGTGTATATATATATATATATATATATTTATGAGAATACTAAGTATTTTTAACGCACACATGAAGAGAAGGGAGAAGATCTGTAGATTTTGTCTTTAATTGTTAGTATTGTCTTCTCAAAAATAATTTTTTACTTTTATATATTCATATAAAAAAATTGGAACATTTATTACTATTTTGTATGAGCCAAATGCCAGAAAATAGTTTTAAGGGCACAATCAAGCACCAAAAGATAAGTAGTTTTATAAAATAAATATTCTCAGCTAAGAACCTTTTCCTTCAAAAAAAAATATTTTATATCGTAACAAACAAAGCTTACATGATGCATAATCATAAATGAGTGATTATAGAAATATTACAAATTTTATTATATAAATCTTACAAAATGGTGTGTTAAATATAAAACTCATCTTAAAAAAACTTTTTAGGTACAAAACTAAAAATTAATTAAAAAACTTATTTATTTTTTTGATAATCTAAAAAAATTATTTCTTGTGTTATTTATGTGACACCAATCACATCCATTAGGGTAAAACTTATGTACAATACATTATATTCCCCGATTAAATTCAAATGAATAGTTGCATTGAATTTAATTATATGTAGAAATGGTAATATTTGTACTTTATTAGTTAATACAACTAGGTGTTTGAAGATTCAAAACAAGCATTCCATTAAATCTTTAAAAAAAATAAAAAAATACAAGCATTCTATAATCAATTTTTTTTTTTTTTTTTGAGAAAGACACGAACTAAAAACACATACACAGGGAGTAACCTCTGTGTGTGTGTTCAGTTCGTGTCTTTCTCAATATATATATATATATATATATATATATTGATTTTAGAATGCTTGTAAACAAGCATTCCATTAAATCTATAAAAAAAAAAAAAATACAAGCATTCTATAATCAAATTAGTAGTACATTTAGTATTTTCTAATATAAAAAATAATACTAAAATACTATAATAAATGTGTATTATCTTATCTCACATGAATGATGAATTTAAATATTAATTTAATTAGTGAGACTAAGAGCATTCGCATCCGGAATGCTAAATGCCATATGTAAGGTTTATTTAGCATTTTTCCCTTAAAAACTTCCCACATCCAGAATTGCAAATGCTCAGAATTGTAAATTTTTTTACAATCTTGCTACAGTGCCATTCTACATGTAGAATGGCATTATAGACTATTGGATATGTTTTTTAATTTGATTTATTCTCTCTCTCCTCTATGTCAGACTTCTCAACTCTCTCGCCGTCTTGCTTCTCTTCTCTCTCACTCTGGTTCTTTGGTTTGCTCTCTCCTCTCCTCAAACCCAAAACCCATTTTCTCAAACCCAAAATCCCGTGTAGTGGTGGCAGCAGCAGAGGTAGGTGTGGGCATGGGTTGTCATCAATGGTGGTGGCATGGGATTCCCTCTTTGTCTCCCTCTTCATCTTCCTCTCTCTTTCTCTGATCTCTCATCCCTTTCTTTCTCTCTCACCTCTTTTTTCTTTTTTTCTCTCTATCTTCCCTTGAATCAACCCTCCATGGTGGAGATGTGGCATGAGACTCATGGATCGGTGGGTTTCATCATCCCTAATGTGGGTTTCATTTTTTGGAGGTATGGGTTTCGTGGATCAATGGATGGGTTTCATTTTTGGTGGTGTGGGTGGCCGGATTTCTTTGTTCCTTGGTTTGGTGGTTGTGGTTTTTGTGGGTTGGTGGTGGGTAATTTGATGGTGGTGTGGGTAGTGGGTTGATGGTGGTGGTTTTGGTTGTGTTGATTGTGGTGGTTGGATGAGAGTTTTAATTTTGGTTGGGTTGATGGTGGAGATGGTGGCGGTGGGTTGGGTTGGGTTTGGCTTGGTGGTGGTGGCAATGGGCTGTGTGGGTAATTTATTGGTTAGTGGGTTGATGGTGGTGGTTTTGGTTGTGTTGATTGTGGTGGTTGGATGAGAGTTTTAATTTTGGTTGGGTTGATGGTGGAGATGGTGGCGGTGGGTTGGGTTGGGTTTGGCTTGGTGGTGGTGGCAATGGGATGTGTGGGTAATTTATTGGTTAGTGGGTTGATGGTGGTGGTTTTGGTTGTGTTGATTGTGGTGGTTGGATGAGAGTTTTAATTTTGGTTGGGTTAATGGTGGTGGTGGTGGCGGTGGATTGGGTTGGGTTTGGCTTGGTGGTGGTGGTGGTGGTGGCAATGGGCTGTGTGGGTAATTTATTGGGTAGTGGGTTGATGGTGGTGGTTTTGGTTGTGTTGATGGTGGTGGTTGGATGAGAGTTTTAATTTTGGTTAGGTTTGGCTTGGTGGTGGTGGTGGCAGCTTGGTGGTGGTGATAGTGGGCTATGTGAGTAATTTATTGGGTAGTATAAATTATATTATTTTATTGTGTAGAAATATTATTTTAATTAGTAGAATAGGAAAATAAAAATTGGGATGCTGGATGTACTATAAAATGGTATTGTGTAATTGATAAAGTAGTTTTTTAGGATGTTAAAATAGAATGGGATGACATTTTCTGATGCGAATGCTCTAAGGGTTCGTTTGATTAGATATTTTAATTTGAAAGTTTAAAAGTACGTTTGTAAAACCCAAAACCCTGTTTTACAACATCAAATGTTTTGAATTTTTCTTCTCGGTTTGTCAAATACCATAATTGATCCAATCAAAAACTTGTGATTCCCCCTACATTTAGGGATAGAAAGTTTGTGATGAAGGTGACAGTAATACAAAGAATCTAACTTTTTCTCAAAAAAGAAAAAAAAAAGATCTAACTTGAAATAATAAATGCCAACTCTTTAGGACGTGATCCAAGATCAAGACTAGTATTTTATTTTATTTTTTTAAAATGCACACATTAATGCATATATATATATATATATATATATATATATATATATATATATATGTTTTAAAAAAATTTTGGTTTGTCAATGTCAGAAGTTTAGCAAATATTCGTGATTCCCCCTAAATTTAGGTTAGAAAGTTGTGGTAAAGTTTACAGTATAAACATATAATGCAAAACATCATGATTAATGTGCTTGTCACGTCCATCTCATCTCGAATGGTTAGTCTTCTACTTAACTTGTGTGTTGAACTTACCGCGTGTGTGTGTATATATATATATATATATATATAGTTTTAACTTATAACACTTGATTTTAATGATTGTTTAATTGTTTTTTGGTGTGAGCATTAAACTCCAGATTTTTTACTTAACCATAAAAAACTTTATCAATTGAGTTAGTTAGAATATAAAGTTTCATCAAGGGCAGCTTGATGCATTTGGCCCACGGCCCACGGCCCGACCTAGAAGCCCGACGACCCACTAGGCTAATGGGTGGCTCAGCCAGTTGTTATTGAGACTCATGGGTAGTCCATTAGCTCAATGGATCAGGTCGTGAGCTAGTTTTTATGATCATGGGCACCCGGTGGGCTAGCCTAGTAGCTATCCTGTTGGCCCAACTCGTTGCCCAACCCAATAACTTAGAATTCATAACAAAAATATATAAAGGTGTATAAAGGATTAATCTTGAGACATTATAGATGAATTTCTTAAGAGAACTCCCTCAAGTGCCAACCACTAAGATACTTAAAGTGATTGTGTTAAACTTTGCTAAATATATATTTTCCTAGTAGTCTAGCAGCTTTGAACTAACCATTTGACATTTTTTTATTATTATTTAAGATTTAAAAAAAACCATTTAAAGCCTTAACAAAAAAAATTAAATAGGTTTCCATTAATAAAACAAAGAATTAAATAGATTTGGCTATAAAAAAATTTGTAATTAAGTATTAAATTCTTTGATTCTTTCCTTTTTAAAAAAATTAATTAATTATTTTTGTGCTAAAGACAAAATGAGCATTACCCATGGGTTGGTGTAACACCCCAACCCAATTGTATAGTTTAACTTTGTGTTTGAGTAGTTAAGTATTATTAATATTTTAAGCCACTTACTTTCTAAAATTAATATAAGAGTATTTAATAAACATATTATTTTATAATGCCATTGAATAAGAATTGTAAAGATTATAAATAATTGAAATGACTATTTGTATTATAAATATATATTTAGTATGTTCAAAACTATATTAAGTGGTTTAAATTATTAGATACATAGTTGGTGTTTTGATTAGGCATATGATACATGAGATGTTATAGTGGAAATTCCACCTACATGCAATCAATTGAAATTCAACACATGTAAAACCAAAGTGTCTTGCATGTTGACACATGTTATTCTCTTAAACCCAAAGACCAACACTTGGCCGGCCATGCAATAAACAATCTTCATCTCAATTCTTCTTTGACTTTTCAAAACAACTAGAACTTCCAAGAACTCTCTCCCTCTCTCAAACCCACAGGTCCACACATATAAAGAAAGACAAAGCTCCACCTCATTCTTCTTTCTACTCTCTAAAAGCAACTAGAACAATCAAGAAGCTCCTTCCCTCTCATACCCACAGGTCCAACACCAAAAGAAGGAAAACTCTCTCAAGCTTTCTACCAGTCATACTTTTGGGTCCAGCCACTAGGAAAGGGAAATCCTTTCATGCAAGAGTGATTCTATTCCTATTTTCCCCTCAAGAATTAGAAACTTGGTAAGAATTCTAGCTACTATCATCTTAGAATCCATGATTTCTTCAAAGAATTTTTAGTAATGGTATTTGTGGATTGTGAAATTAGGAAATCATGAACTTGTAAGTCTATATATATATCTGTATGTATAGTGTTTTAAGAAGTTTTGAAATTGTGTTGATGGTTTGTTGAAGGTAGATTAGGGTTTTTACTAATTAATGATTGTATATGATTAAGGAAGTAAGATAAACTTAGGGTAAGTACTTTTGATATTACTGCTGGGATTTTTGTTGTATTTAATTTTGCTATAAATGGTTAAATGACTGTATATAAGTGTTTTCTAACATGTCTAATGAGTATATAAAAATCCTCATATGATAATAAGACTATTTGCAATCATTTTATAATTTTACAAGAAAATGTTGCAAAACTGTTGCTGTGACAGATTCTGTGTTTACACATGATAAATTATGTATTAAATTTTATACAGTAAATTTGGATGCTAGTGATATTTCTTATAAAATATAAGACACATATGGTTGTAATGGAAGTGGTCTCACAGCATTTGGATTAATATAAAAATAATGGTTTAATTTCTAAGTTGTATGAAATTCTATTAAGATAGATTTGAGCATGTTGTTTTGTATGATTTTTATTAAATCATGGTTTCATGTTTTGACTCCGAAATCGATATGGTAATTACTAGACACCTAGAGGAGTTGCTCTGTAAAATTACATGAAGATTTGATGTGTTTAGATAGCCCATTTGTATTTTTCAAATGAGGCATATGCTGCTGAAATGAGCAGTAAACAATAGGTGATAACTCTGACTTTGAGGATTTAATTCTAAAGTTAAAGTGAATGTTTTGAGCTATAATTTAATATGCTTATCTTTTGGTATGTTTGGATCATAGATAAATTTTGTATAACTTGGTTCAAGGTTTAGTACTCAAAGGAGGGGTTCTAAACTATTTTATTGCTTTTTCATATTGCTATCTTGTTCAACGTGTTGTATGCTGCCATATGAGCGTATATGGTTACATGATCATGCTTAAAGGATTTTATGTTTATGCATGCATTATTGCCCTAATCTCAAAGCACCTTCTAAAATGAAGTTGACTCTTCTAGAGATATGATATTAATGTGAGAATGTTGGTTTCTCTATGAGTTGGTACATCATGATGTTTGATGAAAGTATCTTGTGTTTGTGGAAACCTCGTTGAGGTGGGATTATGATTTTCTTGGTTTTAAGATATAGGTTTTGAGATGAATATGTAAGTTTATGATAAGGAATAATTAATAGTAATAAGTTTTGATATTTGATTTAGGTGTTACCAGTACCCAAGTCTAAGCTTCTTCGATTGTAGGCTTTTGGTTCATCTGCTTTTAGGTAAGGGATTAGTTATATGGGTATTTGGTAAGTCATGAGGTTATTTTAAAGTATATTATGCATTAAAATATTTTTGATTAGAGATATGACATATAATCATGTTTCAGACAAAAGTATGTTCGTGAGTTCTCGAAACCTTATGTATATGAATTAAGCATATTGATTCTATTACTAATTCCACAAACATGATGTTTAAAGAAAATGATGGAAATGATTTTATTATGAAATGTTATACAAACTACAAATTTCAGTATGATGTATAAGTATGAAATGTTTTTGGGTTCTATCCTCTGATGATTTGAACCCTGCAGTAGGGGTTTGATTATTGGCTTTTTATGGAAAATGTTATCTGATTAGCCATTAATAGTAGGACTGGCTTTGCTATACTCGCCCTTGTTGGTTATGTCCAACTTGTGGATGATGCCAACCGACCCTCATGGTTGAAGATATGTATTATGATATGATCTCAGGAATCCCTGGTATTGTGGGGATTGCTGGATGCCTAGCACAGTGGTGCTAGAAGCCTCCCAAATAAGTACAGACTTATCAGATATGGACTAACCAATATGTTATTTATGGACAGTTATATTATGTTATTAATCATGAGAGAATGATTTTGTTTAAATGCATTGTGAAAAGCTAAAAGCTTTCATGAAAAAAAGAAGTTTCTGATGAAAAGAAAAGTTATTCTTTAAAGATAAAGAGTTTCTAAAGTTCTGTTGTGTTTTAAAGATAAAGAATTTGATGAAAATATTTTAGTGTTCTATAAAGATAACGCTTTTGATGAAAGTACAAGTTTATGTTAAAAAGTTATCAGATATCTGTTTTTCATGAAACGTTAAGTTTATGACTATAAATATTATAATATTTTACGTTTTGAAGTTTATATCATTATAATATTTTGGTAATATTATTCTGATAAGAAAAAGGAGAACAATTATTTACCTACGAAGAGTGTATAAATTATTATTATAAACAGTATAAAATACTATGCATAAAAAGATGTTCTCCTATCTGAATATTCATAGAATGAAATGATTTGATTTACATGCATTCTTATTAAATTCTTATGCATCTTACCCTTACTGAGCTGTGTAGCTCACCCCTTCCATTCTTTCAGTCAACAGGTTTTATTTTGAAGTAAAGAGAGTCTTAGTCGAGTTTTGGAAGGAGCTGGTTTTAGTTTTATATGTATAGATCCCAAATTAGCATTTTGATGTTTAGCTTTGTAGTATTGTGTATTTTAGGATTTAAAGAAAGTTGTGTACCTTAAAGTATTAAGAGATGTATTATGTGAAATTTAGAATTTGAGTAACTAGTGGATTATGTTATTCTTTAAGTACAATGTAGATGCTTTGAATATTAAGTGAAAAGTTATATCATTTAAGTAAAGAAACAAGAATGAAAAGAAAGAGAGAAGCTTTTGAAAAATTTTAGTTAGTTCTTGTTAGTATCAGGTTTAAATTTGATATTAATATGTCGGTCATGGTCACAAATCTGGGTATCGGATTTGGGACGTGACAGTTGGGGTTTTCTCTTTCAGCCCAGCCCGACCAGCCCATTAATTAGTTAATAGGCCACTATGCCCAGCCTATTGTGCCTATGACCAAGTAAAAATGGGTCAGGCCAGCCTAACCCAGCCCATTGACGACCCTTACATTTGGGGTCTTATACAAAAACTAAATTGAGGTATTTTATATATTTAAATATGATTTTTAAAAAAATAATTAAATATTACTTAAACTCTATTCTTTAAATTTGTTTAGATGCAAATTACTAATTAAAATTTGTGCATTCTTGTTTTACTAAACATGTAGAACCATGTAGAATTTAAAATTTTTTTTTTTTTTTTATAGAAAGTTTATAAACACAAAAAATGTGATAAAATTTTTCACAATTGTTGACGTGGAAAATTGATAATGGTAAGTGAAAAAGTGATGTTAGTAGTGGACTTTGATGTGAACTAGTAAAAACTTGCTAACTTAGCTATTGTGAAATATGTTGTGAAATTTTTTGTGTATGTAGCATTTTTTATTTTTATTTTTAGAAGTGTTACATCTACAGTATTTTTCCTACAAATTGTAGGAGTTAAGTTGTTATTAGTTTTAATTTGAACCCACCACTGAAATTACTTTTTTTCACACTTAATAATAGTTGGAAACAACCTACCATTTAGAATTTATTATGAAAATGTTGTGGGTGTAGCATTTTTTTTATTCTTGTTTTTCATTTGATAAAAAATTATTATTTTATTTATTAACTAATATTTTGGCTTAATTAATACTATTATAATAAAAGAAATAACTTTATTAGTTAAAATTTAGGGACTTTTTTTTTTTTTTTTTACTTGGAGTTCATTTAGGACAACTTATTTAACTGAAACTTATTTTTTGTTGTTGAAAGTACTATAAATAAAAGTAAAAGCTAGCTGAAATAGTACAGTGAGACTTATAAATAGTACCAAAAAGTGTAGTGAGATTCATGAATAGTAACAAAAATAAGCTAAATACTAAAATAAGTTGACTTTAAATTCACTCCCAAACGCAACCTTAGAGGCCTTAGGTGACCATCTTGTTTGTCTACACTATAAAGCCGACCTTGAGTTTCATTATATACAAATACAATCACAATAAATATATAATAAGAACTACCATAATTATTATTATTATTTTTTTCTAAAGGAACGAAAAAAAAAAAGCACTTTTCTGTTTCCCTTTTCTTTATGTTTTATGTGTGGGGAAGTTCATATGTTGAAAAATTCAAAATCCCCAAGATTTGTATTATTGAGACTCAATGGTGGTATTTGTTACAAGAACAAAATACACAATATCTACAAACTAAATGTTTTGATGAAATTGATGAGAAATAAGAAGATATGTTTCTGTGTGTTCTTTTTTACTAGCTTGTAAGAAACATAGTATAATTTAAATATTATTGATAGTTATTCTTATATTTTGTTAACTCTTTAAAAAGTTTTGTAAGAATATTATTAAGTAGAAAAGGTAAATTATCCATTTTTTAATTTTAATTTTTTTATTACTTCTTAATTTTTGTTTTTGTGAAGCACTTTCTTTTTACGGTTTATTAATTCTAAAATCTTTGGTTTTTGTACTCAATAACTTACTTGGACGAATATTTATGATATGGTTCCATATTTGACTCTAAAATTAAGAAATAAAACTTTCTCTAAAATAAATAATTTAAGACATATAGCACAAAATTAGACTTCAATTGTAGAATCTAATTGGATTTTCTCTAAATTTTGACTATATATATATATATATATAAAACACCACATATAAATGAAAAATTCTATCAATTTCACAAATGAACCCTTAGCCCTTTATATAGATAACTAAAGGGTACGAAACTAAGAGATACAACTTTTTGGCAATAAGCTAGATTAGGCTCACTATTTGGCATATTCTATTTGGGTTTTGACATGTCCCAATATTTCTAATATCATAATTCCCCTTAAACTTTGAAATCGAGTAATTTCATTTTAGAAATGAAAAAAAAAAAAAAAACACTCATTCCGGTATTCTCTCACTTAAACATATTTTTTTATTCTTAGAATATTTCATTGTGTGATATTTAAAATAACCTCAACTAAAAAAAAAAAAAAACCTAAAATGTCAAACTTGGGTAAATTACTCTCAAATTTACTTCTATTAGTAGGGTTGCTTATGTAGCTAATAGAATAATGATCTGACTTTTTTTGTAATGGCCTAGCATTTTTTTTTTCTATACTATTATTTAAGGGATTTCTCCTGTTTGAATTTCTCAATTTAGATGCCCAAAATATCTTCAAACTCATTGGTTTCTAAATGCTTAAATCATAGGGTTAGACATGTAAAATTGGTAATTTAAAAACTCCTAATTTTTAGCTAAATTAAAAAAAGAAAAACACTTTTTCTTTCCAACATCCACATTTCTCTCTCACGTTAGTTTTCCAATTTTTTTTTTTTTTGGGATAACTTTCCACTTTTTTTTTTTTTTTGATTGAACGATTTTCAACTTTTTTAATTAACAAAATCATTTTTCCCTTTTTTTAACCAATTAGATTTACCATATTTCACTCCTAAAAAATTGCTTTTAATTTGCCAACCATGTTTTCCACTTATACAATTACTAAACTCTTCTTCTTCTTCTTCTTTTTTAATTTTTTTTTTTAATTTTTTATTTTTTATAACATATTGTAAACCAAATTCTCTAATAATTTTTTTTTTAAAAAGCACTTTCTTCTCATCTCTTTTTTATCTTGTAACTATTTTATTTTTATGGGGAAAGAAGAAGAGGCTGCCAAAAAGAGATTTGGCTAGTGGGGAGAGAAAGCAAATCTTGGTCATTCTTCTTTTCTATCGCCACTCTAGAGTTTAGATATAGAGTCATTCTAGAGTTTAGATCTAGAGCTATTTCGAATCCACTCATCTACTTGACTTTGGTAATTGGTAATATCCTCCGACCAAACAAACTCTTTTTTATTTATTTATTTATTTTTTACTCTCTTTCATATCTATTTTCTTTTAATTTTGCGGTACTGGTTATTTTTTTTTAATATATAAATATTTTATCTAGCCTTATGACATTTCTGACCATTTTTATGAGAAAAAGTGTAAAACTCAAATTAAGATAAGTAAAAAATTATATTATACTAAACCGAAAAAAAGAAGAGCGTCGCACGCGCGAAATCACAAAAGTGAATTTACACGTAAGAAACAAACTGACCGGTTACAAAATTCAAAAGAAAACTCCATTTTAAATCTGATATGTAAGATTCAGAAACCCAGGAGCACGAGAGAGAGTGACTGAACAGACCCAAGCCCTAGCCGCCTCCCTCCGACAGCCACTGACACGGTGGTCTCCTCCGTGACATCGCTCGCCGTTCCTTCCTCCTCCCCATCTCAGGTATTACACTTTTTCCTACGGTTGTGCAACCCAGTTCCATTTTAGATTTTACATATTCTGATATTCATGTATTTTAATTTGGACTAGTTTTCTCTATATATTTGATTGAAACTGCGCCAAAGCCAAATCCGAGTACATGTAATGTATAGTATTGCTGTATATCTGTCATTTACCTTTTTTGTTTTTTTGGGCGTCTTCGCGCTTTGCACGATTCGAATTTGTGATATTAATTTGATGCCTGAGTTAGCAATTGCTTAGTCGGATTTGTTCTTTAATTTATTGTCATTTTGATTCCAAGAATCGGTTGGTGCATTTTATTTATGAATGAGGTTCTGCCAAATGATTGATACTGTCATTTTCATTTACGCTTGTCGGTGTTGAGTTTCTTGTAGTTTATTTTATTGTAATTTTTCGATTTTTCCACGTCTACTATTCTATCTGTTTTGGTTGAGTTTGTGCAATTTATAGTTGGCCTGTATCCAATTTGATTGGATTGGTGTAAAGGTGCATGTTGGTTTGTCTAGTTTAATGTGAGGTTTGGTTGTTCTTTGCTTATGATGTTTGTTGCATTTAGTTTGAGTATATTCTCTTTTTTTCTTATTCTTCTGCTATTGGCTCGAATCGGTAAAATGTTGAGTTGTTGTTCTTGCTAATAATGTTTTGATGCGTTGGGAGAGTGTTAGTCCAAGGTTGTCCATATTTTAATTACTTAGTTTGTCTTTTGTTTATAGTATCATGGTTTGGGTCATTTTCTAGGTCAAATTATGTGTGATTTGTGCATGACTCAGTAATGGTAGATGGCTTGTATTCCACGTAAATTTTGGAACAAGAAATGTGTAATGCATATATAGTTTGTAGCTGCTACACATGGCACTCAGACTTTCCCTTTCTCTAAAATACTCAAGTTGCTTTTTGACTTATTTATCAAGCTTGGTAGCTAGTCTATATTATCTTGCTCAAGCAGCTCCCCTGATCATAGAAAATGCGGTACCTCTTGTAAAGAATGTTTTTTTAGTCGATCATAGGTCTCTAAACAGCTAGTGAGCTCTTGTAAATCTGTAATTAACAGCCAATACGCAACTACCATATTTGGTGTATTGATTTATACAAATTTATTTGTGTGGGCTTTCTGATTATGTAACTTTGCTATTTTAACCAAATTAAACTGAATTTTGATTTTGTATTGACAGGTCCTTTTGGGAGATTTAGTGCTTATACAAGGTTCTATAATGAAGAAAGATGGTAGGAGTAGAATAAACTGGATCTTTGAGAACTTTGTTACTTTCCTCCGCAAATGTATTCTTCGTGTACTCTCTGTTGGTCCCATTCCTGAACATATTGCATACATCATGGATGGAAATCGTAGATATGCAAAAAAGCAGAATATGATTGAAGGGACTGGACATAGAGTTGGATTTTTGGCTCTAATGTCCATGCTTAAGTACTGCTATGAGATGGGTGTGAGATATGTAACAATTTATGCCTTCAGCATTGATAATTTCAAACGACGCCCTGAAGAAGTTCAATCTTTGATGGATCTGATGCAGGAAAAAATTGAAGGGTTGATGGAGGAAGAGAGCATAGTAAATCGCTATGGAGTTAGGGTGCACTTTTTGGGGAACCTAAAATTGTTGAGTGAACCTGTCAGATTGGCAGCAGAGAGGGCAATGGTGGCCACTGCCAATAACTCCAAGGCGGTCTTGTCAATATGTGTTGCCTACAATTCGACCAATGAGATTGTGCATGCTGTAGAAAAAGCATGTGAAGAAAAGTGGGAGGAGATTAGTTTACTGAATGCAAGTGGATCTGGGTATGGCTTAATAGGACTTGAATGTATTGAAAAGGATGAAAGGGAGAACCTTATTAAATTAATAGATATTGAAAAGCATATGTATGTGTCAGTTGCACCTGATCCTGATATCTTAATCCGTACTTCTGGTGAGACTCGCTTAAGTAATTTTCTTCTCTGGCAGAGTGCATACTGTTACTTGTACTCAACACCTGTCCTTTGGCCAGAGATTGGTTTTCGGCATCTCCTTTGGGCAATCTTGAACTTCCAACGGAATCACTTTTATTTGGAGAAGAAAAGGAAACAATTGTAAATCTTGCAGTGGGTGGTACCTGCCTTTGGGACAACAATATGATGGTACCAGTTGATTCTTCTTCTTCAATCAAATTTTGTAACAAAATCAGATATGAACATGGACTGGGGCCTTTTTCTGTTTTTTTTAGTGCCCTTGTCCCAGTAGTTACTTGAGGAATGTAGAAAGTGTACGGATATTTTCTTTTAATACCATATGATGTGTTGTGGTCTGCCAAATGTTTTAGATGATACATTGATGTATATAATTGCTATTGTCATTGTGAGGTCATTGTTACAGATGCTTTGATTGGAACAAAGAAAATCATTGCATTAATGTACATTCTTGTCTGGCATGTGATGACGACATTAAGATTTTGATGTTGTATTTACTTTACTGCAGTACTTTATTGGGAACAAATTATGCAATCTGGATGTGGGAACATTGAGGAAGGGGAGCATGTTTACTATGAAGTCATATATTGAGGCTAGCTAAGCATGTCTTAATGATTTCTTGTTATGCATTTTTTCAATGGTACTATCATTCTACAACTTGTTATAATTCTTTTTTTAAATTTTTTTATTTTTTATTTTTTTTATAATGGAATTGATTAGCTTTTTCATCATCATCAGATTTTAAGTTCTTACTATCTATAATTGTAGGTTTGATTTACAAATATCTGTGCTCCTTGAAATTTGGTACAATGTTTTGATGAGAGCTATAAAAAAATTGTTAAATAATTGAGTTAAGAAACTGTTTTTACATGATACTTTATACCTCCTGAGCTAACAATTACCTTATTATTAGTGGGAAAAACAAACAATTGTTTTTGCTTTATTCAACATTGGTCTGCATCACAATTTTTGTAGGACAAACATAAAAATACTATCTCTGTAGGCTTGATTTGGATATAGGTTTTAATTTGTTTAATGCAATCCAACAGTGAATGGAGGGGCATACTTACCCTAGTACACCTTATAGGTACAGAATTTTTTTTTTCCTTATCCATAAACAAAAAGAGAAAGATCCTAACTTATGGTTTTTAGGTCATGAAGTCTGTAAGAGTTATTGTCATAAGAAATGAAAATGTTTTGAAATTAAATATTTCTAAGAATTTATTGTGTTTGGTGGTTGACTAATGTACCATATCTCATTTGGAAGTTAAAATGAAAACTAGATATCATTGTTGACCACTACCATGCAAAGAACATGTGATGTGCATGGACCAGAAACCTTGGCGAAGGCCATAGAAGAGTTGGTCATGGTGTTGGCCCTAGTTGAAATCAGGTGATATTGGTGGTGGGAATGGGGATGTGTACAGTGTGGTGGTGATTTTAACATGATACCACTCAAAGTGTGAGGTGGCGGAAAGTGTTGTTAGCAACTTAATGTTCTGCATCATCATCATTTTACTGATCTGACTGTTGAGACTCATCTGTAAATTGTCTTTGATTTTATTTATTTATTTTTATTTATGTCTCTAGTTGCTTGAGTATTGGTTCTCTCACTATATGCAGTTTTTGCCATTTCAGGAGCATTGCAGTATACATGAGTTCATGTTGTATGTTTCAGCAGTGCCAATGATATTTAGGGAAATATCATTTGAATGAGTCTAACCCCAATGCAGATCTTGTTACCTTTTGGGTTGTCATTATTTATGCCTAATTGTAATCTATTGCATGTTTTCTATCAATAATCCCTCTTAGATCCCATTACGTTTATCAGTGTCTTGAGTTCTTTTCTTGCTAGGAACACTAGCTGACTTGCAGAAACATTGGGATGCAAGTGCTGTGCTGCTATTTCAGACTAGGTAAACTGGTATCACTTGTAAAGCCAAAACAAAGTTCAAAGATTTGGAGGGGAGAAAGGAAAAGAGGGGCCGGGGGGGAAGGTGTGTGAGTCGGTGCACAAGTGTGTTCATTCTTTTTGTTTTTGTTTTTTATTATATTTTTTCTTGGGGGGGGGGGGGGTGGTTAAAACCTGGTACATGCGTGTTTTTGTGGTTTTTAGGATGCAAGGACTGTGATGTAGGTTTAAAGAATATTTTGGACTGAAAATAAAATAGATTTGAAGGAGGGGAGAAGGGGGGAGGTGTGTGGGTGGGTGCACAAGTGTGTTCATTCTTTTTATTATTATTAAAAAGAATAATAATATGGGTGTATGTGCTTTTTGTGGCTTTTGCTGATGTTCATTTTTAGTGATATATGGGTGCACTTTATTACTCTTATTTTTTCCCTCATAAAATTTGGGCTTCCTGCGTATTTCCAGCGCCTAGTCAGCATAGTTAATTTTGGCAATTGGGATCAAGGAGTAAGGCTTTTTGCATCTCTACTGTTTTGCTTTTCTGTTATTGTCAATGGAAATCCAAATTTTTTCTTTGACAGCCGTAGAGGAATATGTCAAGGTGGCCCTCTTTCCCTATTGTTTTTTGTACTAGTTGTGGAGGCTTTTAGTAGGTTGATGACTAAGGAGAAGGCAAGAGGTTTTATAGATGGTTTTTCTATGTCTTTAGGAAATACTAAGGCTTTGATGAAATGACACTTGCATTTTGCCAATGCTATTTTGATTTTTTTTTTTTTTTTTTGTGTGATGCAGATGTCAATTAGATTCACCATTTGAAATGTATTATGTTATGGTTTGAGGCAATATATGGTATGAGGATAAATTTTACCAAAAAAGAGATGGTGCCTGTAGGGATGGTCACAGAGGCAGAGGTCTTGGCTAACACTCTGGGCTTTTTAAGGTCTCTTCTCTTTAAATGAAATATTTGGGACTCCCTCTTGGGGCTCATTTTAAAGCTAGCAATATATGGAATGGCATAATAGAGAAGATGGAAAAGAGATTGGCAGGTGGAAGAAACTTTATCTATCAAAGGGAGGATGCCTCACACTAATTAAGAGTACGCTCTTCATTCTCCCTACTTTTTGGTTGTATTTGTTTCCATACCTGTTAGTGTGGATAATAAATTGAAAACAATACAAAGGGATTTCTTATGGGGTTTTATTGGGGATGAGCATCAGTTTCATATGGTGAAGGTCTACAATGTGTAGCCTGATCCAAAGTGGGCATTTGGGTATTAGAGAACGAAGAACCTCATTTTTAACCAAGCCTTTCATAGTAAATGATTGTGGCGTTATGTGGTAGAAAGGGACCTCATTGTGGAGGAAAGTGATTGATCACAAATATGATACTGGTAGGGGTTATTGGTGTTCTGTCATTGTCAAAGCTCCTTATGGGTTGGTTTGTGGAAATATATTAAGTAAATGGTTGGAATAAATTTGCCTCTTAGATGCTGTGGGAGATGGCTCTAAAATTTTGTGTTGGAAGGATCATTGGACTAGCAATTGAATTTTCAGAAACAAATATCCTGAGGTTATATGGAGTCAGTTAATGGTCGATTGCATTGAAAAGTTGCTTTTCATTAGAGAAACTCAAGATTGGGAGATAGTATTGCTGGAATACTTTTTTGATGACCTTTAGTGCAATGGAGGTTGTCCAAACGGGTAGTGATAGATTGGTGTGGTTCTCATCAGCAAAGAAAGGTTTTCAGGTAAAAAGTTTCTTTTACGAGTGGTTAGTTTAGGGAATGCATGGTCTGTCCCCTTTCCTTCACAGTATATTTGGAGAGGTAGAGCCTACCTAAGAGTGACTTTCTTCATGCAGACTGTAGCAGTAAGAAAATTTTGACAACGGATAATTTATAATAGAAGGAAATTATGATTGCAGGCTGATGTTGTATATGTAAGTCCAATGGAGTTTGTGGACCATCTTCTTCTACATTGCCCTGTTGCTATGGATCTGTGGTATGATGCTATCTATTACTATGCCTATTTCGTGTTACGTGGGCAATGCCCAGTTTAGTACTTGCTATGTTGGAGTCTTGGAAGGAGACATTTGGCGATCTAAGAAGTGGGGAAGCATTGGGAACAGGTCCTTTATGTTGCATGTAGTGCATTTGGAAAGAGAGGACTCTCCATACTTTTGAGGGGGAGTTATCCTTGCTTCACCGTAAGTTCCTCTTTCTGAACACCCTTTACCAGTGGAGTTCCAAATTCCATACTTTCTCCACGACTTCTTTCATGAAATTTATAGATGCTTTGCTTTTTAGTCTATAATCTCTCGCCCTTTGTATTTTTATTATATCTCTTTGCTTCTTTCTGTTTTTTCTTTGCTATTCTGTTTTATACATCCTATGTATAAGAATAGTGCTTTTAATAATTTTTATGTTACTTATAAAAAAAGTGGTTGATAGCAGTAATATTTTAGTCAAATATCTTCTTTGTATTGCTCTTTATACAATAATCAGATTATGCTTTAACAGGATTCTTCTTTTTTTCAACTATATTAAAGGCTTTAACATTCCTGTACAATTACAATCTGCATAATGAGTTTCAGCTGCTGATAATCTTTTATTTATTTTTTTGTTCCTTCTGTGTACTTTTAGCTAGGTTCATGGACAAGGAGAAATATGAAAGGGAACCCTAATGTAACAAAGTTAACTTCATTGAAATTTTCCTGAAGCAGAAGAATAAAAGATGCCTTCTTTAGCAGTCAGAACTCCAAAATAAGTTATAAGCAGACCAATCTTGAGGTTAGTCCTTTCCTCCTTAAATGATCTTAAGTCATTTAGTATCTGTTTCTTATGTGCTTTTTAGATTAATGCATATTGCATGTGATGTAAAGATGAGTTTTGTGACTACAAGATTCCTCATAGGCACGTTATATTCTTTTTCATTGTTAGAATTCAGATCACTGATTGTGCTTTTTTTGTTATTTAGATTATCAATTGTATGTGATTTTATTTTTCCTTGGAAAGTGATATTCATTGCCTTTTGAAATTCATCTTTTTTATTTTTTCAATAAACAATTTTCTTTATCTTTTATTAGTTAACACATGTAAAGAGTAGTAAATTGGCGTTATCAAATTTACTTTGCATGTAGAATACCTTGTTTGACAAGACTATAAAAGATCTTTCTCAAAGCTATCAATGTGTTAGCGATTGGAATTATTAAAGTTGCTTTGCATGTAGAATATCTTGTTTGACAAGACTACAAAAGATCTTACTCAAATCTGTCAATGTGTTAGCACTTTGTTCACTAATAGCTTAGTGCGTTTGGTTTGGCTTTTTTGATAGAGTTTATTAGACTTTTATTTGCTTTCATATAGCTTTTTAAAACCTCACATTATCTAGGTACTATTGTACTTTTACCAACTTTCAGCAAATTAGCAAAAAGCTACTCCAAACGCACACTTAGTTCTTTTTAATCTATAGATTAGGCATTTTTAAGCTTCACTTGAAATTTCATGTCATACTGAAAAAGGCAGCTTCCACCTCCAACATGATAATTTTCTTTTTAGATCATAATTAGCAGATCTATTGTTTGTCCTTTTTGTTATTTAAATGACTTGGTTGAACTTGATTAGTCTGTTCAAGGTTCATAACCGACCCCAAAATTTGTTACTAAAACTTGGTTGTTGTAGAGATAACAAATCACATGTGATTGTCTTTGGATAGTGACGTATAGGGTTTGTTGCTATTCTTTTTTCAATAAATAGATGTTTGTTATCTGCCAGGGTGTAGCCTACTGGTTGGAGGTTTGGGATGAGTTGGAGACCCAAACATCCTGGGTTTGATCCATACTATGAGTTCTCTTGGATTACCTAATACACGGTTCTATCGGGTGGGGTTGTGCATCTATGGTTTATTCTCTTGGGGTGGGTCTAAAGGACCTTGCCTTAGTGAGGTTCCACATCATCACCATAAAAAAATGTTAATTAATGTGAAGCATAAATTAGTGTTATCAGAGATGTGCGGGCAATAGGTTCCTAGGTGCCAACCTTGGCAAGTCTACTTTTATAGTGTGGGGATGTTTTGGACTTTTTGGACTCCCAACTAGGTAATAATGCTCATGCAAAATACTAGTGAGATGCATACTTGTAACTATTGTAACTATTTTGCGATGTTAATCATTTTGTATCTATAGATTAGACATTTTTAAGTTTTACTTGTAATTGCATGTTACACTGAAAAGGTGGATTCCGTCTCCAAGATTGAACTCTTGTTCTTAGAGCATAATTTGCAAAGCTATTGGTTCTCTTTTTTGTTGGTCAGCCTTGATTAATTTGTTGTTGAGGGTACATAACTGACCCAAAAATATTGGTAGTAAAGCTTGGTAGTTTTTTTCTTTATTGAGAAGACTAAAGCTTGGTAGTTGTAGATGACAAATTAAATGTGTTTTCACTTGAATAATGATGTATATAGTTTGTTGAGATTCTTTTTGCAATAAATAGATGCTAGTTAATTAATGTGAAGAGTAAATTGTTTTTGTCAAAGATGCTTGCCATAGGAATCTAGGTGCTGACCTTGGCAAGATATACTTTTGTAGTGTGGGGATTATGTGGAGTTTTTGGACTCCCAACTAGGTAATAATTATCATGCTAAACACTGCCAGCGATGTTAATCATTTGTATCTATAGATTAGGCATTTGAAGTTTCACTTGTAATTACATGTTACACTGAAAAGGTGGATTCCATCTCCAAGATGATTCTCTTTATATTTAGATCATAATTTGCAGAGCTATTGTTCGTCATTTTGTGTTTATAGATTAGGTTTTTTTAAGCTGTACTTATAATTGCATGTTACGCCTTAAATTGAATTCTGTCTCCAAGATGATACTCTTCTATTAGATCATAACTTGCTGAGCTATTGTTTGTATTTTATGTTATTTAGATGACATGTGACTGACCATAATTAGTTTGTTGAGGATCCATAACTAGCTCCAAATTTTTGGTACTAAAGCTTGGTTGTAGATGAAAAATTGCATGTGATTTGGTTAGTTTCGTATATCTTTTGGTGAGATTCTTTATTCTTTTTTCATTAAATAGATGTTAGTTTATTAATGTGGAGTAAATTGTTGTCAAAGATGCTGCCATAGGTGCCTAGGTGCTGACCTTGGCAAGAAATACTTTTATGGAGTGGGCATGATGTGGATTTTTTGGACTCCCAACTAGTTAATGATGCTGATGCAAAACACTGGTGAAATGAATACCTGTAACTATGCCGACAATGTTAATCTGTATCTTTTTATTTATTTATTTTTTGATAAGTAATGTTAATATAATAAATCAGGTAAAATTGATTATCATGAGTTGTGAATATAATCCATGGCACTGTCGTTCCTGAACTGTGTTATTCATTATGACATGGTAGTTCAGATACTGAGGAAGCATTAGCAAGATTCCAGGGAAACTAATTCTATTGGGGGAGGGTTTTTTATTATTATTTTTTTATTTTTATAACACCAATGGAAAACCCCATGATTATAACTTTGTTTCCAGATGACTTTCCCATCTGGGCCCGAGCATTATTCCTGAATCAGCTATGTTTCGAGGGAACTAGCCCAATAATTGGGCTTGTAGGTGAAAAGAGCTAGTATATGTTTATAATTGTGATTGAGGATGATAATGTCAAATACTACCAAGCATTAATTCAAATTAGTGGCTAGTATGCATTGGTAAACTATTGGGAACAATTCCTTGCTTTCCATTCTTTGATAGATTTTATTGTATGAGCTAGCAATAGAAATTCTCGATTTAGCTCTTTTTACCTTTTGGGAACTTTATGGAATCGTAGTTGATTCCACATGCAACACAAACTTCTGAAAGATAATCTCGTTATCATTGTTTCATTCCTAAAATAGATTGTCTTTTGCTGTATATTCTTTATAGTTTACACAAATGACTGAAAAACTGAGCTGCACTTTCAGGTGATTTTTCTTCTGCCTAATTTTATGCATGTGCTTGGTCAAGAGTATTGTAACTTAACTAATAACTCGTATTTTCAACAGACATCCAGCCATCTAGGATTCAAAATCACTCTCTCTTATTGTAACTATAGAATTATCAAAATCAAAATTGTACATGTTTGTATATGGAAAACTTGGCCTTAATGACATCTTTAATGAACCACCATGTATAGGAAATTAGATATATCTTATTTCTTAGCCAATACGAGGTTTTTGCTTGACTTTATCTAGAAATTCTAGACTAGTAGGACGACCTACCCCTCATTGAGGCTTCCAATGTGACAGTTGTTGGGGGAGAAGCAATATGTGAAACGAAGACCAATTAATTTGTTTTATATAGAAGTGCACAATCAGAAGACACGGCCATTATTTATTATGCCAAAAAACAAAGTATGATAGAATATCCTTAAAGATTGAGTAGGCACCCACTCGAAAACCTATAGATTTGGACATTGATTTAACCCGAGCCCCAAGAGAAAAACCAAAATTAATCTGTAAAATCAGTAATAGGGCCGACATAATTTACTACGCATATTATTAGCTACTTTAATGTTATTCAATCAGGCCATTTGAACATGTGCATATTACTGATTAAAATAAACTAGCTCGAAGGGCTTGTCTGAGTTATAATGATAACGACTATTACCCACCACAAGTCCAAACATGTCCATTTTGTATCAATATCACCACCTTCAGCGGAACTTTTGTTGCTAAGACCTTACTATTACTTTTTATTATTATTGTTGTTGTTGTTGTTGTTTTTTATTTATTTATTTATTTATTATATTTAGGATAGATTTCTGATAGACATGATAAAATTTCAATTTATTATGTCCATTTCATGATGATTGCTCTTATCATCTTGTTAAGACTTCAATCGGTTTTTAGTACAGAAGATGTTTGAATTCCAAATTTCTTATTCGAAAACAATAGATTTTACCAATTGAGATATGATAGATTTGAATATATGATACATGTTCTATGATAATTATTCTTTATCATTAGATCAAGACACATTAATTTTTGGTGTAGTCAGAATTTGAACTTAGATATCTTATTTGATGATAATGGAGTTTACCACTACTGTTTTGGTCATCAATTGACATGTTTATATGTTGGTGTTGGTGCATACTTAGCATTAGCATTTGATGTGCTAAAAAAAAAGCTATTTTAGCCCACCAAAAAACCCACTTTTGCTATATTAGCACATTATTTAACAATACACCTTTCATCTCATCTGTTATTTTAGCATATAAGCCATTAAAATAATATAAAATAATTTTAACAAAAACAAACCCACTGCAACAACGAAAAAAAAACCAAGACCACAACCACCACAAAAATCACCGCCAAATTCCATTAGATGAACCCACGGCCAAGAACTACCCCACAACCACCGCTGCAACCTGTAGCAAACCACCGCTAATCTTAATGCCACCACCGAAGAAAACCCATAACAAAGCACCATTGATCTTAGCCGATCTCAACACCACTGCAAAAACAAAACAAAAAAAAAAAAAAAAAAAAAAAACCTAGCAAACCACTGCCAAATATTACCTCCATCGCTGATCATCTTTGCCAATAACATCTTGGTTTGCTAGGAGAGTTTAGGTGTGAGAGAAAAAAAAAAATGTTGGTAATATTTTGAGACAAATTGAGAGAGAGAGAGAGAGAGAGAAGAAAAAAAAGGAGCAGATGCTACACTAATCAGCTACTGGAGTAGAGAAATTTTTTAGCAAATGGTACGCCGAATGAAGCCACTTTTTGCTGTTTGGTGTGCTAAAATAGCATTTTGGATGTTTTTGCGCACTCAATGCTAATGCTCTTAAAACGGCTTTCCCTTTTTGTCGGTAGGCTTTACAATTGTGCACCCCGCACCACCCTAGTTTGCTACATGCCAAATCCCATACTTCAGGAATAGCTAAACAAAATGGATACCTCAGTTATCAATCTAAATTATTGTGGGTCGTCCAGGCTGGGATTGATGTGTTGGGCTTTAGGAATTAGTGGTGGCCTTGTGACATGCACTACATGAATTGATATGACAATCCTTTTTCTTTATTGTGGTTTCCAGTTTTCATTACTGTATAGTGTTTTTGTTTTCTACTGTATATATTTTTCCTTCAATAGCTGAGAGTGCCATAACCCATAGACAACGCAATCCTGCTGGTGAAATATAATGCGTAAGCCTATTACCTCACCATCAACCTCAAAACATGTCATTGACATCAGATTAATGATCTATAGATTTACATTAGCTAAATGATCTAGCTTTGCAATAATCCTAACACATACTTAAATTGAATTTTGTCCCTTTCAAATCCAAATCCGACATCATATATTTTATATTTGCACCCTAGTTAGTGGTAGTAAGTTAGCAAAAGTAACAATGTAAATGTGATAATGAATTAGGTTGACAAAATTGCATGACCTTACCTATTCTATCCTATTATAATTAATTTGTTATCCATATTTTTTAAGTAATGAACGACATTAACATGATGAGAAATAGGGAAGCTCATGAACCTTTTTGCTTTGAACTTGCTTTTAGAAGAATATTAGATACACTGATACACATAAATAATAAGAATTCCAAACAGATAAACCTGCACAAAAAGTAGCCTCTTTAAAAAACCATAATATCCTTGATTACACATACATTGCACCTATATTTCAATCTCCATCAAAGAGTTCTTTAGCACGTTACAAAATTTTGCACCCAATGTTACGTCAACTTCCACATTTTTGCCAAGCTAGGTCCATTTTCCACCCAGTATAAATGCTAAGACGACTCACCCAGCTGGACCATAGTCCATATACCACCATATGGAAGAAGACTCCAAGGAGAAGGTGAAAAATGGAGAAAAAGATGTGCGATACCGGGGAGTAAGAAGGCGGCCATGGGGAAAATATGCAGCAGAGATTCGTGACTCGACTAAGCATGGAGGCCGCGTGTGGCTTGGGACTTTCAACACGGCAGAGGAGGCTGCTCGAGCTTATGATCGTGCTGCCTTTGCAATGAGGGGTCACTTGGCCATTCTTAACTTCTCTGATGAACATCGTTTACCCCAAGTTGAATCCCCTCCTCCCACATCGATGACATCATCCTTATCATTGTCACCATCTTCCAATTCCCCATCTTCATCATCAACGTTCCAGAATATGGAAAGAACTAGGAGTGAGCAATTTGAGAAACAGGTTCTTGAGTTTGAGTATTTGGATGACAAGTTGTTGGAAGAACTTCTCGATATTGAAAACAAAACAAAGAGAAAGTGAAACTTGGTTGAACTTCAAAAAATTAACAAACAGTAACTTTTGTTTTGTTTTGTTTTGTTTTGGCACTTTGTGGTGTACCATAATCAAGTGGATTGGCTATACCTTTTGTAACATAGTAGTGCTATATACTGTGGTTATCTTATTTCCTTCCGAATTATGTGGGGTTTGACATGTTTGGACAAATTATGAGACTATCACTTGTTCTGAGTGCTCTTTGCATTGTCAAATTAGAGCCTTACTAGTGCATATATAATATTAGTCATAGTTTATATCTTTATCTTTGTTTAGGTAGCTATTATCGTTTTGATATAACCGGCACATAACGGTAAAAGAAAGAATATCATTTCCAAGGCCCATGTAAAGGTCTGCTTGACTTCTGCTCTTTTATGGCATCACTTTCGGCTGTCTGTTGTTTTGATCTAAGCAGCTCAACGATTCAAATTATGTTGTTTTAGAAGGAAGCAGATGTCTTTTTTTATTTTATTATTATTATTTTATTTTTTATTGGAAGTCTTTGGTTGAAGTATCTCTAGCTTGTACGCATCCGTGTATCAGGCTCCTTTGGATGCAGCTTTTTCTGACTCTTGTTGTTGTAAAGTTTTGTTATGCCTAAAAGAAAGAAATTAAGTTTAAAAAGAAGTGTACACAAACAAATAAGTTAAATAAGAAATAGCTGTTGGTACAGCAGTAAAGGCACTGAGGCACACTCCGGTCAATAAAATTGGGCTAAAAGTAACAGAACTTGAAGCTATCCTAAGACTGATAAATTCAGTCAACAATTTGAAGTCTATCCAAAACCTGATTGTGCCCTGAGTTTTTGTTCTTTGACCTTTAAAAAAAAAAACAGGGATGGAGAGAGAGAGAGAGAACCCTGTATAATGAGAAAAAGAGGCCTTTTTTACTAGGACTAAATGAAATTTAAAAATTAAAAAAAAAAAAAAAAAAACTCCAAAAGAGGAAGAGGAGGGGAAGAAAACCCTGTAAAAGGGTGGAATCTGAGAATAAACTACCAAATTCTCTCATACACATATATATACATAAAAGGTGAATAAAAAACAAACAAGCAAACAGAAAAAACATCAGTCATACATTGGGCAAAAAAAGACATGTCCTTTTCTTAATGAACCAATCATATATTTTCAGTTGCCAAACCCTTTGCCTGTATCCCCATGTGTTTCCAGAAGCTCATCCAACAACTTATTGTCCAAATACTCAAACTCTATAACCTCCCCTTCTTGTCCAGTAGATGAACCCACTTTGCCAAAACTCTTGCCCCGAGCTGAAGAAGAAGATGAGGAAGGAAAAGCTCTTGAATTTGAAGAAGAAGAGCTGGGATTTTGATATTGGTACTCATTTGGGAAGTTGAGGATAGCTAAATGACCTCGAAAACCGAAGGCGGCTCGATCATATGCTCTTGCTGCTTCTTCAGCTGTATCAAATGTCCCTAACCATAGTCTTGCTCCATTTCTTGAAGGGTCACGTATCTCTGCTGCAAATTTACCCCATGGTCTTCTACGAATCCCTCTATACCTTACTTCATTGCTATTTCCCTTCTCTTCATTCCCTACTCTCTTACCATTCATGTTTGTGTTTGTGTTTCAAAGATAAAATGTGACATTTTACATCACATGGTACTATATATATTGGAACGTTTTTACACATATTGAAGTCATATCTGACGGTTTGTAATGGAATTTTCTTTTTCTCTTTGCTACGAAGCCTCCTCAAATAAGTAATACAAGATTTCGATTCTTCCAGAATATATGAAATGCTTTTGAATATTACTATGGTCTCGTTATCCTGATTGGTAAACCATATGGCTATGAGGTCATAGCCACGTTTTCCAAGCAAATTCACTTTAGAGGTGCATGCACGTGTGGGTTATAAGCCCAAATACATGTTCTGTGGTTTGGTCAGAGAAGAATCCACTTTGGTTGACTTGACTTGTTCCATGGGTCATTTGTGTTTGTAGCCTCCATAACTGTTTGTGGATGTTGGAGTAATGAACAAGCTTGTGACAATGGTGATTACCTCATGTTTTTGGGCATTATTGTCCTTCCCTCTTGCCTTGGAAGTGGTGTTTCCTTGCTTATAAAGAAAATCAATAAAATTAGAAATAGAGTAAAAATTCATAATATTCTCAAATTAGTCTATCATCTCATAATGGGCTATTACAATTTGCAATTAAATTTTTTTTTAATAACCCATGTGTAAGATAATAGGGTAATTTAGAAATGTCATGAATTTTTATTGTGTTTGTAGAATGACTAAAAATAAAATAAAATAAAATTAAAAAGAGTGTTCATTTCTCAACTTAAATTCCTTATATATAGCCAAAAAAAAAAAAATCGTTTCAAAGCACTCTAAATTAAACCTGTTAGATTTATTTGAAGCAACCAAGAGTTGTTCAATTACCTTTGCTTATAATTGTAGCTGCGTTGTTGCTAGATTCCGGCTAAATCTTGTTGGAAACTTTGGAATTTTTTCTTGATCGCGCCCCAGCCCAACTTTTCTTTCTTGTTGACTTAATTGATCCCTCCCCAAATTGTAATTCAGCTCATTATTTCAATATTTTGTCAATTTTTATTAATTCTTGATTTTTTTTTTTTTTGGTGGGAATTTGAGAGATTTTAACATTAGGGTTAGGTTTTAGACTTTGAGGGATTTTTAGATTCAGAACATAAGTTCTTCAATTTTTATTTATTTATTTATTTATTATTATTATTATTATTATTATTGTGGGGTACAGGAATTTAAATAAGGTAATTGCACCACGTGTTACACCCATGGCCGCGGGGGCCATTATCGTGCCAATGAGGTCACACCCTTGGACAGTAAGGCCACGTCAGTGGCACGTTACCAAAGGAGGTCATACTGTAGAGAAAAAGTTTCGGAGTAGGGGTTAGCCCTAACATGACTGAAGGGATGGTGGTTGCCACCACATTTAATGCGTCTCACCAAACCTCCTGGCTACATTTATGTGGAAAAGACCCTTGAACAGTGCTGTCTTCGTTGTTGCAACTCACAAAGGGTTTGAGAAGGTGTCTGATGGGACAAGCACTCAAGTAATAGCCTGGATGATCAACAAATGGAGGGCCAAGATCATCTAAAGGGAACCATATAATGTAAGAGACCTTCTAGGGAGAAGGGATTGGAAAATCTGTGGAGAAAACACTGTAGCAACAAGAACTGAAATTATATCCAAGTAGAACTGAAATTGTATCCAAGTTTAAAATAAATATACATAAGGACCATTCTCCTCGGATTTTGCTGAGGAAGGTTTTCTTTGCATAAAGCTTGTCTTCCTTTACTTTCTTAATATCTTTGATTTACTATGCGTGTTGTTTGACCCATTGAAGCTTAACTTTTAAGCTCACTCTCTACAAATTCATTGTATTGGGCTCTTTGGGCTTTAATCCTTTCATCTTTTGGGCTTAGGAACCAAAACCCGCCCCTATAATTGGCGCCATTTGTGGGGAAGCTCGAGCCTTAGTGAGTTCAACGTCTAACCATGGTAGGATCAGGGCAAGACCGGGAGGAGTTTGGTTCCTAATGTCAAGATCAGTTCCTTAACCTTGAGTGAAGGAGGGACTACGAGGTTAGCGTGCACACCACGCATACAAGTAGGAGCCAGTCTTGAGGCGGGAGTTACATCTCTCATGAGGAGAATACCAGAAGCATGCAGTTGGAGATTGACTGTTTTTGTAGGAGGCTACACCACGAGCGACGGAGAAGGACTTCCTCAGGTTCTGACCCTTCTTTTGATGACGATGGAGATGGTAGCTACAGGCCCAAGTCCAAGACTCCTTCCAGTGAGTCTTTTTCGTATGATAAGGACCATCATTACAAGTGGAGGAGTAAGAGTCCATCTCGCAAAGGTCTAGGTAATGATGCCATGAATAGGGCTTTTAACTAGATCTCTAAATCACCGTTTACGCTTAGAATTGAAGGGGGAAATATTTCTCGGCGTTTTACTTAGCCAACATTCACCATGTATAATGGCAGAATGGACCCTGTGGAGCACGTCAGCCACTTCAACCAGAGAATGTCCGTTCACTCTCGGAATGAAGCCTTGATGTGCAAAATGTTCCCATCTAGTTTGGGGCTTGTGGCGATGAGATGGTTCGACGGTCTGAAAAAAGGTTCTATTAGCTCCTTCAAGGAGCTCATTAGGGCCATTAGGGCTCGTTTTGTTACTTGTAGTAGGGTTCCTCGACTCTTGGATTCCCTGCTGTTTATGACCATGCGAGAGGGGGAGACCTTGAAAACGTATTCTGACAGGTACTGGGAGATGTTCAATGAGATAGATGGGAACTTTGATGACGTGGCTATAAGGACATTCAAGGGTGGCTTGCCCACCGAGCACGATCTGAGAAAGTCTTTGACCAAGAAACCAGTTAGGAGTGTGCATCAACTTATGGACAGTATTGATGAGTATAAGCGAGTCGAAAAGGACCAACAGCAGGGAAAGGGGAAGGCTAAGGTGGTCCTTCAGGACAGAAGGGATCTCAGGTCGGATAGGTACAATAACAACTGACCTCAGAGAGATTTATGGGGCATTCTAGATCTATACTACTCAGGTAGTCAGTACTGTGTTCTGAGAGCTAGTACACTAAATCTTGGAAAAAATCAAGAATGAGCCATACTTTAAATGGCCAAACAGGATGGGGGGAGACCCCACGAAGCGTAACCAAAGTCTTCATTGCCAGTAACACCGGGAATGAGGGCACACTACCGAGGATTGCAAGACTTTATGGAGCCACCTAGAGCAATTAGTTAAGGTAGGAAAGTTGAAGCAATTCTTGTATCAACCCAAATGGACAGGGTGGTCAGGCAGGGTCGGGGGCTCAGAGAGATGCTTCGACAAGACCACCTTTAGGTACAATCAGTGTCATTCTTACTGCTCTGGGAAGGACTGGTTCTCAACCATCTCGGGGACTCAGCCATTTGCAGATGTCTCGTCCCCTGATCCAAAAAGGAGTAGAATGGAAGTTTGGTCGGCTTTGAGCTTTTCGAATGAAGATAAGGTCGGGACCTTGCGGCCACATGATGATGCCCTGGTGGTCACCGTCAAGATAGGTGGGTACAATGTGAAGAGAGTGTTGGTAGATCAGGGCAGCGGCGTAGAGATCATGTACCCTGACCTATTTAAGGGAATGAAGTTGAGGTCCAAGGACCTTACCTGCATTGATTCCCCTTTAATAGGGTTTGATGGGAAGATTGTCTTTCCAAAAGGCCAAATTTGACTACCCGTTTAGACAGAGACAGAGGTTGTGGAAGTGAACTTCATCGTGGTAGATGCCTACTCCCCCTACACTGTTATTATGGCAATGCTTTGGCTTCATGCCATGGGAGTCGTACCTTCCATCCTGCACTTAAAGGTGAAGTATCCATCTGAGAATCGGGTTGAGAAGATGGTGAGGAGCCAACCTATGGTCAGTCAATACATGGTGGCAGCAATTGGACATCAAATCGGGGGTGAGTCTTCAGCCTCTACGGGGTGGGACTTATAGCAATCAAAGGTGCCATTGTTGTCTATAGGGGCAATGACAGAAGGGGCTAAATGCAAGTAACTGGAAAAAGTTATTGGCAACGATGAGGAGAAGTTCTTTCAGGTTGGAGTTTAGCTGTCTCCTCAAGATAAGCAAGAGTTGATGGATCTTCTTAGAAAAATATTGATGTATTTGCGTGGAGCACCTACGACGCCCCTAGGGTGGATCCAAATTTCATTTGCCATCATTTAAACATCAATCTATCTGCCATCCCCAAGAAGCAACCACCTTGGCGCTCATTTAGGGAACACTTTGATGCTGTCAAGAGGGAAGTACTCAAGCTCAAGTGAGCTAGGGCCATAAAGGAGGTATTCTACCCCGAGTGGTTGGCCAACACAATGGTAGTGAAAAAGAAAATTGGGAAGTGTTGAGTATGTGTAGACTTTACAGATTTAAATAAAGCTTGCCCAAAAGACCCCTTTCCCTTGCCTCGGATAGACCAATTAGTGGATGCAACTATAGACCATCCTCGGATGACCTTTTTAGATGTCTTTCAAGGTTATCGTCAGATACCGTTAGCTTTGGATGATCAGGAAAAGACTGCTTTTCTTACACCCACTGGGAATTAAAGCAATTAACGACCTGCAGCCTTTTCGGAATCCCAAAGAGGTCCAGAAGTTGATAGGAAGGATTGCCGCTTTGAATCGATTCATTTCTCAGTCAGCAGACAAGTGTAGGGCTTTCCTCCAGTTGTTGCATAAGTGGAAGAGATTTGAAAGGAAAGAGGAGTGTTCCTCAACCCTCCAACAATTGAAGGAATATCTTTCTTGGCCACGTATTATGTCCAAGCTCGAGGAGGAGGAGGTCTTATTCGCTTACATCGCTATAGCCTTACATGCGGTGAGTCTGGTACTGGTACGGGTTGATAATGGGATGCAGATACTAGTTTATTATGTGAGAAAATTATTACATGAGGCAGAGATTCGCTATTTACCATTGGAGTGGACCATCTTGGCAGTAGTGCATGCTACACGGAAACTCCCACATTACTTCCAAAATGGGTGACAATCCTAGGAGCTTTCGATATTAAATACATGCCTCGCACCTCTATAAAGGATCGGGTTCTTGCCGATTTGGTGGTTGAGTTTGCTGAGCCTTTGTTTGAAGAAAACGGTGAAAGCTCGAGCATGGATGGAAAATTAGTTGGGATGATCTCTTTGCAGGAACCTCTATCTTGGAAGGTATATGTTGACAGCGTAGTAAACCAAAGGGGATCAAGAGTGGGGCTAGTTGTAGTATCTCTTGAAAGGATCATCATTGAGAAATCCTTAAGACTGGGCTTTTTGACCACGAACAATGAGGTTGAGTACGAGGTTTTGTTGGTGGAAATGGCTATGGTTCAGAAAATGGGAGGAAGAACAGTGGAGATTTTCAGATTCAAGGTTGGTTGTAGGCTAGGGATGTGAGAATGCAAGAATACTTGAACCAGGCTAGACACTTGCAATCAGGATTTGACTTTTTTTCCTTACATCAAATCCCTAGAAGTAGAAATACGCATGCTGATTCCCTTGCCATTCTTGCAACCTCCTCGGCATAGAGTCTACCTCGGGTTATCCTGGTTGAGGGTCTTCATAAGCTTACTGAGATGAAGAGGGAGAAGGTCCAGATTCATCAACTTAGGGTTGGACCCAGTTGGTTGGATCCTATTGTCCTATTCCTTAAAGATGACATCTTGCCTGAGGAAAAGGGGGAGGCTAATAAAGTGCGAAGAAAAGCTCCTTGATTTTGGCTGTTCGAGTACCAAAAGTTATATAAGCACTCTTTTTCTGGGCCATATTTGCTATGCATCCATCCTAAAGCAATAAGGCCACTCTTAGAAGAGTTACATGAAAGGATTTGTGGAAGCCATAAAGGAGGCAAATCCTTATCTCATAGGGCCCTTACTTAGGGATATTGGTGACCTAATATGCAAAGGGAAGCACAAGAATACGTGAAGAAGTGTGACCAATGTCAGAGATTTACTTCTAACATTCATCAACCAAAGGGCATTTTTAATCCTTTGTCTAGTCCTTGGCCTTTTGCTCAATGGGGTTTGGACATTGTGGGGCCCTTCCCCAAAGCAGTAGGAAACAGGAGATGACTTTTGGTTAGCATTGATTACTTTACCAAGTGGGTTGAAGCTAAGCCATTGGCGAACATTAGGGACGTAGATGCCAAAAGGTTTGTGTGGAAGAACATTTTCACTCGATTTGGGATTCCTCATACCCTCATCTCAGACAACGAACTTCAGTTTGATAGCAAGGCTTTCAGAAGGTACTCTTGTGAATTGAGTATCATGAATAGGTATTCGACTCCAGCTTATCCCAAGAGAATGGACAAGCCGAGGCTGTCAATAAGGTCATAGTGAATGGACTCAAGAAGTGGTTGGATGATGTAAAGGGTAAATGAGTCGATGAGCTTCCGCATGTTCTCTGGACATATCAGACTACCCCTCGTAGGTTAACGGGGGAGACCCCATTTTCAATGACTTATGGGGCCGAGGTTATGATTCCTCTGGAGATTGGATTCCCAATGCTGAGGACTAACTTATTTGCTCCAGACAGCAATGATAGCCTACTAGAAAAGAGCCTAGACCTAGTTGAAGAACGAGGGAAAATGTCATGGTTCAATTAGCATACTATTAGCAGAAGCTTAAACAGGGGTATGATTCAAGTGTAAAGTTAAGACCATTGGCCCTTAGGGACTTGGTATTGAGAAAGGTTATGGGTACTGCAAAAACCTAGCATGGGGGAAGTTAGGGCTCAATTGGGAAGGGTCATACCGTATCACCTCGGTAGTAGAGATATGTGCATACTTCCTAAAAGATCTGGACGAAAATGTTGTACCGCAACCCTGGAATGTAAATAACTTACAAATGTACTATTATTAATGAAAGGCAGCTCTGCCATGTTTTCATTTATGACATTATGTGTTGTGTTAACTACTTGTTTGAATATTAAACAGAACCTTGATCATGCTTGGTTTCTCGGACCACATACCTTGGGTAAATTAATATTCTTGGTTACTTGTTGTTATATTAAACAGAACCTTAGTCATGCTTGGTTCCTCGGACCACATACCTTAGGTAAATTAATATTCCTGGTTATTTATTGGAAATGTTAAATAGAACCTTGGTTATGTCTGGTTTCTCGGACCACATGCCTTGGGTAAATTAACACTCTTCATTACTTGTTCAAATGTTAAACAGAACCTTGACCATGCTTGGCCCCTCGGACCACATGCCTATGGTAAATTAACACTTGACAAAATCACCAAGGATGGGACCTCGGCATATGCATCATCTCATGAAAACAAGGACTCACCCTGGGTCTTGGTTAAAGGATTCTGAGGGTACATTCATAAGGCATTCTTAAAAAGAGAGACCTCAAACACCTTCTTTTCCTACTAAGTGTTTTGTTTCTCTTTAAGGACTTAGACTTCCTTGTTGATTACGCAGTTTTTAGTACCAACACATAGTCATTTTTCTCACTGTTTACATGGGTTTAATTTATTTGAGTTAACAACAATTCATTACTATTAGCTTTTGTTAAAGTATGGGTGTTCACCCTTAGAAGCATCACCAATCTAAAGTCTCAACAAAGGGCAAAATAACAACTACAGTCAACTAGAGATAAATATTGCAAGAAAAACAAAAGGTTCATAAAGCAAAAGTCCATGTCTTTTCATTGATTAAGAAAGGAGACACATCTTAAACAGGGAAAACTGCCATAACAAAGGAAAGTTACATATAAAAAAATAAATAACTAAAAGAAAGGGAAAAAGAGTAAAAGAAAAAGATCATAAACTATGCCTTGGCTGGAAGAGGGTCTTCTTTGCCACTTGGTTGGGAGACAACTGGGTTAGTGGCCTTAGGATCATCTTCCTTATATTTGGGATCGGGCTCATTTACCTTGGGAGCAACATCTTTGGCCTTGGGAGCAGCATCCTTGAGTTGAGAGTAGCCTCTGGACCCTTGGCCTTTGGGAGGGCTTGACCTCCTTGCCCTTGCCCTTATCCTTTGGTCGAGAACTACCTTGGCCAGCCCCCTTACTCTTAGCCACCTCAACCCCCTATCCTTAGTCACTAGTCTTGCCAGGCTCTTTGGAGACCTCAGGAGGAGGAAGAGAGGCCTAGGTGACAAAGGGCTGCTCAGAGGAGGTTGGTGCAGGGGCAACAGAAGGAGGGAGTGCAGCTAGAACTTCACGAATGTTTGGAGGGTAGTAGATGTTCTTAGCCTTTCTCTACTTCGAAGCAGCAGGGACTCCTGCTAAGTTGAGTGCTTTTAACCACACCTCCTGGCAGTAATCACTACAGACCTCAGCCAGCTCCTCTGCCAGACGACCTCGGTCTCCTGCACCCCAAGGTTGTAGGATGCTTGCTCCGAAGCCTCCGCAACTTCCTTGGCTTTACAGCCTCCTTGGCCTTCTCCAGTTTCTCCTTTAGGTCCGCGGCTTGCTGCCTGGCCATGGCTAGCTCAATCTTAGTGTAATGGAGCTTTCTGTGTTGATCCTCAACTTACTCCTAAATATTCTTGAGGCCAGCCTTGGCACTCCTCCTCTCCTTGACCTTCTGCTTAGCAGCGCCCAAGGCCTTAGCCTTGTCTTTGTTTCAGGTGTCGTTCACCCACTCCTCAGTCGTGAATACCTTCTGGATGGCCTGCACATAAATAACAGACGAGTACGTTATTAATATAGGAAGAATGTGACCTAACTTGGTGTCAGCAAGGCATGTCTAAAAAACCCACTAAGGCTAGGTCCCTCTTTAGGGACAAAAAAAGGTTTGACTATCTCACATCCCGCAAGACGGCCATATCCTTAGGCAGCAGAAAGGGCTGCTCTAGGGCCTTGGCGAGGTAGTGGGCGTGCCCTTTTTGGAACTCTCTGATGGAAGAGCTCTGCAGTATGGCTGCCCCTTCTAGCTCCAATTGAGGCTCCCATACTGGGTTCTAAAGGCGCACTTCGGCCATAGTATCGTCCTTCTTGCTTTCGACTGAGGAGGCCCTCCCCTTATCCTTGGTCATCTTTTTGCTGCTTGGGCTCCTTTTTGAGGGACTAACTCCCCCTCCTCGACTAACTCTTGCTCATTCCTCTTCTTCTTTAAGTTGGCGACAGCAAATGGGTTAATTGTAGGAAGGGGGAGAGCAAGGGGGGGCAGAGACCTTGAGGCGTCCTTGGGCACTGACCCCTTGGCCCTGTTCGCGAGGAGCTCACACAAGCCCCTCTTCCTATTTATAGCCATTTCTTCTTCTTCTTCCTCTAAACTATTGTCCACCCGAGCAACTATGAACCTAGGGGTACGAACGTTGGAAGACCTATCAAGCTTGTCCTCCGAATCTGAGACCTAGATCACATGCTCTTCTTGCTCCTCTCTTTCTTCCTCGAGATGAAACTAGTTTATCTCTGTCTCGAGTGACAGCCGTAAGGAAGCTGTCTCTTTTCTCAAGACTGCTGCTTCGCGGGGAAAGCGACAAGAGGGAAACTCAACTGGCACAATAACTTCTTGGGCTAAAAATCCGAGCATTGAGACGTCTATCCGAGCTAGTTAAGGGACACTTGCTCTGATCGTGTGACCCACGTCCTGAAACTTGTCGGACAAAGGCTTGAAGTAGAGGATAAGGTGGACAACTCTCAGTTGTCTGTCTTTTCTCACAAACATTTTGGCTCTCAACACCTTGGTAAGGTCCGTAACGTTGATGAAGTTAAGGTTGGGAGCTACGTGCCTTTTATCTGTGAAAACAACCAAGAAGAAAAATTGCAGTTAGAAAGATGAACCATTAGTCAGAAGAGAATAAAATGTTAGAGGAATATTAAAGAAAAAAAAAGAAAAAAAGAATAAAAAGAGGTGAACCACAAAAATAAGTCTCGTGTCAAAGGACCTAAACCTAGGGCACCTCACCTGGTTCTCCCTCCCGGATTAGGCAGTGAAGACTGTCATGCCATTTACCAGAGGCAATTGGGTAGTCATCTTTCATGCCCTTGTTGGGTTTGGGAAGACACGAGACGAGCCTAATAACAGAAGACCTAAACTTAAGGTAGTAGCCTGAGTCTGCCAGTAGATGGCACTCGTACATCCAAAT
The DNA here is from genome assembly GCA_030820535.1 of Quercus parvula. Taxonomy (NCBI): domain Eukaryota; kingdom Viridiplantae; phylum Streptophyta; class Magnoliopsida; order Fagales; family Fagaceae; genus Quercus; species Quercus parvula. Next base: position 14,811,306 of record JAUAME010000008.1, read on the forward strand.
GACGTCGTGCTAGGTGAGGTTTAACCCTATTACCTAGAATCCTAAATAGGTTGGGTGCGCATTGGTGGGGGCACAGCCTATGGGTGATCAAATAGTTCCTAGTCACATTACCCATGGGAAGCCTCATTCCCCATTCTATGAAGGCGATCATGGGAATGATGACCTCCCCTTCATTCCTGTGGGTGAGCCACTCACCCGGAGAGCAATATCACCAAGAAACGCCTCGGGGAATGTGATACAAGGCCCTAAACCCCTCCATACTAGCAGGAGAATCTACTAGGTGGGTGAACCTACCCATCAGAGCAGACTAAAGAGAAGTGAAGGAAATATTTGTGAAGAAGAAGTAAAAAGTAGAAGGCTGAGGAGATTGGGCGAGGATGAAATAGCTTAAGAACAAAAAAAAAAAAAAAAAAAAAAAGCTTACGAAAATAAAGACAAGGTTCACTTTAGGAGCTTTTCGAAAGTTTGAAGATTTGGGAAGTCTTGAAAGTTTGGAGATTTAGGAAGTCTTGAAAGTTCGAAGATTGGGAAAGTGAGAGAAATGAATCCCTTAGGCACCTTATATAGGAGGCGGAATTGGGTGGGAGTTGTCCCGCCCAAAATTTGAGGAGAAATGCCAATCGTAGGATCTCCATCTCACTGTAAGACGTGAGAAACAAAGCGCTGCCTGGAGAATTTAATGAGACATTGCGGACTCCAAAGCGCTAGAATTGTTGCGGGACATGTGAAATGACATTCTCACGTGTGGAAGTCAAAGAAACGTGTGGAATTAATTATTCAAGGTCAAAACCCCCTTTTCTCCTTAGATAAAAGGAAAAAATTAGAGTTTAGAGGGGCTATTGTGGGGTACAGAAATTTAAATTAGGTAATTGCGTTACGTGTCATACTTATGGCTGAAGGGGCCATTATCGTGCCAAGGAGGTCACACCTTCAGACAATAAGGCCATGTTAGTGGCACATTACCAGAGGAGGTCATATTATAGAGAAAGAGCTTCGGAGAAGGGATTAGCCTTGACATGACTGAAGAAATGGTGGCTTCCACCACATTTAATGCATCCCACCAAATCTCCTGGCTGCATTTTTGTGGAGAAGACTCCTGAACAGTGCTGCCTTGGCTGTCGCAACTCACAAGGGATTTGGGAAGGTGTTTGATGGGACAAGCACTCAAGTAGTGGTCTGGACGATCAATAAATGGAGGGCCAAGATCATCTAAAGGGAGCTATATAATGTAAGAGACCCTTCAGGGAGAAGGGATCGGAAAATCTGTGGAGAAAACATTGTAGCAACAAGAACTGAAATTGTATAAGTTTAAAATAAATATACATAATGACCACTCTCCTCGGATTTTTCCGAGGAAGGTTTTCTTTGCATAGACCTTGTCTTCATTTACTTTTTTACTATCTTTGATTCACTATGTGTGTTGTTTGATCTATTGAATCCTAGCTTTTAAGTCTACTCTCTACAAATTCATTGTATTGGGCTCTTTGGGCCTTAATCCCTTCATCTTTTGGGCTTAGGAACCAAAACCCCCTACAATTATTATTTTCAAAATCTGCCATGATTCTATCCATGTATGTATTACTATATATCTCATTCTGCGAGAATATGTTAAATAAAGCTTCTCCATAAAGTCTTTTATTAACTACTGTAATAGTTTGGGGAAAATCTGTCAAAAGCTTTTGATTAACTTTTCCTGTGAAGAAATTAAATCTGTAATTGTTCAAGAAATTACCACAATTAATGTTTTCTTTAATGATCAATAAAGGAGAATCTGCCAAGGCTTCTTTTATTAAAACATCTGTTATATCAGTATTTGAGAATACTATAAAGGGTGTAAGTATATCATTTATTATAATTTTGTTTGGTACATCTGTTAGACTGTCAGTCCATTTATATTGACTAAAAGAAATTATAAGTATAGTTCCATCTTTTATCTCTTTTCCACCGAATTCTTTTTCACAAGGTGTTTGGACTATATGTCGGTGCCTATGCAAAAAAGCAATGGGAGAATAAGGACAAATATGAGGTCTGGCTCTTCACTTTCTCTCTCATGGCAGTGACAAACACTCCACCGGAGCCTCCATGGTAGCGGCAATGGCAACAACAGCTTGGGGTTAGGACTGATTTAGGTTTTTATAATCGGTTTTATGTTGGGGTTTTTTTTTTTTTTTTTTTTTAGTTGATTTTGAGTTGGATCTGGTGGCCATAGCAAGGTAGATGCGGCGGCAACAACGGGGGTAGATCTAACTGATTTTTGTTTGGCTTGATTTTAAGTTGGGTTTTCTGATGGTTTGGTTTGGTTTGATGTTGATTTTGGGTCAATTTTGTGGTGGATTATAAACTGTTGAAATGGGTTGTGGTGGTGATGGTTGGGTTGTGCCGAGTTGGTGGTTGGATATTTGTCTTCTTCTTCTTTGTTGAGTTGCCTTGGCCGTTGGGAAAGAGAGGGAATCCAAATGGTGATAGTGAGAAAAAAAAAAAGAATAAATTATTGTCATACAAAGTTACAGTAATCGTGCATATTTGCATGGTTACTATAGCAAATGTGTAAATATGCACATTTTTACACCCGCTGATCTGAGTAGTTTTGGAGGAAAATTGTGCAACTTTTGACACTTTTTGTATTTTAGAGGGACTGGTGCGGATGCTCTAAGTGGTCCATATCATGTATTGCTTTTGTTTCATGCTCAAACTTCAAACTCAATATATATTTTTTTTTGTTAGATATTTTATGGGCCAAGAGGCCTGAACAAATTTTAGGTCCATGTACTTAAAAAACAAGCATATTAACCTTAGGTCAACCTATAATTAGCCTAGGGTTACTATATGGTCTTCTAGTATATAAACACTATACTGTGTTTATTTTAAGAGATTTAGGGTTCAATCCCCCCACTTACACCAAAAATTTATTGGTGTCTTGGTCTGATGATAAAGAGCTATCATTAAGAGTAGACGTCATGGGTTGAAACTCTCTAAAAAAAAAAAAAGTGTGGCTATCAAAGTTGTGTCACCATGGATGTAGGTAGACATGGCAAAACGGGTGGGTCAAGTCGGGTCAATTGGGTTTGCGGGTCAAATGGGTCGCGGGTCAAAACATGCCATTTTTAAACGAGTCAATCAGGTTTCGGGACGGGACGGGTCGGGTCGGGTTGACCAGTATTTTTCAAACAAGTTTTTTTTTTTTTTTTTTTTTTTCAATTACAAAAACAAATCAATGACAATCTGTTTAGAGAGAATGAATAAAATCAATTAAGCAAATGAATTGTACTTAATGTCACTTGTTAATATCATTCCAATTCTGACAGTTTTAAGCATGACAAAAATTATTTATAGTCATAAATTCATGATGGAAAAAGTCTTCAATGTTAATAATTTACTGTTAAAATGCATATAATTACAAGTTTACATCTTCAAAAAGAGATGGATCTTAAAACAAACAAAACAAGTAAGCCAGCAAAGTAGCATGTTATCAGTCTTCTTAAGTGCACATGTTCCTGTTGCATTTAAAATAATAGTAAAGTTAGATTACTTAAAAAGATAAACTAAAAAAAAAAAAAAAAAAAAGATTTAAAAATAAACATAACATATTAAGTAAAGAAGAATAAGTAAATATTTTATAAGAATTACACCTCAATCTCAGTTTACTCAACGTTAATAGCAAATTCAGCACTGTAAATATTCATACTTGCAAATTGTAGCTCAAGTTGGCCAACTTTCAACTTTCAAGTTCCAACTTTCAACTGTCACGTTCCAACTTTCAACTTTCAGGTTTGTTTTGTGCAATGTGGGCGTGGCTTTGGCTTTGGAGTCTTGGACAATGGATTACAGCTAAGCCTATATTGAATAATATATTTTTTTAATCGTTGTCTTGACTCTTGACAGCCTTGAGCCATGTGTTGTCTTGTCTCTCATGTCACTCATGTCTATGATTTGTGAGCTCTCATTGGTTGTGATGAAGGCATGAAGCGCAAATAGTCTTTAGCAAAACTCAAATAGTCATTCTTTGACAATAGATTACTTGTCTATATAATATATTGACTATTGGTGTTGATACTTTGTGCTTTATGCACCTAGTATCAAGACGTAGTTTAAAATTTTTTTTTTTTTTTTTAACGGGCCGGATCGGGTTGACCCGCAAAAAAATCGGGTCGGGTTTGGGTGAAAAAAAAATTTTGAGTTTGGGTGAGGTATTTTTTGGGTCGGGTCAGAAAATTCTGACCCGTATTGCCATGTCTAGATATAGGCTGCTAATTAAGGGTGAACCATGTAAACCTTTATGTTTGCTCTCTTTTATACTTATACTCATTTTTCAATCATCACTCAATCACCCAACAACTTCAACAAATTTAGATGAAATTTCAACTCAAATTATTGGCATTTCCAATGACAGTAGCTATTTTTTCTTCAGTGCTGGTAGTTATACATTTATAAAATCTTATTAAGTCCCGTTTAATTCACGCATAAAATAGGCGGTGAAAAATTGGCCAAAACGTAAGCAGTTCAAGCTAGACTAGAAAGAAAAGGAAGCACAAGTCCCATTAAGTTTATTAACTATGCAAATGATTCTAAATTTGTCTCTTCAATTATGGCGACCTGGATGTGCATTGCAAATTGATAAACTACCATTAGTTCTAAAGGCTTAAGTTACTTAGGAGCCAAACGTGTGAGATTTTTACCCTTTTATATGTGATGCAAAGTGGAGAGACAATTTTAACTCAAAGGCTTCATGATACTCTAAAAATTTTAACTCAAAGACTTCATGATACTATAAGAAATTATGAATTTAATAATTTAACTATTATTCTAATACAAATAATAGCTATACAACAAGCCGATTGATGGTGCTTTTGTACAAAGCTAGCTTCTTTTGCCCCCTCCATTCTTAGGGCAATTCAAATTGCATTTTGAATGAGTTATGGTGTTCTTGGTATGTAGTTTGGTACCTTAATCACATTAGTTTTTCCCTCTTTTCTATTTGGTCTTTATTTAGCAATATATTCATTTTTGGAATCTAATATTTTTCTCCTTTTGATTTCTAATTGTTTGCTTGGTTAGAAAGATGAACACATTCTAATGGAGCGCAAAATCGCCTCATCAGTATGTTCCTCGTTGAAGCCGATGGACAAGCTTTGGTACTTGTTGAGAAAACAAGGAATAAAAGTAAGGGACACCGGAGTGGTGCCAGCCAAAGGCTTTCTGATACTTAAGTTAGATAATCCCTTTTTCTTAGCCAAAGAATCTCTAGTATATGCTGCGTAATCAGATGTTTCATGATCCACTTACCTGAGCTAGTTGGCTTTATATAGCCTAGCCTTGAGTTAATGCATTTGCCCGTTGCACTTGAGTGAATTATGGCATTGATGGCAATGAAGTCTCTCATCGAATAGAGGCTTGTAATGCCCAGGTGGCTTATCAAGGCTATTGTAATAGCTCTCCTGTCGTTTCCCCATTATTAGCAGTTTTAATGGAATTTATTTCTGCCTTTAATGCATCTGTTTTGTCTTTCATAATGACGATCAAAATGTGCTTACGGTCGTCCATATCGATAGATGACCATTTACTCACATATTCGTCAGTTGCCCCTCTATTCCATTCTCGTCTATGTCATGGACGAGAACTGGAATATGATCAAAGGTGACGGTTCGCATCTCTTCGTTTCCCAAAGTTCATCTATTTGCAATAAATGTGATTCGACCTCCTTGCCGGATGACAAACATGTGTCCCTATTCCATTGGCAGCGTGTATGAATTTTTCTCAGTTTTGGCGAGCCTTAATTTCAGTTTTCCCTTTTTTAGAAAAAATCGTTTCCTCTCCCTCTGTCCTATTTTCTTTGCATTTGAAGCTTTGGAGGATTTTCAAATTTCAAACTTTTTCCTAGTAAGGTCCTTCTTCATGCTTACTTGATGGTTGATTTTGATTTCTTTAGACAAGAGTGTCACTCGATTTCTTTTTTCTTTGCTAGATTAGGAGTCTTTCTTGAGTATTCTTCTGGTCGGTGACCTCAAGTAGGTTTGTTTGTGTCTCGTTTTACCACACTCAAACTCGTTTTACTCTCCCTTTATCCCTTGATTCGCCATTCCTTGATCAAACACCATCTAGAGATGACCACCATAGAGAATAGGGAAGATGATGTTAGGTCGAGTGAGATAGAGACAGGGTTATCATCAAACGCTGAATCCTTGTGTAAGGTGGTTAATACTGCTGTGTTGAAATTGCCCTCGTCTTCTTCTTCACCCCCATTGCATATCCTTTCTGAAATTTGTTCCTTGAAAGAAAAGCATTTGAATAGGTTTAGAAAAAGATTTCAATTTCTTAAAGGTACCTCCATTCGCTTGCCCCACTCTAGCGAAAAAGCTAGTAGCTTTGCCCATAAAGAAGTGTGCTTCTATGAAGTTGATTTCCTGTGTGGCCTTTGCTTTCCCGGCCATCCGTTTGTTATGCAACTTCTTCATAATTTCCAAATTGCCCCTGGTCAACTCGTCCCTAACGCCTGGAGGACGATTATAAGTTGTATGTCAATCTGGGTGTTTGCCTATGATCGGGATATGATAACGTTGAACAAATTTTTGTACTTGTACCGCTTGAGACCTTCCATCCACCATGGGTATTTTGAGCTTTTACCCTAGGATAGAAAATCTAGGGTCGTCTCTGGATTCCTTTCATCCTTTTGTGACTGGAAATCACGATATTTTTTCATTTCTGGAACTAGTTGGGAAATCGTGTTTGATGACTTCTAGGGGGAAGTCCCAAGATTACTGACGACTTCTGGGGGGAATCCCAAGATTACTGCGGAAATGGGAAATCCCTGCACTTGGTGCATACTTTTATCATTTTTCTTGACTCTTCTTTGTCTAACTATTGCTCATATAATACTGCTTATCTCCTGATCTTTGTAGTTTCTGATCGTCCTAAGTTGGAAAGCTAGTACTGTGAATGAGTCCATGCAGCTCTTGCTTTCGCTCTGGAGATTGAAGATTTTGACGATTTAGTTGACCCTCGTCATTTGTTTGACTACTGTCTTGGACCCGAGCCTTCAAAGTACGTGTTAGAAAAAATTCGCCAAGAAGAGAAAAGTAAGTTCATCCTTGCAACCCTTAAAGTAAGTTTGTCATTGTGGACCTCTTCGCTATTCCTTATGGTTACTTATTCTCTTCTTTTCCTTAGCAGAGATGGCCACCAGATATAGTAAGGAGAAGTATGCTTGCATCAAAGGGATGAAGAATGAAACTTTGTCTCACCTTGCTGTGGATTCGAAGAAACGAAAATTGAGTGATAAGAAGGGTGACACCATAGTTCTCCCGTCCGTGCAGATCACCTCGTCTTCCCTAACTCTGTCTCTTAAGGTTACTACTTTTACTACCCCCACCACTCTCTCGAAAGGAAAAGACAAAATTGGGAAGAGCATCTAGGATGACCTGGCCACTGCCCTTGGTCGAGCTCACAATGTGGTTATGGATGACGAGCTTAAGAGTTTGACATCCCTTCCTTCCCACGAGCTGGTTAGTCACCACATTCACAAGTTGGTGCAGGTATACTCATTTCTTTCCATAGCATATTTTTTGTACACACACACACACACACACACACACATATTTTACAACTTTCTTCTCGTTCTTCCTAGGTCCTTGGTGAGTCTTTGCGCTTAATGATAGATTACATTAATATCGTAGAGAAGGCCATGGTGGCCAACTCTAAGTTGGAATATGTTGAGACGAAAAGCTCAAAATTAAGGAAGGACTTGATCGTTGCCATGGACGAGACAAGCAAGGCAAACGAGAAAATTAAGGAGCTCAATGAGGCCTTGCGAGTGGAGAAGATGCTTGTCATCCAAAAAGATGAAGAAATCCAGGCTACTTTCCTAAAAACTAATGTCGAGAAAGAAAAAGTCATCCAACAGTTCATGTAGTTTGACCAATTTTTTGACCTCTAGTTCATCCAGTATTTCAAGGGTTTTAAGCTTCTACGGAGGTGGACGATGAAGCACCACAGCCTTGTTGTGGATTTCTCTAACCTTGATTTTGAGAAAATAGACATTGAAATTCTTGTCGACGAGGTCAAGGAGCAAGAGGAAGCAGATGCTGATGTTGTTGGAGGGAAAGATGCCGCTGTTACTGGAGGGACTAATTTGGGCCGAGGGGATGAGGCTGTTTCGCCTTCTGCTTAGTATAATTTTACTTTATTTTCTGAACACTAGTTGCCTCCCTGTTTTGAGGCCTTTTTTATTTAAGAACAATGGTTACCTCTTCGTTTTGAGGTTTATAATGCTTTAGCACTTTTATTTGAAACATTTACTCTAGTCGAGCTTTTGTTTATCAGTGCCTTCTCACATGATTAAGGTATTTTTGTAGAAGTACTTACACTTTTGAACGTGGTGATCCTGTACTTAAATAATTTTTTTCTTCGTTTCTTGTGAAGTTTTTTTTTTTTTTTTTTTTTGACATTGGTGAATCTAAACTTGTCATTGATAGACTGAGTCTTTATTATATGATTTAAACTCGTTGTTGATAGACCGAGTTTTTATCACAAGCCTTATGATTTAAGCTCGTCATTGGTTGATTGAGTTTCTCCATAAGTTATACGATTGAAACTTGTCATTGATAGATTGAGTTTTTACCGTGACTTATATGATTTAACTTGTCGTTTGTAGACTGAGTTTTTATCATGAGTAGTATGATTTAAACTTGTCATTGGTAGACTAAGTTTTTACCATGAGTTTTATGATTTAAACTCGTCATTGGTAGACTGAGTTGTTACCATGTCTTTTATGATTTAAACTCATTGTTGGTAGACTGGGTTTTTACCATGAGTTTTATAATTTAAACTCATCGTTGGTAGACTGAGTTGTTACTATGATTTTATGATTTAAACTCATCATTGGTAGACTAAGTTTTTACTAGGACTTTCCCCAACATGCTTGCTTTGGGTGGCCCATTACTAGACTTGCAGATTATGGACTTAGTCTTTAAAAAGAAATGGCTTAGAGATGCCTTATTTGCTTTTGTTCACCTTTGCTTACAAAAGTATTTACAAAGGAAAAACTCAACAAAACAAAAGAAATGCTAGTTTAATAAAGGCAAAAGTACTAGAAATAGGGAATGCTTGTAAGTGAAATAAATTCTCGCTTATCTGCTAGAGAGTAAGACGAGGTGCTCCATGGACGCCAGCACTTTTACTAATAATACCTCTTGAGGTGCTCTACATTCCATGGACGAGGTAGGGATTTTTTTGTTGAAATCTTCTAAGTAATAACTTCTCTTTCTAGAGTAGAGAATGATCTTATACAGACCTTCCCAATTGGGACCCAATTTTCCCTAGGCTGGATCTATGGTGGCCTGTGAGATTTTTCGTAGTACCATATCCCCAGGATTAAATCTTTGTAGCTTCACCCTTTGGTTGTGGCACTTTGTCATCTTCTGATGGTACAAGGCCATCCTTTGAGCTGCATCATCTATGACCTCAGGTAAGCAATCTAGAGAAAGCTTTAATCCTTCGTTATTGCTATGGTTGTCATAATAGGTCTGTCTGAGACTTAACATCCATACTTCAACGGGAATCACTGCTTCAATCCCAAATGCTAGTTTGTAGGGTGTTTCTCTTGTTGGTGTCCTTGCCTGTCATTCTGTGGGCCCACAGGACTTCTGGAAGCTCTTTAGGCCATGCTCCTTTTGCCTTCTTAAGTCGAGCTTTGATTAGTTTGAGCAAAGTTCGATTTGTGACTTCCGTCTGGCTGTTAGCTTGTAGGTGCCCTAGGGAGGAATAATGGTTCTTGATCCCCAGCTCCTTACAGAAATCTCTGAACTTGTTGCTGTTAAACTATCGTCCATTGTCAGAGATAATCACCCTCGGGATCCCAAATTGACAGATGATGTTCTTCTAGACGAAGTGTTGTATTTTGACCTCTGTGATGACTGCTAAAGGTTCTACTTCCACCCACTTTGTGAAATAATTAATAGCAACAACTAAGAATTTGACTTGCTTTTTACTTGGTGGTAAGAGGCCTACGATGTCAATCCCCCCATGTTGAGAATGGCCATTGGGACGAGATATTTGTCAAGTGCTTTGCTAGAACATGCTACACATTTCCAAACCACTGACATTTGTCACATCTCTAAACGACCTGGACGGCATCCTTCTGCATGGTCGGCCAAAAATATCCTACTCGAACTACTTTCCCAACAAGTGATCATGGGCTCGAATGATTTCCATAGACTCTTTCATGGATCTCTCGTAGCACGTACGTGGCATCCTCGGAACCTAGACACTTCGAGTAGGTTGGGAAAACCCCTTTCTTGTACAGTTCATCATTCAAAATTGTGAATCTAGATGACCTTACTCTGATATTCCTAGCCTCTGATTGGTTTGGTAAGAGTTTCCCATCTCTGATGTAAGCAAGGATTGGGTCCATCCAACTGCTCTTTGATTGGACATAAGCGACATCCAACCCTTCTATGCTTGGGATGATTTGCACTTCTATTTATAGCCTTGGCCGCCCTACGTCACTGTTGGACGAGGCTAGCCTAGCCACCTTGTCTGCTTCGAAATTCTCCTCCCTTGGTACTTGGCTATTCCTGACATCATCAAAGTTAGAAACTAGTTGACTGGTCAGTTTTAAGTACCTTTTCATCCTGTCTTTCTTCGCTTCATACTCATTAGTTATTTGCCCTACCACCAACTTTGAATTTGTATTCAACTTCAAGTTTCTGATTCCTAGGGCCTTCGCTACCCTTAAACTGGCAAGCACTACCTCATATTTCACTTCATTATTTGTCACTGGAAACTGAAGTTAGACCTCGTATTTGAGAATGTCTTTCTTAGGAGAGAGAATGATCACGCCTGCACCCTCAACACCTGCTGCTGACGACCCATCTGTGTATATCGTCCAGTATTCTGCCTCTGGGTCAAGTTTTGTCATGGTGAACTCTGCGACAAAGTCAACTAATGCTTAAGCCTTGATAGCAGTCTGTGGCTTGTAGTCGATGTCAAATTGACTTAGTTCGACGGCCCATTAAACCATCCTTCCTGTAGTGCCAGGCCTGCTTATGGCTTTTCAAATGGGTTGGTTCGTCATGACAAAGATGGTATAAGCCTGGAAGTATGGACGAAGCTTTCGAGACGCAACAATTAAAGAAAAAACCATCTTCTCTATTCTTGGGTATCTTGCCTCAGCACCTTAGAAGGCCTGGCTTGTATAATAAATCAGCCTCTGAACTTTAAGCTCTTCTCGGATCAATGCCGAGTTGACGGCTGTTTGTGATACAGCCAAATAGAGGAAAAGATCTTCCTCTTCTATAGACGGAGTTAGGAATGGTGGTTTAGACAAGTACTCCTTGAGGCTCTAGAAAGCCGTTTCACACTCTTCGATCTACTAGAAAGCTTGCTTTAGTGTTTTGAAAAATGGAAAGCACTTATCTGTAGCCTTGGATATAAACCTATTCAGGGCTGCGACTCGTCTAGTTAGTTTCTGTACTTCCTTCATGTTTCTCGGTGAGGTCATGTCGAGTATGGCCTTAGCTCTTTCTGGGTTGGCCTTAGTTCCTCGTTAGGAAACCATGAACCCATGAAACTTTCTCGACGAAACTCCAAATACATATTTTGCCGGGTTTAGCTTCATCTAATATTTCCTCAGAATATCAAAAGTCTCCCTGAGATCATCTAGATGTGAATCTGCCCTCTTGCTCTTGATGAACATGTCGTCCACAAAAACTTCCATGTTTCGCCTTATCTGTTTGTTGAACATCTGATTCACCAACCTTTGGTAGGTAGCCCTTGCATTTTTTAGTCCAAACGGTATGACCTTGTGGCAGTATAACCCCTGGCTGGTGAAGAATGTTGTTTTCTCCTAGTCTTCCTTGTTCATGCAAATCTGGTTATAACCTGAAAATGCATCCATGAAAGTTAGCAACTCATGACCAGCCGTGGAATCTACTAGTTGATCAATCCTGGGGAGGGAGAAATTGTCTTTTGGGCAGGTGTTGTTGAGGTCTGTGAAATCGAAGCACATTTGCCATTTCCCATTGGACTTCATGACCATGACAACATTGGCAAGCCACTCGGGATAGAAGACCTCTCGGATGAAACCAACGGTTAAGAGCTTTTCTACTTCTTCCATGACAACCTTATTCCTTTTGGGGGTGAAGACCTTTCACTTTTATTGGACGGGCTTCTTTGTTGGATCGACATTCAATCAATGCTCTATCACCTTGCTGTCTATACTTGGCATATCCTCGTGGGTCCAGGCAAAGATGGGCCAAAATGGGTAACTAGCAATAAAATTCAAACTATATAATTAATAGTTCCAGTTATGAAACTATATCACAAACTAGCAACTTGAGTCTCTGAGACTTGATTTTGGGCCATAAATCGAGTCTTTGAGACTCGATTTCCATGCTCTGATGTGGCCGGATTTACTTACGTGGAAATCGAGTGTCTAAAGCTCGATTTATTCCAACAAAATTTAAAAAAAATTAAAGGCTCAAGCCTTTCATTCAAGCCAAAATACACAGAGAAAAAAAAAAAAAAAAAAAAAAAACTTAAGAAATCCAAAACACCATCAGATCTGAGGGAAAAAGATGAGAGCCAACATACACAGAAAAAAAAAAAACTTAAGAAATCCAAACCTTATGATTTTCTGAGCAACCAAACAAAAAGCCAGAACTCGTCAGTGGTAGCGATGGCTTGGGTGCGCTGCCTGGGCCGCGTGACCCAGGCAGTGCGCGACCTGGATCGCGCGCGACCTGGGCAGCGCGCTGCCTGGGTTCTTCTGGTTTTTTTTTTTTTTTTTTCCTTCCTTCTCTGATATGCTCTGCTATTGTTCTGGGGTTTTTTTTTTTTTTTTCTTCCTTCTCTGATATGCTCTGCTATTGTTCTGGGGTTTTGTGATAATAAGGGTTTGAAAATCGAGTCTTAGAGACTCGATTTCCATGTGGCCTCCACGTGGAAAAATATGCCACATTGGACAACTTCATACCATAGAAATCGAATCTTAAAGACTCGATTTATGGGCCAAAATCGAGTCTCAGAAACTCGAGTTGCTAGTTTGTGATATAGTTTCGTAACTGGAACTACTAATTATATAGTTTGAATTTTATTGTTAGTTACCCATTTTGGCCGGCGAAGATGTCTAGATTCTTCTTCAAGAATTCTACTATCTTCTCTTTTATTGGCGGATCAAGGTCCCCACCTATCTTGTTGACTTTCGAAGGATCCCCCTCCACCAATTCTACATCTTCTAGATCCTTAGCAGGCTTTTCGAGCTCCTTCTCGACCATCCAAGTGTGATTCTCTTTGGAGGCTAACATTGCCTGGTAGCATTCTCGGGCTAACAGCTGATCTCCATGTATTTCTCCAATCTTGTGTGGGGTTGGGAACTTTACTTTGAGGCAGTAAGTTGAGGTTGTAGCCTTGAGAAAATTTAGTGCCGGTCATCCAAGGATCATTGTATGACGAAGGACAACCGACGATAAAAAAGTCCACCTTTTTTGTTATCTGAGCTGGATGCATCCTTATTGTGGCTGAGAGCAAAATGATGCCTTTTGGGTAGATTCGGTCTCCACTAAAACTGACCAAAGGTGACTTGAATGGCCGAAGCCATTTAGAGTCTAATCTCAGTTGTTGATATGCCGTCATGTACATGATATCAACTGAATTCCCATTATCAACCAATACCCTTCTCGTCATGTGGCCACTTGATTCCGCTAGCATCTCATTCAGAAAACATTATGTCATCATTGTTTGAACATCAGTACTTTGTAAGGGGATGCCTAATGTGGACGCTATTAACTTGTTTATGATAGGCCCTCCTCAAGGACTTATATGATCCTCCTAACACTGGTCCGCCATCCTTATTTCCCCCACTACCTGCTTTGGGTGATCTCGCCTGTCATCCTTATTGTCGTTGTGAGACTTCTCTTCTGCCCTTGATTGAGACCGGTGGTCTCTTTTAACAAACTTCTAGAGTTTCCCCCTTTGGATTAGTTCCTCAATCTGCTCCTTCAAATCACAATACTCGTCAGTATAATGGCCGTAATCTTTGTGGAAATGATAGTATTTCTTCAGGTCTCATTTTTTGGAAGATGAACTTAATGGCTTTGGCCATTTCAAGCCAAGTTCATCCTTGATCTACATCAAGATCTTATCTACAGGCTTACTAGCGGAGTGAAGTTTGAAGATTCCAGGCTACTCTTACTAGACTTGGTTTCCAATGAATGATCTTTTTGATCTTTCTTTTTGCCTTAGGAGTCACTAGTTTCGTCATTCTTCCGTTTGCCAGTCAATCCCTTAGTAGTTAGTGCATCCTCTCCATTCATATACTTTTGAGCTTTGAACAACAGATCTGTCATAGAAGTTGGTAGCATCTTTCCCAACGAGAAGACGAAATCAAGATTGTTTAGCCTAGCTTGGAAAGTCATCATAATAACCTAATTGTCAGCCTCATCAATCTTAAGAATGGCCTTATTGAAATGCTTCACATAATCTCTCAAGCTCTCCCCTTCCTGCTGCCTTATAGTCAGCAAGTAAGACGTTGGCCTTTTGTGGCATTGACCTTTAATGAAGTGCTGGACAAACGAGTCGCTTAGCTATTTGAAGTTTGCAATTGACGATGCTGGCATTTTACTGAACCACACCCTAGTAGCTCCTTTGAGTGTGCCAGGAAAAGACCTACATATTCCTTCATCCGGAGTCTGTTCGAGATTCAGGATTGTCTTGAAAGCCTTATATGGTCAAGGGGGTCTTTTGTTTCGTCATAGAATTCAAGCTGTTGGAGGCGAAACTTAAGAGGCAAGGGGCATTCCAAAACACTGGTAGTGAAAGGTGAGTCTATTCTTTTAAGCATGCCATCAAGGTTCATGGTTTTTTTCCCCTTCATGGCGTTCTTCACCTCGTCCAACTCCCTCCTCAAGCTTTGCATCATCTAATCATTACCATGTGTCGACTGCTCAGTATGTTCAGAAGTATCCTTGCCCTTACTGTTCTTGGGGCTGTTAGCTTCATTGTCGTGTCGGCTGCGGCTACGTCGCTGGAGAGTAGTGTTGCTTCCTTCAAGATGTGCACGACGCTTCAGGTCCTCATTCTATTTCATTAGCTCTTGCACATTAGCAATCAATGCTTGAATTTGCTAGGCCATAACCACTAGATTTGGGGGTGTTGTCATAGTTGAATCCATCGATTTCAAGGAGATTTTTCGATAGAGATACAATGACTTACGTCAAGATCCCTACAGACAGTGCTAAACTGATGGAGCACAGAATCGCCTCGTGAGTATGTTCCTTGTTGAAGCCGATGGACGAGCATTGGTACCTGTTGAGAAAACAAGGAATAAAAGTAAAGGACAAGGGAGTGGTGCCAGCCAAAGACTCTCTGATGCTTAAATTAGATAATCCCTTTTTCTTAGCCAAAGAATCTCCAGTATATGCTGCGTAATCAGATGTTTCATGATCCACTTACTTAAGCTAGTTGGCTTTATATAGCCTAGCCTTGATGGGGGTGTTGTCATAGTTGAATCCATCGATTTCAAGGAGATTTTTCGATAGAGATACAATGACTTACGTCAAGATCCCTACAGACAGTGCTAAACTGATGGAGCACAGAATCGCCTCGTGAGTATGTTCCTTGTTGAAGCCGATGGACGAGCTTTGGTACCTGTTGAGAAAACAAGGAATAAAAGTAAAGGACAAGGAAGTGGTGCCAGCCAAAGACCCTCTGATGCTTAAATTAGATAATCCCTTTTTCTTAGCCAAAGAATCTCCAGTATATGCTGCGTAATCAGATGTTTCTTGATCCACTTACTTGAGCTAGTTGGCTTTATATAGCCTAGCCTTGAGTTAATGCATTTGCCCGTTGCACTTGGAGTGAATTATGGCATTGATGGCAATGAAGTCTCTCTTTGAATAGATGTCTGTAATGCCCAGACGGCTCATCAAGGCCATTGTAATAGCTCTCCTGCCATTTCCCCATTATTAGCAGGTTTAATGGAGTTTTCTTTCTTTTCTTTTTTTTTTCTTTTTTTTTTCCTTTAATGTGTTTGTTTCTGTCTTTCATAATGACGATCAAAATGTGCTTACAGTCGTCCATATTGATTGAAGACCATTTACTCACATATTCGTGACATTCAATCCAACTTGAGTTTGCATCAAGTTGTGTTAGGGTACAAGTGGGTGGAATTTCAATTTATCTTCAAATAAATAGAAATCTTCATAAATTATTTATTTATTTTTAATTCCTTCATGACTTGTATGATACATTCTAAATCTTAGGTAACATAATATTCTTTTTTTTTTCTTAATTTTGTTTTGAGAGGTAACATAATATTCTAGTGTCAAATGATTGTTAAAAGAAAAATTACATTATATTTTTTCTTTTTAGAAACAAGTAATCAATATTATATTAAACCACCAAAGCTCTTGTAGTTGAATTGACATTTTCCCACGTACAAAGTGCTTGGGGGTCTAAAGAGAAAAGAGTTTAAACTACGGGATTAGCAGCATGTTGTAATTATTTTTTCAAAAAAAAAAAAAAAAACATTAAACCTATATACTTGTACGCATATGAGTTACGGTTAATTAATAAAAGGACGACAAATTAATTAGAAGTTGGACCGCCCTGACTGCTTAGACTTTCCTACGACTTTCTTAGACATTCCAGTTTTTGACGTGTATTTAAGAATTAATTAAGCCAAGTTGTTCCCATATAAAAAAAAAAAAAAAAGCCAAGTTGTCCTATCATTGCAAAAAGCAAATAATAATAATAATAAAGCTAAGCTGCCAACCTACGACTCCTCTTTCGTTGTAATCCTTATAGACGTCAATTTTGTAGCGCATTGTCTTTCCCTGTGGCGGCTATCTTTTGTAATGTTACAATTAATATCTAATCTCTCAGTGTGTGTGTGGTTGGTGTGGAGAGACCATTCTCATTTATTTGTGCTTTTTCTCTTTTTTTTTCTCCCCCTCCTTTTTTTTGATTAAATTAAAAATGACATTAGTTATTTTGATTTTATCTCTTAAAATTATATAATTCTATATACAATATATTCATGCATTATGACTAATACATAAATGCATAATTTGGCTCTTTTAACTACAAATTCTTAACTACGCTCTTTCCTACATATAAGATCTCCCTTTGCATTTGATTGCTTTGTTGATGTTAATGAGCTATCCCGTCCGCTACTCCATTAGCTTCGCGGCCGCAAATATGCTTAAGTGAAATGGTGGATAATGGTTAGAAATTGAGTTTAACCAATTTTAAAATTTAGGATGGAGTTTGTTTGGAATTGCATATATCTATAATCCCTATTCCAAGCGAACTGTAATCCAAAACGAATGGCCCATAGTTTGGTGACCATACTATTTGTAATTTCAATACATGTAAAGAGAAGCCCACAAATCCAATTCACGTGCATGCATGTGTCAAAATTTTATTTACTTTCTAGTCAGCTTAGTTTGTAATCATCCTAATACTTATTAATTGTTTCTATGTTCTTTGAACAACCAGCAACAAATGTCACGTTTGTCAATTTCGTAGTTGAATATATCCTTTCCATTCCCTAGTTTCTTAGGTCCTTTTTGACTGCATATCCAAAAGTGCCAAAGACTAATGACTCACAAAACCTCTCTCTCTCTCTCTCTCTTTTGAGCAACTTCCAAGAAAGAGGGAATTCGCATATCTTAATAGCATATTAGTATAGATTCCAGACTGAGTATGTATATAAAGTGATAAAGGTTAATCTAAGTATATATCAGATCAGCAAAAAAGACAATACAAACAGATATATATATATATTATTGCAATTTCTCAAGCATGCGCACCAGAGTTATGCAATGAATCGGGGCCGAACTTCATTCTTCCTGACACAGCCAAAAGACCTAACCTTGATTTTGTTGTCCCCACAAAAACAGGCATGTATATAATATTATGCTTTGATGTAACAGTGAGTCAAATCCTATAATATACATGACGGCTTCAAATATTCATTAGGAACCTTTTGTTCTACATGATGATCTATTGCCACGTTTAGCAAACTAAACTGTAATAACTGTGTAGCAAGTCAAAGTCCTTTCAAAACTTAAGGAAGAAAAAACAGTAGTGGGTTAATCCTACATTAGAAAATAAGTGTAAGTTAAAGAAATTTAAAGTATATACCGTGTATCTAAGAGTTATGTCATTTTGAATATACACCACTGTAAGTTTATTTAAAAAACTTTCTCCCATTTTCCTGTGTGTGTTAAAAATAATACTTAGTATTCTTAAAAAAAAAAAAAAAAAGGGTGTTGAATACCCTTTTTTTTTTTTTTTTTTTTTTTTTTTTTTTTTTTTTTTTTTTACGTTTTGGATATACATTGTAAAATGTATTCATAATTTGGGTAAATAGCCCGCTTAGTTGTCAATTAAGCGGTTGATTTTGTCGGTGGGGTGAACATTTCAAATTAATTTCAAATAAAGGTTTTGATTGCAAAATTTTACAATACAGAATGCACGTTACAAATGTTTCTATGATGTAAGGTTGATGATTCTAATTAATCCGTAAACAGATCAATGATAATCATTTCATCCGTTGACACTTTTTCTTTCCATGTGAGAGAAAGATATATGTGGTACAATATTTGGGGCCACTATACTACAATACACAAAACCAAAGCCCTACTGAATTTGTGGGTTCCAGTTAACTCAACTGGTAAAGTCTCTGATGGTTGTATAAGAGATCTGGGGTTCAATCCCCGCCTACACTAAAAACTAATTGGTGTCTTGGTCTGATGATAAAGAGCCATCATTAGGAGCGGACGTTATAGGTTGAAACCCTCTCTCTCTCTCTCCAAAAAAAAAAAAAAAAAAAAAAATAAGCCCTACTGAATTTATGGAAGTGTTTTGGCACACGGTAATCTTTTAGCAATCTTGGGAACGTTGATACCTTGTTAAAAAGAAACATTCTACTTGATTTAAAAAAAGAAAAAAGAAAAAGAAAAAAAAAGGTTTAAATTTGGTAAGAATGAGGTGAAAAATTCACGTTTTACATTATCTAATAAGATTACCACATCAATTTTTTATTTAAAACTTAATAGTAAATAACATCTTAATAAATTTACAGTTAAGTTGGATTTTCAAATAGGTATTAGAATTGATTGAGTGTAATTCTACATAAGATTAAATTCAATAAGGATGGATTGTAAACCCTTTGGTTTACACTAACCAATAAGGATATGCCACATCAGACTTTTACTTAAACTCATTGTAAAATCAATACATCCTAATACACCTAATAACATCTTAACAAACAAAAAAAAAAAACCTATTTCATGTTTCCCTAAAATCTCAATCCCTCTTCGTTGTGAAAACAGAGATCTAATGAACTTATGAACCCTATTTATTTCCCTCCATTTATTTTTTATTATCATCATTAGCAGCAACATTGTTCTTACTTTTATCATTATTTCATATAGCATATTTTACAATGTCCTTAGAAGGGCCTTCAATTTGGCCCAGGGATTGAGATTAGCGTAGAGTCAAAATAATATAGAATTAGAAGTTACAATAGAAAAACCATTTAGTTTTTGGTTGTTCCAGTATTTCTAACTAGAATCAGTAATGTCTCATTCAGGCGTGACATTCTTTATATACTCCTTGAGATGTATCGGACATCATTGTGAAAGTAAAAAACATCACAGATCGGTGGAGAAGCAGGAGTAAAGAGGGATTGAGATTTTAGGAAAATGTGAAATAGGTTTTGTTTTCTTGTTTGTTGAAATGTTATTAAGTGTATTAGGATGTATTGATTCTATAATAAGTTTAAGTAAAAGTCTGATGTGGCATGTTCTTATTGACTGGTGTAAAAAGGATTTACACTATTTCCTTATTGAATTTAATCTCATTCTACATATTCTTCAATATATAATATGATGATATAGTATGTTGGGATTAGAGGGGTAAAACTTGAGTTTTACACCACACCCTTATAGAATTTAATCTCTAAAAAAAATGTAGCATAAATCTAAAGATATTTTGAGAATAATAAATAATTTTTATATAATATTTTGAGGAATAAACCAAATATAAGAATATCATAATCCTTGAAAATCTTAGTAGATTTTTAATCACATCAAGATTTGAATTGATCCATTTCTAGGGAACTTGAATAATATTTTCGACCATTAGATTAGATTTTTAATTATATTTCTGACCTTCCAGATTCTCATGTATCACATTCTTAAAAATCTAGATGTGGGTAAAGTTATGTTTAAAATTTAATTTGTATCAACCAATTTCCAATAAATATTTGTAAGCTAAAGTTATATTAGATTTTCTATATTGTAGATGAATTACTAATAAAATTACTCATTAACTTGGTCTGTAATGCTCAAATATAATTGTAGTTAGCATCATAATGTTTTTTCAAATATTAGTTATAAAATTTATTTTAAACTAATTATTTTTTATTTACTTAGCATGTTTTATTTTATTCTTAAAGCTCTAAATATTTAGTTATTTTTGTAGGTGGTTTAACTTAATTTCATGTTGCATGTATAACATATATGCACTTTTATATATATATATATATATATATATATATATTAATTAATGAAGTAAAAGAGAGTATAACTTCAGATAAAATAAAATAATGTAAAATAATATATGTAGTCAATTCTAACACGTATGTTAAATATTCGTAAATGATCCAAAAAAAAAAAAAAAAAAAAAAATTTGAGACTAAAGTTTGGTGGTGGTGTTGTAAACTATTAAGTGTGTATATATATAAAACGTGAAAACAATACAGGTCCATACCAAGTTGTCTCGAGTGCTAACCCATCAAAGAGTAATGGAATAGCCGATAGGAATAACAACTCCTTTTACCTGGGTCCATTTCTAACCCAATTCAGCCTGACATGACCGGCAAAATTGCAACCAACTTGTTTGCGTTTGATTAGGAACTACCCGACCTGAAGTTGAATGTTCAGGCAAATGAGGTAAAAAACACCAAACAAGTGCTTCGTATTCTAATTATTTTTTATAAGTTTATTATAATAATCGTGTAAATTTACATTAATATTATTTATTTTGTATTTAATTATTTATTATTTTTTTACGTATTTTAAGGATAAAAGAAAAAAAAAGTAGATGATAATAGTTTTATTTAAAGAAATAAAACAATTAAAAAATTAAAAAAAATTATATTTTGACGATGAAAAATAATTGTTTAAAAGAAAGTAAGTTCTTGTAATAAAATTAGAAACAAAAAACTTTATACAAACTATGTAAATGGTCCAAGGAGGAAAAGCAACCATCCAAATAGTCAAAGAAACCCACATGTTTCTTTGACATTGCGTTCAGGAGACCATGACAAGATAGTTTTTATTTTATATATATTTATATATATTTTTTGGCACTTTGCTTTTGCAAGTTGTGACTTGTGACCAATGAACAAGCCCTCCGACGTCTTTTAGCATAATACTATTCTTAGTTCTCAGGCTATAGTCCATATTTGCTCTATTTATTTTCCCTCAAAAACTTTTAATTTCGTTATCACTAATTTTTTAATTGATTTCCTTTTGTTTAGGGGGGGGGGGGGGGGGGGGGAATCTTAATTCTTATTCATATGATTTCATTCAATATAATCTTATTACTTAAATATATTTTTGATTTCATGATTTCTTAAATTTAATTGTATTAGATCTAACTAATATTTCCCAGAATTAGGATGATTTACTATTAATTCTTAATTTAATTTATGTATGTCCAAGATTTTTATTTATTTATTTATCATTTATATTTTTATATAGATAACTTGGTTGTTGATATTGAAAAGAAAATTACTAAGAACTTTAGAACAAGTTTTACATGCATCTGATAATTTTAGTTCTCTAAAATTGAGATGGCTATTATTTTAATTAGAGTTATTTAATTTTTGTACTTTTATTTTCTTTTACACCTACATAGTATCTCTAGATAAATTGAGAAAATATAGGTAAAAAGTACTTAATTTTTTTTTTTTTTCAAAATCTTTGCACATATTTATTAAATTTGTTAAACGCCTTTTTTTTTCTTTTTTTTTTTTATAAAAAGTTTCAATTTATGACGTCCACTTTTAATGATAGCTCTTTATCATTAGACTTAGACATCAATCAGTTTTTTATGTTGACAGGTATTAAATCCCAGATCTCTTATACAACCATCAGAAATTTTACCAGTTGAGTTAACTAGAACCCACTATTAAACACCTTTTGTTACACATCTATTGATTTATAAAATACTTTATTTGCATCTTCAACTATATTCACAATTATTTATAGTATGGTATGTAAAAGGAAAATATATTAATTAATTACAATATTTTAGATCATTAGGAAAAAAAAAAAAAAATCTGATGCCGACTCTACAAAGCAACAGGTACAATTTCTAGAGGGATAAGTTCTGGCAAGTTCAATGATAGTGAAAACTATTTTCCGTTGAATCTATAGCTAGTGCATCAACTTAATTAGATGCATTCATTTGAATTATTATAAATGATTATTCTTTCTTATTATTTAAAGATGGACTAAACACTTGCCTCTTTTTCAATTGAACTTATTATAATATAAATTATTTGAACATTGTTGAAAGTTCCAGAAGCCATTCCCAAAGTGGAGTATTTGCATGCAAGATTGTCAATGTTCCTAAATCTGTGAGTAAAAAAGAAAGAAAATATATAAAGTAAGTTCTTTTGTTTTTGTTTGGTAAGTAAGAAAGAATAAAGTAACTTAAAGAAATAAAGATACATACATGCACTTGCTTTGCTTATTGTTAAAACCGCACGAGGGCAAATGATTATATATATAGAGAGAGAAATGATACATTTATAACAATTTAATAACATTTTTACAATAAATCATAAGTTGCAGGTTGTTACTGGTTGTTATTGTTAGGTTAAAAAAATAATCTCAATGCTAAATTCAAATTTGAACTAATAATAACTTTAACCAATAATAACTAACAATCCATGATTTGTTGTAAAAATGTTGTAGACGTAGCACCTCTCATATATATATATATATATATATATATATATATAAATTTTAATTAACTGTAATGGATAAGGGCTTTGCTTAATCTTTCCAACCCAGTATCTTATAAAGCAACAACACAATATTGAAGATCGAAGAACTCACTATCAATGATGATGAAAAAAGACAAAAAAATTTGGACACGTTGAAGGCCTGTTACATTTTCTGATGTGATAAATAGAATGGATCTAGAGCTACCTTTCTCTGCCAATTGTTCAAATATTCATGTGTATACGGATTCATGCACCTTGCCCAGAAGTGCTCAGATTCCATGGCCCCATTGCCAAACAAAAAAAAAAAAAAAAAAAAAACTTGGTCATTACATCACAAACATGTTGCAACTTGGCTTAGCACCAAACCGAAAGTGTCATCTAAATTTGTACACCTAATTTGACCCTATTTATGATTTATCCCCTGAACTATGTATACTTTTTATTTTGCTGGAAAACTAGAAAGCTAAAAGTATATATATACTTTCACATAAAACAAAATGATTAATAACTTGCTAGCCCACCATTGACAGCCATGGTCTAGAATATCTCCTAGAGGCTAGAGCTAACAAGCCAGAGTTTTTCTATGCCGAAAATTTTGAATTGAATTTCAATTCTTTTCATACTACCCATTTATAGGATTTAGCGTGTACCTGTGTGTAAGAGCAAGTGGAGAACTCTGTACAATATTGTTGTTGCACTAAAATGACAAAATAGAAACACTGACTGTTAATCGCGTGACTGCGCCGAATGAAAGGTAAAAGATTGAAACACAAGAAAATGTAAAATTGGTCTCAAACGCAACAAGTTTGACAACAAATTAGGCACTAATGTGGTATTTTTAATTATAAGTTAAAAAGTAACATGCCTAAACAAGAACTAGTAAACTTCACAGATGTGAAAAATGTTGTTAAATTTTTTGTGCCGGTAGCTTTTACAGTAAAAGAGTGCCATTTGTACGGATATACTAATAATGGCGAGAAAAAAATTTGAGCTGGAACCTATAAGTGACCATGTACCATGAATCGTCCATAAGATCATTTCAGTGTTGAGGGCCTACACTTGACACAACCTTTCCTGTCACGTGAGAGCAGTTTTTGTTTCGTTTTGTTTTTACTCAATTGATTTTTATTTTTATTTTTTAAATTTTGGGTGCTCATGTTATTTTGAAAACAAGAAAAAGAAAGACGGGAAATAAGACAAATAGTTAGAATAAAATTCCTTTGTCCTACTTTTAGTAATTCATTTTATACTCTTCAAATCACAATTTATCACATTTCAAATTTTCTTTTCTTATAAAATAACAAAACTTTAAAATTGTATAAAAAAAATATTAGACACATGGCATTCCAATACAAAGTGAAACACTAAAAATGAAATAAAATTTTTTTGTTAATAAACGGTACATCTCAATCTTGTGTAAAAGGAATAAGGGAAATTAAAATAAAAATGCCCACAATTTAAAAAGTATTTTCGATTTAACCAAAAGTTTTAATTAAAAAAAAAAAAAAAATCTTATGAAATTCTTAAAATTTGAAGTTTCCAAGTGAAATAGAATATCTTTCTTCAATTTAAGGGGAGAAGGAAGTATGCCACTTAAGATTAAACTCTCAAGTTTGTCCCAAAATAAAGTATTTTTGGCATCCAATAATCATTAAAATTCTCTATTGGGTAATAAGTGAATGGTCTTAACTTAAGAAGATAAAATGGAAGAAACATTTTATAAGATGCAATCTCTGTTCAAATGGTCAAGATCTTAGTAACTCGATCAATTGGTACTTTCTAATGCCTCCAAAGAAGATGTCCACAGTTCAAATTCCCCCTTCCCCTCCCTCCAACCAAATATCGATTTATAAAAAATAAAAGAAATTTTTGTTCAAATGTATTACTTCTTATGCTTTAAAAATCCAAAGATCTTATCCATTCAGTGTCTCCTCCCAAGTCCCACCCTTTGAACGTAAAATTTTGTGCATGATAATTAATATTAGAAAATAATTTAATTTACATCTCTTCATTTTATAGCTTAGATTTTATTTCTTAGATCTAACGGTATATAGAATATCACATCACATCAAATTTTAAATGATGTGACACTCTGTACACTTTTAATTTATAATATTTAATATGAATCATAAAATTATATTTTTCCAAAAATATTATACCAAGGAAATGAGTACATGCTCTTAAATGAATTTTTCTTTTTGTTCATTCATAAATTCCTTTTGCATGGAAATGGATAAATTGCCACATGAATAAAATTACTAAGTCTAGGGATACAAATTTCGCCATAATTTTTTTTATAACTTTTTGAGATGGTTGATACGTGAAAAGGTGATTGTCAACCACTTCAACAAATTGCAGAAAAAGTTGTGACAAAAGTTATTTCCCAAATTTGTAACACCATAATTGTTTCCAACTTACTTATCATCACTACTCATTATGAAATTGAGCCTTTTTTTAGGTGCATTATCTGCAACTAGCTTTTTTTTTTTTTTTTTTTTTCAAAGAATATTAATTGCACCATTGACACTCTGCATATTTTATTAATAAAAAAATATATAGTTAAAGTTTACATAAGTAATTGTCATAAATGCCCCTTATCCACCTCTCTCTCTCTCTCTCTCTCTAGTAGAGTTGAGCGGGTCTTTGATTGGGAAGTTAAATGAATCTTTAATTTGGGATGGTGGTAGGTCAACTAGGCAGAGCCGGGTCTATACTATAGACAAATGAGGTGATCACCTAAAACTCCCAAGTAAAAAAAAAAAAGACCCCCCAAATTTTAACTAATAGTTTTTTTTTTCATTGTAATAGTATAAATTAAGCTCATATATTAGCCAATGAATAATATAATTTTTTTATCAAATATAAAACAAGAAAAAAAAAATCCTAAGTGCAAAATTGTTACTAGCTGTTATTGGCAGGCAAAATGTAATTTTAGTGGTGAATTTAAATTAGAACCAAAAAAAAATTTAACACCTAGGATTTATTGTGAAAATGTTGTGAATTTAGTACTTCTCAAAAAGGAAAATAAAAAGGACCAATACACAAAAAAATTTACAATATTTTTCAACAACAGTTGAGTTAGTAAACTTTTACTAGTTTTTATCTAGATCCACCGCTAACATCATTTTTTTTACTTACCACTATCAATTTTTCATATCAACGGTGTGGAAATTTTTGTCAATTTTTTTGTCCATAAATTTTCTCCAAAAAAAAAAAAAAGTACATGGTTCATGATAACTAGTAATCTTGCATCTAAAACAAGATAATAGAGTTTATGTAATATTAATTTATTTTAAGAAAAAATCATATTTAAATATATAAAATACCTTACTTCAATTTTGCCTTAGGTCTCCAAATGCATCAAGCTGCCCCTATGATATAACCCCACTTATCCCAAACTTTTTTTAAAGGGTCTCAAGGCCCTCTATTTCATAAACAAAATTCCCTCTAAATTGTATAAAATATCTCAAAATTGTAAAAGGATAATTGATTTTTTTTTTTTAAGAAAAAAATATATATAGAGGTGAGTTTTTCCTTTTTTTTTCCCAACTTTTAAGAGTGCCCCCAAAATATTGAGTCAATAGAAATCCAACCCAATTTTAAAACTATAAAATATTACTCCAAAATGTATTGTTATGAGCGTGTCAAATAATTATTGACAAAGTTTCCTAACAACTTGTAAAATAGATGCTAATAAAACCTAAATAAAAAAAATAATTAGAAATTTGATCTCTTAAAAGAACAACAAGACCGGTTTTAACGTAGAAAATATATATAATATAGATGGACAATTAAAATGTTTAATTGATATTTAAATATTAAAAAAACCCACTAAAAGTTTTCACCTCAGGCTTCAAAATATATTGAGCCGGCCCTAACGGCTGTAGATTTGCCGTGAACTTTTAAGTTAAATAAGAACTTAAAAACTACTAATACTTTGCATTGCGAGTGGAGATATATTTAGTGTTTTATGGAATGATTGAGTTTTTGAAAAAATTTGTTTGACATGTAATGTTTTTTAAGATCTAAGATTAGATAAAGTGCATTGGGTAAATCAACATTCATCACCCGATCCATAAAATAGTAGCGCAAAAGTAGTTTGGTAAAGATGGCCCATACAGTTATCAGTATCACTGAGCAATAGTACGTCCGACATAGTGTTCCTAAGAAATAAAAAATTTAAGGAATCCTCCACCTGGAGTTACATTTACTGTTTATATCAATTTTTATAAATAGAATGATAGAATTGTTGTGATGTGGTTGAAACTTGAAATGACAGCAGACAGAGATAATGGCATAATCTATGAGAAAATTATGCTTGTTTGATTGCGATTTTTACCAGATGTCCAGATACAGGTCCCCTTGTTGGAGCTTTTTTGAAAGTCCAAAGAACTTTGGATAGAAATGTTTGAAAGTCCTCTCAAACTGAGGACTTCAAAATTACTAAGCTTTGATCAATGATGGAGACAATTTTGTCAAAAAGTACCTGTGTTGTTAAGACAAATTCAATCAAATTCATAATTCAGACTACCCAAAAATAAAATAAAAATAAAAATTTTCTCTTCTCACTTAATTTGCTCCTGAAATGAGCTTTATTGGCCCACAAGGATAACAAAATGAATCATATCATATCACATTATTGAAAAACTTTTGCATGGAATAAGTGTGAAAAATCTTGAAGAATTCATTCATGTATCATCTTTCTATGTGCCCAGGTATTGTGGCAGAAATATTTTCTGTCCTTTGATGAATGGCTTGGAGTTGGACTTTTCTTATGCTATATGTTCATGATATAGAAGGTAGCAATGTTCATGAATCGCCACACAGTATGGATGTGATATAGTCTACCTTTATTAATTGTACTTATTTCTAGATCATCCATTCTTATGGGGCACATACATGAACGTGACAATTTTTTTCACTGTTCACCTTTCAATTTCATCTTACAGAAAATTGACAAGACATGGTATAAACATTTAATTGTTCTAGTTTTCAAGGCATGGATATTGAATTAACTAGAATTTTAGGGTGATAGTTAAAGCTTTTCAGTAAAGGATTTTCTCCCCTTTACAGAACAGTCGAAGATTTCATTATTAATAGAGAGAAGGCATACAACCATCCTTCTTTAAGGCACATAACCCCATCAGGGAAGACATTAGGCAAAATAAAACAAAAGCAACTATTAGCTAAGGCACAGTTTCAACAGCATGAGCTAACATTAATTTCACAACTGGTTAGGTGGCAAGTTGTTTATTGGAGCAAAATCACTTATATATGGATCTATTAGTGAATAGTGACACCATTTTTTTTTGGAAATCCATTCACATCACTTTTACTATGCATATCAATCATAACAAATCATGTCAATAATTGAGTATTTGTCACTAAGCTTACTATTCTGTTTAACGATTCTAACATTTTCAGGCATAGTAGTGAACTTACTCGGAGTCTTATGCCTTAACGACTTTTAACTAGTTTTTTTTTTTTCGCATTTGGAGAACTTGGACTGGAATTCCTCCTCCCTGCTTGTGATAAGAAAGGCATAATGATAAGCTAGCTCTTAGCTCGAATCTCTTTTATCATGATGTAAAAACATCATTAAGATTTTAGAACCCCCTTCTACACAAAATCTACTTTAATTTCTAGGGTTAAGGTGTCCAATTCAAATTATTAAAAAAGAAAAAAAGAAAAAAGGTAACATGACACTAATAATCACATTTTTGTTTTTTTTGTTTTTTGAGAATACTAAGTATTTTAACATACATGAGGAGAGAAGAGAAAGTTTTAAAGAAATTGACAGTAGTGTATATTCAAAAAGACCTAACTCTTGGATACACAACACTAACTTTAAACCTCTTTAACTCATACTCATTTTTCAATGTGAAATTTACCAAATTATTTTTTTTAAATACTAAGTATTTTAACACACAGGAAAAATAAGAAAAAGTATTAATGAAACCCACCCATTTTTGGTTAGTGAGTAGTGAGTAATGTCCTTTATAATTTTCTAATTTTGAGAGGTTGGGGTGAAAACTGAAAAGTACTGTTGAAAAGGAAATTTATATATGCAGACAAGGCAAAAATACATGACACTATCAGAATGATGTCAACAAAAATGGGTCCAAGCTCGCCGCCAGGCTCATTTGACGCACGTGGTTAATTCAAACACATCACAACGAAAAAATATGTGCTGATTAATAGAACAGTTGCATTAAATTATGCTAAAATCTTAGGACATCCTCCTTGGCCTATAATCTTACTTTTCACTTTCCTTAATTTAATCATTTTAATTGTTTAAATCTTTTCCATCTAGATCTTTTCTCATTCAATGCCTCTCTTTTCTTTGGGTATATATAGGATTAAGTATTCAAATCTTGTTACACCAACAAAATTGCTACCCCCCATCAAAAAAAAAAAACAGAGTTGCTACCCACATCAAAGTACAATATACCAAGACTCAACAAAGCATAGAAATCCAACCCAACTTCAATTCCATCATGGAAACTTATTTCTACCCACACCCAAATTCAGATTTCTCCCAAGAATCATCATTCGGAGAATCCTCATGGGATGAACTTCTTTTCCACCATAATTCCCTTCCTTTCAACCTTGATGACTCCCAAGAAATGCTACTTCTAGATGTCCTAGCCGAGGGAGCCAAAGAAACATCAGAAAACAATTCCATAGGCATAGTTAAGGAAGAGGAAGTCACATCCAATGTCCAAGAAGAAGTATGTGAGAAAGAGAAGGCTTATAGAGGAGTTAGGAGGAGGCCATGGGGTAAATATGCAGCAGAGATAAGGGATTCAACTAGGCATGGTATCCGGGTTTGGCTCGGAACCTTTGATAGTGCTGAGGCTGCAGCTCTAGCATATGATCAAGCTGCATTTTCAATGAGGGGTTCCTTAGCTGTGCTCAATTTTCCAGTTGAAGTGGTCAAGGAGTCACTACAAGACATGAAGTACAGATGTGAAGAAGGTTGCTCACCAGTTGTTGCACTAAAGAGGAGGCACTCCATGAGAAGAAAATCAATGACAAGGAAAAGTAAAGGGAAAGAGGTAAAGTCACAAAATCTGGTGGTATTTGAGGACTTGGGAACCGAATATTTAGAGGAGCTTTTGAGCATAAGCTCACCTGAGAGTTTCTAGTCCGTGGTGAATCATTTCAACCTTTTTTTTTTCTTGTTCTAGCTAGTGTCACTATTCCTTTGTTTTTTCCTTTTATGTGGTTTTGGATTTCTATTGTCTCAGTTTGATCTTATTTTGGAGCACAATTTTGTCCAGACTGGGAATCACAGTGGGGTTAGACTTAGAGCTTAGATCTAGCCGAGAGTGCTAGTAATAAATCCCGTTGTTTGTAAAGTTGTAAAGATGGGATTGTAATTAGTTGCATTATCATGTCTACTAGCTACCTCAATTATTGAGGTCTAGAATGGTACATGGAAAATCTGTTTATTTTTGTTGACGATTATTAAAAAAAAAAAAAAAATCTTTGCCTTTGTATTCACAATTGGCCTTATACATGCCAACCAGAAAGAAAAATAAAATCATAACTAGTTACTCCCCATATTTTGTTCTCAGGTTTCATACCAGTATCATGTACCACCTTTGAAGGATCAAATATTAATATTGTTTATGAAGAACAAGCATACTCGATCTAATCCATAAAGAGCACACATCAGCGTGCAATTTTGCACTAACTCCCTATTTTATAAATCATTACAATGACTTTTTTGTTTTGTTGTTTTTACATAGTTTTCTAATATGTAATGACTTATAATACTCTCTCTGCTTTCTGATTTGTTAACTTGCTCTGTTTTTTTTATTGCTTTCACACCACCAACAAAGCAAGGACAACTAATTGAAGGCAATGATACCCTGAGAGGAAAATTATAAGTACCATTTGTTTCATTTTTTTATTGACAACTTGTGTATTCTTTTCTGGATGGATAACAACTAATCAGTGTTTTTATTCTTGATCGTGGCTTTAGAAAAAGATGACCATGTCTCTGTCTTGCCCAACTGGATCTCCCACTAACGGTTTCTTTCAGACAGGAGGGCATGTCCCTTTCTGTCCAATTGAAGGGACAAATGGATCTCTTGCTTCTTCCCTACGCCAATAACTTCCCATCTATGGACGCACCCAAATCCACAATATGTTTAAGTGCCTTTATTTTTCCAATTTCTCAATTCAAGTTGAAACCCATTTTGAACTACAAATTTTAAAATCGTGATTAAAATATAGTTTTGTTCTTAAAGTTTAGGGTTTACACTACAAAAAAACAGGTCTATAGCCGTGCTTTAAAAACGTGGGTATAGCTCCTAAGAAGGCGGGGATGAGTCCTTTACATTTCAAAATTTTTATTTTAGCCTTTGTCGCCTATTTATGTTAATAATATGGCTGTTTAGTGCCATTCATGTTTAAATATTTGAGGGAAACTAGCCCTAAAATGTTGTGTAATAAGAAATTTCATTGTTGTAGGTCGCAGAAAAACATATTAGAGTCTCCCTGCGTGGCCATCTCCCCGATTCAAGGAGCACCTATGGAAGAAGTCGAAACAAGGGGCGGTTCGTCTGAAGAGTAGTTCTTTCCTTGAATGCTAGAGTTATTGCTGGATGGGCTCCCCTAAATGAAGGGGAGACCATGCTAACTTAAGATAGGAGTCAAAGGAGGGCAGTGGATGACGCCCTAGGAATGGAGGGCATTGCTCCTTCCAGGGGACATGGACATATCACTATCCTGTTTATAGCATATGCACATACGAGTTTAAAAATACGAATCTATGCTTGTAAATTATTTTTGGTTTTTGTTTAAAATTATAGTTGTGAGTAAAACTGTGTTTAAGATTATTAGTTTAGTTAAAAATTAAAATCATGTGACAGTTCACTTGGTAGCTTAAGCGGCATAAAAAATAATATCATCGTTACCCACGTTAGTTTTTTTTCTCTCTCTTAACAATAGAGACTATTGTAACACGATACTAAAATCATTAAAAACTACACTGACGTATTTAAAACGTCAAGATTCATTTTGACATGTAAGGCAAACATTGGTGAACAAAAATGATAGTTAAACCAATTCCAAATGAATTCCTCATTTCAGAACAAAAAGTCAGAATTCCCGTCAAAATCATAATGGCGAAGAGTTTTCTAAGAAATCAACCTGACAGATAAACGTTTACATTATTTTGTCGAGCAAGACTTAGGTAAAGTACTTAGGTGCTGTTCCTTAGGTACCCTTTTTAAGATTCTGTCATGTGGATTTTTCCTCATGGGATGAAAGTGTATTTTTTAATTAAGTAGCCACATGGCTAAATCTTAAAAGGGGAACCTAAGAAACAGCACCTAAGATATTGTACTTAAGTTTTGTCCTATTTTGTCTGTCTTGATAGTTGCAGTCTAAATTATACCTGCTTATCTGTTCGGTATTTCTTCTTTGGAATTTTGTCTTGATCTATTAGTAAGACAAAATGTAAAAGAAATTTTTTTTTATTATATTTGACCCACTAGTCCACTACCAATACCAAAAAAAAAAAAAAAAAATCAAATCCGACACCATCAAACATTTTGTAGTCGTCAAAGTTGGCTGCAGCAAATGTCACCAAGTTGTATTTAAGCCCAGCATTATGATGGTCCATATTATAATGCCTATACGTATAACTACTCCCATTTTCTTCTCCAAACAATGAAGACAAACAAAAACTTAGTAAAAAAAAAAAAAATGCATAGAAAAGAAAACAGATTCGCAGAAGATATCAATCTTTTAATTTTGAACCCAAAATCCAAAAAATAGAAAACAAAGAAACTCTCACAACTGAGGCTCCCTTTGTGGCTTTATCTCACATAAGACATCTGACACAAAAAGTTAACTGTTGAGTGCTGACACAAAATGCTATGTAAAAAAACCAAAAGCAAAGTCTGAATGAGATTTGACCAATTATATAGGCCAAATCAACTTCAAAGTTCAAACCCCGACTTACCGTCCTGAATATTAGATTGATATATTTAATGGGTTAAGATCCATAAGCATCTAAAGCACCCTATCTGTATTAGATTTACTGAATATGACATCGATTTTGTTAATGAATTATTCTTTGTACTTCTGTGTGTGTCTTTGTGAGAAACAGGAAATATTATATCATCCTTTAACATTACCGACGAGTGCAAACTGCAAAGATGGGCCTTGAATTACTATAACGTAAATTCTCATATACTATCATTTTCGATCTTATCCTATCTTTGACCAAAAGTAGTATGCAAAGTATTTCTAAACTCTAACCATCTCTCAAAATAAAATATTATTTTTGTCCCTAAAGTTGTATGAACTTCATTTCATAGTTAAATTATTGAAAATGTTACATTTTATCTTAATTATGTCCTTAATTTTTTTTTAAATCTCTAAACAATTGGGATTTTTTTTTTCTATTTCCGTCCTTAAACTACTAGAAAAAAGTTTTTTAAAAAGTTAGGCACGACAAACTAAATTCATGCAAACTTTAAGAACAAAAACAATATTTTAGTGATAAATAAATAAATAGAAATTTGGTTATCTCAATTGGTAAAGTTTTTTGTAAGGAGTCTGGATTTAAATAATAAAAGAGACTTATTGGTATCTTGGTCTATTAATAAAAAGTACTATTATGAAATAAAAGTTATAAATCTCAAATCATATCATGTCTATATATATATATATATATATAGACACACACACACACAAGAAAGTGTTCAATGCCCAAATCCAATAGAAATATTCTTTTGTCAAAAAATTTTATAGTTCAACCGGCACATCTTTGTATTTTTAAAGGAAATATCCAAGTTTCAAACTGTTGGGGAAATCTCAATTCAACTCCTTACAACCTTTCTAAAAACAAGCCATGAAACTCCATAAAAGACCCTTTTTTTCTTTTTCTTTTTGGTTGAAAAAGTCCATAAAAGACTTGAATGCGACTTTCTTATCACTAATTGATTTTAAGGTATAATAGAATAGCTCATGGTCTAACACAAATCCCTACACAGCTTCCCCTATTGTAACTATCAAATTATCCAAAAAAATAGAAACATAAGTACTTTTTCTTTTTCCCCCCTAAATCATAAGTATTCATATTATCGGTGTATAATAAGAGGAAGAAAATAAACAAATGCAACTATTAAGAGCGAAACTGAGAACCTTTCATATTTATTATTATTTATTTTTTATTTAAAAATTGTAGTATTTTTTTAATTTAAAAATTGTAGTTTTTTTTTTTTTGAAAAAAAAAAAATTAGTTTGTATAACCCCCAACTCCCTAAGCTTTCTCTTAAAATGATACGAAGAATGTTAACCCATTTAAGCCCAATAATCCCCAGCTACATCCTTTGACATAATAACTCTAAATTTAATGGCCCACTTTCATTGCAAATGGACTCAACTTAGACAACTGCACTATGGCCCATTCCACATTAGCTGAAGGCCTAAGTGCACTGGGAAGAAGAACTCAGCCTAGAAGCGTTGTCAATTGAGGTCTGAGGAAGTCGATAACGGTAAAGAACATGGTGGATGAAGTGAAATCGGCTTACGAGGAGTTAGATAAGGAAAGAAACTCAGACCAAAGATTGACACAAACCTTAAGCATTTGAAAGTTGAAACTCATGGGTTCTAGTTGCAAAAAATTGGAAAATAACACCTATTCGTTAGTTAGCAATGTTTCTAAATTATTTAGTAAACTAACATCTCAAGTTTAAGAAACTCGATTTTGCTCTTAGAACTCGACCTTAACAGACTCGATTTCTTTGAGAACTCGAGCCTAATGCTCTGTTTGTTTTGCTGGAAAACCTTCTATAAAGATAATTTTTCACATTTTCCAATGTTTGGTAGCATAAAAAAAAATTTGGTCAACAGAAAACTATCTTTAGTTAACAGAAAATTCTTATAAAAATAAGACTTATTTTCTATAGGTTGTTTTCCAAAAAAAAAAATTGGAAAACAATTTCTCTCACACGGTGTATAACTCTTATAAATATTATCTTTTTCTGACTTAAGAAAAAATATTTTCTTTTGCTCATTCAGTCTTTCTCATAATAAACTCTATCCCTTCTTCTCCTCCCTTTATTTTTTTCTCTCTTTTCACACCCTCACTATCACCCCCTCTGTCCTCTTCTCTTCCCACTGATTTCTCTCTCTATCTACCTCTCTTCTCTTTTTCCCCCTATTTCCAGGGTTTTCAGACTCAGACTGTTCATTAAACTATAAAAGGGAGAGGTTCAAAGTTTTTGACGTCTAACTGAAATCGAACCGGGATCGAATCGTGATGATGTCATAATTAATTTAATAATTATTTAATAAATAAATAAATATATTAAATTAGAAATAATAGAAAATTTGACTAAAATAAGAAAATATTTAGGTATCAAAAACGTAATTTTATAAAAATAAATTATATATATATATATATATTTTTTTTTTTTTTATTAAGCCTATGTCTAAATTAAGCCCATGCCTTAGGCACAAATTAAACCAAGCCCATGCCTTGATGCTCAAGCCCATTTGGACAGTCAACTTTCCAATGAAATTTAAAAGTGGAAAACAAAAAAGATAAAGGACTTAAAAAGAAGAAGCTAGACGTCTACTCATTAAATAATAGGCTTAATACAAAACAAAGCCCAAGAATAAAGTGGTTGGTCAGTGAGTAGATGACAACCAAGCATTACTTCACCATCTCCATCGTCTGCAAAGCAACTCCAGAGTTCTTAGTCCAGACATAGAAATTGAAACGGCAAAAAGGCAAAAAAACGCAGAAAAATTAGAGTGAAAGCGCAAGTGAGACAGAAAAGAAGAAGAGAGGCGATGCGATCTAAAGGTCTAACAGCATCGCATGGTGGTTTGAAGCATCAACAATGGTGGTAAGTTCCAAAAATAAAATCCAGATCTGAACCGCAAGAACTGTCAATGGTTTTCAAACCCGGGAGGTTCGACCGTGGTTTGCACGGTTCATTGCTTTTCTTCTATAGGCCAGTTCTTGAGAGTTAAAAACCTATATTGATGAACGGTTTCCGGTTAATCTGGTCGGACCGTACGGTCTGGTCCAAGTTTTACAACCTTGCCTATTTCTTCTACCCTCTATAACACCATTCTTTAATAAGGTTTTTATTTGTTTTCTCCTCACAGATTGATCAACGATTTTATAACAATTTTCAGTATATTTATCAAACTATTTATATTGGATTAGTTTACCAGTAAAACTATTTATCCTAGTGGCATTTTGAACCATTTAAAATAGAACTTAAGATTATAATAGTTATTTTGAATTATGATAAGTATGATATATATATATATATATATATATATATATATATATATATATATATATTAATTATGTACGTTACTGTTTATATACATGAGCAAGATGAGTATTTGAGATCATGAAAATTGGATAGCTAATTTTGATTGTATCCGTTGTCAAAATTTTAGTTTGAAAACCAAATTCATTATTAGTTATTTATTTATTTATTATTATTTGTTTATATTGATTACATTATGTGGGTTTACACAATACACATATTATACATGTTTTAAATTATACAAGAAATGTTATAAAAACTGTGAATACCGAACACCAAAAAACATTCTCAAGCCCATTTTCAAGGTTGTTACCAAACACCAGAAAATAAGATAGTTTTCTAGAAAATACTCTTTGAAAAATGAATCATTTTCCAAAAAACTTTAATGCCGAAACAAATAGAGCGTAAGAGAGACAATTTCTGCGTTCTGCGAGTTCTTCTTCTTCCTTCATTTTTCTCTCTTAAGGACCACATCAAAGATTCAGAAAAATGCATAAAACCCACTGTCCAAGTTCAAAGAGCAGAGGCCGTTGCCTTGGTTCTGTCCGAATTGTGGGGTTGCTTGCTTGGGTTCTATCCAAATTGTGGGTTGCTTCGCCTAGAGCTTCACCGTCGTTGCCTCCTCCAGCCTTTGTCGTAGCTCCTGGGTTTGATTTAGGTTTGTGGAACTTCTTTGTGGTTTTTCTATTTGGGTTTTCTGATTTGTTGTTCTTGTATTTTTGATTTGTTGTTCGTGATTTAGTTTTTTTGATTTGTTCTTCGTGGTTCTCTGGTTTGAAATCTCTTTATGGAACTCGAGTCTTTAAAACTCGAGTTCCAATCATTGAAATCAAGTCCCTAAAACTCGATTTACTACACCAAAATCGAGTCCATTGGGCCAAAGATGTTAGTTTTCTAAATAGTTTAGAAACGGTACTAACTAACGAAATTGTTGGAAATTTGTTGTTATTTTCCAATTTTTTCCGTTCTAGTTAATTCAACTGATAAAGTCTCTTATCGTGGAACAAGATATCTGAGGTTTGAACTCCTGAATACATCAAAAATTGATTAGTGTCTTAGTTTGATAATAGAAATCAATTATAATAGAGTGAAACCTATAGATTGAATTTCTATCCTATCTATCAAAGAAAAAAAAAGTTGAAACTCAGTCCTATATTGGGATTGCAAGTGTTGGCATTGGATCATACGTGGGCCGAATCAACCCAAGGGAGACATAGCCCAAAACTTAAAACTAAAACTAAAAGTATTGAAGGAAAATCTCCTTGATCAATTTTGTATATTAAGCTTAAAGATTAATTACAAGTTTACAGCTCTCTGTGAGCGAAGGCAGGAAAGATAAACACCAAACCTAAAAATATATACAATGGCCAGTAAAAGAGAGAACCAATCCGAAATTTACACCTGTTGAAACACTAGCTAACTAATATAAACTTAACTTGATATGACTTGCAGCTTGAGTATCAACAATTAATAGAAAAATGGTTGTTGTTGCAACTCGATACATTGTGCTGAGCTACTTCTTAAACAATCGAAGTGTGTTTAATTAACACTTTTTCTAGCCAAAATGGCCAAATTGCACTTATTTTTTTCAAAATACATGGGGATCTACCATTGTTTCAAAAATATATAGTAATTTTATAGAACTCGAGTTCCATGAAAATTTGCCACTATGGTAGTGGCTGAGCTGGATTTTTGTAAATATAAAATGCCACCTTGAACCTAAGCTTCACAAGCCAGAGTTGTAGCTAATAACATACTTGACACTAGTAAACTTGAGTACCATGTGATGTACCCAATCTGTCACTCTCATTCTCACAACCAGAAGTTATCCCTTTCATCGTCATTCTTACTCTTCCTCGCTTGCCCTCTCCTTCTTTTTGTTCAGACGACGTCCCAACCGTCCCGGTCATCAGAAATCCAATCGAAATGGTAAAGCACCCATATTTGTCCGAGTTAATTCAAGGTTGATCTTGACGTTAACAATATCGAGTTCTTAAATTGGTGATCTGCATCTTTAATTTCGAATCAGAAGGTACATAACCCTAATCTTTGTTTGACCTTGGTTTTGGTAGTGTGGGAAAGGAAATAAAATGAGTTAGGGTTTTGGGATTTTAGGCATTTGACTTTGTAGGCTCTAATCCTTCAATACCAATTATGCATGAGCATGAAAATTTGACTCGTATTTCGATAACATTAAGCATGAAAAATTTTTTATTATTTTTTTGTCAGTTTAAAATGGAAAGTCAAGAGCCTTGAAGCTCAGTGGCATTGGTTGGTCTCCTTTATAAGGGGAACCAACTAACCAAGGTTTGAATCTCCCATCTCCCACAATTGAATTATTAAAAAAAAGAAATGAAATTCGAATTGGGTTTTGTCATAATTAGAAAGTTGAGCCATACCCATTTTTTCTGTTGTTGAGTTTAAGTTATATATATATATATATATATATATATATATATATATATATATATATATTGTCATCGATTTAAACATTGTAATTAATAATTTTGTAAGTCTTCATTGACATGAATTGAAGCTATTGGGATTAAATTTTTTTACATTTTGCAGGAAATCCAAATTTGTGATAACTATTAGCATTTGAATGTTTTGTAGTCCAACTTTTGTAATGGGTGTAGGTATTAGAATTTCAAAAGTTGTTTAGGTTGTGTTGAATGGCGTTAGAGGCTTAGAGTAATGCCATGTCCTGTGTTTGAGTTGGGGAAAGAGCAGTCAAAAGAAGAAAAGGTAGAGAAAGGGTGAATCTAGATTTGGCAAGGAAAGGTTATGCGCAAGAGATAACTCCAGATCCAGCATTATCAAAGAGTTGGCTAGAATGGATATTATTCCCTGGGGTTGTGATGTATGTTCTGATTTTAATTGCTTAAAGGATCTACTGGACATGTTCACATGTGCCTTAGGCTCCTAGCATTCCAGCATTTTGGGTAGGGTAAGTAGCATATATTGAGCTCTAGAAAACTGAGTGTTGGACCCTTTAGCATCATGTAGAAGTAGAATTCATGCGTTACATATTTCAATTTATTTCTATCTCAAAATGCACTTTTGCTTATGGTTGCCAAAATCTTTTTGGAACTTTCCAATTTATTTTCATATGAGATTTTAATATTGGTAGAATTCATGAAAAAGAGAAAATAAAAGAAAGATATAGCGGGATTGTACCATGATTTGTATGATAGTATGCAACTATGTACTTACTGATTGGCATTTCAAACGTAAGTGTAACTCTAATTGGTTTTTTTTTTTTTTTTTTTTTTTTTTTTTTTTTTTTTTTTTTTTTTTTTTTAAAATCTAAAGCTAACTAAACAAAAATTAGATATCACTTATCCAAAAAAAAAAAAAAAAGTGATACTTCGATTTCAACCTTTTGTGCCAAAACCAAAAAAAAAAAAAAA
Organism: Quercus parvula; assembly: GCA_030820535.1. Classification (NCBI taxonomy): domain Eukaryota; kingdom Viridiplantae; phylum Streptophyta; class Magnoliopsida; order Fagales; family Fagaceae; genus Quercus; species Quercus parvula. The sequence continues at coordinate 14,851,052 of JAUAME010000008.1, forward strand.
AGTCTTTAGTTATTACTTAAACTGTATGAGTAACTTTTGTTGGTCTTGATTCAATGTCATGAAGGTGATCCTAAAACTTCTAGGATTGGTTGTTCTTATAAACATTTTAACTTGTACCAAGATAGGTTTTGTGGAAAGGAAGGCAAGTCATGGGTGATTTCTTTTAAAAGTGATAAAATTTTGCTAATTTTACTATGACATTGTAACTCTTACCAAGTCCTAGCAGGGGAATTTCTGCCTAGTAATCTTGTTTGTGAAAGAAACTTCTTTGAAAATGTAGAGCAAACCAGTTTTCCATGGCTTGGAATATTCGTCAGTCAAATCTTCAGTAGCTGTTAAACATGAGCATAAAACCAAAATGATATTTCTAATAACCATATGTAAGAGTTCTTAAACATTCCTTTTTCACATTGAAATTCCTAAAATATAAATGATTTGTTCTATTTATCTACAATATGATATATTTGTTCTATGCATGAACAAAATGTCATTGGAATTGTGTTCGTTTTGTTTTTGGGTTTTTTGTCTTATATATATATATATATATATATATATATATATTTGTGGAGGTAAAAATACAAAGCTTGAGTAGTTGATGAGCATAATTACTAAGTATTTTCTACTTCTACAAAGTCAATTTGAAGTTATAATCAACTTGGTGTGTTCATTACTAGTAATATGTTTGTTTTTAATGGGCAATTTCTTAGTTGTTGTAAATTAAAATTTCTAATTAAATTTGAACAAATTGATGTATTGACCAATCGCATTTAATGTATGTCAAATATGGACAAGCATCCAGCGGGACCCCATAATTGTACTTTCTGAACGAGACAAGTAGAGCATCATTTGAGTTGGCTTTGGGATGGTCCTCTGGAAGGCCAAATATGCACTTGTCCACAAATTTTACAGGAAAAGATTGTACTTATTGTTAACTTGATAAGTGTGTATATGTCAAATTTGAAGAACAAACACATACTCAAGTTATTGGTGACAAAGATTTTGTTATTATTACATATCATTTTTTAAAAATACATTAATGTTGTCAGTTTAAGTTTGACGCGTAATTATTCTGTTGTTATTGAATGCTATATTAATACAATGTTAACTTGATGAGTGTGTGTATGTGAAATTTGAAGAACAAACACATTATTATTCTCATATAAATCATACTCAAGTTATTGGTGACAAAGATTTTGTTATTATTACATCCTTTTTAAAAAATACATTGATGTTGAAATTTTTAAGTTTGAAGCATAATTATTATGTTGTTATTGAATGCTATATTAATACAACTTTGCTCTGTTTGCAGGCATGGCTAGGTGTACTCAATTGTCGTCACCGATTTAGTTGTATGCTCAACGTTGGGTTAGATCCACAGGTTGCCACTTATATCACGGATGTGGGGTTAGGTGGGCTAATTTGCGTGCCAGATATAGATATCGACTATGCATTGATCACAACGTTGGTGGAGAGATGGCAACTAGAAATGCACTCATTCCACTTGCCCCACGGTAAGATAACAATCACGTTACAAGATATGGAGATTATTACGGGGGTACCTGTAGAAGGCTTGCCAGTGGTGGTGAAAACTAAGTTAGAATGGGGCAACTTATGCAAAAAACATGTCAGTGCTGTACAAGACAAGGTTAAAACTATGTTGACTTAAGACAATGTTTAATGACCCTCTACCAGCTGATGCCACTAGCTTGCAAGTGCAACAGTACTCTTGGTATTACATACTAGAGATGTTGGGTGGTATGGTGTTTATGGACAAGTCTGGCGATCAAATCTTAGTCATGTATTTGCAATTCTTAAATCCAATCAGTAATCTCAAGAAGTATAATTAGGGTAGTGCAGCACAAAGTTGGTTATATAAACACCTGTATAAGGCGTCAAAGACTATAGTGAAGCAAATTGATGGTGCACTACTATTGGTGCAATTGTGGGCGTATGCCAGGTTCCCACATATGTCTAGTGATGAAGCATTCACAGTAGGCATTGACCCTAAGTCCACTTGTTGTTAGGAATGTTGCTTTTGTATACTTACTATTTACGTACACACTACTTTTTCGCATAGGGATTATGTAAGTGACTTATATAAAGGTTATGTATGTGCTGTTTGCTAGATGGAAAGGGGCTACGTGCACCACAGAACATGCAACACACGTCTTAAGCACTATGGCCAAATCAAGTATCGTACCTTTGGTAGGAATTGCGTTGGCAAATATTTGTTCTACTTATGATTTGCTTGCATCCTAACCACCAATAAACATTTTTTATATTGAAGTTAGACTTTTTAGAATAGAGATACTTATTTGTATTATATATCGTTCTCATTCTTTACATTTATTTTTTCTAATTATATCTATATTATCTATAAGAGAATTCCTCTTTCTATACTGGACTTTTTTGTGGTTCAAAAATACATCTACACCTTATGTTTAACAGGAAAAAAACTTGAGGACAACCCGGTAAAAAAAAAAATATACCTTTCTTACTATTCCATGTCTTCAAAACAAACTTATCTATTTTTTTTTTTTTTAAAGGGAAATTATGTAGCTACACATAATATGGTTGTTTGCCTTTGTTGGATTATTGTAGATTGTATGGGAGTTGTATAAATCGGTGATGGGTTCCCTGCCTACATACTGTATTTGTACTGTAGGCCAACACATATAAAGATCTACCGTGCCGCTTTTACATTTTTTGGTCATTGAGGGCCATCACCCCGAACGTGTCCTCCGACAGTTTGGGATGAAGCAGGGCGTACTGGTCAATGTTAATACTTCTACTGATTTGTACAATATAACACTCCAAGGGAAGAATGACAAAGATTGGTTTGTAAAACATGCTTTTCATATTGCTAAATGGGCTGCACATGCCAAAGTAATCGATGATCAATCTTTGAGGGGGAGATGAGGTATGATGACAAGTATTTGGAGTGGTTTCGTTGCATCACTCGACGCTTTATTACAAAAGAGACCTCGTACTGGGACACTCTGGTAAGTTTACAGTGTTTCTTCTATTACAAATGTCCTCTGGTTAGCATAGTTTAGTTCAACCTACTAACACTACTCTCGTATATTGACAGGTTGAATCATATATGAAGATACTGGCGAAGTGTGATCTAATTTTTGCGATCCACACCTAGTGTATGAATGCTTTGAAAGCTGTTGAAGAGCTCAATTAGTTGAACTTGGATAATACACATGATGCGAGCAACACGAGCGAACCGATTACAGGGTGTGGCGATCGAGTTGGTGGGCATTGAGGGCATTAAGGGCATCAATCTAGTCGTGGCCAAACACCCGATCATGACCACACCATGGAAGAGGCAAGTCAGTCATTAGATGAGATGTTGTTTGACACTGATTATGGCATGGGCTGCGATGACATCAGTCCACTGCCATCCATGGCACACGATGTTGTGGGTCTATCCCATAGGTTTTCCTATGAGGACATATGTTAGTCTCCATCCATGGTCCACGATGATACTTGCCCACCCATGATGATACTTTCATATATTCATAGCTAAAGACCTTATATTTTATTCAACTGAGAGTAAAAATAAACTTTCTTATTAAGTTGCAACCTTTCTTGAAAATTTTCTATAGATAATATTACTTCTTTATCCCTAAAAACGACCATCAGGATATGTTTCATTTCAGGACTCAACTAAGATAATATTGGATTTGATACAGAGGAAAGAATATTTCCAGTTGATTTCAAGGACAACCAGGCCTCTTTAAGAAAGATGGAAAGAGCTGGAATAGAAATAGAGACTAGTGTAGTGTTTAGTATTTATTCATCTGTTGGGAATATTAACCAAAGTAATAATAATGGAAGAACAAGTTTAACATAAAAAATGAACAGAAAATAGATAACTTGGAAGCACAAAATTGTTATCCTTAGACAATATTTCTCTCCATAGTTGTTGCTAAAAGGTTATCACAAATTTGTCCCAAAAATATAACCAAGTTGTTGGGTTCTACAGATAATAATTCTGGAAAATACTCACAAAAATTCTTGTGTTTCTTAGAAACTAACTTTTGGGAGAGAAAATATATATTTCAAGTGAACATAAACCCCTGTGTATACCTATAGGGTTTTATTTCACCAAAAGGCACGTATGAAGAGTTAAAATGTTTCATAAAATTGTTCACAATGCTTGAAATCTTTTCAAACATACTAAACAGTTATCAGAAAATTCTATAGAAAATTCAATTTTACGAGTCTCAATTGATTAAGAGGAATTGAGCATCGATCGAAAGCTCTTTTCAATCGATCAAGCAAGAATCGAACACCGATCAAACTAGGCATAGACTCTAGGATTATTTTCCTCATCACTTCGATTGATCGAGCAAAGCTTCAACCAGTCGAAAATCCTTAAATTCCAATTTCACTAAGAAAATTCCAAAACTTGAATTTTCATTTTATGAAACAATATCCTCCAAACTTAAACATCATTATTACAACCTATACATGTATATACCTATATATACAACATTATCAATGATTTCTTTTTTCTCATTACAATCAGGCTTATACTCTCATGCTTACCACTATAATTAACTCTGATCCTCTCTTGCCAATTGGCCTAGGTAACTAACTACCCTAACTTCCATGCCATGTGTGTAATACAATTCAGCACATGCCTAATACAATTCCAATCAATGTCTCTAACATTATCCCCCCTTAAAGCACTTTGCCCACAAGGTGAGGAAAGTGTTGTTGAAGAGTATGCAGCTGTTACCAAGTAGCATCTTCTACAAAACCACCCTGCCACTGAACTAAGACCTCTGTAATAGTCCTTGATCGAAGATTGTGCTCCCTTCACTACAGCACAACTACTGGTTCAGGATTAAAAACACCTACATCAGTCACATGGCAGAGTAGGAATAGGAAGTACATGATGCCCCAGTTGTTTCTTTAGACAAGAAACATGGAATATTGGATGAATCTTGGACTCAAGAGGCAACTCAAGCTTGTATGCAGCAGCTCCAATCTTCTGGATGACTTGGAAAGGACCAAAGTATCTAGGAGACAGCTTGTGAAAGGCTCTGTGGGCAATGGGCTACTGTTTATATGGTTGCAACCTTAAGTAGACCTAGTCACCAACTTCAAAAATCCTATTTGATTGATGTTGGTCAGCTTGAAGCTTTATAGAATTCTGAGCTTGCACCAAATTATGCTTTAGGACAGCAAGTAATTGTTGTCTAGATCGCAACTACCTATCCATAGCCTTAACCTTAATGGTACCAGGAATGTAACCTAAGAGTTTGGGAGGAGGAACTCCATATAGTGCTTCAAAGGGAGTGAACTTGGTTGAAGTGTGATAGTTTGTATTAAACCAAAATTCACACAATGGTAACCACTCAGCCCATTTAGTAGGTCTGTCACTAGTAAAGGATCTGAGGTATTGCTCTAGACTTTTATTCACCACTTCAGTTTGGCCTTCAGTCTAAGGGTGATAAGAGGAATATATGGTTAATTGAACACCTTGTAGCCTCATACGCTCAGACCAAAAACGGGATGTGAAAGCAGGATCTCGATCACTTACAATGGAGTTTTAAGTTAGAGAATAAACTAGCATCCAAAAAGTTATGGGTGCTACCAGTGTTAATGAGGAAAACCAACCATTGCCCATGAATTCAACCTTCAATTCTCATTGTACCTGGGGAAGGACTTCCCACTAATGCATACAATTAATCTCAGGTATATCTTGCAGCAAATTATGACCATCTGACAAGAGAACAGAACTATCTGCATCTAATTCCATAAGTTATGGACCAAAGGAAGGTAACTCATGGAAAAATGGTACTCCTTCTAAAAGGAAAATCTTTGCTCCCTTACAATGATGTCCACTTTGCCACTTCTCATCACAGTTATAGCAAAGACCCTTCTTCCTCTCCTCCATCTGAGCAGCTATCAATCTTTGCAATGGCACTCTTACTCTTGATTTAGGTGTGGGGTTGTTATTCTCAAGCTTAGGAGATCCAAGAACTGATTTTCTTGAACCATCATAGGAATTCTTGCTATACTTTCTGCAACTCCAAAGATATTCTTCTTGCATCTTAGCAAGTCCAAAGGCTTCATTAAGAGTCTTGGGACTCAACATTCTCACAGGGAGCCTCACCTCATCCTTAAACCCACTGAGAAAACAATTCAATTTATGAGGCTCAAACAAGCTTCGAACTCTATTAGAAATGGCTTTAAATTGCCCTTTATAAGCAACAATAGAAGAAGTTTGCTTCAACCTAGTGAGTGACTCCATGGGGTCATCGTAAGAGGTTGTACCAAATCTCACATGCACTGCCTTAACAAAAGCTTCTCAATCAGTGAACAACCCCGAATTCTCAGCATCCTAAAACCAAATTTAAGCTTCTCCTTCCATGTGATAAGAAGCCATCAAAACCTTTTAATGCTCTAGAGTATTGTAGTAAGCAAAGAATCGATTTGACTTATAAATCCATGAAGATGAATCTACCCTTAAAAAATGAGGAAACTCTAATTTCAAGAGCTTGGCACCAGGTACAACAATGGAGGTTTCCATATTCTAGTTTTCTTCTTGGACTTGTACTTTAGTGTCACTCAATCGTTGATCAACATTCTGTATGAACTGGGCAATTAGACTTAATTGTTGTTTCATCTCAATTAAAGTTTGATCATGTCCATCGAACTTGGCAGTCAATGTTGCCATTTTCTCGTCATTAGTGGTGGATCTTGTCTCAGCCATGGATCATAAAATTGCTCTAATATACCAGCTGTTAGGACTCAACTAAGATAATCTTGGATTGATACAGAGGAAAGAATATTTCTGGTTGATTTCAAGGACAACCGAGCCTCCGTAAGAAAGATGGAAAGAGCAGGAATGGAAATAGAGACTATTTTAGTGTTTAGTATTCATTCATCAATGAATACTAAACTCTAAAATAGTCTCTAATCCTCTCTTGCCAACTGGCCTAGGTAACTAACTAACTATCCTAACTTCCATGCCATGTGTGTAATACAATTCAGAACATGCCTAAGACATGCCTAATACAATTCCAATCAATGTCTCTAATATTTCACACATGACACTACAATGGTTAAAAGCTATTACAAATGATGGATGGAGAAAGGGCTAGCATAGACCAAATTAAGAATTGACTTGACATGAATTTAGATTGGTCCATTATTTGTGTAAAGAACTTGTATGCAAGGTGCAATACACTTTCTTAAGAAGCTTCAGCTAGAAATTTCCTTATTATTCACACTCATGCTTCTTTGTCCTTGAAAACCAGTCAAGATGCCTTCTGTATACATGGTGTTCTGCTTGGGCAAGGCTTTTCACCAAAATTTTCTGAAGTCAGGCATGCTTCTTTTTATGTCATAGCTTTTGATGATCGAGTGTGTAGTTTAGTAATTATATTACTCGAGCTTCCAGACATCGAGTTCAAAGTGGCATTTTATATTTAAAAAAATCCAACTCAGCCATTGCCATGGTGGCAAATTTTAGTGGAACACAAATTTCTAAATAATGATAAATTGTTATATATTTCCAAAACAGTAGTAAATCTCCGCATATTTTGCAAAAATGTACTATTGGGCTATTTTGGCCTACTTTTTCCACACATGATAGAATCTCTAAATTCCCTTTTTTTGGTTCATGACCTGATTTTTATTGACCCTTAATTAGCCTAAAATGCCCCAAACATTTTTTTTTAAATTTTTTTTAATCTATGATAATAAAGTCAAATTAGACATAGGTGACCAATGACACATGCATCACCATCCTAGAGATCAAGACCGAAATCTGAAGTCAGTAATGCACCCTTTATGGGGGAAACTAGGTAATTTTTATATATATACAATTATACACACAAGCTTGTACAATGAAAAAAACGTTGATAAGGTCGTTAAAGAAAACCTTTAGGAACCAAGCTCAGAGGATTTACTTCACAAATTTTCAGTGCAAGTCAACACACAGATATGTGTGTACAGTTGAAATCATCGATCTTGGCACAGGTGTAAACCATATTCTCGATCATGAAAACTAAGTTATGATCTAGGATCGATGTTGATCGCTTGAAATAAAATGGATAGGAAGTAGTGCGGAATATACTATTGGAAATGGATAGCATATGAAAAAGGGTGCGGTCAATTTGTGAAAGTGACAAAACATGTGCCTGAACTTGTTGACATCAATTTGTGACTTATCACATATGAGAGTTAGCATAGGTTAAAAATTATTGTTAACAAGGAAATATGTTGATTAGCCTTATCACCGCCAATTGTTAGACTGATTAAGTGGGAAATGTAAGTGTGGATGATCAATACCATAAAAATGGTTTTCCCTCACTCATTAATTTTTTCCCCTTTAGAATGATGATAACTTCCTACGTAGGGATTCTACATGGTGTCCTTTAACAAGGTTTGCAACTATTAAGAAAATCCAAACCCTCTCAAGGTTGTGACTTTCAATGAATGGGTATAATAAGACACAAGGAATATTGTTAAGGCCATTCAATTCTCCATTGCTCGGACAGATGTTGAAGAGGGTAAAATTATGGATGACGGATCCATTTAAATAAACCTGATGACTCTGGACCAGTGGGTTGATAATGGGCGGATCTAAAGTGCACGGACACAAGGTGGACGGGTCTAGTGGCCACGTGGCATCCACGTGGTTTAAGTAATATCCAAGGAATCCTAAATGGAAACAACTTGCGTCTCACGGTTAACCCTAGCTCATAAAGTCTCAATATGAATAGAATTTTAACATGAGAAGGATTTCATAATATATGCTCATTAATGATAATCTTCACTATAAAGAAACGGCTTCCCACGCAAGAAACCGTTTCTACACTACTATAAAAACCCTAAATCCTTCAAAAAACAAGGTACGCATAATTCACCTAAACTCTGGCATTCTAGAGTTGTGAAAGATTTTTCTGACTTAACTTTCGGAAGGTCTTTAGCTGATACCACACCGTTACTCTTCTAAGGTCTTCTCTTTTTGTGGTGTAGGTATTATTTTGAGCACACAAGTATTGTGCAACTTAGTGACGATTTTTTGGCATTATCAGGTGTCCTATATGAAATTTCCACTCTCACTATATTACCATCCATACACTAGGACTAACGTTTCATATTCATCATCTATCAATCATGTTTATATCATTTCATTCTTATTATTAGATCAGAATTCATCGTCCTCTTCCAAATACATAAAAGTTAGGTCAACATACCATTGGTCATTATAATACTCTCTTCTCCTTTTACCAACCAAACATCCAAATATACAAACCCCCTTTATTTTCTCTTCACCGTAGAAATCACCCCAACCAATCACTACATAAAAGTTAACAGGGTTGGGTGTGCTCGTAAAACTATTTGGTCAAGGTAATTCAAGCATATTTTCCTGCAAAACATTAGCAGCACATGAGAGAGAGAAAAAAAATCCTCATCCATTTTGCAGAAACCTAAAAAATGCAGTGACTGGGTCCGCTTGTTTGACTTCCAAAGAGTCAATTGATTCAAGCAGTCATGATGAGACCCCACATGTAACAGTGACCTCACAGGAAGTGGGTTGAATCGTATCCATTTAAGACCAAAAAAGTAGATAGTTTTTTTTTTTTTTTTCAAGAGTTAAAAGGGAGTCATGTTAAGTGCTTTGAATAGCATTTTACACGTTATTTAAAAATGGGTGGAAGGATTTTGACGAAAGGTGTTTAATGGAGCATGATGCTTGCACATAATAATGGAGCATCTCATAAAAGAAGACTTCTCCGAATGATACTTGCACATAATAATAATAATAATAATAATAATAATAAAGAAGCAAAAGATTTAATTCAAGAGAAAAAAAATTACAAAAAATTAAATATTTTTACCTTGATAAAAATGTTATTTGTTTAAATTGTTTGTGTAATAACTTATTATTTTTCATAAAAATTTGTATAAGTAATCAAATTAGAAAATAATTATATAATTAACTCCATAATTTGATATTGTTTCTAAGTTAAACTCTAAAATTTTAGATACAAAAATGGAAACTCTTGTTATATTCAATTTATTAGTATAACAAAAACCAATATAAGTTATACTTGATGTTTATCTAATTATTGAAGATCATTACATGAGAAGTATAAGTGAAATTTTGACTATGAAAAAGCCCTAGTATTCACATGATAAGTGGCTATTTCTTGTCAGGGACACAGCTGTTCATTGACTAAGGGGGTAGTGGCCCCCCCAATTTTTTTTTAAAAAATATAATATGTATATATAAATATTTTTTTTGAATTCTTTTAACATTTAGGTCCAAAATAATTACTCTTGGCCCCCCTTTTCCCCAAAAATTTACAAATTGGCCCTTAGAACCCAAAAAAAAAAAAAAACCAAGAAAAAATCCATCACTTTATTGAAAAATTTTAAATTGGTGAAAAATACTATATCTAAGTTTTGCTTTCAATATATATTTAAAGTGAGCTACAAATTTTAGTAGATAAATATAATAAATTTATGGGGGAAATTACACTTTACCACCCTAAATTATACCCTATTTTACACTTACCACCCTAAACTATGGGAATGAACACTTACCCCCCTAAACTATTAAGAATGTAACACTTTGCACCCCACTATCCATTTGTCTGTTAAGTTTGACAGAAAACCAAGTCAAAGACCAAAATACCCCCATTTCAAAGACCAAAATACCCTTGTCATTCTCAGTCACGAAGCTCTCTAGTCTCTCCCACTCTGTTTCACCAATTAAAAAAAAAAAAAAAAAACTAACTGAAGAAGATAAGAAAATCCAAACAAAAATTTGAAACAATCAAAACCTGTAAATAATTCAAAACCATTTGATGAGATGCATAGAATCTAAAGAGTCCAGCCAAAAAAATATGCAAGGACCCACCATCTTCACCGTTTCCTTAAGGTCCTATGGCACCAACAAAAAAAAAAAAAAAAAAAAAAAAAAAACTTAAACCCATAAATTGAGATGAACATCAAACCCAGAAATTTACATGAAATCCAAAAAATGAAATGAACATCGAACCCAAAAATTAATATCAAACAACAAACCCAGAAAAATTACTTCAAACCCACAAATTTACAATCCAGAAATAAACATATAGAGAGATCAAGTAACAAATCCACTGAGATGAACAACCCAGAACCCATAAGCAGCTCCTTATTTCAGTCATCGACAAACCCAGACCCTATAATCTTTGCTTCGATCATCCACTTCATCAATGGCTAGATCTGAAATGCCACACCGAGTTTAATCCCACCCATTCTTTTAGACCCCTCCACTACTGTTAATACCCTTTCTCTCACCACCGACTCACTAAATTGCAAGGCCAACAATGATGGCTTTCGTGACTCGATTTCAACGAACTCAATCTAGGCTCACCCATTTCATGGCTTTCATCTCTTCAGAAGCACCACTTAAGACCCACAATTACCAGCAGCGAGATCAGCTGTCGTCAATGTGAATCGGGCAGTACCATTGGGAGCTGAGAGAGATTAAAAGAGGGAGAGAGATTGAACCTGAGAGTGATTTGAGAGAGTTCAAAATTGTGTTTTTGTTGAGGGGCATTTAGGGAATTTAGGGGTTCCACTGTAATTTCCATCCCAACTTAACAGCTCATTAAACGGTGGGGTGCAAAGTGTTACATTGACAATAGTTTAGGGGGGTAAGAGCACTATCATCAGCTGTTTCAAATGTGCCAAATGCTAAATATTTGGCACATTTGACACACCAACAATCACTGTTCATGTTTCATCAGATGTTCTAAATGTTTCAAAAATATGAAACATGCTACAGTACCGTCTCAAATATGAGACGGTACGGACAGCCATGCCAAAATTTTTTATTATTTGTTTATTCACGGATTTTCTCTCTCATATTCACTCCGGCTCTCTCTTTCTCTTAATCTCATCTTTTCTCTCTTGATCTGGGTTCTTCTCTCTTGCCGATCTCGCTGCTGATCTCGCTGCCAATCTCGCCACTGACCTCGCCGAAGCCGCCGATCTCGCCGGGGCCATAGTCGTCCTCCACAGCTCCCTATTCACTCTCGTTCTCTTCCTCTCTCATCCTCAAGCCGCCTGCAGCCGATCTCGCCTAAAGCCACCTCAAGCCGCTAAAACCGATCTCCCCTGAAGCTGCCTGAAGCCGATCTCGCCGCTGACGTCTCCCGCCTGAAGCTGATCTTGCCGCCTGAGCTGTGGGTTTGTTTGATTTGGGATGGGTTTTGAGGTTTGTGAATGGTGGGTTGTGGGTTAGTTGTGGCAGTGGTATTGTGGTTGTGGCGGCAATTTGGTGGTTGTGGTGGTGATTATTGGGTAGTGGTGGTGGTTATTTTTTGGGTTGTTGTGGATTTTTTTTTTTTTTTCTGGTTGTGTTTTTTATTTTTTATTTTAAGGTGCCGTTGGTGGATGTGGTGCCGTTGGTGGATGTGGTGCCGGTGGTGGATGTCAGTGGTGGTGGATGTTGGTGTTGTTGCGGCAGTGGTGGAGGAGTTGTTGTTGTTGCCGTTGTTGTTGGAGAATTTAATATATTATTTTAAAGTGGTGTAAATATTATTTTAATGAATAGAATGGAAGAATAAAACATCTGATAAATGAGGAATTGTAAAATGATGTGTTAAAATGATAAAGTGGGTTTTTGATGTTTCAAAATAGCATTTTTTATGAGAGAGCTGATGAGAATGCTCTAAGTGTGCATTCCTATAGTTTAGGGTGGTAAGTGTAACATGATATATAGTTTAGAATGGTAAAGTGTAATTTCCCCAAATTTATGTGTCATCGTTCACAAAAAAGTAATTAACATTTGTTTATTATGTGTTGAAGTGGACCTATAATCACATGCTTTAACACATGAGCTTATAAGTTTTTTTTGGTAGCCTAAGAATATATAAATGAGCTTGTCTTATCTTCTCTTTGTTTACATATTTCTTTTTAATTTTCAATTAGTAAAGCTATAAGGTTTAAAATTGATGAAAGATTTGAAAATTAATTAAATAAATAACAAAAAAAAAATAATGAAAAAAATTAATTTATATAAGATAGTCTCATTTAGTTACAAGTCAATAATTTTTTTAGCGTATTTTTTGCCCCCCCTAAGTCTGAAGTCTGGCTCCATTCCTGTTTCTTGTCCAAATTGATCTTCAGAATTGTATATATAGTGCGTGTAAATTTTGCTCATGAACAATGTGTAAATATGTTTGTCCGTATACATTTGAAGATGTGTATATTTGTTAAAAAATTTGACTCGTGGAGTCAAATCATGACACTGCTACTGATTATAGTTCATATTTTTCTTAGTGACTTGTAGAATTTAGACTAGAGAGAATATCTTTTTTTGAAAATACTCCTATAGTCTATCCTTTAAACAAGATATAAATTATGTAAATCTAATCATTAAAGAAACGACTTACAAAATGTCTGTTAATATTTTATAAGAGAGGTGAATCGCAAACAATCTTTCTCACAATCATTGATTATTTGTTAAAGCAATCAAAATATATATATATATATATATATATATATATATATATATATATATTAAGTAAAGACCTTATGTGGGAGTGCATGAACTTCTACCATGTAGAGTACTCTTTAAAAAGAGAATTAAGATAATCTTAAATGACACATTAGAGATAAAATTAAATTAACAAAATTAGGACTCTTTATTTTCATTGGTTCAATATTTCAAGATTTTTCTTTTCTCTCACACACAAAAAACTCTTTGTATTTCCATTCACACTTTTCACCTCTTGCACTTCTACTTCTTTATATACACCTACCCACGGTCCATCATGTCATCCCATTTCAAATACATCTAAACCAAGAACAATGTCATTTACTTTCAACCCTTCAATGACACCTACCTAACCCCAACATTATCATCCCATTTAATTAATCATAACTCATATGAGTTCGCTACGACTAGGGAAGAGGGCTTGCGTATTTTTATACAATTTTGATGTTGTGGGTTTTGTGAAGGTTGTAATTGGCTTTATTGGGTGTCTGGGATTTGGTGTGAGAAAGTCATAAATGTATTTTGTGTGATAACTAAATGGACAGAGAAATAATAACCTTCTAATTGATTATTGACGGGATTAACTCTTTTTTTTTTCCTTCTGTTTTAGATCTCAGAATTTATAGATTTCGTTGTAGTATTTTTTATTGCTGCTTAGGGTCCGTTTAGGAATAACTTATTTAGCTTTTGCTGAAAATTTTCTGCTGAAAATGTGCTAAAGTATACTTATATCTTAAAAAATGTGGAAAAAGTGATGTTTTAAAAACCTATACATAAAAGGTAAAAGTTGAAGCTAATACCAAACGCACTCTTAGTGTGTATCGATCTAAGCTACAAGGATAAAAGTAAAAGTCGATGATGATTTTAGAGTGTTTTTAGGATATGAAAGCCCAACTAGAGGCAATTAAATCTTGATAAATGGAAGTGGTTTTATCATTTTTTTTTCATGTTATCTTTATGCTGGTACTTACAAATGATTTTCTTTTGTTGAGATAATAAAATGGGTATTTGAGATTAGGGTCTTGGTATTTGGCTGTATGAATGAAGTGATTAAGGAATTGTTTGTGATGTTACTCAAATTTATGTAATTTTAAGATATGAAAGTATTTTTATGCTTCAAATTTTTATTTATAGATTTAAAAATCATTTAATCAGTTTAAAAAATAAAGCCTATTTTTATAGTAAATGTTATAATATGTTATAGTTCCCTAGAAATGTCGAAAAACTAGGCAATTTCAACCTCAAAAATGAAGGTTAGTAAAGTAATTCCCACTCAATATTCGCAATCAAATTCTAAGACAAATATATATGATTTAAATTAGGAAGATATAGCTTCAAATCATTTAGCAATATTTTGGAAAAACATAAATATTATATGTTAGGTTTTAAATATTTAAATTTATGTTGGCAAATACGTGATCATAAACTTTTCTAGTTATAACTCTTAGAGTGTTTAGGAAAATTAAATGATGCTAAAGGTACTACTATTCAGTGTGTAACAACAAGAAATCAACTTATTCAAGGTTCAAAATTTTTGAACATTTTCGATCAATCAAATTTATATATGTATAATCATTTTTCAGCCCATCAAGTAATTAGAGTTTCAAATCTACTTTATTTAGTATATAAAGAAAATCATAAGGCACGTCTTTCAAAGACTTCATAGCTGTTCTTTTAAGATTAAAAATATTTTGTACCTATTGTTCTTTCTAGTCACTACATGTTTACTCACATACTTTTTGAATCGGTAGATCTAAGTTGTTGCTTTCCAGATATCAAGTGTATTGGATTTAAACCATCAAGGGGACATTAAAGTTGTGGATTGGAGGTTCACGTTGTAGCAGATTGCCATCAAGGATGTTTGAGTCTCAAAGCTCAATTTAGTAACTGTAGTTAACTTTATCAAGAATATGGTTATTTAGTTTGTAAACTTCCATCTTTTAGTGATTTTGTTCACCTTGGGATTGATAGGTCAAGTCCTTTTCTTCTCAGGTTTTTCCTATGGAACTATTTTGTTTCACTAATTTTCTAGGTAATTATATAGTGTCTTATTTATATTTGCGCATTTGGATGATATTGATGATTATATGTTTAACCTAAGACTTCCATAATTAATCTAATTATCAAGTTGGCCTTCAAATTGGTTAAAGACTGTTTTTTACAAGCATTTGAACTTAACATTATACAAAAAAGAAGAAAAAAGTATTATATTATTATATATAGATCTTGAAAACATAAAAATTATGAATCAAATCACCTCACCTTTATTGTAATTATCGAATTATTAAAAAAAAAATTAATTATTCAAATTATGATAGACAACTAGAAATGCACATAATTATTTACTTTTTAAAATTCGTCAGTTGTACAAAGGATTAACGCATTATCCCATTGGACCACCCTAATCGCATTGTCAGTCACCACCAATTAAACACTTGTGGGCTGACATGCATCTTCTTCAATCTTCAGTACCCATTCCTCAACCATTGTAATTTATTTTTTATTTTTTATTTTTTTGGGAGTGGGATTCTAATTATTTTGTCTTAGTCACCCCCAATAAGTAATACCCATTCATCATCTGTTGTACTCTCTGTTGTTTTCAATTATTATTTTTAATATGAACTATGCATAGTTGATCTTACAATTATTGCTAATCAACATTGCTTTTTATCAGCTATCTTTAGCCCAGGTGGCATTCGGAGAAGCTCAGAATTATTTGCCGACTAAAACATGAAAATGGTATTGGGGCCACCATGATCATGTTGTTCTATTGCTCAAAACTTCTGGGTCTTCTGACCGAAGCACAGTGTGTTAGTGGTCGGAGAAGAGTGGGCCATATGGAAAAGGATGACAACAAAATGGCCATGTCATTAGAAGCATAACAGTGAGCCCCAGAAAGAGAGACAGGTGGCAGTAATCCATTAAAAGATTTGTAAAAACACCTTGGAGAAATTCACTTAGAGCAATAGTATTAGTGGTGTTACAAAAGAAAACAATATAGCTCAAGCCTCAAAGGCAAAAGTAGAGCTACAACGGAGGAGTTACAATGGTAGAGCCATAGTCAAAAAATTTGGCTTCTTCGCTATAGTGCACAGTCAATGATGGTTATGCACTATAGCTCAAAGGCAACAACCAAAAAAAAAAAAAAAAAAAAAAAAAAAAATGGTTTTTCTCTCTTCTTTTATTAAATTAATCTTTTCTCTCTCTTTCTATCTTTTCTCTTTCTTCTTCACCGAATCCAAACCCAGCACTTCTCCCTTTCATTTTTTTTTTTCCCCTTCCTCTAACCATTTTTTCTTTCTACTTTACCTTTCTTCTTCACCAAATCTAGCCCTTCCCTTCTCCCCCATTCATTTTTTTTTTATTTCTTTCTTCCTCCAACTCTTCGCCACTCATCAGTCCCTACTCGCCAAGCCACTGCCGACCCAAGCCCTAAGCCATTGTCGACACAAGCCTCAAGTTGTCGACGACCCAAGCCTGGTCGTGGTGGGTTTTTTTTTTTTTTTTTAATCAGAGTTGTGGGTAGTGGTTGTTGAGGTGAGTTTGTGGTGGTGGTGGTGGGTTGTTAAATTTGTGGGTTTGATGAATTTTGGTTGTTTCTATGTGTGATTTTGGTTTGTTTTTGAGATGATTATGTTGCAAATTTGGTGGATTTGGGTTGTGGTAATGGTGGCCTGTGGACAGTGGAGGGGGCTGTGGGTGGCTAGGGTTTTGGGTTTGCTTGTTGTTCTTTAGAATTTCACGCAAGAGAGGGAGAGACAAATAAAGTGAGATGTGAAAGAAAAAACATATATATTTAAATGAATAGGTAAAAAAATAGAACCACTGATGTTAGATGTTTTGTAAAGTGAGAAGGTAAAATAGATAAAATAACTTTTTATAGTGCCAAATAACTAAAAAAATAGCTCACCAATGTGGATGTTCTTAGAAAGCACGAGGGATGCATGTGAGCAGCAACAATTACTGTAGCGGTTGCACCTGATGCAATTCCTTTGAATGGTTGAGATTGATAGTTGCAAAAAGCAACTTTCAATCTCAACCATTGATTCAAAAAAGTTAAGAAAAATTTTAAAGAAGTAAAAAGTGAAAGTTAAAAAGGTGAAAAATGAAAAAAATTTGTGAGTGGAAATGGTGAATTGCACGATATTGCACTGGGTCCTAATCCCCCAAAATAGTTAGCAAAGGAACACCCAGCGCAAGATCAAGAGAAGATGTGTGCAGTTGCCTTGAATGGTTACAAGAAAATGAGGACCAACATGGGACATTTGGTGATGGGGACGTACCAAGAGACAACACGTGGCATGAGAACCAAGAAGTAATTGTTAAAGTCTTAAGTATAAATAGAGGCATCATTCAATTAATTAAAGGCATGGCAAACATATTGGAACACATATCAAGACCAAATAGAGTACTTTTAAGATCATTAGTTGATATCGCGGAAGTCAAAAGAATACACACATGATGTTCTCTTTGATAAAATATGAACTAAACTGTTAGTTCCTTGAATCCACAAAGAGATAATTTTCTAAAATTCACTAGAAAAAGAAATAAACAAAGTTTGAATTTTATTAATCTGAAAATTGAATTACATTAGAGGCTATAGTGCGTTTAAATAGTAAAAGGAAAATCTAGAGTAGCTAGAAAACCTAGAGCAACTAGGAAAAACCCTAGAACACTAATTTGACTAAACAACATTAAAAGCACATACAAACAAGGAAATAAATACTCTAAACCTAAAATAATGAGAATTACATAAAAATACCAAAATTAATTTAGAGATTCTTTACTACATTGTTAGTTTAAATTCTTAGGAAGTAGTTTGTTATCAAGTAGTCCTCTAAGTCTGTAGAAGATTGTATGCTTGTAAGTTTATGTTTCCTTGCACACGTATTGTTATTTCAATCAATTACCAATTAGTTTGATGCAATCAATAGGGTTTTTTTTTTTTTGTGTGTAGTTTGATATAATTTACTGTTCATTTCAAAGCAGTTTAGTGTTAGTGCAATCTAGAGGCTTGAATCTTTTAATTTCCTACAATTTACTTTCCATCGAGATGATCAACGGTAGTTTAGTTCAATTCGAGATGAATTACTTCAAGCTTTTTAATTTCAAGATGATGCACTTCGATCCAGTTCACTTTGATAAGGCACAATAACTTTGTCCAGTAGTTGAATTTATTCCATTAGGAAGCTAGGGCATGTTTGGTAGTGTATTTCAAGTATTGTTGCTCAAAATAATGTGAAAATTGTAGTAAAAAAAATGTTGTAAAAACACGTATTTAATGTACTCAAAATGTAAAAAAATGTGTTTAGTATCATGTTTCAAATAACATATTTTAAAATATGAAAAAATATAATTGCGTGTTTGGTATGTATATGTAATTTTCTTTTTTTAAAATACTGATGAGTCACTGGGTTGTACGGTAAAAGTATGATTATTTTATTTAAAGAGAGAAAATTCCCTCATTTTACCGTTGCTTCTCTTCAGACTTCACATACTTTCTCCTCTGCTCATTCTCTCTTTTCTTTTCTCCTCTCTCTTTCTCTATTTTCTTAAGGAATTCTTTAAATCTGAAAAATGCAAAAACTCCCACAACCCAAATGAGAAAAATGGTTGGATTTAGATATTTTAGTGTGATTATGTGAAGATGGACTTTGAATGAGATTTTTGAGGGAAGGTTCCAGTAGGCATGAAAGTAGTGGGAGGAACAAGAATGAGAAAAAGGAGCAGGCTGGGCGTGTGTGAGAGAGAGAGAGAGAGATGGAAGCCAAGTCCAAAAAGGGCCTACAGTTTTTAACATATTTACAAAAAAGATAAGACTTAGGTACAGTACTTAGGTGTTATTTCTTAAGTTTCCCTCTTAAAATTCTGTCATGTGGATTTTTTCTCATGGAATGAAAGTTTATTTTTTGTTAAGTAGCCACATAACTGAATTTCAAAATATGAATTTAAAAAACAACGCCTAATGTACTATATTTAAGTTTTGTTCTTACAAAAATGCCATTAAACAATGTTGCTTGAAAAATAAAAATTGGTATGGATGAGTTCTCTAAATACAATGTTCAAACACTCTAAAATAAAAAATGCAACTCCACCACTTCTAAATGAAATTTCCTGCCAAACAATATATATATATATATATATATATATATATTTTTGCCCAAAGTGTTTGGAATCACTTACCAAACAAGTCCTTAGTCACTTAGGAATTCTCCTACTTATTGTTAACTTATGCATTTCTCGAGGAGTCCTAGTAAGGTAGTTGTTTCTAAACCCCATATCCTAGTCCACAAAGTCTGATAACCACTTCGAGCAAGTTGAAGCATCTTGAGATCCATCTCGAGTAACCTGTAATCATAATTAAAAGATAAATGTAATATAAAATGGTTTTTGATCAAACACATTAACCATAGATCACCTGAATTGGTCCCCTCTTCCATGAGATTTTCTTTGATACTTGATCAGGCATTTAAAATTAATTAGAAGACGCCTCACATTTTTTGGAGGTTGATTCAATGTATTTGCCCTATTCATGTTACAACATTAACCTACTCATTTGGACCATGTATTTAGAAGCAAAGCACAATCCATTGTACCATGATATTTTCTGGAGACAAAACCCAACTAGGGACTTCAAGAAACCACAAATATAGTTCTAAAATGCCAATTTTGTTTGTTCAAGGAAGCAAAGAGGTAGGCTATTTTCAGTTAATGGTAGTTGGTGTGTGTGACTGTATTGGATTGTCTTTTCATTTGTGTTCCCCACTAAGCAATGGACTAGATAAGTAGACAGCCATTTAAGAGTTTCAAAGAAGCTCAAATACACAACCCTATGTTCAACTTATAGATTTTTTTATGGTGAAAAAAGAACTTTTCACTGTAGGTTTTGTTGATTGAAGATGAAGAATGGATGATAAGAAAGATCTCATAAGCTCTACTTTAAACCATGGCCCTTGAGATTGGACTTCTTCGAATACCAAAACTGTTTTTAAAGCACATGGGTGTAACTATCATGGTGGGGGTGGTGGAAAAAGGTGATTTTTTTTTTTTTTTTGAGCAATTTAATTTGCCTTTAGAATTGGGCCACTTTCATGGCACTAACATAAATGTCATGATTTGTTTGCCCTATAAGTCCCACAATGTGCCCCTGCCTCAGAAGCTCTTAATTTTTATTTTTATTTTTTTTGACTTTTTTTTTCTAAGAGAATATACTCCATTAGTTACCTACTTTATTTATTTAATTAATCAATTTTTCTGATCTTGAGAATATAATGATGATCACAACTTACAGCTACGGTCTAAAATTTTTAAACCTAAGAAAGAAAGAAAAAAATAAGAAAAAATAAGAAGTAAAAGTTGTAGCCAATAGGCACTACATCGAACCTTGACCCTTCGTTCCCATTTTAGAACTTCCAAAGCTTTTAATTAAAAGGGTTTGCCGCATAATATTTAGATGGTCTTTTAGATTTGACAATCATTGCAAACCCCAATAGAAACCAGAAATTTTTTTATAATTATATTTTTATTGTCGAGGAATAACTGTACTAAATGGACTCGAATGTGGTGCGGCGAATATCCTATCGCCCCTAAAAAAAATCCTCTTGACACTCGCATGTTTGAAGTCTTCTAGACTGTGGAAAGGGATACTTATAGTGACATTTTGCTATTCCTCAATCTTTCTTCTTGCTGGTATCTGTCTATTATATATACATTATCAGCTGTAGAGATATACATTTTGTGGCTTGTAACCTTACTAAACAGGCTTTTCGTGACTTCTCTTATCTTTAAACCTGTGTTCTTGTGTGGTGAAGAACTGAAGATGGAGACAGACTTTTTTTTTGAGTGAAGACTAGAGCCCTAGCTTAAGTCCTCTTTTATATTAGGGGAAAAAAATATACGAAATTACCTATTGTTTCTCCTAACATTACGGAACTACTTTGAAGGTTTAGTGTAAGACTTAACCCTTTGTAGTATATATTCTTTTATATGTAAACCGTTAATTATGTGATACTTAACCGCTAGGTTTTTTTAAGGTAACACAAACCCCATAATGGTTTCATGTTATGTGAAAATGCAATTTTGAATATAGACACGTATTATTACATAAGCAACTCATTTATTTTAATTGATACTAGAACTTGTATGTATTTGTAATAAACTAATTAATTAAAAAATTATAAATAAATGAATTGACACTATATTAATAGTTAGTGAGCCGCTGAACACTTTAACAATGTTTGACCAAAAATAAATTATCTTAGGACAAAACTTAGGTATAAAACCTTAAATGCTGTTCTTTAAGTTCTCCTCTTAAGATTCAGCCATATGGCTATTTAATTAAAAAACACACTTCCATCCTATGAGAAAAAATCCACATGACAAAATCTTAAAAGAAAAACCTAAGGAACAATACCTAAGTACTATACTTAAGTCATACTCATTATCTTAATAAATCATACGAAAAAATAATTATTATAATATGATTTGTAATACATACATATAAAATTATGATATATAATAAAAAATAAAGGTAAATTTCCTTTTAAATTACTTGTAACTTTTCACAATAGAATTGTAATTGACTTAAAATTTAAAATTTCTTTAAAAAATTTCGGAAACATAGAATAAACTATTGGTACTTTTGTTAATAGAATTTTAGATTTCCCGAAACTTAGGTAATAGAGTTCCGAGTAAACTAAAATGGTAATAGAGTTTGATATAAGGTAAACTATCTTAATGCTTAATGAGTATAGACACTCGCATAGGGAGAAAATAGCCATTTAGTGCATCCATGGCTTTTAAGACTCAACTTTTATTATATAACATATGTTTTAATGATTTACACATAAAAAAATATCACAAGAGGATTAAATGTTACATTCAAAGATAAGATAAGATCATATGCTTAATGTGATAATGCTTAGATTGATGAGATCATAGGTTTGATGTATTTGTCCATTGATGATGCCATATATTTGGATAATATCATGGTCATTAAGTCATTGACTAGATTTGTTTTATAGAGAATTTCAACCCATGACGACCGCTTCCAATGATAACTCTTTATCATTAGACCAAGACATCAATAGATTTTTAGTGTAAGCGTGGGTTGAACCTCAGATATCCTATTCAACTATCAAAGGCTTTATTATTTAAACTAATTGGAACCCCATGTCATTGACTAAATAGATGAACACAAACTTACACATGCATATACATGGTAATATATGGATACATGAATAAATATGTGCATACATGATTTTTAAAAAAATGGATAATTACAGCAAACCCACTTGAGGTTTGGCCCGTTTGCGCTTTGCCTACCCGTGGTTCAAAACTTATCACTTTGCCCACCTGAGATTACTTCCGTTTAGTCTCTGTTACCCACCTCTGTTAAAAAGAGGGGGTAAATAAGTCTATTTACTCTTATTTTATGTCTCTCTCCTCTCAAAACAAGAAAAACAAAAAAAACAAAAGAAAACAAGATTAAAATGGGCATCTCTTAGAACATGACTCAAATCAAAAAATTTTCAAACCCAGAACACAAGATCAAAAATTTTTCAAACCCAGAATATGCATCTCTTGCAGAAGTCAGATCACAAGCTTAATGGCTATAAGTTACATCTATGCATTTTAAAGAACCCACCATACCCACCTTCATCATGAAAGCCAGCCCCCATGAAGACCACCAGCCACAAACACCAAAGAGAAATCTCCAGCCACTGCCAATCTCACCCAAGGCCATTGTTGCTCAGCCTCCGCCGATCTCGTTAGCCATCGTCGATCTCGCCCCGAGGCCATGCTAGCCTAGCCTTCGCCAATCTTGCCCACAAGATTGTCATGCTATCCACCTTATTAGTCTTCCGATCTTGTTGCTTTGGATCCCCTACTACCATACCAATTCACCACCGATCTCCATGCTGACCCACACCCATGGCGAAGCCTCCTTGCCCGCCCCTCTTTTTTCGGCACTAGACTAGATGCCATTACTCAAGCTTTTCTTCTCTCTTTTTCTGATCTAAACCAAACCCAAACCCAAACCCATACTCAAGCTTCACTGATCTCTTTTTATGATCTTGTGTTGTGTTATGTGTTATGTGTTTGTTGTAATATGTGGACTCTCCATAATCTGTGGGCATTTCATTAATTTGTACTTGTTTTAATTTCAAACAATTTGATTTGTAGTTGTTTGGAATTTTATTTGTTACATTCATATACATTTATTTTTAATATCAAACCCTAATTTTTTGATTCGTTTTATGTTTGTTTTCGTCTAAAAATGTGTTTTTTAACGGTGATAACAGAGATGGGTAACAGAAACGAAACGGAAGCAATCTTAGGTGGGCAAAGTGATAAGTTTTGAACCACGGGTAGGCAAAGCGCAAACGGGCTAAACCTCAGGTGGGTTTGCTATAATTATCCCTAAAAAAAACAAAAGTCCTTTGACAAAAGTCTTACTTTTTTAAAAAGACCTTTAACAAAAGGCCATTTTTACTTTCCAAATACAAAAATCAAAATATAAATATTTTTTCTTATGTGTTTGTTTGTGGCCTGTGGTAAGATTTCATGTGAACTTAAGCATATATGTTTACATGGAATCCAACGATCCACCTAAGGGGCATTTATTGGTAAGTTAGCTTATATAAGTCCTTAATCCAATCTAATGAATTATGGGCCCAACCTAAAGTCACATTTCAAATCTAACCAATTTCCAAGTTTGGTGTTTCCATGTTATGGTGGCTGAGCTCAAAATGCTCGATGATTTTTGGGTCAAACTCTCAATTTATTTATTTGGATGGGTATGGAATTTCCTACAATGAGAAAACCTCTTAGAACCAAGCCAAAAGCCCAATTAAGCCCACTCTATCATATTTTCGCTTGTGTGTATGCTTTCCAAAAAGGCCCAAGTTGTATTGAGCTGAAACCTTCTCTCCTTCCTTGGTCGTTCCGCACTCTTCTTTCATGTATCTCTCCCCAAAAAATGCTCTCCCCTATTCTTTAGCTCACTTTCCCTTTTATAATGCCTTCCTAGTGGGGTCCGAATGATGATGTTTCATCCACCTTGTCACATGGACCCCACTTCTGTTCAAGATTCTTGATCAGGCAAGACCTTTTAAGGATTCTCTTGAAACTTATACCTAACGCTAGATGGTGCTCGGTAGGTGATTTCCCCCAAGGCACTATCATTCTCATCTGTTCAAGTTAGATTTGGTCTCTGGCCCATCGAGTGCTAACGGGCTGGTGCCGACCTGACATTGGGTCCCGACCTCATAACCATACAAAGGCTAATGGGTTGGGCTCCGACTTGATACTAGGCCCCAACCTCTTAACCATACGAAGGCTAATGGGCTGGGCCCTGACCTAATGTTCTTGCACATGTGATGATGGAGCATCTAAATGGGGTTTCAAGAGGTAAGCAATGACAAATAATCTAAACCTAGGGATTTTTGCCCTCCCTGAGGTCCACCATTTGTTTGCAACTCTCTCTTTTCAATTAGTAATTCATGCTTACTATTCTTCTAGTTTCTATATGTTGTGTGATGTATATTAAACACAAAGGTGAATTATTCACTTGGGATGATTGATGTTTATGGTTTAAAGGAAACCCCTCTTAATCATAAAGTTTACTAACCTTTGGATGTGGGCATGCGTTCAAGTATTATATTGTAGACATGTGTCCATGTTCTATTGTATGCATCATAAGAATATGTGCATGATTGCCCTCATCAATGCCAGCTAGTGACATGAGGTCTCATATACAATGCACATCATGTGATCGGGTATTTGGTATATGCTTATGCACCAAGGACCAAGCACACTAGTACATGTCGTCCCCAAAGACATAAAACCTTGCCGGTGCACCATGGTGCACCCAACACAAAACTCTACATAAGTCTCTCTGGAAATTCACTAAAACGAAATGTTGCAAAATTTTCACTGTGAAAGTTTGGCTAGGATTATATTATGTGCAATGTGACGCATTTGGCCCAAGAATTTGGTAATGATTCTAGTCATCCAGCAAAATATTGATGAATGTCACACACCTTTCAAGAAACATTTTTAAAACCTAAAAACAATTAGCCTTGAAAGCATATGCCAACAGTTTTCTTTTATCTACCGATCATCAAAATTTAGGAATAAATCGAAATAAAGATTTGTCTTGGGATAGGCATCGTGGCTGCCTAATACCTTCCCAACACGTAACCAAGATTCCAAATATATGTTTCTAGTATAAAATTAGTATTAAAAAAAAAAATCTTAACCTAAGCTTGGTAATAAAATCAATTAAATATAGGAGACCAATCACACTTTAGAAATTCCAATGATTAGTTGCAACTCCATAATTAATACGAATTACTAATAATTCCAACACATAGTGCACATATTGGGTTCACATACTCAGCACGCACTTATACATAATCACCTCTCTTATAGAGAAGGAAGGAAGGAAAGAGAGGCCCTCGTTGCCTTCTCTATTATCATCCACACTCACACAAACACACACACACACACACACATCACATGTTGTCAGGCAGGGTGGTTGAAACCATCGCTTCCATTCCACGAAGACCGGGTGGCATCAACATCTTCAATCAATCAACTAGTTGTAAAAATTATAGAAATTTGACAATAAAATGCGAAATCTAGCATATTACCTTCAAAAATAAACCACTAGAACTATAGGCGGAGCTAGGGAGTGCCTGTAGATACCGTATTTTGTACCCCTTATAACTCGAGCCATCATTCCCCAATGATACTAAAATTCTAAGACCCAAGGTTGGTTTAGGGCCCAATCACATGTTAAATTGACTTGAGAAATGTTAAAATGAAAAATGTAATTTTTAATGAGCAAATAAATCTATTTTTAGAAAAATAAGGTCAAGGAAGCCTTGGCATGCGCACGTAGGAATCAACCTGAGCGCATAGCCATGACGCATGTGCACGCAAGCACGATCCTGCACTCACATGTAGGGTTCCAGAAACGAATCCTCCAATTGGCAAGTTTTTTGCATTAATGTTAAGGTTTTTGGAACGAATCCCACATCATCTGAGAGTCATTCCAAACTCTTATTTTCTCAATATAAATAGCCATACATGGTTCCTTTTCAAAACAGACAGAAATTCTAAGAGAAAACACTAAGATTCACTAGAAATAGTGAATCAAAGAGGAAGTTTTTCACAAAACATCCTTAAGTCAATTTAGGGCTTTTTCTGGCATTGATCTTTGAATTTAAGATTACTAATCACGTTTCTTATTGATTGTGAATAGATTTGACTAAGGAGAATGGTAAAAAATCAAGCTTGAAGAGCTTTTGTGTTTGAGGTATGTGGTGAGCCTTTTTTTTTTTTTTTTTTTTAAATTTATCCTAGGCTGGGTTGCTTCTGCCATACTGTGGCCCAATAATTCTGAAGTAGGAGAGTTGGGACTGGTTTAATTGAAACTCACCTTAAGCCAACTTGTGCGCAAGTTAAGACCCCCAGCAAAGATCTTGGTCACATGCCCATGACAAGGAATGTTGTCATAAAAACATTATGGTAGGAGAAACATAATACAGTAGGATAGTTAAAATATTCTAACTAAAGTACTAAAGATAATGTTTAAACGATTTTCCAACAGGAAAATACGATAATATGAGTATTGTAGAAATAAATCAGTAACAAGAAAAATAATGTTTTCACTTGAACAATTATGATAAAAGAAGGAAAGGATCAGTTTGCTAAACTTGACTCCTTGGCAGATTTAAGTCCAAGAAGGGAACCAATTTCCAATGTAGGTAACCTCAAAGGAAAATTATGCCATAGAAATTGCCTACTTTGGAAAATGGGTCTAAGTGGCTTAATCTCAAATTCTTAACTTACTAGAAAGTAGGCTATTGAGAGGGAGAGAAATGAGTAGCCTATTGGTGCATGCTCTATCACTCCTCACAATCTTGTTTTCTCACTTCACTTTCTACTCTCTTATTTTCTTTCTTTTTGTTTATCTTCTTTATTTTCTTTGTTTTCTATTTCTCTGTTTTTCTATGTTTCCTGTTGTTCCTCCTTGTTTTTTTTATTGTGCATAGCTGAGGCCTTTTTTATACTACCTGTCGTGATGAGATTTACCATTTTACCCCTCAACCACTTTTGGCCTGTTGTGGGTGTCCTTCCCAGACTGCCCATTCTACTGGCTACCCAGCCACCACCACTACCCTGTGCTGGCTGTGTGACACTTCATTCCCAGAAAAAAGTTGTTTTATTTTGTTTTCTTGCTTCCCGTGGCATTCCCATCCGAATAAGAGTTGGGCTTCTCTCTGACTAACTCCTATAGCACGCACCTGGTGATTCTAGCTCATCTTTACCTCTTTTGGGTGGTATGTCATTCCAACAAAACATTTTTCTCAAAAGAGCTTGAGCGGGAACTCCAGAATAGACTTCCCATTTCTCCCCATCGCTAAACCATACCTTCTCTTACCTCTGACCCATGATCCACCACCCCTGTATTGGCTAGGTACAAGTTGGTGGTGCCTGATTCTTATGAGTGCTCCACTCCCATATGAGTTCATTGCTTGTCTGGTGTTCACGCGTTTGCTATTGCCTGTTGGTTTATCTGGTGTTGCTACGTGTTCTGCTACTTGTTTAACCTTTTGTGGCATGGGTGAGTCATTGGGTCTTCATTCTTCACATCTGGTTTCTTCTTTGGGCTGGGTATTGCTTAGACATGGGCCTTTTCTTCTTTACTTCAATCCCTGTCTCCTCTTACTTCCAGTTTGTGGGCTAACTAGTATTCCTACCACACCACTACATTATTTCTACCATGATATCTTTTAACTTGAATTTGTTGGGCTTCTTTTGGGCCTGCCATGTATTATTCATTCCCTCAATTTACGTTACCCAACATTCCTGCTGGGTTAGTTCTCATATCATCTTGGGCTTCCTCAGCCCATTCTATTCCTTTGGGCATCCTTGGCCCATTTCATTCTTTTGGGTATCCTCGGCTCGTTTCATTCCTTGGTGTTAGGACATATGTGATTCATGTTAGGAACATATGTCAACATTTTATGTAATTGGCTAATCCTTTGGCAAAACGCACTTTATTTGTAATTGGATTGATCTAGGATGTGTTTAATGCTTCAAGAATTCAGTTCAAGTGTTAAAGCCATGAAAGTCTATCCAAGAATCAAGTGAGAAAGTGCAGGATTTTAAAACTCGACGGCTAGCATCTATAGAGGTTTAAAAAGCTATGAAGCCCGAAACTCGACAGCTAACTCAATAACATTTTTCAGAGCTGATTTCAATCCAATCCGTGAGTATGTGTTTAGGCTTTCTTTTCTCACAACCCTAAACATATATAAGGATTATTTTAAGGGCCGTCAAAATTGATGCAACTTAATGCAAAAGTTTTTAACCAGCATATTGTGAACCGATGATATATGCCCTAGTTCATTTTTCTGTTGAAAAAGCTGTTGTGTTTGTACACCTTAGGGTTTTGTGACCAAAGAGTTTCTTGATCATCATCGTGTGATGAACTGAAGAACTTTGCAGCTAACATCCTTCTCAATTTGGTGATCAAGTCACATACTGGGATCCACGCATCATTGTTTAGTCATGTACTGGGAGCCATGCATTGAAAGAAGAGATTGTCACAACAGAACAAGTCCAATTGGGTATTGGGATAAAGATTCAACTGTAAGTTGGTATAAGGTACTAGAATTCCTTTACTTGTAATCGCTTATTTTGATAATTGTGGATTCTCGGGAGTGGTGACCTTAAAATCACCCTGTAGGGTTTTTACTGTATAAGTTTTTCCCATTCGTAAACAAATCACTATGTCAATTTATTTTCCACTCCATACTTAGTTTAATTGATGATTTGTTTGTGCTACCACGCATATTGCGTGTTAATTTGATTAGTTAATAAACTTGGCTAATTAATCAATTAATTCATCACAAGAGATCAATACATTCTTAGCCTATCACTTAGGGCATCCCTAGCCCATCTCATTCTTTCCTACTTTTTACATTCCCATGGGCTTTTGCTAAATCTTTCGGGCTTCCCCGGCCAATTACCATATCCTTTATTTTTGTGTTTATTGGCCTATAAACTAATCCCATTTACTAATTCCTTTCTTTGGGCTCTTTCAGCCCATCTTTGCTCGCTTTCTACTTCTTATGATTCTCATGGACTTACTACTTCCTTCTTTGGGGCTTCCTTGGTCCCATTTGCTTTCTTTGGGAGCCCTTTTACTATTTTGTGGGCCTATGCACCATTATTCCTACCATTCGAGCTTAATGGTTTTTTCTTACTTTGCTAATTCGTCTTTCTTCACCCCTTTTATATTGTTGGGCTTCTTCTTGCCATTAAGCTTTTTCTTTTTTCCAAAATGGGCCTTAACAAGGTATTAGTCTAAACTTTCTTTTTCTTTTTATGCTTTAATCTTTCTACTTGCTTTAGTTTTTGTTATTATGTTTTTTAATATGTCTACGTAGTTTAGGTTTTTGTAGTTTTATGTTTTAAAGTATGTTAAGATGTTAGATTTATCATTTTGAAGCCTTACTCTATTTGTTGTGTTGTTAGGGTTTTTAGGCTGAACCCACATATGCATAATCCTGCCTGTGCATGTAGGCTAGATTATGCGCACGTAGACTTGTTCATGCATGCGCATGATCCTGCCCAGAAACCCTAACCCTAATTTTTATGATTCTGTTTCTTTTTTCACATGTAATGCTTCTATTTTAAATCCTTATATATATATATATATATATATATATATATATATATATATATATATATATATATATATATATTTTTTTTTTTTTTTTGAGCTTTTGTTTCACATGTTTGTTGTTTGTTGTTTGTTTGCTTTCCACATGTTTAAATTAAGGTTTATCTTATGTTTTCTTATTTTGATGCCATGAACACGAATTCACATGTTCATGCATTAATGCCATGGATGCTGAGATGCAGCAAAGTAAGTATGGTAAGTCATGCATTCATATGTACATGCATTTTGTTTGTAATCTTGTTTAGGATTGATTAACATGATATGATGAATAAGCATGTTGTTTTCTTAATGTTTTCAGTGATCTCTTGATGATGCCATGTTTTGTTTATTACCTCTGTTTTTGCCTTGAATATGATATGACGACATGGTGTTAGATGAATGTTAGGTGGATGACATGTATGATAGTAATATGCTAGGGTTTATGTTACGCCACGCTAAATGAATGCTAGGATGATGTGACATGTATGCTAGATGTATGTTAGGGTATGCCATGATAGATGAATGATTAGGTTTTTTTGGGATAATTGATGCCATGCTGTATGCTTAGATGTGTGCTAGTGTGTGTGTGAGTTAGAATGCAATATTGAGTCTGCCTTTAATAGGGTTAAGACATGAGACACCATGAAAGGAAGTCAACCCTACTGTTGGGTGGTTTTGGGTGCCTAACACCTTTTCAAAACCGTACCTAAACTCCGAACCCATATCTCTGGTGGTAAGATCAAAAAGGGCATTCCTCAAGTGGATGTTATATATATGGTTCCTAGACCATTGCAAAAATTAGGTGGTAACTCCCTCCCATTGTGTCCACAATGCTAAAGAGAGCCATGGCCCCCCCTAGCTTTTGAAATTTTCCATTAATTTTCTTTTACATTTGGTAATAAATCTAAAAATTACACAAAAATATATTTATTGGCCCCCTGAGAAAATTTTCTGGCTTCGCCACTAACTAGAACAACTTACAAGGCATGTTTTGTTCAAGACTTACCAACTCAAAGCTAAAACCTAACATAATGAAATCTTTATCTAGATCTCAAAATTGACTCTTTTAAATTCCATATGCCAAACACTTTAGTTAACTCTCAAATAGTGAAAATTAGTAATGATATCAGTATAAGGTACTATCCTTAGGATATGCATTATGAGGTGTACCAACACATTCTCCACACGTAACCAAATTTTAAATCCATTTTTTGGTTCAACACATTTGCCCACTCAGTTAGCTTAGGAACCCTTAGAAAAATCCTTAGTTAATTAGGTAATAAAATAAATTAAACATGGGTGACCAATCACAACTTAAAAACCAATGGTTGTCAGCACTCCTAAAAAATGAACAAAATGCCTCACTCACACACACATCACGCAAGTCTACGCTAGTTACACACTTTGCGCACATTGCCAAGAACTCCTAAATTATGGGGTTCAGGCTTCAAGATCCGTCAAATGTGAAAAAAAAATTAAAGAAAATGCAGAGAGAGAGAGAGAGAGAGAGAGAGAGAGAATTCACACATAATTAACATGATTTGACCCAGAGGTGGAACTACCCTTGGACCAGGGGGGGCAATGCCCCCCCCCCCCCCCCCCCCCGAGAAAAATTTAAAATATATATTATTATATATATGTGTATTAATTTTGGTAATTTTATTTCCCTTTAACAATATCATTGCTTCTTTTAAGAGTAATGTTATATTCACAAACTTTTTTATAAGATTTTTACAAACTTTTTTTTTTTGTAGCAAATTCTTATTGGTTCTATGAGCACACAACTTACATCATTTTTTTACTTATCAGTAACCACTTATTACGTAAGTAATTTATAAAAAAAACTTACAGCTCTAGCATTTTCCTCATTTTAGTGACCATAAAAAATTCATAGATCTAAAATCTAAAACAAAATATACAAGCCCCAAGAAAAAAAAAAATTACCAGTAAAACTAAAAACAAAATTAAGCTCAATTAACTAAGTTTATCCAAAATAAATAACCATGCCCTTTAAAAAAATTCTAAACAAAAATAGTTTTGTTCTTACCTACAAAAAAAAAAAATCTCAGCAACTAAGTAACAAAATCAAAGGTTGAAATCACTGCACACAGCCAACAGTAAAACCGCCCCCCTAACTCAATGTTCTGGCTCCATCCCTGATTTGACCTTAGAATCCAACCTTGATGGCAGAAAGCCATTGACCACTACATATTTACTATTCTGTATTATAATGAATAAATTATCCATACAAGAAAATGACACCATGAAGTCCAAGGACAATGGGACACAATCAACAAAATGAGCATTTTCATGTGTAGGAAAATTAAACTTTATTTTTATGATTTATGATTTGCCAAACACCCCTATATATCCCGAGTTTGAAAATCACACAGACGCTGTGACACGATAGCGTTTGAAAAGTGAAAGTATTTCTATTCTCCAAATGCTATGACGTTCCCATGTTAGACTGTAGTAAATGGTATCTTCTGTTTTTGTTTTCTTTATTTATTTATTTATCTTTCCTTCTCCATCCTCGAAAATGGCTGGTTCGTATAAGCATTACGGTTTACGGAATACGGAAAGCCAATGAATTCATTATCTTAAATCTTCAATATATATTACATTTTTTGTTGCTATTTACCCACTACATGTCTTTTTAT
This sequence comes from Quercus parvula, assembly GCA_030820535.1. Lineage (NCBI taxonomy): Eukaryota > Viridiplantae > Streptophyta > Magnoliopsida > Fagales > Fagaceae > Quercus > Quercus parvula. Next base: position 14,883,981 of record JAUAME010000008.1, read on the forward strand.
ATTATTACTATTATTTGTTTTTTTTTTTCCTAAATAGAATAAAGTTGGTAAAAATTCAATTAATAATTGTGATAGTGTGAATAAGGCTATAAATTTTTTTTTTTTTGGGGGGTGAAATAAGGCTATAAATTGAACATCACAAAAAGGCCTTAAGAGAAACTAATTATCGGGTTATAACCGTGTCGGTGCCAACTACTGAATATACTATATAATGAGATAATAATAATAATAATAATAATATGTAACTACTAACAATCACGGAATCTCACCTTGTCTCTAGCTATGTAAGCATCATTATTTTATGTGGTATAGTTTTCGACCTTTTTTTTTTGTGATAATTTGATAGTTAACGAAGGAAGGAGATTTGAATTCTAGACGTTTTTCTTGGAAATATAAGTGAATATGGCTACAATTTTTTTCTTTTTAGTTTTTGCTTATTGTCTCAGCTTTATTTCTAATAATTTAGTTTTCATCTTTATGAAAATAAGTTAGATTTTAGTTTTTTGTCTCATATTATGCAAATAAATTGTTTTCAAATGAATTACAACTTTACAAGGTTCTTGGTAATTTCTTAAGTTTTAAAGCAGGCATGATTTTGATGTTTCGGATCATAATTTAAATGGTTTTGTTTAGATTAAATAATTTAGTTTGCCATGCAAACACGTTTATAATCAATCGAACACATGTGAACGTTTAATTAATGTCTTAAGAAACAGGTAGCAATATGGATAAAGCTAAAAATAATAATTTAATAATCGTATTTGTATCTAAAAAAAAAACACACACACACACATACATCATCATATATTTAAGTTTAACGTGACGTTGAACTCGGCAAAATATATGGATAATTAAGTAAGGTTTAATTAATTTGGTAGCTTTGACTTAATTAGCAGCTGGCTTTGTTCCAATTATTAATGATGTTAATTAAGTACCAACTTCCTCTGTTATTGCTCCTCTAATCTCTTTTGTATTATAAACAGGTATAGCACATGTGAACCTATAATATCAGCCGTATTACTTTCATAAGGTTGGCACGTACATTGTAGACTCTTTTTTTCTTTTCTTTTCTTTTCTTTTTCTTTTTAAATGCTAATTAGTACTTCCTCCGTCTCAATTTTTTTTTTTTTTGTTCTGTTTGAAAAGTCAAATTTTTTAAGGGAACATCATTTATTGTCTTATCTACCTTTTAAATATATATAAGTTTTCAAAACTACCCTTAAAAAAATTTATCAAAAAATTGAGTTAGTAAATTTATAGGGGTATAATAAAAAAATTAATAAATTAATGACTTTTATTTTTAGAAACAGGACAATATTTTGGGTTATCTCAAAATGGAATAGAGAACAAAAAAAAGTGGGACGGAAGGAGTACATTTTTTTTAAATGCTAATCTGTACATTGTAGACTTAATTGAATGAGTTTAAGATAACTTAATGATGTGTAGCTTCATAATTGCCTTTAGAGCAATTCAATGTCAAAACAACCTAATTAATTAGGTCGTTTTATATTTTCTTTTTAGATGGGAACGGATTGAATAGTGGAATCCCCAGCCACATCCCAGTCCCAAATCCTAACCCTTACCTTACGCAAACTCAATTTGATAAATGACTGAAACCTATATCCTCTTGCAGGTTTTGACAGTCAACGAGCAAACCAACCAAAAGTACTAGGTTTACAAAGAAGACAAATGTATATCCAAAACAAAAAATAATATAATATATAGAAACAATTTTTGTGTGAAAACCTAGGTAAATGGTAAAAAAGAAAAATTGTAAGTTCATATGAAAATGATGATTTATTAATTCTAATTATCCGTATTATCAAGTTGTGACAAAATGAACGATATTGAATGAATAAGATAACATTTACAAATTGTTCAAACATATTTTACTTTGTTTTCTATGACTTGTGGACCGAGAGGTACATACCTACACGATAAGGATGACAATTTCTTGAAGGATTTAATAAATCACAATTACTCGTGTTATTAAATTATGACAAAGTATATGATAGTAGAAAGAAGAACAAGATAACAATAATTACAAGTCTTCTAAGCATATTTCAGTTTGTTTGTCTAGGACTTGTGGACGGAAAGGTACACACACGTGGCAATTTGTTGGAGGGTTTAATAAATGGAAGTCAAAAAGCAAAGTCGAGATGTGCGCGGTTTCACGTGGAGTACGATGGTCAACGGGCAATATCATGGAAATCTTGCCGACAAGGCTATGAATTTTAACAAGTTGTGGGGTACTGATCAAAGCTGAACAAACCATTGAGATTTTGAGATAGGTTAGGTTAGTCGCTGTAAGGGGAAAAAAATTGATAGGTTAGTCAATGGCTATAGAAAAGCATGACAATTGCTTATACAAGTTTGGCCAAAAAAAATCAAACCTAAATAATTTACATGACTAAACTGCCACAACGAAGCTCACATATTTTGACAAAGAACTAAAGTTATAGAAGAAAACCTCTGTCATGATTTAGTTAATGGAATATATATATATATATATATATATACATATATACATATATGTGAGAGAGAGAGAGAGAGAGAGAGAGAGAGAGAGAGAGATGCTCTGTTGATGACGAAAACATATTTTCTTGTTTACACAAATAGTGGGGTAGATGATTTCTATTCACTTGATGACATTCTACTATTCTTTAATAAAAATCTTCTATACATAGTACTTTTTGTGTTTCATTTTATGCTTCACTAATTACAAGTTATCACAAAATCTTTTTTTTTCTTTATAAAATAATCAAATTTTAAAATGAAAAAATTAAAAAAAAAAAAAAAAAAAGTTAAACATATGCTAAGTTATGATTGGTACTAAAGTATAAAGTGAAACATAAAAAGTGAAACAAATGATTTCTTTTTTATAGGAAGATGATTTCTATTCTTATGTTAGGTTTGTTTAGGATAAAGTTTGGTTACAACTCCACTCAATATTTCTTTTTGGGAATTAGAAATCCACCATTGGATTAAATTTATTCTTATATATATCTTTCATGTTTGCAAAATTTCAAGAAAATCAGAGATTAATATATAGCTCATCAATAAAATATTTAAATTTCAAACTTTTTTAGTATAAAATTATACATAAAAATCAAGTTTATAGATCGAAAAGTAAATAACATCCTGTAGGGTCACAAATCGTAGCCCAAACCCAGATAAAAAAGGGGATGGGCCTAATAAGCCCAGTACAATAAATTTGTAAGAGAGTGAGCGAAAGAATTGGGCTGATAAAAGGTTTTACAACAATTAATGGAGGTTAGGAGTTTGTCCGAGGAGAATAAAACACATAATTAAGTGATAATCTCAAGTCCGAGGAGTAAGTTTTTGGATGAATTGATCATTTCAAGTGATATCCGAGGAGTACGTTTTTGGATGAAATGATTGTATCTAATGGTGTTCTTCCTAATGCTACAATGATTCTTTTCTCCATGTTCTTTCTTCCTCCTTTTTCTTTATATCTCCTTCTTCTGGAGGTTTTACTCCATTATATAGTCCTTCTTTATTCAATCCCACCGTCCACTTGTCTACTATCTAGCTTCGTACTTGAGTTTTCTGTCTCCCTTCCCACAGCTTTTTGATTTTCTGGGGGTAAAGGTAGTTGAAAACACTGTTCAGAGGTCTTCTCCACATTAATACGGCCAGAAAAGCCGCTGCAATGCATTTAATGCGGTGGTAGCAGCTTTTTCCCTAGATATTTCTGTGTTCTTATCCCTTCCGTGTATATTTGTAGTCTATCTTCGTCGCTGGAGCTTCCTGGAAGGTGGACTAGGATAAGACGAAGCCCACTTCACTGACATATGTCAGATTCGAGGAGGATAATCCTCTCGGACCAACACCCTTGGACATTTACATGCTCTATTATTAGTTACGGAGCTCCCCCATGATTTCTTCTCCTCGGACATATTGTTAATAAAATATGGGACTTAAGCCCAATGCAAAGGTCCAAGTTTTTGCTCCCCCACAATAGCCCCTCAAAATTCTAATTTTTCCCTCTTATCCGAGGAGAAAAATTATGATTTTGATGTATATCCGTAATTACAATGTAGTCCATAAGGATATTTAAACCCAGGCACGTGTAAGGGTCATTTCTGCCATTTCACGAGAACTTCTGACGCTTGGAAACTCGCACAATCATCATTAAACGCTTAGGACTGCGTTTCGCTCCAGACATCCAACGGTGGAATACCAATCCAACGGTTCAGATCTCATCTTCAATATTTGGGCGGGATTGTGTCTCCTTATTTTTTCGCCCCAACTATAAAAACCTTCAGACGTTATTCTTTCCATTTCTTATCAGAGTTTGCAACTTCAGAAAGTTCGTATCTCGGCATTCACCATACCTTCACAAGAGAGTTTAAAGATCCTCCAGAGACAGGAAGATCGGTCTGTACCCAGCCCCACGTAAGTTTCGCACTTCGAACTTCTACTATCTCCCCGGCTAACCTCCTCGGCTAACCATTCTACACTTCACAAGCTAACAATGGGTAAATTTAAGCGTTTAGTACATACTCCGGCCTTGATAGAGTTATTCAAAGAGAAGTACCACATTCCGTAGGAGGTGGTGGTACGTCACTGCACAACAGAAGGGATGGAGTTTGACCGGAAAGTAGGAGATGTGGTAATCCTTATGATTGCCTTCATAGAAGGAGGCATGACCATCCCCATGGGTAGGATTACACGGGATTATCTTCGTGCCCATAGACTCTGCCCCCACCAATGTGCCCCCAATTTTTTTAGAGTCTTAGGATCAATCGACGCTTTGGACCGACATATGGGGCTAGGATTGACTTAGCACGACGTCGCCCATTTATATGAAGGCCATATAGAGTCTCGGGCAGGCTTTTACCTTAAGTCCCGTAACAGCGTGGTCAAATTGATCTCTTGCCTCCCCAAATCTAACAAGGGGACGAAAGACGACTACCTTATCTTGTCGGGGCCTTGGAGTGACGGCCTAGCCTGCCCAACCAAGCTAGGGAAACCAGGTGGAGCAATCTAGATTTAGGATTTCTAACTTTAGATTTAAGGAGTACTTGGTTTTACTTTACCGCACTTAAATATCGTTTTAATACATTTACATTTATTTGTTTAGTGAGTTTTTTAGTTTTTTTTTTTTTATTGCCGAGGCTCTTAACTGTGTGATTTGTTTGCTTGACAGATAAATTTTTTACCAACCCCAAGCTTAGCCTGATCAACGTTCCAGCACTGAACTACTTGCTTAGATCAGAAATTTTTGTGAACGACGACGAGCAGCTTCGGGCAATTCACCTTATTTTGGACTTTGAGCCAATTTCAAGGTCGTTTTTAGACGTCGGCAATTCCATCCGAGCAGGAGACCATCGTTTAGCGCGCATAGACGTATCTTGGCCAGACTTCCTTGCCCCATACGTTCTTCCTCCTGTTGACCATCCTATCCCACAGGGGATACCCATTGTTGCCTAACCGTTACAAGAAGTACCCCTTGGGGAGGCTATCTTCCGAGAAGGCACAGCTTCCTCTTCCTCCCTCGAACAAGAGATTGACGGATTCAAATTTGAAGAAGAAACGATCCTTGTATCGGAGGCCGAAGAGAGAGCAAACGAGCATTCGTGTGTGCAAACTCCTGCTCAAGTAGTAACGTACATTGCCGATACATCAGACGAGGAGGAAGAAATGGCTCCCAAGACTGGTCCTAGTCTGAAGGAACTGATGCGGAATAGAAATAAGACGCCATCCCCCCAAGAGAAAAATAAGTCAAAACAACCTGCAAATCCTCCTCCTCCTCCATCCCAGGTTCCTGCTGACCTCGGGCTAAAACCTAACCCAGATTTGAGGAGAAAAAGGCCAGTAGAGTCTGCTAAGGAGGGGGAGTTGGGCCCATCAAAAGGAACCAAGCAGGCCAGACAGGCGCAAGAACACAGGAGTAGGAGGTCCTACTTTGTGGACAGCCGAGAGGAGCCCCCAGTGGCCCAAGTACGTTGGTCACCACGAATTTGGTCACCCATACTGGAGGTTGACGGTGCGCCCATCGCGATGGATGCCTCACTTAGGCACTTTCGCGGAGGTCATGCAGGCCGGATGGCTGAGACTCTGCAACAGCCCCTCCTCCTACCCCAAGATATGGCGGCCTACAGGAGTTTCAATCATCCTGACCTCTTCCTTTCCCTAAAAAGGGACTTGGCCATGGTAAGCAATTCTGTTCATTTTTCTTTCATTTTCGTTTACTTGCATTTTTTTTTTTTTTAAATCTAAGCCACTTCATCACTGTGCATAATAGGTCACGCAATAAGTTTTCGTGGCTGAGGAGTGGGTGAAGAATTCTTGTGAAGAGACGAGGGCTGCCCACGACGTCTGAGAGACTGCGGAGGCTCATCTGAATGCACTGAAAGACAAACAAGCACAGATGGCCGACCAAGTGAAGCAGGCTCTCCAGGATAAGACCAGCGCCGAAGCGGGCTTAAAAACGACTGAGAGGCAAGCTGAAAGCCTTCGTAAGGAGCTACACTACTGCGAAATCAATCTGGAAACAGAAAAGCAGGCAGTGAAAGAGCTTCGCGAAGAGCTCAGCAAGGCCAGGGAGGCTGCTCAACTAATAAAAGAGGCAGCTGAGGCCGAGAAGCAGGCTTCGTATGCTCTGGGGGTGCAAGAGACTCAGAGTAGGCTGACTGAAGAATTTTCTACCGTTGCCAGGGACTACTGCGACATCACTTGGGGTAAAGCCTTTGATGCCGCTGGGGTCCCTGCTGATTCCAGCCTCAGACGACCTGAGAGCATATATTATGATTCCGATATCCAGGAGCACCCAAGTTCTGACTCTCCTCCCTCAGAGCAACCAGCCCCAGTATCTGAAGTCCCTGCAGCAAATCAAGCCCTTCCTGCTCCTGTGGAAGTCCTAACAGATTCCCACCAAGATGCTGGTCAAGGGAAAAAAGTTTAGGCTCCCTAGGGTAAGGACAATAACCAAGAAAAGGATAAAGGCAAGGCTTCAGATACTGCCCCTTCTCAGTTCGAACGAGTTGCTGACCCCCAAGCTCCCAAGACAAAAGCTTAGGATATTAGTTTTAGTATTACGTTTGTTTTCCATGTTTACTGTTTTCGTTTTTTTTTTTTTTTTTTTTAAAGACTTGTACTTTGTTCTCATTATTAATGAAGATACATTCCTTTTGTTTTACGTGTTATGACAAGTAATGGTGAATTCTTTTGCTGTCATTTCATTTTTTTTTACTTGTGTTATATGTATGACTAATTTGACTAAAAAGTTCTGGAAATTGGGTTAATATATAAACCGAATAAATATAACCAAACCAAACAAGAACTTTAAATCATATGCTTAAGCTTATATTTGAATACTTAAAAGGAACTTAGAACAAGTGTTAACTAACCCAAATCATCTGGTCCGAGGAATCCAGTCATGATTGAGTTTAAGTTTAAACATGTGGTGGGACTGGGCAAGAGTGTTAACTAACCCAAATCAGCTGGTCCGAGGACTTCAGGCATGATTGGATTTAAGTTTAAACACTTAATGGAACTGTAGGAATGTTAACTAACCCAAATTATCTGGTCCGAGGACTGATGCATGATTGGATTTAAGTTTAAACACCTCATAGAACTGCAAGAATGTTAACTAATCCAAATCATCTGGTCCAAGGACTCATACATGATTGGATTTAAGTTTAAACACTTGATAGAACGACGAGAGTGCTAACTAACCCAAATCATCTAGTCCGAGGACTCATGCATGATTGGATTTAAGTTTAAACACCTCATAGAACTACAAGAATGTTAACTAATCCAAATCATCTGGTCCAAGGACTCATGCATGATTGGATTTAAGTTTAAACACTTCATAAAACTGCAAGAGTGCTAACTAACCCAAATCATCTGGTCCGAGAACTCATGCATGATTGGATTTAAGTTTAAACACTTCATAGGACTGCAAGAGTGCTAACTAACCCAAATCATCTGGCCCAAGGACTCATGCATGATTAGATTTAAGTTTAAACACTTCATAGAACTGCAAGAGTGCTAACTAACCCAAATCATTTGATCCGAGGACTCATGCATGATTGGATTTAAGTTTAAACACTTGATAGAACGGCGAGAGTGTTAACTAACCCAAATCATTTGGTCCGAGGACTCATGCATGATTGGATTTAAGTTTAAACACCTCATAGAACTGCAAGAGTGGCATACACATTTCACATAAAGAACAAATATTGATTAAATACACATTTATTAATAATAATACCTTTTTAAGTTATTGACATTCCAAGGGCGGGGTACTACAAGTCCGTCCAGGTCTTCTAAGTATGCTCCAATACCAGCGTTGGAGGTGATACGATATGGTCCTTCCCAATTCGGCCCCAATTTTCCCCACGCTGGGTTTTTTGCCAAGCCCACAACTTTGCGTAGTACCAGGTCGCCTGGGGCCAAAGGTCTTGTCCTTATGTGGGCATCATAACCTCGCTTCAGTTTCTGCTGATAATGGGCCAATTGAACCATCACGTTCTCTCTCTTTTCGTCAATCAGGTCTAGACCTCTTGCTAGGTGTTCATCGTTGTCTTTTGGATTGAATGAACTGGTTCTCGTCGTCGGGAACCCAGACTCCAAAGGGATGACAGCTTCAGCTCCGTAAGTCATTGAAAAAGGGGTCTTTCCGGTGGACCTGCGAGACGTGGTTCTGTACGTCCAGAGTACATGCGGAAGTTCTTCCACACATTTGTCTTTTGCATCATCCAATCTTTTCTTCAATCCACTTAGTATGACTTTATTCACAGCTTCAGCTTGTCCATTCCCTTGAGGGTAAGCCGGAGTAGAGTATCTGTTAGTAATCCCCAGCTCGCCACAATAATTTCTGAACATCTTGCTATCAAACTGGAGTCCATTATCTGAGATGAGTACATGAGGAACGCCGAACCGAGTAACAATGCTTTTCCAGACAAATCTTTTCGCATCCACATCTCAGATATTGGCTAGAGGTTCTGCTTCAACCCACTTTGTAAAATAATCTGTGCCGACTATGAGATATTTCTTGTTTCCCACAGCTTTAGGAAATGGTCTGACGATATCTAAGCCCCATTGAGCAAATGGCCATGGACTAGATAATGGATTGAGGACTCCCCCTGGTTGGTGTATACTCGGTGAGTACCGCTGGCATTGATCACACTTTTTGACATATTCCAAAGCTTCTCTCTGCATGTTCGGCCACCAATAACCTTGTGTAATGGCCCTATGCGCTAAGGATCTGCCTCCAGTATGACTTCCACAGATTCCTTCATGCATCTCTTCCAGGAGTAATTCGGTTTGATCAGGATGAACACATAGCAAATAAAGCCCAGAAAAGGAACGTCTATATAGCTTGCTGTCCTCCGACAGCCAATAACTAGTAGCTTTCTTTCGTATTTTGTCAGCTTCGATTTTCTCCTCGGGCAGAATATCTTCCTTTAAGAATTTCATGATAGGATCCATCCAACTTGGCCCCGTTCTCACTTGATTGATTTGAACCACGTTCACTGTTGTCAAGGGTCGATGCAGGTCCTCAACAAGGATTATGCGAGGCAAGTTCTGTGCCGAGGAGGTTGCAAGCGTGGCCAAAGAGTCCACATGCGCGTTGCCACTTCTTGGGACATGTAGCAAGCTAAAGGATTCAAATTTCTTCTGTATAATCTTAACTTGGCTAAGATAACCTCGCATTTTTTCGTCCTTAGCTTCGAATTCCCCTTTTACTTGACCGACAACTAGCCTTGAGTCCGAGAAGAGTTTTATGGACTTTCCTCTCATCCTTTGGACCATAGCCATTCCCTCTAATAGAGCTTCATACTCCGCTTCGTTATTCGTAGCAGGAAAGTCTAACCTCAAAGACTTTTCAATGATAACCATCTCAGAAGACGTCAGTACTAATCCAACCCCCGCACCTTTTTGATTTGATGCTCCATCTACATATACTTCCCATGTCGAAGGGCAATATTGGGAGATAGTACCGACCAGTTTTTCATCCTTCTCCCCCTGTGCTAGTAATTCATCCGCTTCAGGTTCGGTGAATTCTGCCACCAAGTCGGCGAGTACCTATCCCTTCACTGAGGTGCGAGGCATGTACTTAATATCAAAAACTCCCAGAATTGTACCCCATTTGGCTATCCTTCCCGTGTAATCTGCACTTCTAAGTATGGTCTTTAGTGGGAGTTGTGTAAGAACGACCACTGTATGTGCTTGGAAATAGTGAGATAGCTTGCGCGTGCCAAGCACCACTGCCAGGATGGCTTTTTCCAGTGGTAGGTAACGCACTTCCGCCTCGTGCAATGATTTACTCACGTAGTACATCGGCCGCTGTACGCCGTTATCTATCTGTATCAACACCAAGCTTACTGCATAGGATGCCACAGCAATATAGGCAAAAAGAACCTCGTCTGGCTCAGGACTAAACATGACCGGCGGAAGAGCTAGATAGTCTTTGAGTTGCTGAAAGGCTACGTCACATTCCGTCGACCATTCAAAGCCCTTCCATTTGTTGATCAATAGGAAGAAAGGTCGGCACCTGTCTGCCGATCGAGATATGAATCTATTCAAAGCGGCGGCCATTCCAGTTAGTTTTTGCACTTCTTTTGGGTTTCAAGGAGTTCGCATATTGGTGATGGCTTTAATCTGGTCGAGATTGACTTCGATTCCCCTATGAGTAACCATGTAACCCAAGAATTTGCCCGATCCTACACCAAATGAGCATTTGGAGGCGTTTAAACGTAGTTTATAGCTTCTGAGAATTTCAAAGACAACTTGAAGGTCTCCAAGGTGCTCGGACACCTTTTTGCTTTTCACCACCATATCATCTATATAAATCTCCATATTTTTTCCTAGTAATGATTCGAACATCCTCGTCATCATTCTTTGATAGGTGGAACCTGCATTCTTCAAGCCAAATGGCATCACTTTGTAGTGGTAATTCCCCACTGGAGTAACAAAAGCAGTTTTTTCTTGATCGTCCAAGGCCAAAGGTATCTGATGATAACCCTGAAACGCGTCCAAGAAGCTCATCCGAGGATGGCCGACTGTGGCATCTACCAGTTGATCGATTTTGGGCATGGGGAATGGATCTTTAGGGCAAGCTTTATTCAGATCTGTGAAATCAACACATACTCGCCACTTCCCACTCTTTTTCTTGACCACTACAGTGTTTGCCAACCATTCAGGATAGAAGACCTCCTTGATAGCCCCTGCCTGTTTGAGTTTCGTCACTTCCTGACGGACTGCTTCTGCATGCTCTTTAGATGGACGACAAGGGAGCTGCTTCTTGGGAGCTGTTAGCGGATTAACATTCAAATGGTGACAAATGAAGTCTGGATCCACTCCTGGAGCCTCATAAGCATTCCATGCAAAGACGTCGATGTTTCGTTTAAGGAACTCTACCAATTCCTCCCTCTCTTGCTGAGGTAGTTGGGATCCGATCTGAAAAAATTTCTCCAGGTCATCTCCTATTGTGACTTTCACAAGATCTTCACACTTCACCTCATCGGATACCCCACCACTAGATAACATTGGGGGTTTTAACTGCTATAATTCCTCTCTATGAGTCTCAGATTCTGCTTCAGGCTTGTGTCGGATGGCTGCTATCATGCATTGTCGCGCCATGGTTTGATCACCCAGTATTTCTTCTATCTTGCTTCCGGATGGGTATTTAATCTTCTGATGCAGGGTGGAAGAGACTGCTCCTAAAGTATGAAGCCAAGGTCTAGCCACGATTGCCGTATAAGGGGAGTATGCATCTACCACTATAAAATCGACCTCCACTATCTCCGATCCGGTTTGCACTGGTAGTCCAACCTGTCCCTTCGGGATAATAACCTTCCCCTCAAAACTCACTAAGGGGGAATGGTAAGGCGTTAGATCTTCAGTTTTTAAATTCAGCCCCTTGAAGAGGTTAGGATACATGATCTCGGCTGCACTGCCTTGATCCACCATCACTCTCTTTACATCATAGCCTCCGATTTGGAGAGTGATCACTAAAGCATCATCATGAGGCTGAACAATTCCAATCTTGTCCTCGTCCGAGAATCCCATGACTAGGGACCGATTTAACTTAGCTCTCTTCGGCTCGTGGGAATCATCCTCGAGGAACAGGCGAGCCACGGACATTACTCTGGAGGGGCACGACCCCGTTCTGCCAGGCGCCACAAAGATAACGTTGATAGTTCCAAGAGGGGGTCGTGGAGGATTCTCCCTTTCCGGTCGAGTATCAGTCTGACCACCCAAACTGCTAGAATGATGCAACAACTGTTTCAATTTACCTTCTCGGACAAGTTGGTCCAGGTGATCCCATAAACTTCTACAGTCCTCGGTAGTGTGACCATGGTCTCTATGATATTGACAATAGAGATTTCGGTTTCTCTTTTCAGGGTTTCCCATCATCTTATTGGGCCATTTGAAGAAGGGCTCGTTTTTAACCTTTTCTAGGACTTGATGCACGGGCTCTCGGAATACAGCCCCGACTACCTGATTGTTACTTGATATCTGCTGCTCAGTATAATCCCTTCTCGACCGGTTACTATTGTATCTGTCCGGCCTAAATTCTCTCCTTTCTTGAGGGACAAGCTTAGCTTTCCCCTTTCCTTGTTGTTGCTGTTGTTGATCATCTTCTATCCTTTTATACTTATCCACTCTATCCATTAGTTGTTGCAAGCTGGTGATCGGTTTACCTGTCAAGGATTTTCTCAGACCATGTTCGGAGGGAAGTCCGACCTTGAAGGTTCTGATAGCAATTTCATCAAAATCCCCATCAATCTCATTGAACATCTCCCAATACCTTTTGGCATATGACCTCACAGATTCTCCTTCCCTCATTGTCATCGACAACAGAGAATCTAGGGGTTGAGGAACTCTGCTGCATGTTATAAACAGGGAACAGAATGATTGAGTAAGTTTCTTGAAGGAGCTGATGGAATTAGTCATCAACCCATCGAACCATCTCATTGGCATCGGTCCTAGGCTGGAGGGAAACACTCTACACAACAAAGCTTAGTCCTGAGAGTAGACCGCCATCTTTTGTTTGAATTGGCTTACATGTTCTACAGGATCGGTACGTCCGTTGTACATGGAGAACGTAGGCTAGTGAAAACGTCTGGGAAGCCTTGCCTTTTCTATTCCCCGAGTAAAGGGGGACTTAGAAATTTGGTTCAGAGCCTTCTTCATGACCTCAGTTCCCACTCCCCTTCTAGACGAACTTTTTCTTCTCCTCTTGTGAGAGTGTTCCTCTTCATAGGAAAAGGTTTCACTGGGTGGAGTTTCTGAGCATTCCCTGTAACTGTCCTCTCCTTCATCATTGGAAGAAACGTCAGAACTTGAAGGGGTTTGATTTCGCTGTGCTCGACGAAGTTTCTTTTTTAAGTCTTCTATTTCTCGTTGCAAATCCTTTTCATCAGCATGCTCTTGCACCAAATGGCCCCTTCGTCGATAGCCACTTCTACCAGCATGGATCGTCTGCGAGCTGCCCTCTCGTTGGTTATCTACGTGATTTTCCTGTTCAAGGTCGTGGAGCTCGCCTTGTTGATTGACATTCACTGAATCTGCATGAGGTGGACTAGTCTGCTGTGGTCCTGAACCCGCTATAACTGTTGTAAACTTCACTAGCGCTAATTCTCCCCACAGACGGCGCCAATTGGAGGGTCACAAATCGTAGCCCAAACCCAGATAAAAAAGGGGATGGGCCCAATAAGCCCAGTACAATAAATTTGTAAGAGAGTGGGGGAAAGAATTGGGCTGATAAAGGGTCTTACAACAATTAATGGAGGTTAGGAGTTTGTCCGAGGAGAATAAAACACATAATCAAGTGATAATCTCAAGTCCGAGGAGTAAGTTTTTGGATGAATTGATCATTTCAAGTGATATCCGAGGAGTACGTTTTTAGATGAAATGATTGTATCTAATGGTGTTCTTCCTAATGCTACAATGATTCTTTTCTCCATGTTCTTTCTTCCTCCTTTTTCTTTATACTCCTTCTTCTGGAGGTTTTACTCCATTATATAGTCCTTCTTTATTCAATCACACTGTCCACTTGTCTACTATCTAGCTTCGTATTTGAGTTTTCTGTCTCCTTTCCCACAGCTTTTTGATTTTCTGGGGGTAAAGGTAGTTGAAAACACTGTTCAGAGGTCTTCTCCACATTAATGCGGCCAGGAAAGCTGCTGCAATGCATTTAATGCGGTGGTAGCATCTTTTTCCCTAGATATTTCTGTGTTCTTATCCCTTCCGTGTATATTTGTAGTCTATCTTCGTCGCTGGAGCTTCCTGGAAGGTGGACTAGGGTAAGACGAAGCCCACTTCACTGACATATGTCAGATCCAAGGAGGATAATCCTCTCGGACCAACACCCTTGGACATTTACATGCTCTATTATTAGTTACGGAGCTCCCCCATGATTTCTTCTCCTCGAACATATTGTTAATAAAATGTGGGACTTAAGCCCAATGCAAAGGCCCAAGTTTTAGCTCCCCCACACATCCAATTGTCACAAAATTTGACATACGTGTTAAGAACATAAAAAACATGTAATTTAACGGTTAAATTTTCACAATATGTAACAATGTTAATTATTTTAGTGGGCATTGTAGCCACTAGCTAGAACCAAGTTTGTAGCCAAACTTTTTCCGTCTGCTTATAGGTGCAATCATTCTCCATTAATTTATTTTTAAATAAGTAAAATAAAATTTATAGCATCCACTCTAGATAACTTTCTTTATCATGAGGTCAAAAGGCTCAAAACATCTTTCTTGTTTGGTATAGATGGAATCTGAAATCAAATTCTTTTACTTGAGAACAAAAGACTTTACCAATGCGTAATTATTCACTACTCTTAGAATTAAGAACCACTATCTTATCTTTATTGGGGAAAAAAATCATGACAGAAAAATATACGGTTAATGGACAATAATTTAATAGCTGACGTGTTGAATTTACATGTAAAATATCATTTTAATTTGACAATTAAGCTAATTTGCTGATCATTTCAGACTGTTTAAAGAACAATACCCAAAAAACAAAAAAAACAAAAAAAAAAATCCTAGTTGTTATCTTGATAGAATTTGGTAGTCCGACTAAGGTTTGGTATATCTATTTGTAATAACTTTTTCCCCCTAATAGTTAGACTATACAATAGATAATCCTTCCTTTCCCTTGTTTTTTTTTTTTTGTTGTGGGGGGGGGGGGGGGGGGGGGGGTTTAAAACCTTTCCCTCATATCTCACCCATGATATGAGTGGAATTTGATTCTAAGTTTTTACTATGATGACACAAAAACCTCACCAATTAACCAGCTTGTACCCTTTATAAAATAAAATAAACCGTGGTAGTTCCCATATATTTTCCTTTATTTTAATATTAAGCATCTTAGGATGGACCTCTAATTAACCCATAATGTATGTTTCATGAAGATTGTTTTTTATCATCGGGTCAAGACTTAAGAGACTTGGGAGTTGAATAAGAGTCCTAGGGTTCAATCCCTACCTACACCAAAAACTGATTGGTGTCTTGGTTTAATGATAAAGAGTTATCATTAAAAGTAGACGTCATAGGTTGAAACTCTCTCTTCCAAAAAAAAAAGGTCAAGACTTAAGATACTAATTAATTTTTTGTGTAAACGTGATTTAAATTAGTGGGTTCCCATTAACTTAATTAATAAAGTCTCTAATGGTTGAATAAAATATCTGAGATTCAATCCCCGCATATACCAAAAACCAATTGGTGACTTGGTTTGACGATAAAGAGCTATTATCAAGAGCGGACGTCATATGTTGAAACTCTCTAAAAAAATGGATTTAAACCACAAATATGTTATCCCATGACAAAAGACTTTATGAGTTAAACTAAATTGCTTGAGAATTTAGGAACTTATTGTCTTGAAATTCAGCTGTATGGAATTGTTTAAATTCAAATTGTTCCTTTTTTTTAAATCCAAAAGACGTCCTAATTTATTGTTGATCCCTTTGATAGTAAGCAGCGTTTGGATAGCGCTGATGCGTGTCAAGCATTTGCGTTTTCTTTTTTTCTTTATTTTAAGACTAGCTCCTTTTGCACGGTTCATGGGACATGAACAGTGCAAAAAGACAAATAAACAGTAACCCACGCGTGAACAGTAACTTATTTTATTATTTTTTAATTATTTTCAGTTTTTAGTTTTCAGCAAAATAAGTGGTATCCAATCCCATCATTAGTATAGCTCTCTCTCTCTCTCTCACCACCAAAAAAAAAAAAAAAAGTGCAAAAAGACAAATAAACAGTAACCCACGTGTGAACAGTAACTTTTTTAATTATTTTCAGTTTTTAGTTTTCAGCAAAATAAGTGGTATCCAATCGCATCATTAGTATAGCTCTCTCTCTCTCACCCAAAAAAAAACAAAAACAAAAAGGAAGAAGAATGGTGGCTAAACAATCGTTTTCATGTAGCCAATTCCTAGGGCTTCAACAATGGACGGACATTGTAGCGTTCATACCATGTACCAATATGCCATTGACTTGCGTACATTGATGCAATAATGCCGTATAGAATTCTTCTTCAAATTCAATCCGCAATATCCAATATGGTATATGGTATTGCTTATAAGTCTGGTATTACCTTGTGAAAGCATTCTAACTATTTTAAGAACATATATTGAAGGAACCCCTTTTGTTTTCAAATCTGAAAATACTAAATTGTTATGCTTAATTGCTTAGCCCCAAAGATAATTCGAAATTGCTAACCAAAAAAATTTCTTTTATGCTAACCATAGCTTGTCTTAGTGGCTAACCCAGTTTGCAGTTCAAAATCTTTTTCCCCTAAACCTTTAAGCACTTTGTGTATACTAATTAACCTACAAGTCCCTTGGCTAATTTACAATTTTTAATTGAGTTTAAATTCAATTCTTTTTTTAAACCATCTATTAGAATTTTGGCAAAATTTTAAATAAAAAAAAATATATTAAAAACTGTCATAATGACCTATTAATAAATACCATAATTTTTAAGTTTCATATGTAAACAGAAAATTTAAAAGATTATAATTATAAATGACAACTATAATTATTAAATTTTATTGCTAGACAAAAAAATAATAATAAATATTTTGTTAAAATTTCCAGTTCATTGTACAGACTTTTGAGTAATTTATAGTCTAAACAGCATTAATAGGTAATTAGAAGAATATACTAATTTGTTTATGAGAATATCTCAGGATCTACTAATTTTTGGGAATATTCTTCCTTTTTCCTTTTTGTTAAGAAAAGAATATACTAATTTATACTAAAACATCCTAACATAAGCTGGAATGCTATTTACTAACCCACTGGGGGCTTTGTGTTGCTTTACTTTCCTAACTAGCACATGGGAAAAAAGAAGGCTTTCCTTGAAATTACATTCCACCATGTCTATGCGTTGCGCAGCCAATTCATGTAACACACACACACGCTCTGGACTCCCAAGTTTGACATCGCTTGAGTTGTACTACATACGACTTAGAAAAAATGAAAAAGGCAAATGTTAGTGGAGGACACGAGAACTCCTATGTTTGGACCAGCTTTTTAAGTAAAAAAATCAACCCCCCTAATTATGATTTCACTAATAAATTACTCCATTATTAGTAATTAATCAATGAAAACCCAAAACCAAATACAAATACTAATAAAATAATTAATGGCGTAAAACTAACCAAAGTAAAAGTAATTTTTCTACTTAGGATCTGTTTAGGATCCGTTTATTTTGCTGAAATTGAAAACTTTTTGTTGAAAGTACCGTAAATAAATGTAAAAATTAGCTGAAATAATACAGTGAGACCCATAAATAGTACCAAAAAATACCGTGGGACTCAGGAATAATAGCAAAAATAAGCTGAATAGTAAAGTAAGTTGGCAGAAATAATTTTTTGCCAAACAGATACTTAGACTACAACCACAACTTTTATTATAATTTGTGAAGTGATTTACTATGAGTTATAAACAACTAATTTTATATGGACTCACTACATTTTATCTATCACACACAATCAGATAATTAAAAATTATGACAACCTAAAGGGTAATACTTTTTACACACAAGTTGTTACGTACAATTTTACATAACTTATTTTTGAACTGAAATCTTGACTTGAAATCATCATTTTCATGTTCAAAAGTGTGACTTTAAATTATGATATGATTTTAAAAATCGGATCGAACTGATTGATTCAATTGCGAACTAAACTCTCAATAGTTTTGTGTGGTAATAATCACGAGCCTATCATAAAAGTTGTATAAACATACTCTGTCTAATAAAAATAAATAAAAATAAAGAGAGAGGAAATGCGGCGTATGTATTAATTTGACTAAAAAGAGGGAGAAAAAAAGGAGTGTGGACTAAAAAATATGCTGGTGATTACTGGTTGGAAGGTATTTGGAACTGTGCTTTTAATGTTTTGGTATAAATATAAGGTTGCGCCTTCTCGTTTTCTCACCACCATCTTTAATATTCTCTCTCGCATCCTCTGCTCTGCTCACTTCCTTGCTTTCTTTCCAACAAACACGCCTTCTCTCTCTCTCTCTCTCTCACACTTTTCCACTCTTTCTTTGCTTCGGATTCTCAGATACATAGAAAAGCTTCAGGTCAGTATTCTGTGTCCAAACATCCTATGATTCTTCTTTTCTTGTATATGTGTTTTTGCTAATAACTTTTCCTGGATATGTAAATGTCTCCTGTAACAACATTTTATGTTGGTTTGTTTTTTCTTGTCCTAATGTCAATACTATAGCTTTTTTTTATAATTTAAAAAAAAAAAAAAAAACCGTAACAGTAATAAAACTAGAATTTTTGAAGTATTCATAGAACTTGTTTCTTAATCATTAAGATCGACAAACTACAGCTTTTTACCTTCTTTATCTTTTGGTGAGAAAGGGGATATCTTTTTGTGTCCAATGAAAAGTTTAAGGTAAATGATTGACACCCATTTAAAAAAATAAAAAATAAAAAGAAAGGTAAGCGACAATATGTTTTCTCTCACTCATTCATCTAAGTGATTTTCTTTTCATGGCTTTGACGTGCACATAACAATTATTAGCAAGATTAACGGGTCAAAATTTTGTTATTTGAACTAAAGTTGGGTGTTAATCTTTCGGATTTTTCGGATCATAATCTACCTGATTTTCTTTGTAATGTTAGTCATTTTTAGCTCTACTCTCTTAATTTAAAATTTACACAGCCAAGGATCATGTAAAGCAATTAATTTTCCAGCAAGAATCTTCACTATATGTTTATTAATTCCGTTCCGTTCTGGCCGGAATGGCCGGAAAATACCGTTCCAGCAAGTAAACCGGAATGTTATACCCCTTGTTCCACCTCGGAACAAATTCCGGGTCATTCCGGCTGTTTCGGGTGATTTCGGGAAATACCGGCCGAAATTATGGATTCGGCCGGAATGAGTTTCATGTGAAAAAAAAAAATGACAGAATATAAGGAAAAATCTTATGAGCCACGGTGAAGGGGAAAAAATAGAAGGAAGGAGGAGGAGGTAGAAGAAAAATCATGGGAAAAAAACAAAAGGAAAAAGAAGATTAAAAAAAATAAAAATAAAGAAAAGCTCACGGTAATGAGATTTATCATTTATGTATGCTTTCTCTTAGAGGTTAGAACCCATGTCTTTGTGCAAAGACTCCACTAGAACCCAGCTCAGAAGATCTCTGAGAAGTGAACTTGAGATGGCGTTTCAGACTTTTGGCAAAGAAAGGGGTAGTGTTTTATTTGCTTTATTAAGTTGACCACACAATTCAAGTAATAAAAAGATGAAATAGTATAAAAAGTAGAAATAGGTAGTCATTGAAAAGACAATCACGCGGGGTTGGTAATTTCTTGGAAGCTTCCTATTTTACAATGCCCAACAACCATGTTTATTTCCCCCCCCCAAAAAAAAAAAAAAAAAAAATCTAACTACTTGGATAAGTTGATTATGATTTCTTTTCAAACCTCTTGTTGAGCTCATTAGTTAATGTCAAAATAATTGTAATAATATATATATATATATATATATATATATATATTAGTGGGTAATTTCAAAATAGTATAAAACGGTACGAAAATAGGTTAATATCAAAATATTTCATTCCAATAGACAAATCAAAATGGTCATCAAAACGGTATTCATAACATACTTTCAACGTACCAGAAAGTTGAGACCCTCCTTGTAGCTTTGCCAATTCTACACTCATTTCCAATTTCATCAACAGGGCTTTAATTATTTGTAGAATTTAAATTTTTCTTTTTTTCTTTTCAGAGTGTCTTATCTTTCTAAACAAATTTTTTTTTTAATACTTTAAAATCTTACCTTGAAATTCATAACCTTTTCTTGTAAATCTTAATCTTTATTTATGTTGCTGGTTTGCGACCACTTTCATATTTTTACCTTTTACACAAATATTAGTGCTACCTAGTTTTTACTTTTTGGTTCTTATATTAAATGTATAATTATATATTGTTTGGTAGATTTCTGTTGAATCTACAAGTCATGATGGTTCCGTGTGCTTCTTTTATGCGGCTTTGATAAGTATGTTATGATTATCATGAGAGAGAGAGAGAGAGAGAGAGAGAGAGAGAGTGATTTCATAGGATTTACCCTTTTTTTTTTTTTTTTACTTTCCTGTAGTAATGGAGGTTTAATTTTACGCTCTAGAGAGAGAGAGAGAGACTGATTCATAAGACTTTTACGGCCATAAGCTTCTTCTTCTTCTTCTTTTTTTTCTCTTTCTTTTTAAGCTTTTTCTGTAGTGATGGAGGTATGAACTGTTCCACCGCAGATAACATTTCTTGTTGCTTCATCTTCTTGAGCCTTTTCCTTTGCTCAATTAGTCATTTTTTGTTATGTTTTATTTAATTTTTCTGGTTGAAGCTTGCTAATTATCTGAGCTTAATGGCCCTCTAAATTTCCAAAAGAGGGGAAGAAAAAGTGGAGCAGTTGGACCTACTCTTCTTGTGTTGTTTGACTAATAATACCAATTTATTCTACTTTGAGAAGTCCAGTATTACTTTTTTTTTTTTTTCCCCTTTTCAAAACAGTCCAGATACAAGATCTTGAAGATTCAAAACGATTCTTTTCTCAAGCTGAGAACCATAAGAGATTTTTTTTTTCAACATCTTCGTCATCACAATTTAAATAATCATACGCACTGTTTTTGTATTCTTCTAGGTTGTATTTATATATGTCTTGTTGATCCTTAATTGTTGGGTCTTGGAATCTTAAATCAAAATTAAAACATAAGGATATTAATGATATAATTCGATATGATTAACTAAAATAAAATCTCCCCTAGACAAGAATTTAATAAATCAATTTGGTTGAATTCTTTCAAGTTTTGTTAAAAGATCTCATAATTTGGTGGTCACTCATGAACTTACGCCTCTTCAATTTTTGCAGAGAAGCACGCTTGTGAGAAACAGAGTGAAGAGTTTTAAAGATTTTTGAGTGACCAAACACCATGGCCAAGGACAATTTACAGGTGCTAAATGCACTTGATGTAGCAAAAACACAATGGTATCATTTTACTGCAATAATCATTGCTGGAATGGGCTTCTTCACCGATGCATATGATCTATTTTGCATCTCTCTTGTGACAAAGTTGCTTGGCCGCATATACTACCATGTTGATGGAGCAGCAAAGCCCGGCACGTTGCCTCCCAATGTCTCTGCTGCTGTTAATGGGGTAGCATTCTGTGGAACTCTAGCCGGTCAGCTCTTCTTCGGGTGGCTTGGAGATAAGATGGGGCGGAAGCGAGTCTATGGTATGACTCTCATGCTCATGGTTATATGCTCCGTTGCTTCAGGTCTTTCCTTCGGCCACAATGCAAATTCTGTCATGGCAACACTTTGCTTCTTCCGGTTCTGGCTTGGTTTTGGTATTGGTGGTGACTACCCACTTTCTGCAACCATCATGTCCGAATATGCTAATAAAAAGACTCGTGGTGCCTTCATTGCTGCAGTCTTTGCTATGCAGGGCTTTGGAATTATGGC
Source organism: Quercus parvula (assembly GCA_030820535.1). Taxonomy (NCBI): domain Eukaryota; kingdom Viridiplantae; phylum Streptophyta; class Magnoliopsida; order Fagales; family Fagaceae; genus Quercus; species Quercus parvula. Next base: position 14,905,959 of record JAUAME010000008.1, read on the forward strand.
TGGTGGTATATTTGCGATTATTATTTCATCCGCATTTAAGGCCAGGTTTGACGCTCCAGCCTATGAGGATAATCCACTCGGCTCAACTGTTTCACAAGCAGATTTTGTTTGGAGGATTATTCTAATGGTTGGAGCACTTCCTGCTGCACTCACCTATTACTGGAGGATGAAGATGCCTGAAACAGCCCGTTACACAGCCCTTGTTGCCAAGAATGCAAAACAGGCTGCATCTGATATGTCAAAGGTCCTTCAGGTTGACCTTGAAGCAGAACAACAAAAGGTAGAACAAATAACTGAAAAACCAGCCAATGCATTTGGTTTGTTCTCAAGGGAGTTTCTTCGTCGCCATGGACTTCACTTGCTTGGGACAACAAGCACATGGTTCTTGCTTGACATTGCATTTTACAGCCAAAATCTGTTCCAAAAGGATATTTTCAGTGCAATTGGATGGATTCCTCCTGCAAAGACCATGAATGCCATCGAGGAGGTTTATAGGATTGCAAGGGCACAAACATTGATTGCTTTGTGCAGTACTGTCCCAGGCTACTGGTTTACAGTGGCTTTCATTGACAAGATGGGAAGGTTTGCTATCCAACTGATGGGTTTCTTCTTCATGACAGTGTTTATGTTTGCCCTGGCCATTCCATACAACCACTGGACTCATAAGGATAACCGCATTGGATTTGTGATGATGTATTCGTTAACTTTCTTCTTTGCAAATTTCGGCCCTAATGCCACCACATTTGTTGTGCCAGCTGAGATTTTCCCAGCTAGATTGAGGTCTACTTGCCACGGCATATCAGCAGCATCGGGGAAACTTGGGGCTATGGTTGGTGCATTTGGGTTTTTGTATTTGGCTCAAAGCCAGGACAAGACCAAAACAGATGCAGGGTACCCTGCTGGAATTGGAGTGAAGAATTCACTCCTTGTGTTGGGTGGAATCAACTTCTTGGGAATTTTGTTTACTTTCTTGGTGCCTGAATCGAAAGGTAAATCTTTGGAGGAGATGTCTAGGGAGAATGAGGATGAAAATGGAGAAGGTCCAGAGTTGGAACAAACATCTTCTTTTAATAGCAGGACAGTTCCTGTTTATTAGGTTGGCTCAGTGAGCAATTGCTCACCATTAAACCCTTCCTACATTTTCACTGAGAGAAGGACGATTGTTATATTTTGTTCTTCTTCTTGTCCGTAAGCAGTTTCTTAGAATAAGTCATTTCACATCTTGGCAAGAGGCGTCAACTGCGTCATTTTCTTGTACTTATTGTAGTTTGTTCTTTTGCTTAATCTTGCATAACATAAGAACTTTTCTTTGTTGTTTCTTGCCATAAAAAAATTGAATAATTTCTTACCGGAGGGCTATCTCCTGCATTTTATAGGTTTATATGATCAAGCCTTATTAAGAGATTATTTGAATCTCTCACTCTCACTATCACTCTCACTCTCACTCTTGGGGCTGAACTCACTCCATAAAGAAAGAAGAAAAAACAATGTTGACAATTGACAAATCATTACTACGACTTCCAATTTCTAAACCATATTTCATATTATATGGATTAGGTGTGTAATTATTTTCCAAGCGTGTTCTTTTCTACAATCTTGACTTTGAACCTTGACATCTGCTCAAAACTACTCCACTTGGACAAAGTAAACAACTTTTTTGGTAGTTGGTTTACTACGCAAGCTCAGAGTCAAACTGAAGACTTCTGAGAAGCTGATGTAAACACAATAGGTCCTTTTCTTCTCCTTGTTTTTTTAAAAGATTTATTTGACAGGTTCATATTGGTTCTAATTTGCCTCAAGGAGACAAGTTTGTTTCTCTTTTATTCTTTTTCTTCTATTTTTTAAAGCAAAAGCATTATATTTAATTGCTGATGACAGGATCAACAAATTTACAACAAAATCTTATAACATCTTAGAAAAGATTATACTCAAATTCACTACAACTCAAAACAAAGTTGTTGTAATAATGTTATGAGATTTTTTTGTCCCCATATACTTTTTCTCGATGAAATTAAAATTTTGCATCTTAATTTTAATGGTTGAGAGCATTTCCATCCAGCTTTATAAACCAAAAGTTTATGACAAATATGGGTAAATTGGGTAAATTTACCTTAAACCGATTTGCATTAGTTTCAACAATTTGTAGATCAAATTAATTTATGAACAATACCTCAGTACAGTACACACAGTGAGATGTTATTCATCAATACATCCCATATCACCGTGATATAATAATAATAATAATAATAATAATTATTATTATTATTATATAAGGGATATCTGCAATATTCAATAAAATGAGTATTCCATTAAAAAAAAATAAAAACATTGAGAATTGATGAAGATAATTAAATAATAGATAACTCATGGAGAAAAAATTGAAAGAGACAGCACATTGGAAGATACAACACGGATGAGAGGGAAAAAAAAATTAGGACTTACACATATACATCCCAATTAAACGTCTATTTTAATATAACAGCCTACTTTTTATAATTTACATAATTAATTTTTCAAAACCCTTACATCAAACAATTATTCTAAGCTACATTTCATTAAAATACAATTTTTTTACCAATTTTTTATTATTCTCTTGGTACTATTTCTTTCCCAGTTTTTTATTATCCTTCTTCCTCAACCAAAAGCTGCCGGCCCCATCAACAAAAATTTCCAGCAGATTCCTATCGAAAGAAAAAAAATTTCCAGCAGATTAATTAAAGCCAAACAAGCATGAAAAACCCAGGCAAAGCTACACCAAAACAAAATATCAGTATCCAAAGTTATCTTTAACAAATTAAAATTTTCTTAGAAATCAAAAAAGGCTAGAAATATCCCTAAATAAATAAATAAATCAAACTCACAAACTTGACAAAATAAAATTCTAATCCTACTGCTGCTAGTAGCCAAGTTTACCATTGATCCTCAACAAACCCACAAACTTCTCAAATATCAAATACTCATACCCAAATCTAAACCAAAACAAAATCCCAAAACAAATCCATTGATCTCACCCTGTTAATGTTTATTAGGGTATGTGGGCTTTTGGCCCACCTTGTTTACTTGTATAGCACACTTACTTATACTGCACACTTTGCCTCCTATATAAAGGCACTCATGTATATTATATTACTTGAGAAATACAATACACTTATTCAGTATTTCTATCACGGTATCAGAGTCACTACTCTAATTTTTTTGTGTCTTGCAGTCTTGTTTTGTCGGTATTTTCCGCAGCCTCAACTTCTGTGGTTAGTAAACCCTTTCAGTGCCCTCTCTCGATTGCTCCGCCACCGTCAGAGGTCCTTAGGGTTGAATCTCCACCGCCAGAAGCTCCTTCTCCGCCGCCAAAACCATTACCATCATCGGATCTGTCACCTTTGACCTCCAATTAGGACATAAGACATATCACCGTGTAGCTTTTCAATCACTCTACACATTGCCACCAGAAACATCCACATCTGACCATCCACGCACTGGTAGAAGTTTCGACAAATACTTCCACGTGCTTCACGCACCACTGAGGTTGCTCCGATCTTGTTGCCGCTGACACCATCAGAATCGTCTTTCTCTAATCTGCATCTTCAGAATAGAATCATCTTCATCGGATAGTCCATGTGCCCTCACGTGCCGCCCAAAGCTTCGGTGAAGTTGATCCATGCGCCTCACGCATCCCACACACCACTGGGTTACCTGCTAACGTCATCTCTGACATCATCACTGCCACGTCAACCCCTAACTGACATCACCTACTTACGTCAGTGCCACATCATCTGCTGATGTCATCTGTTGACCTTTCTATTTTGACGGTTGACTTTGACCAGGTTTGACAGTTGACTTTTGGTCAGAGTTAACTTTTTGCAGTCTAGGTGCTCCTTATCCAGTTTTTCGCGTAGATTTCATTTTTGCAATCCATTTTTGCATATTTTGCTTCTAAATGAATAATAAGGACAGGTCCTCTTCTTGTTGCAATAATCGTCGTCAACAATCCAACAAACATTTTTGCAAACGTTTTAGCCACAATATTGAGACTTGCTATCATCACAACAAATCAGCTGTCTTAATTTCTGCAGCTATTGTTGCTAAAACTAAGAGTGTCCAACCAATGGCTCTTGTCTCTGCAAAGTCTAAGTCTTCAGGACGCACTTTCACAATGTCCACAATTAACCTTAAAAACATCATCGCTAATGTCATTCATATGGTTGGTAATGCATCTTATTCCTCTTGTCTCTCAGTTTTATCTGGTATGTCTCCTTCTTCTTGGCTTATGGATTCTGCTTGTTGCAATCACATGACTCCTCACTCGTCCTTATTTTTTGAACTTAAACCTACACCACACCCTCTTAATATTCACACAACAAATGGTTCCACAATGTCTAGTCATAATATAGGTTCCGTTTCAACCTCCAACCTTTCGGTTCTTGGTGAGTTAGGTTATCGCATTATCTTTGATTATTCTTGGTGTATTGTGTAGGATCAAAGGACGGGACAAAAGCTTGGGACCGGTCCCAGAGTTAGGCGTATGTTTCCCGTGGACAACCTTCGTCTTCCACTTGTTGCTCTTATTTCTGTTGCTGCAACTGCTGCAGTTTTTTCTACTCCTTCCCTTGCACTTTGGCATGCTCGACTTAGTCACGCATCTTCCTCTCATGTACAACAATTGGGTTGTAGAGGTTTGTTAGGTTCAGTGTCTACAAAAAATTTTGATTGTGTTTCATATCAGTTAGGAAAACAACCAGCTTTGCCTTTCAATACTAGTGAATCAATATCCACTGATATCTTTGACCTTATTCATTTTGATATTTGGGGGCTTTCCTCTGTCTCTAGTATTGGTGGGTTTCTATATTTTGTTATCTTTGTTGATGATTACTCTTGCTACAGCTGGATTTTTAATATGAAATATCATTCTGAATTATTGCAAATATATTCTAATTTTGCAAAAATGGTTGAAACTCAATTTTCCAAACATATCAAAATTTTCCGATCTGATATTGCTCTTGAGTACACTCAATATGCTTTCCACGCTGTTTTGCATTCTTATGGCACTGTTCATCAACTAACTTGTCTAGGTACCTCTCAGGAAAATGATAGAGCCGAACGAAAACTTCATCATATTCTTGACACTGTTCATGCTCTCCTTCTCTCTGCCAAAATTCCTGCTCCTTTTTGGGACGAAGCTACTCTTCATGCTATTCATGCTATTAATCGCATTCCAAGTCCTGTTATCCAAAATCAAACTCCATAGGAGCGCCTTTTTGGCTCACCTCCAGACTATCACCACCTTCGCTCCTTCGGTTCTGCTTGTTTCGTTCTTCTTCAACCTCATGAGTATAACAAACTTGTGCCTCGGTTAAGGCTTTGTTGTTTTCTTAGCTATGGCAAAAATCAAAAGGGGTATCGGTGTTATGATCCTGTCTCTCATTGTCTTCGTATCTCCCGCAATGTTGTCTTTTGGGAAACCTCGCTCCTTTGTCGAGCTCTCTCACTTCCGTGCCTCCCTAACTTCCTCCTCTGTTTTAGATCTTTTTCCAGATGAGGCACATATTCCTTCTGTAGCTACTCCTGATTCTCTTGTAGTTGCTCCTGATTCTCCTATAGACTTCTTTATCCAACCACCAGATACCTTTGATCCCTTTCCTAGTTCACCCTTTAATGAACAGGTTGAAGATGAGCTACCCAACCCTGAGCTTGGGTCCCTTGCCCTTGCTCCACCTGAAGATCTTGCACAAGACATTCCACCTTGTCACTCAACTCAGGAAAGATCCATTCCTACACATTTACTTGATAATCATTGTTACATTGCCCTTACTACACTGCACGAGCCTCACACCTATTGTGAGGCTTCCATTGACCCTTTATGGCAAATTGCAATGAAAGAAGAACTTGATGCATTATCTAAAAATCATACTTGGGATTTGGTGTTATAAGTGGATCTACAAGATTAAGACTCGCTCTGATGAGTGCATTAAGCACTACAAAACTCATCTTGTTGCAAAAGGTTTTACACAAGAGTATGAGAATGATTATGAAGAGACATTTACTCTGGTTGCTAGTATTTCATCTGTTCGTGCCCTCTTAGCTATTACTGCCGCCAGTAAATGGGACCTTTTTCAAATGGATGTCAAAAATGCATTCCTTAATGGAGATTTAAGTGAAGAAGTATATATGCAACCTCCTCTTGGTCTCTCTGTTGAATCAAACAAGGTTTGTCACCTTTAACGTGCACTTTATGGCCTTAAAACAAACTCCACGAGCTTGGTTTGCCAAATTCAGCTCTACCATCTCTCGCTTAGGTTACATGGTCAGTCATTATGATTTTGCCTTATTTCTTCATCGCACTAACAAAGACACTATTTTACTTCTCATGTATGTGGATGATATGATCATAACTGGTAATGACCTTAGTGACATTCAAGAACTCAAGGATTTTCTCAGTCAGCAGTTTGAGATGAAAGATCTTGGACATCTCAGCTACTTCTTGGGTCTTGAAATCACTCATTCTACAAATGGACCTTATATTACTCAAGCTAAGTATGCCTCTAAACTCTTGTCGCGAGCTAGACTCACTGATAGCAAGACTGTTAACATTCCAGTTGAGTTTAATGCGCATTTAACTCCGTCAGGGGGGAAACCATTGTTTAATCTCTCTCTTTACATACGCTTGGTTGGCAGCCTAGTTTATCTCACTGTCACTCATCCAAACATTTCCTATATTGTTCACCAGGTGAGCCAGTATTTGTTTGCTCCACGATCAGCTCACTATGCTGCTGTTTTGTGCATTTTTTTGATACCTAAAGGGCACTATCTTCCATGGTCTTTTCTACTCTGCTCAGTCTCCTCTTGTTCTCTGTGCATTTTCTGATCCCATTGATCACAGGTCCACCACTAGTTATTGCTTTCTTCTTGATTCTTCTTTGATTTCTTGGCGAAGCAAGAAACAAATTCACTTGCCCCGCTCCAATACTGAAGTAGAATATCATACCCTTGTTGATACCACATCTGAGCTCCTTTGGCTACAATGGCTTCTCCAGACTTAGGTGTGTCTACATCCTTTGCTACTCTTCTTTATTATAACAACCAACGTGTCATTCATATTACTCATAATGATGTCTTCCATGAACGGACTAAACACATCGAGATCGATTGTCATTTTATCCATTATCACCTTGTTTATGGTGCTCTCAAGCCGATCTCAGTCTCCTCTAAAGATCAACTTGCAAATATCTTCACCAAGTCACATCTTAAGGGACGTTTTTGTGCTTTGGTTGACAATCTCAAGTTGGTCTCACATCCACCTTAAGTTTGAGGGGGTCTGTTAACGTATATTAAGGTATGTGGACTTTAGGCCCACCTTGTTTACTTGTATAACACACTTACTTATACTGCACACTCTGTCTCCTACATAAAGGCACTCATGTATATTCTATTACTTGAGAAATACAATACACTTATTCAGTATTTCTAACACGCCCAAACTTTGACTTCAACCACAAAAATAATTCGCACAACCACAAAGCCTATCTCACCAGATCAACAACACAACCATGAAACACAAATGCCATGGAGAAAATCAAAGAAGCCTCCTCTGTTCTTCTAAATCTTGGTTTAAGTTCATTCCCAGCCATCAAAAGAAGCCGGTCTAGGTACAAAGATGGATGGGCATAGAGTGATTGTTGTTTAGACGAAGAGGGAAAGTTAGATGAAGAAAGAAGATGGGTGAGAGTTGGGTAAGAGCTGATATGGGAGAGAACGAAAATGATGAGGAAGAAGAGGAGTAGAGATACCAGTTTAAGAGAGAGAAAAAGGGACTAAGATAATAATATAAAAATAGGATATTAATAAAATAATTGTTTACAAAGCTATAATAAGAGCATTCACATCAGAGAATGCTACTCTATCCTATTTTATCATCCCAAAAAATCACTTTATCAATTATAGAATACAATTTTACAATACTCTCAAGATCCCAACTTTTATTTTACAATACAATACATTAAAATAATATTTCTACATAATAAAATAATCTATCCCAAAACCCAAATAAAAACAAAAACCCAAATCACCTCTACAACCACTTGCTACCACCACCACGATGAAGAACATACCCAAACCGAAACCCATGGCCACACCACCACCCCACAGCAAAAATCCAAACAAATGAAACCCACATTTGCCACCATGAAACCCACCTTTGCCACCACAATCAGAGACACCGCCACGACAACAACACACCCACCACCACCATGCAAACAAACCCATAAAAAATCAAAGAAAAATCCATTCAAATGTTGGTATTATTTAGCATCTAAGCATCAAAAAGGCCCATTACCTGACCTTCTACTTGTAAAAAAATTTACAATTGTGCTACTGTCCTGTAGCTCAATTGTAAAAATAAAATAATCCATTTTATTCTTTCTTTCTCTTTCCCCTGACTCACTTCTCTCTCTATCTCTCGTCCAAGACCATCTCTCTCTCTCTCTTTCTCTCTCTCGTTGAAGGCAACGAGTTCAAGGGTTGCCATATCTCTTTCTAGTTGAAGGCGTCGGCATGGATCAACATGGGTTGCTCTCTCTCTCTCTCTCTCTCTCTCTCTCTCTCTCTCTCTCTCTTTGCGTGGAGCGGTGGATTAGTGTCGGTTGAAAGCGGTAGTGTGGGTTAAAGGTGGTGGTGTGGGTTGCTTTCTCTCAGCGTGGATCCGTGTTTGGTGTATTATTTGGGTCGATAGGTGGTACTGGCGTGGTGGGCGTAGGTAGGTGTGGGTTGTGTGTCTGGGTTGTCGCAGGCCATCTTAGTCATTGTGGGTCGTTTCATTCTCTGCTTTCTTGGGCAAGATAACCAAAGCTTTGCTCTTTTTGGTGCTTTCAATGATTTTATTGGTAAATCGATTGGTTTGATTTGTCTTTGAGAATTAGGTGGAGTGACTGAGAAGCTTGGTTGAATTAGGTGATTTGATTCTATTGGTAAATCGGTTGGTTTATCATTCTTTGATTTGTCTTTGAGAATTGGGTGGTGTGACTAGAAAGCTCAGTAGTGGAATTTGGATTTTATGTTTGTTATGATTTGCTGGGTTGATGTGGGTGGTGCAGTAGTGGTGGGGTGGTGGTTGTGTTGTTGATGATGGTGGTGGCAATTTTTTGTTGTTGATGATTGGCAAGTGGTGGGATGGTTGTGTTAGGATGGTGGTTGTGTTAGGTTTTTGGTGTGTTCACGATGGAGAGAGAAAGAGGGAGGAAGAGAGACAAAAATTAGAGAGAGGAGAGAGATGGCATTGTATTGTATAATTTATTGTGTAAATATATTATTTTAATGTGTTGGGATGTTAGGTGTGTTGTAAAATTGTATGATATAATAGATAAAATAGCTTTTGAGGTGGTAAAATAGGATTTTTTTTAAGAAACCAGATGCTAATACTCTAATCGTTGTCAAGGGCAGGAAAGTTTTCACTTTGACAAATGAGTTTTTGTTGGGTTGGGGGCCTAAACTGAAACTTGACAATGGGCTTGAAGCACAGCTTAAAGGCTATCAGTGAAACTTTTAAAAGATTTTCCTTTTCTATGCTTAGGCCTAGGTTAGGACTGGCAAGGATTATGGGAAGGCCCAAAACATTTCCTATAACAAACACGTCAGCATAACATAAAAGCCCACTGTAATAAAGAAATATCCCAGCAGTAAAATATTCCAGCTGTAAAATAAGTTAAAACTGAATAAACTTCTAACCGTTAGTTATTTCATAAATTAAGGAAAGTATCTACATCTCCAAAGTCATCATCTGGGGGATCCATTGAAAGAAAGTCCTCCATTATAATAACATGAGAGAAAAACTTTATGGCTACAAATACATTATAGCCTTCAATTGTAAAGGAATAAACAAATACTATAGGGTCCATTATAGCAAATAATGGAAAAGGCTTAGTGTGAGATGAAGGGAAAGAGAGAGAGAGAGATTCCAACTAGCATAGCAAGATCATTTTAGTAATATAGTATATGAGCATAGCAAGATTATTATGCTAGGATATGCTCATGGAAATAGTATATGTAGTGAGTACTGAAAGTCATTTTAGTAATATAAGTAATGAGAGAGAGAAAGAGTATTTAGCAAAGTTGCTGGGACTTTCTACTGGGGGATGGACAAGAGCTTATGAATTGTGATATAAGGGGCATTTTTGAGTTAAAGGTTGAAGAGCTTAGTTTCTAAGTTGGAAACTAAGAATTTAGAAGCTCAAAATCTTACTAAGAACTTAAGAAGATAATTAGAGGGAGGGGGAAATAGAGAGGTTTATGAGAGAGTTATTTTTCTCTGTTTGTGTTTCTTGAGGTGTTTGATGAAGGGCTCTATGTATAGTTGAGTTTAAGGGGCTGTTTAGCAAATAATCTTAGCCAAAATCTGTCTCAATCTTCAAAAAATTCTCAAAAAATCATTCCTAGGATTTGGCCAAGAATGGTATGTTTAGCTTTAAGGTGTTCTTGCTATTTGAGGTAATAGCAGCTGGAGTTTTGACTTAATATTAAATGCTGGATTGTCCTTGGCCAATGAGATTAGAGCGTGAATTAAGGCTAATGATCTTGGTAGTCTACTGCTAGTGTAAGAGTTCCTAGGGTAGATTGTGTCACCCCAAGCCAGGTGTCAATCTTGGAGCCCTCTATTGGAAACTCTACTGGAGATCTCCTTGGTGCCCTCCAAACCACATTTCCTAAGTTTCCCCATTTGGGTTCATGTGCTTGGTTCATGAACTAGAAACCATACATTTTTGCAAGGGATTGAGTTGTTCATAAGTAATTCCAAAAACTTCCATGGTCTGGTTATGGCAACCCCTTGTTCCTTGGCCGATTGTATTGGAGAAGAGAGAGAGCATGGCTAGCTTCAACCTTCACAGCTTTATGTCTTGTTAGTAACCATGAAAATCAGCGTGCCAAGGAAGGGTTTAAGCTTAGCTTGACAAATGTCCCTTTAACCTAATTTGACAAGCTGAAGATAATTGCAATGGGTCCCAGCTGTCTGTTTAGTTGTGCTGATTTAACAAGCTGAAGGTGATTGTAGTGGGTCCTAGCTATCAGTTTAGTTATGCTAAAGCTTGACTTGTGGCTGGTTTAACCATTTTAGTTACTCATGTGAGCTTTGTTCGGGGGCCTTTTTCGGTTGCCCAGCCACATGTGGTTTGTTGGAGGGATGACCTTACTAGGCCCGGGTTCATTTTGGGGAGTTGCATCCGTAACTTAACATTGGGCCATGTGGTCCAATGGCTACCAGCATATTTTTAAGCCTATAAAATCATTAAGGCCAAAATCTAAGAATCACAATAATGGTTGAGTAAATATGTAATACGTGTTAGATATGATAACTTTGATTAGTAGTTGTAATAACAGTTGAAATATAGTATTTATTTAGAGGTAAAGTAATCATGTACTCAATGATGTAAATTTAAAGATATGAAAGTAAAGTCACTTCCTTTTATATGGTTTATAGCTTCAATTGTGTAGAATCAGTGAGCTGATAGGATTCCAGCAGAATGCCAGCGGTAGAGGCTGGTTAAGCTTGCCCCTCTTATCATGCATTTAAATGAGTTTAAGCCTTGGTTAATAGTTGTAATATAAGTTGGAATAAAGTAATATGTATTTAAATGTGAAGTAATCATATACTCAATAATGTAAATTTAAAGACAAGGAAGTAAAGTCACTTATCTTTGTATAATTTGTAACCCCAACTGTACAACTTCTGTGAGTTGATAATATCCCAGCAGAGTGACCCCAGCGGTAGAGAGACAGTTTGCTATGATAACTTCAAGATTAAGGGGGAAAAATGGGTGTAACTGAAGGGAGAGAGAGTATGTCCAACTATGTGTAGGGGCTGGTTAAGCTTACTTCTCTTATCATGCACTTAAATGAGTTTTCCCCTTGACAATGCTTTTTTAGTTGTGAATAGTGTTGCCTTCCATGAGAAGGGCTTTTGTATGGAGTACTTGTGCCTTCTAAGAGAAGGGCTTTATGTAAGATGGATTTGTGCCTTCCGTGAGAAAGGCTTTGATATGAGATCTTGGTGCCTTCTAGGAAAAGGGCTTTAGCATTAGAAGTTTATGTCTTTCATAAAAAGGGCTTTTAGTATGAGTGTTTGGTATCTCTTGAGAAGTATAGGGATGGTAAAGATATAGATGTTTTGTGGCATGTAGTATTTGTAATATGTATGATATATGAAAGTATGAGAGATATGGTGGTTAAAGATAGTAAAGATATGAGATTATAGCTGCTGAAGAAGTTGTAGAGATTGCCTTCCAAGAGGAAATATTTTGTAAGAGAAGAGTATGGAGATTTGTTTAGGTATTTGGAGATAGGAGTAGTAAAATAAACGTATTTTTTGGATATGGAGAGTGAGAGAATCAGTATAAGAGAGTAATGGTGTTGTAGTGTGTTTAGCAAAGTTACTAGGATTTTCTGCTAGAGGATATATGAGGGCTTATGAAGGGCATTTGTCAGCTAAGGGTTGAAGACTTTAGTTCCTAATTTAGAAACTAAAAAGCTTAGAAGCTTAGAACTTCATTAAGAGCTTAAGAAGATTATTAGAGGGAGAGAAAAGTTTATGAGAGAGTTCTTCTCTATTGGTGTCCCCCCTTTGAGGTGTCAATGAAGGGTCCCTTTTAAAGCTGAGTTTAAGGGGGTATTTTAGCAAAGAATACCAGCCAAAATCTGTCCCAAACAGCAATGAATCTTTAGAGAATTCATCTTAAGATTTTGGCCAAAAATGATATGTTTAGTTTTAAGGTATTCTTTCTATTTTGGGTAAGAATTGCTAGGGAAAAAGTAGCAAAAAAGGAAGGTATTTTAGCAAGAGAAAGGTAGTTTCAATAGTTGGTTTTGGTTTTAGCCAAATGAGGAAAAATCAGTAATGCTCAGGCTGTTTGGTCAGCTGTCATAGTTGTTCTGAAAAAGTTGTTCTAGCTATCAGGAAAAAGTTGTGATAGCTATCCTGAGACAGCTGTCACAGCTGTCATAAGACAGCTGTTTGCTTTGGGCAGAAGCAAATGAGGTCAGTTGGGTGATTTCAGACTACTGGAGAGGTCATTTCATGGATTTGGCTGAAAAATGGTAAGATCTCTTTGAAGGGTATCTTGCTATTTTTGGTATAACAGCTAGTTGCTGGGATTTCAGCATTAAATGGCTAATGATATCACTTCCAGTCAGGTGTCAAATGCTGAATACACTGCTAGGGTTCAGTTAGAAATGTTTCCGTTTTGGGTGTTTATGTTTTTGGTCCAAGGTTCAATCACAACACATTTCTAGTAGATAATAGAAGGATTGGTTGAAGGTTAAAGAAGCTTTAGAGATTTAGTCAAGGTCTCATTGTGTTGTGACATAATCTTGGTGAGCAAGAAGAGTATTTAATGCTCTGCTCTGGCAGCTGGCAGAGAAATATATGGTCAGATTGTGGCAGACAACAACTGGGTATGAGAGATATCATGAATATTTTGTATATATTTGGAGATCTAAGATAGCCAATCAAATTAGACCATGTGTTTGAGTTGGATTTTAGCTGAAAGTAGTAATGTAGTTTGTGTAGAATAATATAATGAAGTTTCTAAATATGTATAGCAACAGCTGAGGATTGAATGAACAGTTATTTTCCCAGCAATTAGATGGCTAGAGATGTTGAGTATTTGTCACATGATGAATATTAAGTTTTAGGAAAAGAGCAATGGGGAATTTTATCATTTTAAGTGTTACATGATAAGAGATGCTTACCATATGTTACCCACTACATATGGACTCGTTAGAGTTTAGGGAGTTGGAGAAGACACACCAAGCAACATGTTTCTTTTATCAACTTTAAATCGCTAGAGCTTTACTGAGCATACCTCTTGGCCCTCCAAACCACGACTCCCAAAATTTCCCCAAAAAGACTTATGAGCTTAGATCATAAGCCGAAGATGAGATGACCTACCTCGGGTTTTGTTGTCATTTTGTGTAAATATGAGCTCTTGTTGAAGAAGCCGCTTGCCATGAGTGTAAGAGAGGTAATATGGGCCGTGAGCTTTGATTTATTGCTTAAGCCCAATCCATATGTTGATGTTGATGATGTCGTGGGGTTATGATCCCAATTGATGAAGAGGAAATGTGGATCATGAATCCGTCTCTTAAAGTAAGGATCTTGCGGGCCATTTGAGCCCAATCCATGTAATTGAATGAGATATGAGCTTATTTTGGGCCTTAAATAGATTTACACAAAAAATCAATAATATGTTGATGTGGCATGGGTTGCCAATGAAGTAATGCCACGTGGGCCCAAAAAAGAGTCCTCAACAAGCTTTAGTTGCTGGGATATGGCACATGGGCTAGACTATCTCGGCTGGGCCTTGTTATTGGCCTTTTGGGCCTTGTTCATCTCTATAAAATGAATAGTTGTGCCATGGGTTTGCAATATACATGGACTTTTGTAGTTAGAATAATTTATGGAAAAAAAAAAAGTATAATTCCCATAAATCTCGTAGAAGAAATAGTTTTGAAAGATGGGTAATATTTCATAAGTAATTTATGTTTCCCATGAGTTAGGGAATTTAGTATATGAACATATGTTTTTGCCAAAGAATAGTTTTGGGCTTTAAGCATAATATAATTCTTTTTGCCAAATAATATTTGGGCTTTGGTAGAATAAGCAATTATAACATGCAAAATATTAATTTAGTAATGCAATGTTTAGTCTAGATGTAAGAAGGGAGTCATAGGAATTACCTTTTTCAAGAGGTACAATGATGATAACTCCTTTGAATCTGGCTAGAGCATCGTACTGATAACGTGCTGTAAAATAGGGAAAAATATATATATATATATATAGACAAGAGAATAAAATATGAAGATGATATTATATCTAAATTGCTTCTTGTCTAGTGGTCATCTACCACAACATATTATTTTTGGAACTGATATACATATATCTCTCTTTTACTCTCAGTGTCTCTCTAATTTCCTAAGCACATTACAATGGGAGCGAAGGCTCATACATATAGGCGGAAGATAAACTGATAAAGCAACTACAAAGGGGGCAAGATCCCCTAAAGTTGCAACACCCATTTAATGTGATGGACTTACGTCTATCACCGTGAAAAGTAAATAATTTATATCAAAAGGGAATAGTGTAAAACAAAAAGTGAGTAGTATATAAAAAGAATAGTATAGTTGTAAAAGCTGTGGTTTTGAAACTTCAATTTACAGTTATAGCATTCATTGAATAATATAGCCATCTGTTCTGTCTCTACATTGGATTGATCCTCCTAGCGCTCCGCCAGTTTTTGTTTCATGTCTATGCTTCCACTAGGATTATTGTTTGCTAGTTGAAGTCTTTTTCTGGATATTGTGCCAGACTACCACAAGTGTTTGTAGTAAATGATTAGCATAAGAAATCCAGATTTTGATATTTGGTTTTTCTTGATCAAAGCAAATGTTATTTCTTTGCACAAGAGGTTCTTTTATTAGAGGGGTCCTTCCTTCTAATGTTTCCCTGTGTGTCCTTTTGATCCATTCCCAAATGCATTTATCAATGGTAGTGAACAATATGGATTCTGTTCGTAGTGAGTGGAGAACCAAACCAAAATAGTCTTGCAAAATCACTTTGAAAGAATTATATGATTAATTCAATTGTTTCTAGTTCCTTTCCACAAAAAGTACAATGAAATCCCGCTACCGCCCATTTTTGTCTAAAGCCTACAGCTGATCTACGACCACCCTTGCTTGTTTCCTATCAATCCAATTCGAAAGGGCAATCCTGCTTTCGAGCCAGTTGGTTGCCCTATAGTTAAGGTGCGCTAGCCCGCGCGCGGGAGCCTTCTTTTTAAGCTGGAGTCTGA
Source organism: Quercus parvula (assembly GCA_030820535.1). NCBI lineage: Eukaryota > Viridiplantae > Streptophyta > Magnoliopsida > Fagales > Fagaceae > Quercus > Quercus parvula. Next base: position 14,921,786 of record JAUAME010000008.1, read on the forward strand.
GCCGGGTGAAGAAGTCAATATAGATGAAGCAAAGCAGTTGTTTATGCAGTTGTTGCTCCTACTTATTTGCCACTTGGTTAACTACCACCCCCTCAAGATCCACCAACGACTGGCTCTTACCAACCAACAAAGCGAGCCACCTCGCTCGCAAAGAGCCCAAATGTGCTATAGAAATAGCGCGCCAGGCACAAATTTAGTTAGCCATAGCAAGACCAAACGAGACTAAGAAGCCACAGGTTCACTCACCTCCTAAGTATTGATCTTCGACTCCGTCCCTAGAAACGGAGTGTTCTTTTTTCACCGGGCCAGTCCGACCCACATTACTTGCTTCTCTAGATTATTAGTACTCTCATGGCTAGGCAACCTTTCACCCCGTACCGATGCGATTGGACACCGCGCATCTCGACCAGCTTGTTCCAGCGCAGCAAACACTGACTTTGAGGAGAAATCCTTTCCTGAATGATGATCGGTGATCATAGGAATAAGTAGCTTACTGTGAATGCTTTCTATTCAATCTTCTTTCTATGGCTCAAACCAAAGAACAACCCATTGCTCAAACAAACCCTGGTTCTGGATGGTGGATTGAGGAAATAGATCTACGATGTGGTGACGCTCTAGCCCACTTTGGGATAAATAAGGAATGATGGATTCCTGGGAAAGCTAGCGCATTTAAAGTCTAGCTATAAGGTGGTGGGCGGAGAAGGAAGAGCTGTGACACACATCATTTTCAAACCAAAAGTCTGACTTTTAGCTGAAAGCGGATGGATGATGTAGCTTCTTTTCAACAAGAAGAAATTCATTCCGGGAACGAGTTCCAAAAGGGGCTGGCGGCCGGTTGAGAGAGGATCTCAAGCTTAACGAGCCATGCGCACTCACGTGAAGCAAGGCAATATTGCATGCTGCTTTTCACGCGCGAGAACAGAGATCAAAACGTTGACGAACCGAGGAGTTCACCGTTGAGAGCCTTGCGGGGCTGGTGGACCGGTAACCGTTTAGCTGAGATCCATTCTAGCGCGCGTTAAGCGGTATGCAATAGTAGCTTTGTGGCGGGCAAGGTCAATTTCATAATAGAGTCTAGCCCATAGGAAATGATTGAACGAAAACATTGATTTGACGCCGATAGGTTGTAAACCCCTTTGGCTCGAATAGCGCTAAATTCGCTCTGGAATCGTCAGTAAAGTAAGCCAATGACCAAACTCCACAGTTTCATCCGCCGAAGAATTCGCATCTAGAGATGCATCAGAAGAATCGTTTGCATAGGCTCCTAACGCCAAAGAAAAGTTCTTAATAACTATTGTCATCAGTTGATTAGCAGGAGCTAGCTAGAATAGCCCTTGCCTATGGGCTTGGAAAAGTAGGGTCAGGCCCCAAGTCTTTAGTGTGATTCTAAGATACTTGAAACCAATTCAATCCAAACTTTACCGAAAGAACAGGTACATAATGATAATACGCATCTCCATCAGCACCTGAATCCCCGTCAGGTTTCCCATCCCCAGCCTCAGCATCCCCATAAAACAAAGGAAGCAAGCCTTGTTTGTGGATCCGGGTAAGGATTCTTGAACAGAGGCACCATCAAAATGAACATACGAATCGGCAGAAGCCGACGTTACAAGAGATTCATCAACAAAGGAGATTAAGTCGGGCAGGTAAGGCAGTGAAGAGAGGATCCCTCTGCATCTAAATAAGTTATTTCTTCAGTCTCAATCTCTGAATCCTATGAATCATAGGCGGCATTCAAATCCGTCTCATAAAAATCCTCTGCCTAATGAAAGTCATAATAATAGGCTGAAGAATAGGTATCAAAATCCAAAGTCTGAAGCTAAGTAATGAAAGAAAGTTTATGAGGTTATAAGTCTGACTTAGAGGACTCTGAATATGTGGAGTAGTGAGTCGATCCCGCTTTTCGCAGTTTTGATCGTTCTTCTAAGCGTCTGCAAACGAAGAGACCAAGCCTAGCTTCTGCGAATGATTCAGTGGAAAATTATTCGTTTGATTCGGCTTATGACTCCACAGAGGATTCCTATTCTGCTTACTTCCCCACTGCCCATGGCTAAAGCAAAAGCACTTTGGCTATCACAAAAGACCATGCACAGGTTCATTCTGCTGCAAGTGCTTTAAACGAAACCCTTTTTCTTCCCCTATCTCATTTTTTCATTCGAAAGACGAGATTCCCTTTCTCTCGATCTCCTACGTATGGAGGAATTAAGGGGAAAGTTTCGCCTTTCTTATCTGAAGTACCCATTCCCGGGTCAGGAGCTATGTACCAGTGCCTTCCCATAATTGATGGAGGAGCTTTCCACCTGTCTGAGGTAGCTTTTTAGTCGACTTTTGAGAAAAGGGAAGCACCGTCGGAAGTCATGTGATTTGTGGCTCCAGTGTCTCTGGATACCACCAGTTTCAATTATGGGACTCTCGAAAGCTAAGGTATTGACTTCTGCTCCCGGGTGCAGCTCTTATTACGTTTAGGGCATTGTCCTAGGGAATGGCATCCTTAGAGGACTTACTTCCTTGCCTCCTTCACTTGTTTTTCACGTGAGTGACCAAAGTGAAAAAGAATTCATTCTTTTAGGGGTTCGGAGATTGGAGTTTTAGCCTTTCCTTTCGAGGAAGCTTACTAAGCCTAAAAATCATTCTATTCCGCTTTCTTTTTCTTGTCTCGTAGTAAGCTTCATCTTAATTCTGGCTTGTGAAAAGAGCTTCTCTTTGGCTCGTTCTTGGGGTTTGATTCATAAATCCCAAGCCCAGAGAAGGAGTCAATCTCTTATACTGGCTCGTTACGTATACTGAACTCGCTCCTTCCTTCTTTGGCCTACAAAAACCATTCCGCACCAGAAGTTTTGAGTTCAGTCCCCTTCCACAAAAAGGATCTGAGGATCTGTTCCACTTGCTTAACAACACCCTTAGGCGAATAGAAAAAAGAACAACATTTACCACGGCGTAGGAGAGAGCTTTGCAAGTCCAGCTTTTCCCACAGTTTTCTCAACTAGGATGGATTTTTGAGTCTGGAAGAAATTAAGGGAACTCCCAAATACCTGACTGGTAAAGTGCCTTCCCTATACCCCAAGGAAGCAATCAATTGGTTCTTCACACTCGGAGCTACCCCACAGGTCAAAATGTTGCTCTTATCCGGGCTAGGAGCGAGGCCGGACATCTCCTTGAAGGAGTTAAGACACTCCAACATGAGGGAGATAGAGAAAGTGGTAGTAGTGAAACATTCCATGATCCACTGAACAAAAGCTTTAGGAAAGCCACTAGCCTTGAGAACCCCTCGGATGAAATCACAGCGAACCCTATCGTAAGCTTTCATGAGACCCACTTTCAGTGCACATCGGGGCGTACCAGTATTCCGATGGTAATTTCTCAAAAAATCCTGCACCAAAAGAACATTATCTCCTATCCTTCTGCCCTGGAGAAAGGCAGTTTGCTGGGGGCCAGGAGGACCACTTTCAACCGGTTAGCCAACATCTTGGCTATGCATTTAGAAACAGTATTACAACAGGATTTGGGATTTTAGGAATAAGAGCTATTGCAGTGGTATTGAGCTCTTTCAATAACCTGCCAGACTGGAAAAAGGACTTAATGGCCTTGATCACACCAACAAACAATACACCAGGCCCTTTTGAAGAATAGAGCATTGAAACCATCGGGGCCAGGAGCTTTATTGTCCTTGAGGGAAAAGAAGACCTCTTTCATTTCTTCATCAGAAACTTCCTTAACAATGGATACCATTTTTTTCTCCCCTAACGACTCTGTGATTCCCAATACAAGAATCACAATAGGGACAAGCACCCATATAATTCCATAGACCCCTTTTCTTTTAACGATTCCACTCTGTAAAAAGAATTGATATCTTGTATTTCTGTTGTATCAATTATCATTTCAACGATCAACTTCTCCCATAATGATATCTATGCTACCTAGTATTGTCATAATATCAGCCAATTTCATTCTTTTAACTAACTGAGGAAGAATTTGCAAATTGATAAAACCCGACGGACGAATTTTCCATCTCCAAGGAAAACCACACAAATCCCCTATCAGAAAAATTCCCAATTCCCCCTTTGGGGCTTCGACTCTCACATAAAGTTCTTGTTTCGACAATTCAAAAATGGGAGAAGTTTTTTTACTAATGAATCGATATTCAAAATCATGCCATTCTGGATATCTTTCTCTATGAAAGTATTGGATTTCTAAATTCTCAGAGGGCCCCCCCGGAATTCCTTCCAGAGCCTGTTGAATAATTTTTATGGATTCTGTCATTTCATCAATTCGGACTAAATAACAAGCTAATGAATCCCCTTCTTTTTGCCATTGGACTTCCCAATCCAATTCGTCGTAACACTCATAATGATCAGCTTTATGAAGATCCCATTGTAATCCGGAAGCTCGCAGTGTTGGTCCTGATAAACCCCAATTTATTACTTCGTCTCAACCAATAATGCCTACGCCCCCAACGCATTCTAAAAAAATAGGATTTCGTGTAATAAGTTTTTGATATTCAGTAACTCTTGTTAAAAAATAACCGCAGAAATCCAAACATTTATCTATCCAACCATGAGGTAGATCAGCCGCTACTCCTCCGATACGAAAAAAATTATGCGTCATTCTCATACCAGTGGCAACTTCAAATAGATCATATATGAATTCTCTTTCTCTGAAAATATAGAAGAAAGGGGTTTGTGCACCAATATCTGCCATAAAAGAGCCGAGCCATAACAGATGAGAAGCTATCGACTCAATTCCAACATAATTGGTTGGAGCCCATTGTTTTATATATTTGATGAAAAAATTTATACTTATTTATCTTACGTTACGATATTTCTTTCTGGATTGTGTTTGTCTTCAGTGGGGTCTTGTTACGCCCATAAGTCACTCCCTTAGCCAAGTTCCACTAGAAAGCTCCACCCAAAACTCTTACTCCTTGTATTGGGCCTGTCGATCCTCTCCTATGCTAGAGCCCGCCGGCTCCCTGTGGACGGTCCTAATAGAAAAAAGACGAGCTGTTAACATGGAACGAGCCTCTCTTCCTTTGCTAGCTGGATAAGGTGGGTTGCTTTCTCATAGTCTCCATTTCGAGATGGTGGATCAGGCTAATCAGACTTGAGCTCTCTAGTTTGGAATGGAGGGACGTTTAAGAATTCCTTTGGTAGTAGGTTTGGGGCACGCTTCTTTCAGGAGACAACTGAGGCAAGTAGCTAGTTAACTGTAGGTTTAGAGCACGCTAGGATAGATTCTAACTAATTCTCTCTCTCCGGCGAGGTTTGAACTTCGCGTGGTAGGAAGGCCTTCGCGATTCGCATCTTCCTGTCCAATAAAGAAAGTGAAGGGGAGCGGACAGCAAGTTGGAGGATGCTGTAGAACCGCATGATTGATCCATCTGCGCTATTCCCGCAAGTTGGAAAGCCTTCAGAGCCTCAGTACCTACCATTATATTGAATAAAATGAAAGCTGACTAGCAATCGCTCGTTTTTCTTATTAGCATGGGATTGGATGTTAATAATGAAAGCCATCCAAAACCATAGTATCTCTTTTGATTAATTGAAGAGGGGGGGGCTAGGGGATACAGTAGTCTGATTTCTTCCACCGAAATCAGACGAGGCCCGTCCTAGCAATGGGTCGGGGGAAAGAAAAGTATGATTGGAAACAACGCGTTGAACATCCAAAGTTGGCTTCAGCCAAATAGACAGAATGGCAAGTTTCATTACCATTCGATAAATCCCATCGGCTCTGCTCCCCTTAATGCGCAAATGGCTTAAAAAGCTTCCTTCATTCGTCATCCCAAGAAGAAAGAATCTCCTTATTTCCATTTGTCTGAAGCTTATAAGCACGAATGAATCGGCCATTCAGGGTACCCCTTTATGAGCAGCAATCCTAGAAGGGAAGGCGGTCTTTCTTTCTTTGTGGAAGGGAAGCTTGACTTAAAAAGATGCTTAGTGGGGCAAAGAGATTCGAAGGTTCAGAGATGGACTAGAGGTTAACAATAGGCCGATAAATATTAACCTTTTTATTTGAGCCTAACTATATATATAAGGGGGAGCACAAATAGATTTAGGAAATGCTTAATCTAACCATAAAAATAAAATAAGAATGGGTATGGTACTCAAGCGGAAGTGGAGCGAAATGCTTCCCTTTTGAAAGAAGCACAAGCGAAACAATACCTAGATCCAGCTGGGAAACTACAATATTGCTTAGGTTACATTGGCAATAAGTACTTCAACCATTTTCTTATATTTTCCACTAAGTAAGCTTGCCCCATGAGACAATGGACGCTTTTCATTCCTCTTTCGTCCTTTCGTTTTCTATGGTTACTCAGAATCAGTACCAAGTTAAGTTGACCTGGAATTGGTGTACCAGGTAAAGCCAATTTCAAGTTAATCTTTCAGAAAAAGACGTTTCACTTTTGATGGAAAATGAAGACTGATTCTCTCCTTGGAAAAGGGAATCCCCTTTCCCCTTTCTCTAATAATAAGGGTTCCAAACCTATCTTACTAATAATAAGAAAGGGGCTGCTAGTTGTAGCGCGCTAGCGCCCCAAAACAAGTAAGGCTCTTCTTTTGCGAGACTCCATCCAAATCCGCCACTCATTGGTTGGTGTTCCATTCTTTTTATTGAGACTATGCCTTCAATTCCATTCAGTGTTTCCCTAGTCGCAGTATTATTGCTCAACCTAACGTGCATTTTCTTTTTTAGTGGGGGCGATAAGCGCCCCGCAGTCACGCATTTGAGCAAGAGCCTTTGCCTTTCTTCGCTATGTAAATAGAGGGCCGGAATAAGTGCCAGACCCTCAACAAAAGAATGGATTAAGGTGATAGAGTGTTATCAGGAGACGCTAGCCTTTGGAATTAAAAAAAGTGCTCTTTTTTTTTCGTCAGCAGATTTCGCTCATCAAGTTCTTGTTTGATCTGCCACTGTTAGAACACCACAATATTCGTCCTTTTGGGGTCAATGCTCTCAATGGTGAATCGATCATTCGATATCCTTCTTCTTATGAGAGGACGGAATGGAAGAAAAGTAATGAAACTCGAGATGGCTACTGAATAACCTCCTTTTACTTTCTCAATAATAAAGCCTTTTACCTTTATATTCGTTCGCCAAATCTTGTTCAGTTCCATCCAAGCTCGGTTTTGTCTAAATCTTCGTGGAAGAAGAAGAAGCGGTTCACCAGCCACTACATCCAGGGATCCCACCAAATCATTAAACCTGGAGGCTGCTCACTCTTTGATCGGTGATTCACCGGCCACTAGATCGATGAAGAATCTCTCCAAAATCTGCTCTTTAATCAGCGATTCACCAGCCACTACATCCAGGGATCCCACCTTATTCTCAAACCTGGTGGCTCGGTTGATTGGCACTCCTGTAGGCTTATCTTGCATACAAATTCTGAGGGTCCCGAGTCCTGTATCCACCAAGAACATTTCTTCCCTTAAGCGTAAAACTTCAGATTGTAAGGCGTTTCCACTACATAAGAAAAAACTTGAATTAGATCTTGGAAATGATCGACTCAAATAGATGTTCATCATAAGCTTTCTTTTTTTTTTCCTCCTCTTCCTATTGATCAAAAGCATCCAGCAACGCCACTCTTACTCTTCTTTATCTTTTGGCTGTCCCCACGCCCTCTTTACTATTTTAACCATTTTAATAAGATATCTTCCTTTTTTCTTTCGAAAGGTATTCGCCCTTTCTAAGATTTGTTCCTTTGACAACTCTTCTGATACCCAAAAATCCATATCTACTTTTGTAATAAAATGGCAAATGTTGCCCCACTTTAGGAACTGCACATTGTACTGCATTTCTTCAAATTCACTGAACATACTTTTTATAATTTCGGCTGCCTTGTTCTTATGTAAATCCCGGCACCGGATGCCCACGTGAAAGTGGAATCCCTCTTACTGATGGTCTTCCTCTTTACTAATAAGGATAGATGTGCATTTGAGAGCCTTGGTTATACGCTCTAGTATTCTTTTTTTGTTAAGGCTTGTCCTTTCGGCACGGGAAAACTTAATCAATAAAAATTTTCGTAAAGTTGAATTAGTGAATTTATCCAGTTGAGGCATTCTTGATTGAGATAAAATGATTCCCTCCAGACAGCTTAACTCCGACAAGCCTGTATGAGTAGTGAAGAATTTTAGTGAGTTGTGGTTGTTTGTTGACCAATGGAAGCATGGAAAAAAAGAAAGAAAAAGGGAGGTGGAGAAGGTCCGGAAAGCCCTCACTTTATTGATGGGGGACATTTTGATCCCCTTGTTGACCAAGCGAGGTCGCACTGAGACTGAGAACACCAACGGAACACTCTCTTTACCCCCACTGACCAGCTAGTGTGCAATGACAACCGGCCTGCAAGCTACTCAATTTTCTTTTCTTAGCTGTCTATTCTAGATGCTACTTACTTACATATGATGGTTTCTTTCACAAGGTAGCGCATCTATATAGCATAGCTGAAAGCGGACCAAAAAAGCTGTTCCCATAGCGTTACGTAGGCTTAGCTTAGCCTCTTTCTCTATCTATATTTATAATATCACCAGTGGACAGCGAACAAAAAGATAAGATGCCACACTAAGAAAGCAATCCAATCAGGAACAAGGTAGTTAGGGACATATGGACTAACTGCTCTGACAATCCTGTTTTTTGAAATGAATCTTCGGACCTTCTGAAACAGATGGGCCCCCACTACTCCCCGTGACACTCACCCACTCGTCTATCGCGAATTGGCCGCTTCCATTACGGTCGATCTAATTTCATAGCTTCCACACCTGCTCATTGGGGTTGCCAGTTAATATATCAAGTTCGTGCTTGTGCCATCCTGAATCGGGGGTACAGGACGGGATAGCTTCCCGCCCACCGGAGACAATAGAAGTAGATCCCGACAGCTGTGGTTCTCCATCCTAAACTGCTGGAGCTAATACCTAGCCACCCCACCGTCTAACCTTATCTCCTTGGATGGGTAATGCATTTATAGGATGCTATCCCTAGGCTAAAGAAAGGTAGTATAGCTAGCCTAGCCTAACTTCGAAAATTCTCAAACTGGGCCCCTTCCTTCCGGTTGTCGTTGATATTGCTTCCTTCCAACAAGATAGAAAGATAGTTCTCTGGTCCGACCATCCTTCCTTTGTTACTTTCATCCGACCTTCCTTCCCTTCGAACAATCCTTCTGGCCGAGCCAACTACTAAAGGGGAATTCCAATCTTTCTTGCCTCCCACGGTTCAGCTAACAGAAAGAATCTGCTATTACTACTTCATGGAGTTTATGCTATTGGGCAGCCACTTTCCTGTACAACCATCCATTTTCTAGTTCTCCAGCCCACACCCCCTGGTTACTTTCATCTACTGTTACCATTTTCACCATCTGGTTGCATGTTGGGGCACCTATCTCCTTGATTACAAGTCATCCCTTCCTTTGGGACAATTAGATTGTGCTTATTCAGCACACTCATATTATATGATATCTTTGCACCCCTGTTGTCCTTGTTCAGAGCATCTGTGTTAAGCCACCCTTTCTTGAGTCTTGGAATCTATTTGTTTCAGTGCCCCCATTGAGTCGTGTCATAGTTCCTATGCCTCTATGATCTTATCTTGTTAAGTCCTGGCCTTCAGTTGTGTCTACCTTATTAATTGTCCCATGTTGTCATTCTGCTTCAATCTTGGCCATGAATCCCCCAGTGGTATTCCATTGCTGCTAGGTTAACCTTGCCATTATGCTCTGAATAAGGGAAGTAGTCAGTAGTCCATCTATCATTGCCTTCCACACCCATTGTTGTCTCAGTCAGTCACATTTGCTACATTGTATACTGCACCTCGTGCTGGTCTTCAAGGGTCCCTTTATACCTTGATTCCTGCGGACTTTCCCCTATCGACATAAGCACCTTTCTTCTAGGGGTTTAGTCTATAGGGTCTACCTTGGTCCCATTTACCTCATTGGTGGGTCACCTCGGATCAGGCAAAAAGAGTCGTCATTGCTCCTTAACCTGGTAGTTTCTCACGTGCTTGACTCCAGCTCCTTATTGCACCGTTGAGATTTGTACACATTGATGGTCCCAGTGCTCCAGTTCTTGACGAAGACCCCGGACATGCATGAATCTTTCCAGCTATTTTTTGGAGTCCCCAGTTAGGCTCCCCCTTCAGGTAGCTCCCTACATGTTCTGGCCAGTGTTGGTTCCAGCATTATCAGCTTCAGTTGCAGTTCCAGAGATTGGCTTGGCTCTATTCCGCAGTTGTTTGTGAGCCATCAGTTCGGCCTTCCCTCCATCTAGTTCTTTGCCGTTCTTGGGCTCCTTCTGGTTCAGCAGGGCTTCTGTGGTGACCAAAAAGCAGGAGCTTGAGCTCAACCAGCCATTGATAATCACTTTTATGGTTCCCAATTGGGATGGAGATTCCGGTCCAGTGTAGGGGACACCTTTTTCATGATCTAGGGGTCAAATGTAGCCTGCACTAAGCAGGGGGAGCTCCTCTTTGGTTCCATCTATCCACATTCTTCCCTTCCATCCACGGGAATTCGGGCTTGATTGTTGCGTGTAGTCGATTCACTCAGTACCTCCATGAACAGAGTCCATGAGCTCGGGAAGAGAAGTAGGGCCTTCAATTAACCAAGAGAGGTCTCGCCCTTCCTGATCATTCAGAATTTGTTGCGTTCTTCTTTCGAGCTGATCAGTCAGCTTCCAGCCACCCAACCAATCCTGTTGATCCTGACCTACAGAAGGGGGTGAATGAGGTAAGAGAAGCCCTCGTCTGTGTTTTGGTGACCAGGAGAGCCAGCCGGAGATAGGTCTGTGCTTTCGTCAGGGGGTAGCTCGTCAGTACTAGGTGTTGATCAGTCATCCAAAGGAGAGGGGCTCTGAGGACCAGTTTGACATCTCATTCAAGAGAGAGTGAGTCATCCATCCAATTCCTATGTTCACAGAGGCCCAAAAAAGAGAAGAAAAGAACTCACTTGCCAAGAGTCAACAAGGAAGGCGCCTACCTCAGAGAGGAGACACATACGAGAAGACTACGTCGATGCCCTCTTTTGTTGATTCCTAGTAACTATATCAAGCGAACTTAAAAGGAATTAGCGATAGGGGAAGATAAGCGTAGGCTTTGCACCGGCGAAGGGATTCCAATTATATGAACATCAATGCATTATAGCTTCTGAATCTCGTGCTGGGGATTGGAACTTGAGTCGAAGGACAGAAATCAACTTCTAGTATGATTACTTCATTCCTCATGAAAGCAATAAGAAGACGGAAATAAGCACTCGCTTTCAACATATGAAGATTCCTTATCTCAAGCTTACTTCGACTCGGATACATGATAACTAAGGAACTATGGTAGGATTCCTATTACAGCAAGAACTTTAGATCACAATTAAACAAAGAGCTAGGCGAAGGAATTCCTTCTTCCTTGCGATGACGAGCAATGAACTCTTGCTTTCGGCGCATTACATCACTCTTGATTAAAGCCTTAGAATCAGATAGACGCGCAGGGAGGTAGCTTTCTACTAGTCTTCCTTGCTCAAAGAAAAGGAGGAATAACAGGCACTTATAGTAAGAGTGGGAAGAGATGATGAATACTTATAGGCTTGCTTACACTCGAGAGAGAGCGGCTTACAAGCAAAGAATAGGAATGAAAACCTGAAAAGAGCTCTTTCTCGGCATCCGGATTCTCGCCATCCCAGAAGTTGACTTCTTTGCTGGGCTACTAGAATTCCTAGTCCTTGTTATAAGGTTCACTATGCTCTATAGGGAGAATCCACTTATTACTTACTTGTTTTGAGACTACTTGCCTGTAGTCTCTACTCGCATATAGTCAGTTAACTTGTCCTATCAATGACAAGTGGAATGCAATCATGGCTTCTTCTTCATGCAGTGATTGGATAAACACTTAGTGGAGCTGCTGGGTCAGGGGCTTGGCTCCCCCGGGCTGCTATAGCCGAATCATTATTGTTTCAGTTCATAGACAAAGCTAATTCATAAGGAGGTTCTAATTTACATAGACCTCGGGCATAGGGCTTTACCTCATTATATACACGTAGTCTGATTTAGTTGAAATCCATGCCATGTTGTTGTTATATTAGAAACCTTAGTAGGATCTATGGGGCATTGGCATATAGGTGAACTCCCAAGTGTGGGAAATCCCTCTTGGTTAAGCCTCTGCTTAGGTGCTTCTTTCAAATGAAGCTTTTGAAGTTAAAGAGTCTTCGTCTCGCCGGAAGAAAGAGGAAGAAGTCTGGCTAGTGCCTTACTAAGTCGACCGGGATGGGCTGCTAAGTAGGATTCAAGGCTAGTACGTTAGTGAATGGCTCGACTCTTCCTAGGGGGATCTTAAGCCGCTAGCTGATCAAGGAGAGTGTTAAGAGGGGGCCCTAGGATGAGAGAGGGAGGCTATTCTACAGAGAGGATGACCCAGCAGCTCTTTTTGAGGCATGAGCTACTCCCAAGGCAAAAGGGGAGGATGTTGTTTCCCTTGGCAATCTCACACTTCCTTTATGTGTCAAGAGTAAATAACTAATCAAACATAATAATATCTCTCACATTCCTTAAAAATATATGTAATCTTCATCACATAAAGAAAACTAAGCTCACACTAATATTACTCAATTGCATATTCCATGCTCCAATTTTGAAGGGCTAACCAATCTTCAGACTGAAGACCAACATATTCATTGCTTTTTTTTTTCTTCATTTTTTCCCTTTTCCAAGTCGAAATTTGGCCTTAATGATGCATTCAATAATTTGCAAATAATACAAATTTGTAGTTTTCCGGGAACTATCATGGTAGAGAGAGAGAGAGAAACTATCATGGTAGGACCAATGAAACAACCTAATGCATCTTGTACAAAAAAACAAATATTCTTGCTTTGGGGGCTAATGGCTAAGCTTAAACTGATCTAACTAAGAAATATTTTTGTCACTAGGACAAAAATGACAAAAAAAAATTGAAAAAAGGATTATGTTCGCTAAGGAGTAAGCACGTATGATTGACCATAAGTCAATGACATTGCCATGTCAAATACTGCCCGACAATCCTGAGACAATAATGGTAAGTTAGGAAAAGAGTAGAGCGAAGCCCCAATAATCCCAAATTGGGTTGGATAAATGTAGTCTTCCACATGACAACAATACTTTCATGTGTACAGCAGTAGGAAAGGAGAACATAATACAACTGCATAAGGCAACAATTCTTCAACAGCTTTCAATTTGACACCCTAAAAAACTATCACAGCTGAAGGGGATAAAAACAGGAGGCGAGGCCTGACGGGCCTAACGGGTCCATGTCTATGGGCCGAAAGAAAGTCAAGCCCATCGTTTGTGTGGAACCCCTGATGAAATAAGGGCCCAATAAGAATAGGGCAAAGCACTGGGAAAAATCTTGAAGGAACGCCTTAAAGACCGCGGACTCTTCACGAAGGATAACTTGTCCACCACGTTTTGGATTCCTGAAGAGAGAGTTCTACAAGGAAACAACTTGGGCTACAAGGAAAGGAGGCAAAACCTCACTACTATAAAAGCCCCAATACCTCCTCACATCAAGGTACGCATAATTGACCCTTCTCTAGCACTCTAGAGTTGTGAGAATATTTCTAACTTAACCTTCGGAGGGTATTTTCTTCTTTTGTGTAGGTGAATTTTCGAGCGCAAGGATCGTGCTTCTCACTGGTGAGATTTACGGCCTCATCAATAGCAAAGCGTCAATAGTTGGTATAAGCAGCCGTTAATTATTCTTGATCTTGAGGTGAAAAATGTCTATATAAACTCTTAGGCCATTTACCCCTAAGCCATTTAGGCAATGGCATGAGCATTTGCATCAGACTATGTAAAATAGTATGAGGGCCAAATTTTGCCCAATCGACCTCAAAAAACACCTACATCCATTTATGCATCTTTTGTGTAAAATGCATTTTTAATAAAATACTTATGCAAATATACACAAGCATTGTTATTGTGCATTTTGGTATGAGTAAATGGTGGTTGTGGTATGAGAAGAAAGAGAACCAATTAAAAATCATGAAAAATCAATATTTTTTAAAGAAATAGAATCTAGAATAAATAATTTGGTATGAGTATTTTGAAAAATGATTAAGCAAAATTGAAAAGGTAGGTTCTTAAGCTAAAATAGATAGAAAATTTTACACAAGCTGACATGAATGCTCTAGGCCCCAATTCAATAGAATCTATATGATTATATCCATTTCCCTTGTAGTATAACAAAATAAAATTGTTAGGTTATAAATATTTAGGCATCAATGTTTAGGACCTAAATTTATTGTATGTTGACAAACTGAGAACAAAAACATGTCTAGTATAAAATCTTAGTGTCTTTGAAGTGTTTTAGACATTACTCAAGTTTATACAAGTCAAGATTCAAGAATGTACAAGATGCAAAAAAGAGAATTCAAAAACTAAAGAACTCAACCGATCAAGAGAGAGCTTCAACCAATCTAACTGCAATTTGTAGAATTTTAATTAAAGCCCAATAGCCCGTGAAAATGTTTAGGGTTTGAGTCCAACACTCCTTTCATGTCTTGAGAGTTACTCTTGTGAGATCTGTGAGGTTCTATGCCTTCTAACTTCATAAGCACCTACCGGAAATCAAATCCATATTCCTAGTACCAGTGGAGTAAAGTTACTACTAGGCCTTTAGCTATCAAGCATAATGAAGATCAAGGCATGAACAGGTGGTTCATATGAGAACAAATCTAGATCAGGTAGATGTGTGGAGTTCAGAGCTCAGTTTGGTAACTGTGTTAGATTTACTACGAATTGGTATTCTTGATTGTAAATCTCAACTTGATATAATGGATAGTTCTCTTGATATAGTTCCCCCAAGTTTTTTACCTTGAAACGAGTTGTTTTATTGATTTTCTTGGGTCATCACATCTTGTGTCATTTACTTTTCTGTTGTGTTTATTTCATGTGATGAATGTTTAACTTAGATTTGAATAATTAACCTAAGTAACAACTTGGCTAATATATTAGGTTAGACAAATTGTGTTTTCCCAAGGTTTAAAATCTAGCATAAATAAATAAAATTAAGGCACTTCACCTAGCTAAAAATAAATAAATATTAAGGTCTCCCTTGTACGTAGGCCAATAGAATACATTATCTATTTGTCTTACAGTGAAAATTTTTTAATTAAGACCCAAAAATTTAAAAGAATAAAAATGAATTTTTTAAAATTATCCTCTTTTAGAATGTTTTGCACTATGTTAATACATTTTACTCTGTTTGCGATAATTTGACAGTGAAAAAATTTTCTATCTTCCAAATACATGTATAGACTCTTCATTTCTCTCCCCATTTAAATAAAAAAATTAATAGTTTTCCAAAAATATTCATTACTAAAATCTAATTTTCAATACATGAAGTCCAAGATAGACAAGAAAGAGAATGACTATGTCAAATTAACATGATATTTCTTCGGAAGGTTTATATTTATTTCCATAATTAAAAGTTTTAAAAGAAGTTTTACATAAACAAAAATATTACAATTTACATACTAAATTATATAAAAATACTAGATTCTTTTTCTGGTGCATGTGTTGGACAACTACTACACAATGTCAAGGCTTCAATTATTAGCAAATTTTGCTATTCCAAGATTTCAGTGTATTTGAGGGTAACAAAGTAGACCAGAAATCAGCAACTTGACATCAAGAAGGTTTCAAAAAAACAAATACGTTGTTTTCTAAATGGAAAAGGAAACTAAACATGTTACCTTCTGAATGAAAATCTTGAATCCACAAGGTCATAGAATTTTGAAATCCACCAAAGAGAAACAATAGACAAAACCTATATTTTTATTAATTTGAGAGCTAAATTGCCTCGGAAGTTACAATACGTTTAAATAGTAAGAAAAGAAAACTTATGGCAATTAGGAAAATGGCCAACCTAATTCATGATAATAGCTTAATTTTGCATATTTATATCATTATTAGAAAGTATTATCATACTTATTTTGAGTTAATTCATGCATTTTATAGTTGATTTTGGAATAATGCTGAATAATCAATTTTGTGCTTAATTGAATTTTAATGCATGAATTTGTCTTTTGTATGATAATGAAATTAAAAAAGTGGATTTGTGCAAAGAAGAAAGCTAATGGACTTTAGTTTTACAAAGGTCATGATGAAGTCAAAGAAGGCCAACCCAATTAAATTCAAGTCCAATTGGAGCAAGGAATCAAAGGAAATTTGCACCTAATCTAAGTCCAATTCGGATTAGAATTCCAGCTTGCACACCAGTTAGTATTTGGAGCATAACTTTCGGCTCAGATTTCCAATAGAGATGATTCAAGTTTTTCTGGAAAGATAACTTAAAGGGATACAACTTTGTAGTTTAGCAAAAGTCCGAATTCTGAAGTTAAATGGGCCAAAAATGTCAGTTAAGTGAAGCCTAAAAACCTGGGATTTTCTCAAACGGGAATTCAACTTGTACTAGGATTCCTTGACCTATTTAAAGGCTCTTTAGGGCAAAATTCAGAGGGGAGCGGCTGTAGAACATAATTTACATTTTCTCAAAGTTTCTTTATAGTTTTTAGAGTTTTATTTGTGTTATGGCTTGCTAGAAGCCTTGCTAAGGCAAGGGGTGAAACCCTACCGTTTATTAGTATGTTCTTAACAATTATTTATTGGTTTTAGTGCTTATATTTTTATGTTTTTGATCATTTTACTCATCTAGAAAAGTGTATAGTTCTGTATAATTCTTTAATTTATCGCAGACTCCGGGCACGTTACATGCTTAGTATTCCCTGCGAACTAATTCACTAGTTTTGTTTTGCCTAAAATCAATCAATTGAATGAAACTACCTTAGACAATTAATTCTTGAGTTTTTACCGTTAAATCATCCTACTAAGATCATCTTTCGTATGAATTTTAGTTGAGTTATAAAATAAATATTGCTAAGACTACCAATAGATGTGTTGTGTGTGGATCCCTAAACCTTAGTGCCTTAATATATTGTTATTTTCTCTCAATTTAAATTACCTTTACTAAACTATCAAAAATCTCTTTAGTTAAAATTTATTATTTTAATTTTATTCTATTGTGGTTTGCCAATCAATTCCCTTTTCCCTGTCGATTCGACCTCGGACTTTCCGAGTTATTACTTTGGGACAATCCTGCACTTGGGAGAAGGAATCACCCAAATTTTAGTTGGGGGAATGATAATGTGGTTGCACCTCCTATACATGGTTCCTCAAATTTTTTTTTCCCTATAATCCCTCTCCAAAGAAGAGTCTTGAGGTCACCTTGCAACAATTCATGCAAACTCAATCCACCATTAATAATCAAAACTCACAAGCAATAAATGACATTAGGAGCACTCTCACTAAATTGACCACATCCATGAGCACAATAGAAAAGGGTAAGTTTCCATCTCAACCACAACCAAACCCCCAAGGTCAATTTTGTGTTGATGATTGTAGTTCCTTTGAAAATAAAGTGAGTCAAGTAAAATTTGTAACTACTCTTCGTAGTGGAAAAATCATTGAGAAAGATATTCCTAAAAGCAATACACAAGATGAATCTTCCAAAATAAAGAGTAGTGATGAAGTCCTTGACCCTAAATCTAATGAAATTGAAAGGTGTCTTATCCCTGCTCCCTTTCTCCAAAGGTTGATTCTACCTCAAAAAGTGAATTAAAATTTTGAAATCCTTGAAGTGCTTAAGCAAGTTAAAGTGAACATTCCTCTTTTGGATGCCATAAAGCAAATTCCATCATATGCTAAATTTTTGAAAGATTTGTGTACTGTTAAGCGTAAGCTTAATGTACATAAGAATGCATTTTTGACTGAACAAGTTAGTGCAATCATTCAAAACAATAGACCTCCAAAGTTTAAAGATCCAAGTTGTCCCACTATTTCATGTGTGATTGGTAATTCAAACATAGAGAAAGCTTTGCTTGATCTTGGGGCAAGTGTGAATCTTTTACCATATTCATTGTATGAGCAATTAGGTCTAGGCAAGTTAAAACCCACTTCCATAATTTTACAATTTGCTGATCGATCTGTGATTGTTCCTAAGGGTGTTGTTGAGGATGTTTTGGTTCAAGTGGACAAATTTTATTTTCCTGTTGACTTTATTATTTTGGACATGCATCTTGTTTCTAATGCTAATTCTCAAATATTTGTGATTTTAGGACACCCATTTCATGCAACTTCTAATGCATTGATAAATTGTAGAAGTGGAGTCTTCAAATTATCTTTTGGGAATATGACCATTGAGCTTAATATTTTTAATACTTGTAAAAAACCTAGGGATGAAGAGGATGTGCATGAAGTTGACTTAATTGAAACACTTGTTCAAGAACAATTCAACAAAACATGTTTTTTCAGATCCATTAGAAGCTTGTCTAGTAAATTCATGTGATTTTAATTTTGATGAGAATTATGAAATTGCATACATTCACTGTCTTTTGGAATTTGCGCAGGAATTGGAAGCGAGCAATTGGAAATTGAAATATGAGGAGTTGCCACCTCATGAGATAAAGTTGTTGCGCCATCTAGTGAGCAAGTACCAAAATTGGAGTTGAATCCCTTGCCCGTTGAGCTTAAGTATGCTTTTCTAGGAACCAATGAGACTTTTCTTGTGGTAATATCTTCTAAACTTGACTCTTTGCAAGAAGGTAAGTTATTAAATGTTTTGAGAAAATATAAGAGTGCCATAGGATGGAACATAGCTGACATTGAAGGAATTAGTCCATTGGTTTGCACTCACAAGATTTATTTAGAGGACAATGCTAAACCATCTAGGGAGATGCAACG
The DNA here is from genome assembly GCA_030820535.1 of Quercus parvula. Lineage (NCBI taxonomy): Eukaryota > Viridiplantae > Streptophyta > Magnoliopsida > Fagales > Fagaceae > Quercus > Quercus parvula. The sequence goes on from JAUAME010000008.1 coordinate 14,940,520, forward strand.
TAGGTTAAACCCTACAATGAAAGAGCTAGTTAGGACTAAAGTGCTCAAATTGTTAGATGTGGGTATCATATACCCCATCGCAAATAGTAAATGGGTAAGTCCTACTCAAGTGGTGCCTAAGAAATCTGGAATAACTGTGGTAAAAAATGAGAATAATCAGTTAATTCCAACTCATGTCACCACAAGTTGGCATATGTGTACTGATTATAGAAAATTGAATGCAATCACTAAGAAAGATCACTTCCTTTTACCTTTCTTGGATTGAGTTTTAGAGAGAGTAGCAGGTCATGAGTACTATTGTTTTCTAGATGAGTATTCTGGGTACTATCAAATTGAAATTGCACTTGAAGATCAAGAGAAAACCACATTTACTTGTCCTTTTGGTACTTTTGCATTTAGGAGGATGCCATTTGGTTTATGTAATGCACCTGCCACTTTTCAAATATGCATGCTAGGTATTTTTAGTGACATGGTAGAACATTATTTGGAGGTTTTCATGGATGATTTTTTGGTGTTTGGTGATTCTTTTGATGAATTCCTTTCTAATTTGAAAAAAGTCTTGACTAGGTGTGAAGAAAAGAATTTACTATTAAATTGGGAAAAATGTCATTTCATGGTCACAAAAGGAATTGTATTAGGCCACATTGTTTCTTCAAAAGGCATTGAGGTGGATAAATCAAAGATTGAGTTGATTGCTAATTTGCCTACACCTAAGACTATTTTAAAGATGTGAGATCATTCCTAGGAAATGCTGGATTTTACAGGAGGTTCATAAAAGACTTTAGTTTCATACCTAGACCTATGTGTAACCTCCTAACAAATGACACTCCATTTGAATGGACCCAAGCTTGCCAAGAAGCTTTTGATAAGCTAAAAGTCATGCTTACCACTGCACCTATCATGCAACCACCAAATTGGAATTTACCTTTTGAAATTATGTGTGATGCAAGTGATTATGTGATTTGAGCTATTTTAGGGCAAAGAAAGGATAAAAAATCTCATGTAATTTATTATGCAAGTAAGACTTTGAATGAAGCTCAAATGAATTATTCTACAACTGAAAAAGAGTTACTTGCTGTTGTATTTGCCATAGATAAATTCCGTTCATATATTCTTGGTTCTCTTGTTGTTGTTTTCACTAACCATGCAACTTTAAAATATCTTCTTTCAAAGAAGGATGTAAAGCCAAAGTTGACTAGATGAATTCTTCTACTACAAGAATTTAATATTACCATCAAAGATAAAAATGGAGTAGAAAATGTGGTGGCAGACCATCTGTTGTGCCTCACTTTTAATGAATCCATGGATGCATTGCCCATTAAGGATTCATTCCCTGGTGAACAATTGTTTTGCATCTCTACTTTGCCTTGGTATGCTGATATTGTCAATTTTATTATCACTGGCTAAACACCATCTCACTAGAGTGCTCAAGATAAGAAACGCTTCATGGTTGAGGTACTCAATTTTTTCTATGATGATCCTTATTTATTTAAGTATTGTCCAGATCAAATCATTAGGAGATGTATCCCTGATAATGAAATATTTAGTGTCATCTCCTTTTGTCATAATGAAGCTTGTGGAGGCCACTTTTCTTCAAGGAAAACCGTTGCAAAGATTTTGCAATGTGGTTTTTATTGGCCTAATATGTTTAAAGACACTCATCATTTTTGCAAATCTTGTGAGTCTTGTCAAAAGTTGGGATGAATAACTTCTAGAAATATGATGCCTTTAAACCCAATTTTAGTTGTTGAAATTTTTTATTGTTGGGGCATAGATTTCATGGGTCCATTCCCTCCTTCTTTTGGATATCTTTACATTCTAGTGGCTGTAGATTATGTTTCAAAATGGGTTGAGGCTATTCATTGCAAAAAGAATGATCACAAAAGTGTTTTGAAATTTTTAAAGGAAAATGTTTTGTCAAGGTTTGGCATCCCTAGGGCAATTATTAGAGATGGGGGCTTGCACTTTTGCAATTGACCTTTTAAGGCATTAATGAGAAAAATATTGCATAACACACAAGGTTGCCACTCTATATCACCCACAAACAAGTGGACAAGTTGAGCTTGCCAATAGGGAGATTAAACAAATTTTGGAAAAGACGGTTAACCCAAATCGTAAAGATTGGCCTTTGAGGTTGAATGATGCACTTTGGGCGTACCACACTGCCTATAAAAATATTATTGGTATGTCTCCCTATAGACTTGTTTATGGTAAAGCTTGTCACTTGCCTATGGAATTGGAACATAAATCATATTGGGCAATAAAGATGTTTAACTTTAACTTAGATAGTGCTAGTTCATTGAGAAAATTGCAATTGAATGAGTTGGAAGAAATTCGGCATGATGCATATGAGAATTCTAGAATTTCTAAAGAAAGAATGAAGGTTTTTCATGAGAAACAAATTTCAAGGAAATATTTTGAACCATCTTAAAAAGTTCTTTTGTATAATTCTAGGTTATATTTGTTCCCCATAAAATTGAGATTTAGATGGACTAGACCTTTCATTGTTAAAAATGTTTTCCCCCATGGTGCCATAGAAATTGAAAATCCTAAGAGTGGTAACATATTTAAGGTGAATGGACAACGTCTTAGGCCATTTCTTGAGAATTTTTCACAAGAGGAGGAATCCATTAATTTGGAGGATCCCATTTATCAAGACTTGCCAAGCAATTAGCATTAGTATTTGTGTCGTAGTTTAGATTGTGTTTTTTTTTCTTTTTATTATTTTTGTTGTTTTGTTTTCTTACCCCTTTTGCAAGTGTTAAAGTTTTTTTCAATTCATTTATGTTCATCTCTTCAAGGTACTCTCTGTAATCTCTACTCTTTATTGTTTTTCCTTGTTATCTTTGAGGACAATGTATGTTTTAGGTTGGAGGGAGGAACTTGAGATGATTTGCATTTGGTTTTATTTTATGTTTTTTTTTTTTTTTTGGGTTGTTTTTAGGGATTTTTTTAAAATTTTTTAGTCCAAATTTCCACAAAAAAAAAAAAAAAAAAGGTGTTGCTTTAGCAAGAGTTTTAAGTCAAAGTTCTTTATGCTACTTCTATCTAAAGAATTCCATTGTTTTTCATGCTCAACTAGTATGCACATGCACTTTAGCCACATGAACATGTTTCTTGGTTGAGAGATAGAGATAACTTTGAAAATCTTGAAAATAAAATGTAGAGACTATAACCCAAGTGAGTTCTTGAGCCATTCATTCTTTTTGAGAGTTATTTTCTTTTGACCTCAAATTTTCATTTGGAAGCACATAACTTTGTTGTTGTTTAGTCTCATTATTCTTTGATTTGGTCGAATGCTAAGAATTCATCAAATTTTATGCCACCCCTAAATATGTTAAAGTCATGGATTTTGAAGAACTATCCCAATCCTTAAGAGATGATTTTAGGCCATCTTTGTTAATTTTGAGCCTTTATTATTTTCTTTTTTGGTACATTACCGCTAGTCACTCATTTGAGCCTATTATTTTAGCCGTTCTTTCTCAAACCCTTTCCTAAGGTGTTCCAAGAATGAATGCAATCCAATTGTCTTATTAAAATAAATTTGTGATGAAATAGTTGGAAGAGAAAGGAGGACTCACTCAAGAAAAACAAAAAAAAAAAAAAAAGAGTCATAAACAGAGAAGGAAAAATGTTGAAAAAAAAAAAGGAATATGAAAGAGGAAGAAATAGAGAATGAATTTGTTGATGAAATTTTGAAGAAAAAAAAGTGAAAGTGCGATATTTTTAGAAACTTGAGAGAGTAAATTAATTGGCATATATTCAAAAGAAGTTGTCTCTCTAATTATTCTTGGGAACACTTTTTATTTTTACCTATACCCTTTGTTCTAAATTCCTCCTCTTTACCCTACATTACGTCCGAATGAAAGTTCTATTTGATCTTAAGGAATGTATGGTTTGGATCTTGACATGACTAATCAATGTGTGTGGTGTAATATTCTTAGTGTTTGGCATCCTTTCATGAGACTATAAATATCATTTATTTTGCTTCTCCATTCTTCATCTTATTTATATGTGAGATATTAGTCTTTGTTCTATATTATTCTGCTCACATATGTTTGAGAGTGTTACACCCTTTTCGATGTGATTTTATTTGTTGAGTGTTAACAACTATGAGATTTGAGTTGAAGTATAACTTTGGATAGAAATTCAAGCCATATTTTATCTTAAGACTAAGGTTGTGTTTGTGTTGGCTAAACTATTCACACACTAAGTATTGATGGCATGTGGAATATCTTTGATGGTTGTTAGTGTTTTGACCTTTGATTAACTATTTCTACTAAAGTAATAATTTTTTGTTATTTTGTGTTTTTGTCTCGAGTCGCTTAAATTGCTAAGGACTAGCAATGAGCTGGTTGGGGAGTGGATATTTATATCATTATTAGAAAGCATTATCAATTCACACTAATCACGTAATTAGGTAGTGAAATAGCAAAATTGAGATAAATTAAAACTATTGTCTCTAAGAGATGTCCCAAAATAGATGAGACCTTATTCTGACTTTCAAACTAAAAGTTATTAAAGAAAACAAATATTACTAAAAATAGCAAAAATACTATTTTTGAGGTCTTAACGAAGGATTTCACCTAAATTAAGGCGACCTTCAAGTCAAAGTCTCGAGTTTTGATCAAAATGTCATTTCCCTTCAACCTTCTAAATTTCATGCAATTCCAACATCCTCGCTCCGATAGCTTTTACTAACACCCTCTTAATCCTGTTCTGTGATTTTCAACACTCTTGCTAATCCAAGAAGGCATTTGCTATCTATTCTACATCACAACTGGTCCTTATATCATAATGAATACCTATTGGTATATGCCCTAATTATCAAATTAAATATTTTATATTTTATATACACCGCAATCAAAATGAATGTCTATTAATAACTATCATAATTATCAAGTTTCATTTACATACAAAATAACTGACAAAATTTTTTTTTGAATAAAATCATATTTTATTGAACTTTTCTGTTTATTGCACAGGTTGTTAACTAGTATATGGAGTTAAGTTCAAGTTACACCTCGTATCACTCTTAAAGTATTCACATCCGCTTATGCTTGTACAAAAATTTCTATCTTTTTTAGTATAAGAACCTATTTTTTATATTTTACATGCTCACTTTTCAAAATATCTCACATCATATTATCTATTTTATATTACATTTTATTAAAATATTATTTTCTTATCAATTTTCTATTATTTTCCCAAATCATATCTCTCTCTTCCTCTTGAGGTGAAGTAGAGAATTATTAAAATTAAAAAAATTAACATATAATCTAAGAGCATTAGTTTATGAACTATTTTTAGAAATCTTTTATGGAAAAAGAAAAAAGTAACAAACAGGACCCTAATGGTCCATCAACCAATGTGCATTTGCAAAACTACAGTAACAATACATATTAACATAGACTAATGCAATTTTGGGGGGGGGGGGGGAGGGGGGGAACAAACACACACACAAAAGAGAGAGAGAAAGAGGTACGAACATAAATGCAAATATTGTATTTAGGATTTTTGCATAATTTTAAATTGGCTGATGTAGGAGGTTTTTGAGGATGGTTGGGTCAGATGTGGAGCTTTTTTATTTTACATAGACACAAGCAAATGCTCTAAAGTTAGAAAGTTACATAGTTTTTATGAAATAGATTAAAATCATCAATAAATGTTATTACTTTCTACCTTAAAATCTAATTAAGACTAGCATTTTTTTTTCTTTGTCCTTATTTAATTCTTTCTAGTTTCCACTTGATTAAAGTGCCCACTGCCATTTTCAATAGCCTGCAAAGTGCAGACCATATTCATGTACTAAAGAACACCCCACTATAGCCAAACCTGCCGTTTTGGCAAAGAAGCAATTGATTATTGAACGGTACACCATACACCAGAAATTTCCTTTGCAGCATATTCAGCAGTCAAACTGGCTCTGGAAATTGTTATCGTTGATATAAATATAGAAGGGATAGCTTGATTGTCGGCGGGTTCATTTGCAAGGGGAAGATTACGAGAATGCAACCTTCGGTCACATACGTACTGATGTAGTGTGGATTGAAGAGGAAAGATAGGTACTCTCGTAATTGTTGATCATTCCTTAACGAAGTCATTAATTTCTGGTAAGTATATAAATGAACTAAAATTCTTAGCACTTTCCTTTCAATATATACAAATAAATTATTTGCCAAAAAATATTTATCAATTTGGGAATTGAAGTTTCAATAGTTTTTAACTTCACCAAATCTTTTTTTTTTTTTTTAATGTTGTAAAATAGTAGTTTGTAGCTCTATCATTTTTCTTTTTGCAAACAAGACATAAGTATATCTAATTTTTTTAAAATGTTATAAAATAATTTAATAGAATAAATTATATTAAATTAAATGAAAAATAAAATTAACCTTAGTTCTGGTTGTACTTCACAGTTGCCACCACAGATGATTTAAGAGGTTATATATGATTCTTCGCAATTTAATACCCATTTTTTTAAATCTTACGTTACCTACCTCTAGTCACAGTCGACGACGACGACTCGACGGAATTATCTGTACATCTTTCGCAAGTTGCACACGGATTCTTATCATTTCCCTAAGAAAAATTAGATCACATTTAATTTTGTCAAAAAAGGTAGATCACGTTTAAACCTGGCTAAAAATGGCTTTAAATGTTGCTTAAGCATTCAGCAATCTTGCATGGATCTGTATGAAATATATACCAAGTACAGCTAGACAATGTAAGAATACTAGTAACAATTAGAGCTTTCATGAGCTTGTCGTTTTGAGCACAACACATTTGTTAAAGTGTCATTACTCGAACTACTCAGCTCCTGCCAAGAACAAAGCTAAACTTAGCAATAGGGAGGACATGGCCCCCCAAAATTGTTTAAAAACTTCATAATGTATGTATATTTTGCAATTTTTTAAAATATTATACCTTAAAATCAATAGTTGGCCCCTCCAAAAAATAGGAGTTGGCCTTGCAAAAAAGAATTGAACTGTTAATTGTTGGATTCCAAAAAAATAGTTGTTAATAACAACAAACTATCCACCTTATAACAAAAAAAAAAAGTAGGACTTCTTTTTAGTTTTTTCCTCTCTTAATTGGTAAATTTTGGTTGTTGAGTTAAAATAGTAAAATAAATGAAATTTTCTCCTAGAGTTATCTTATTTTATTTGGGACTAAAATTTCTCATTTTTTTGTTAAGTTTCAAATTGTTTGACAATACTTGATTTAGTCACAAAATATTAAATGAAAAAAAAAAAAAAAAAAATCCCTACATTGAGGACATGTAATGTTAGGGGTGACAATACTTAAAAAGCAATTTTGTCCTAGACACACACACATATAAATGTTTTGTTTTTATATTTCAATTTGGGACTAATTATTTAATTGTTATTGTTGTTGTTAAGTTTCCAATTTTTTTTTCCAATGCTTGATTTAGACTAAAAATGTTGAATAAAAAAAAGGATATTTAATATTAGGGGGTGATAGTACTTCAAAAATGAGGGATTTAAAAAAATTACAATTAAATAACGGTAATACATTTTTGTACATATTGATGGCAAAGTAGATAATTTGTGATACTCATTAAAATTTATAAAGATGATAATTTCTATTAAATATATGTGTGTGTAATTCGGCCCCCCAAACCAAGATTTCTGACTACACTCCTAACTCTTGCCAAGTATTATGTGAAGTAATACAAGAACTCTTACCACCAAGCCACACCTTGCGGTGTTGAGAATGCAAACTTTGAGTTCTAATTCTGGTTCAAAGAGATTACTCTCTGTCCTTCTAAATAATTGCTGGTCATTGCTCAGCAGGCAATTCCTAAAGTCAGACTTAGGCATATCTACGGGGAAGCCAATAAATGTGAAGACTTGTTAGCCAAGAGAGGAAGCCTTCAGCGTGAAATTGTTTTTAATGATTCCCCCCTTCATGGAACTTTCTCTTTTGTTAAGCTTTGATGCTTCTGGTCTGTACTGTAATGGAATATCTGCCTCTACTGTGTCTTTGGTGGCTGGTTAAGCTTTGATGCTTCTAGTCTTTAAAGTAAAAGAATATTTACCTCTACTGTGCCTTTGGGAGCTGGTTAATTTTTTTTCTATGTTAATCTCCTTATTACCAACAACAACAACAAAAAATAACCAGCCACATATTCCGGACTTATTAAGGAAATTTTAGTGCATATAAGTACTCAATCCCACACATGGCTTTGTACCATCAATTTAATTCTCTTTTTCTTTATCTCTCTCTCAACTATCTCAAGTCAAGAAAATTTTCAGGTGAGTCTGACAAACTTCTCTATGAATATAATATGCTTTATTTAACTTTGCTGGATGAAGCTTGCTAACTATCTGAGCTTAATGGCACTCTAAACTTCCAAAAGAGGGGAAGAAATTCAAAACCATTCTTTTCTCAAACTGAGAACCATAAGATATTTCTTTTTCAACATCATCATCATCATAATTAATAATCATATGCAATGTTTCTGTTGAATTCGAAATGATCAACTACTATAAAACCCCCCCTAGATAATAATTTAATAAATAAATTTGGTTGAATTCTTACTACTCTTGTTTAAAGATCTCATAATTTGGTGGTCACACATGAACTTACCCTTTTCTTCAACTTTTGCAGAGAAGCTGGCTTGTGAGAAACAAAGAGCAGAGTTTTAAAGCTTTTGAGTGACCAAACACCATGGCCAGGGACAATTTACAGGTGTTAAATGCACTTGATGCAGCAAAAACACAATGGTACCATTTTACAGCAATCATCATTGCTGGAATGGTCTTTTTCCTGATGCATATGATCTATTTTGCATCTCTCTTGTGACAAAGCTGCTAGAGCTGCTGCTAATGGTTTAGCATTCTGTGGAACTCTAGCTGGTCAGCTCTTCTTCGCGGGTCTATGGTTTGACTCTCATGCTCATGGTTATATACTCAGTTGCTTTCTTAGGTAGGAAGAATAATAAACCAAATGCATGTTTTATCGTCCATTCCCTGGCAACTGTTATTTGCTACTTTTACCTTCTTCTTTTTTAATGAACCTAATAAATGTGGGATCCATCCTATGTGAAAAATTCGTTATATGCAACTACTACATAAGATTCAACCCAATACCCCCAATACGATAATTGGCAGTAATGTAATTTTATGAAATGTCAACTATTTTTCCAAAATTTTATTATTGTCCCTGTTTTATGTGAACTTTTGCAGATAAAATTATTAGGAAAGTAATGAAATTTGATTTTTTTTTTTTTTTTTTTAAACAAAACTAAACAAAACCTTCTAAAATTTTGAAAGCATGAGAAATTGAGAAAGTATTTGTTGATGAAAGTTTGTATTCCTAAAGAATTTCTAAACCGTTTAATTTTTTCTCGTATACTTTAAGATCAAAAGAGAGTTTTAAGCTCCTCTACGCTTTGTTTGATTCTCTAATATTTATTTTACTTCTTCATATTTAAGTACTTATTTGATAAAAGTTATATTACGAATTGAACTCACAGTATATATTTTCATTTCTGTCATTCAAATTAAAAAACAATGTGGAATATTTTGTATACATAAATTTATGTCTGTCACATTTCTAAAGACAGATCCAATGATTCTTGTTCAAAAATTGGTTGTCTAACGCGCGCTGTGCTGCAGTTCCTGCAGGGCTTGTGTGAGAGAGAAAGAGCGAAGACAAGAAGACAGTGAGATATTTAGCCATGGCCAAGGAAATGTTGCAGGTGCTGGATGCGCTTGATGTTGCCAAAGCTCAGTGGTACCATTTCACTGCAATTATCATTGCTGGAATGGGCTTCTTCATAGATGCGTATGATCTATCCTGTATATCCCTTTGCCCCAACTTGCTTGGGCTCATATACTACCGTGTTGATGGTGCAGCCAAGCCTGCAGGCTTATTGCCTCCCAATGTATCAGCTATTGTTAATGCTGTAGCACTTTGTGGAACTATATATGGACAGGGCAGCACTTTTTTATGGATGGCTTAGTGACAAGTTGGGCAGAAAGAGAGTCTGTGGTATGACTCTGATGCTCATGGTCATTTGCTCCGTAGGATTACCTCTTTTTTTCTTTTACTTTTCCTGTAGTCATGGAGGTTTAACTTTACGCGAGAGAGAGAGAGAGAGAGAGTGTGCGTGAATGATTCATAGGACTTTTTCCCTAACCTTTTTCTTTCTTTCTTTTTTTCACTTTTCCTATCGTCATGGAGGCATGAACTGTTCCTTGATCTGCAGATAACAATTAACATTGTTGTAGTATACTTTTTGCTTCATCTTCTATTGAGCCTTTTTATTTGCACAATGAGTCATATATGTTTATTTAATGGCTCTCTAAATTTCCAAAAAAGGGGAAGAAAAAGTGCAGCAGTTGGATCTACTCTAGTTGTAATGATCACTAATAATAGAGCGTATACGGAATATAATATAGCAAGTGTGTGATAATCGTTACTTTATTAAGAGATTATGTGACTCTCACTCTCCCTCTTGGGGCTAAACACACTCATTTGAAAGAATTAAAAAAAAGTTTACAATTCTATACTACATCTCACTTTTCTCCCTTTTGGGGCTAAACTCACTCATTTACAAAAGAAAGACAATGTTGACAAATCAATACTAAGATTTGTAATTGCTAAATCATAGTTCATATTATATGGATTAGGTGTATAATTATTTTCCTGGCGTTTTCTTTTCTACAATACTTTGAACATCTGCTCAACACCACTCCACTTGGACAAAATTAAACAACCTATTTGACAGTCGGTTTATTTGACAGGTTCATATTTGATCCCCGTTTGCCTCAAGGAAACAAGTTTACCTCTTTAATTCTTTTTCTTTTTTCAAAAGAAATAGCGTTATATTTAATATTTAAATGTTGATGACGGGAACAAACTGTCATTTAGGAGTTGCATTAATAAAGGAGTTCTTCTACAGCCACATCAAAATCTCATATCTTAAAAAAAGGCTAAACCTATAAAAAATAAATGGTAAAGTGCAAAGCACACCCTTAAAATTTGGATGTTTTTGAATTATACACTCTATAAAGTTTCAGAATTTAGATTTTACTAGCTAGTATTAAATGGGGTTTGCATCAATAATATCCCTCCATTAGTGAAATTGTTCAAGTGGCCATTAAGTGCCGACTAAGCTTGTCATATATGCTAGTTGGACCAATAAAATCATGTCATGTAAATTTAGTTATTACATGCAATTAAATCAACTAAAAAATTTTAATAAATCCCAAAATCCAATAAATAAATAAACATTATATTGTATGAACATGTTCTTCCCCCATTTTTTTGAAGTAAACATCATTTCAATACACTCAATATACAAATATACAATAAGTATTATGGGTGCTTTTTAACCATTACATCTATGAGAAATCTACCATTTGAAAAATGTGAAACTTTTGTGGAGGTGATGATCAATCTTCACGCAAATACTAGGTAAATATAAAAGAGCTAAAAATGTAAAAACTAAAAGAGTAGCCTATGTTATTTAAAAAAAATAAAATAATTAAGTATTAAATATAAACTAAAATACTTGACAATTTTCCTTTCAATATATACAAATAAATTATGTGCAAAAATAAAAATCCTATCCTTTTGGGAATTGAAGTTTCTATCATAATTTTAAAAACTAGATAATTCAACTAACTGGGTAAATGAAAGATTCTCGATTCTTTTAAATGACCGAATTGAACTGATAACATCATAAATAATTTATAATTATATTAAATAAATATATAATAACTTTTAACTAGTAATATTTATTAGAAAATTAAAATACAGCGGTGGTGCTACATTGAATCTAGGGGGTACAACCCCTTGGCTTGGTGAAAAAGAAAAATTATTTTGACCATTGTAAAATAAAAATTCGAACACCCTAAAAAAGCTCAACAATAAACTAGTTCAACACCAACTTTTATCTTGGCTTTTTCAATCAAAAAGAAAAACCCAAAAACAAATCAATTTGATCTAAAATTAGGAAAAAATAACAAGTCCAACAAAAGGATATTAGTAATTTCACTAATTTGTTGATCTTAAATCTCATAAAAAGATAATTAAGTGTGCTATAAAATGTAAACACAAAAAGACAATTATATGTGAGGTAGTGGAAGTGGGATGTGGGACAATGGGGAGTGAAGACAATTTTTTTTTTTTTTAAATGATTGTGTTGTTGTGTTAAATTCTTAATAGAGTAATGCAAAAGACAAAACAAAAATCCAACTTAATGAATTAGAAAGATCAATAAGCTGTCAAAGTTAATTAAGTTGAATTTAATTTACTATAAAAAAAAAGGTTAAGTTGAATCGTTAAATAAATAATTGAAAAGAGTAAAGGCAAAAATTTATAAATAGTAAATTTAATTATTCTAAGCAATAATATTTAAAGTTCCCTTAGCAACAATAATTAATAACTTTATTATATATGATTTTCTTTTTATATATAAAAAAAAGCAATAGATGATTTCTAGGGTTAAATCTTATTAACAATAATTATTATCTTAATTATATTAAGAAAAAAAATGCCTAATGAACTTATAGTTTATCATTTATTATTTGGTTGGGATGAAACAATGAGGAGAGAAAATAGAAGAAAGAAGAGTGAAGTGAAAACTGGTTTTATGGTTTTTTTTTTTTTTTTGGAATACTAAATATTTTTAACACACACAAGAAAAGGGGAGAAGGTTTTAAAGAAACTGACAATGGTATATATCCAAAATGACCTAATTATTGGAGACACGACACAAACTTTATGGGTGTTTGTTAGAGTAGAGAGAATGGAATTATGGAAAATTAGTAAGGCTCGTATGTTTTCTCTCCTGGACTACCAAGATTATATCTCTCTAATTTGAACAAACAATGGAGAGAAGAGGAATGGTTATAGTCATTCTCCTTCTTTTAGGTATTGGAGCTGTTGGTTACCTCCTTTTTCTTCTTTTCTTTTTTTTTGACTTGTTGGTTGTCTTTTTCTTTGCTTTTCTTTTTTTAGGTTAATTACAACTTACTCACCTGTGGTTTGGGCGAAATTTAAGATGTCTACCCGTGATTTGAAATTTAACACTTTACCGACCTGAAATTAGCTCAATTAAGGTCCCATAGCCTCTTCTGTTAAAAATGAGGCTAAATATATAATTTTGCTCTTATTTTATGTCTCTTTCCTCCCAAAACATAAAAAAACATAAAAGAACAAGAGAAAATAATATCAAAGAATAAGGGTTTTGTAAAAATTAAGATTAAGAGCTACCTTCTGAATTCTATAGGACTTGAAATGAAATTGTACCCACTCATTTAGATAAAACTATACAACGCATTTTGCATAAATTTTTACAAAATTCGTCAATTCAGAAGGTAGCAATGTTTACCACTGCCACTTCTAGGCAAGTTGGTACCAAATTATGTAAGTGACCTATTACTTGGGGGTCCAAGCCCCCGCATTTACCTAGAAAAAAAAAAAGGTAGCCGATAAGGGTAAAATTGTAGTAGTAATACTCACCCTTGCAAAAGTATGAAACGACGCTCCAAATAAACCCATCGGGATCCATTGGCAAGTGACGACGTTGGGGAGTCCAGGAAGCGCACCTCATAGCCAATAGGAGGACCTTAGGCAACGATGATGGGTAGTTGACACCAATAAAGCTGAAGGGAGTAGGTAAATCTGACGACCTTAATGTGGCCTTTCTTGGTCTCCACGTTTGCATATATAAGGAAATATCTTGTGCTTCACGTTTAGTGCTAATCAAAAGGACTCCTACAAGGAAAGGATTCCGCTAAATACGTTTATAAAGACTCCTATAAGGAAAAGAATTCTAATTCAAAGAGAGGATATTAACCCTCTACTACTATAAAAACCCCCAAAACCCTCACAAACCAAGGTACGCATAATTTACCCCAGCTCTGTCACTCTAGAGTTGTGAAAATTTCTAACTTGACCTTCGGAGGGTATTTGGCCGACACCATACTGGTGCTCTCTACAAGGTCTTCTGTTTTTGTATTGTGCAGGTATTGTTTCAAGCACATGAGGACCGTGTGACTTACTGTTGATTTTTCGGCATAATCAGTTAGCGCCATCTGTGGGGAGAATTTTAGCGACTTATCATAGATACGGCTCCACCCCACATGGTTGCAGAGATGCAAATGATGAAAGAATGAATGGACTTTATGATGAATGCCCTTAGAGGACGAGTATCCAGCGACCTTGACGACTTGGTCTATCGAATCGATTTGCCATTCACTACGTCTGTCAATTCATACCCCCTTTCTGCCGAAGTTTCGTAAACTGCAAGTAGAAAGCTATGACAGAGCTAAAGACCATCTAGATCACTTAGAATCTTTCAAGACCCTGATGCACCTTCAAGGGGTCGCGGACAAAATCATGTATAGGGTCTTCCCTACTACGTTGAAGGGACTAATAAGGATATGGTTCAGCAGACTGACGCCTAACTCCATCAACACTTTCAAAGAGTTAAGTGCCCGGTTTGCCTCACACTTTATTGGGGGATATAAGTACAAGAAATCCACCACATGTTTAATGAGCATCAAGCAACGAGAGGATGAGACGATGAGGTCTTACATAGCTCGCTTTAACAAAGAAGCACTTTCAATTAATGAGGCCGATGATAAGATACTTGTAGCCGCATTCACCAATGGGTTATGGAAGGATAAGTTTCTATTTTCATTATATAAGAACAACCCAAAGACTATGTTAGATGTACTTTACAAGGCGACTAAATATATGAATGCTGAAGACGCGCTTTTGGCCCAAGAGAGAAAGACAGGAGGACACATGGCAGGACAGAGGGCGAGAGATGGCAAGAATGGGAGAACGAAGGGATGATAGGCGCTCCAAGCCCCCTGCGGGGAGTTTCACAAGCTTCACCTCACTAACTACCCCAATCAACCAAGTCCTGATGCAAACCAAGGACGAGGGAGCCATAACCTTCCCCGACAAGCTGAAGGGAGATCCAACAAGTGGTCTAGAGACAAATACTACCGTTTCCACCGTGACCACGGTCATGACACAGTCGATTGCTACGACTTGAAACAGCAACTCGAAGCCCTCATCAAGCAAGGAAAATTACAGAAGTTCGTAAGTAGAGAGAAAGTGGATCTGCCCCAAGAGTAGGGTCCCCGACAGGACAACGAGCACCTAAGGCCACCCGTGGGTGACATAAGGATGATTGTGGGAGGCACGACGACTATCAGTTTGTCCAAAAAGTCTCGAAAGACTTATCTCAGAATGGTTCAGAACGTCCAACTAACAGGTATCGTCCCAAAGATGACACGGATCGACAACCCTATTATTAACTTCTTAGAAGAAGATGTCCGACGTCTTCACCACCCGCATGATGATGCACTCGTCAGTAGCATCTAGATAGGGGACTATAACATGCACCAAGTCTTGGTCGACAACGAAAGCTCCGCGAACATTCTCTACTACCCGACATTCCAACAAATGTGGATTAACAAAGAACATCTAGTCCCAACCAACGCTCCATTTGTTGGATTTGGTGGAACAAAAGTATACCCCCTCAGCCCAGTCACATTGCCTGTAACAATTGGAGATTATCCTTAACAAATCATTAAGGATGTGACATTCCTCGTTGTTGATTGCTCCTCCGCCTATAACGCCATCATAGGATGACCTACCCTTAACTCATGGAAGGCTATAACTTCAACCTACCACTTGATGATCAAACTACCCACTGAGTATGGAGTAGGGGAATTGTGAGGAGATCAAGTGCTATATTGCAATGCTGGAGATGGACGACCATCTATAGACCATGAGTATAGAAGAACAACAAATATGGGCAAAACCTGTGGAAAGGCTCAAAGAGATACCCCTCAACAACTCCAAATTGGACAAAACCACAAGGATCAACACTCTCGCCAGCCCAACAATTCGCCGAGCACTCATAGCTTTCCTCAAGGAGAACCAGGATGTGTTTGCCTAGAGTCATGAAGACATGCTAGGAATCGACCCTTCAATCATGGTGCATAGGCTAAATGTGTCGCCCTTTTGTTCGCCCATCCGTTAGAAAAAGTGAGTGTTCACCCAAGAACAAGAACAAGTAATAGCGGAAGAAGTTAGCAAGCTACAGCAGGTAGGCTTCATCAGGGAAGTATACTATCCCGATTAGCTTGCAAGCGTGGTGATGGTCAAGAAAGCCATTGAGAAATGGAGAATGTGTGTAGATTTCACGGACCTGAACAAAGCATACCCCAAGGATAGCTACCCTCTCCCTCGAGTCGACGTACTGGTAGACTCTACGGCTTAGCACCAACTACTGAGCTTCATGGACACCTTTTTAGGTTATAATCAGATACAGATGGACGAGTTTATTATAAAGTCCAAAGAGTGGACAAGTTTATTATTAAGTCCATAAAGTGGACGACTTCATCCCAGGAGGATGAAATGTCAGTCCATAAAGTGGACGAGTTTATTATTAATAAAAATAAAATGGACAACTTTGTTAGATCCATAAAGTGGACGACCTCAACCTTTGAAGATGAAAAATTAGTAAGTCCATAAAGTGGACGACTTCATCCCAGGAGGATGAAATATTAGTCCATAAAGTGGACAAGTTTATTATTAATAAAAATAAAATGGACGACTTTGTTAGGTCCATAAAGTGGACGACCTCATCCCATGAAAATGAAAAATTAGTAAGTCCATAAAGTGGACGAGTTTATCATTAAGTCCACGAAATGGACAAGTTTATCGTTAATACCCATAAAGTAGACGACTTTGCTAATTCCACGGAGTGGACAAGTTTATTATTAAAGTCAATAAAATGGACGAGTCCATGGAGTTGACTGGTTAATCCACAAAAGGATAGGGTTAGTATTATTATAAGGTCCAGAAGAAGATGGGTTCAATATAAAGTTCGTAAAATAAACAAGTCTACTAAGAAGACGGATTGAGGTTATTTAAATCCACTAAACTGACAAATTTGAAATAAACGAATTCAAATATACGAAATAGACGAGTTTAGGCCATGAGGAGGCCTAAAGGCTACAAAGTCCATAGGATGACGAGTTCTTTTACCAACTACAAATATATCCATGCATACAAGCATGAGGAATAAAAACACAAATGCCAACAAGTAGAAAGCAGGACAATGCTAAACATGATAGGCATAAAATACCATAGATAAAATGGAGTCTTTACAAATAAAGCCGAAAAACAGTAGGGCATTTAAACATTGTTTGAAAATTGAACGAAAAATACGAGCTACAAAAAAGTAAGGCTAGGACTAGGCAGCAGGAGCATTGTTTAAGGTCTCGTCATCTTTATCCCGAGCTTCACGTCTAAAAGCTCAATGGACGGGTTGGGAGTGGTGACGAAAGTATTCACAGCAGGTTGAGCAAGGATGACGCCATCATCCTTGGGAGGAAGATCTGACTCAGTAGAGTCGTCACTCTCACCCACGATAGTGTCGCCAGCAGGTGTCGATGGCATGGGATCATCCATGGTAATCCTGGATAGATCCAAGTCTGGGTAGGAGGACACGACCTATTTAAGGCAGTCTTCAAACCCAGTACCATAATATTCAGCACAGGAGTCGATGAATGATTAAGACGCCTTGAATTCCGTAACAACGTCGACCCCAGCCTTCTCCACCTGCCCACGCAAGGTCAACAGCTCTCCCTGTAGCTTCTCCTTCTGACAACCTACCTCCTCCAACTTCTCCTTTGTCTCCTTCAGCTCACCATGTAAAGTACAGAGGGCCTCCTTATACTACTCCTGCTCATTCATTAAGTTTGTATTATACTTCCTAACCCGAGTAACGACCCCCTCCTTGGCAACACGCTGGTCCTAAAGTGCTTTAACACGTACCAAGGCCTGAAAAGGATACAGTCAATGAACAGAAAGACGACGAGCTTTCTCTCAAGATTCAACAATGATGAAATAAGAAAAATGAGGAAAGGGGGGGGGAGCGAAGTATATATAGAGGGGAATATGCACGGAAGATGAAGCGATGCCCCCTTCTAGAAGCGGAGCCAATCAAAATGTGTCATGTGTCTGAGCATTTAATAAAGGTTGCTCAAGGAGTTGCCCATAAATGGCTTTCCCTCTCTCCTGGCCAAAAAGGAAATTAGCAATGAAAGTTCAACTCCATAACCCGTCAGTATAAGTTGACGAGGATATGGAGTAGGGGGCAGCTGATAAGGGTAAAATTGTAATAGTAATACTCACCCTTGCAAAAGTATGAAACGACGCTCCAAATAAACCCGTCGGGATCCATTGGCAAGTGACGACGTTAGGGAGTCCATGAAGCGCACCTCATGGCCAACGGGAGGACCTTAGGCAACGAAAATGGGTAGTTAACACCAATAAAGCTGAAGGGAGTAGGTAAAGCTGACGACCCTGATGTGACCTTGCTTGATCTCCACATTTGCATATATAAGGATATATCTTGCGCTTCACATTTAGTGCTAATCAAAAGGACTCCTACAAGGAAAGGATTCCGCTAAATATGTTCATAAAGACTCCTATAAAGAAAAGACTTCTAACTCAAGGAGAGGATATTAACCCTCTACTATTATAAACCCCACCCCCCCCACCCCAAACCCTCATAAACCAAGGTACGCATAATTTACCCTAGTTCTAGTACTCTAGAGTTGTGAAAAGTTCTAACTTGATCTTCGGAGGGTATTTGGCCAGCACCATACCGATGCTCTCTACAAGGTCTTCTCTTTTTGTATTGTGCAGGTATTGTTTCGAGCACGTGAGGACCGTATGACTTACTATTAATTTTTTGGCATCATTAGTAGCAATGTTTACTGTATGTTACATGGCCACCCACATGGCCAAACAGCTCCCTGCCACCATTGTCCCCACCCACCTCCTCCAAATCTACACCTCTCTCCACCAAGCCCACCACCACCTATCTAACTTTCTCTCCAAAACCCATCAACAATTCCCTCCTCTCCTTCTCTGCTGCCTCTGCCACACTCTGAAGCTGAGAACTACCTCTCCTCTGCAATTGGCGGTGTTGACACTGACACGATGCAACTAGCGGATGATGATGGGGAAGATACTGAAGAGAATTCAAAGGGCACAATTGAAAAAGTTGAAAGAGAAGATGAGGGATTACTTTATTAAGAATAAGCGGCCATAGCTGAAAATTTTGTAATTAATTCATTTTTGGTTTTCTTTTCTCTCAGTCATTGTGTTCGGAATATGAGTGAGCAAGATGGAATTTTTTTTTTTTTTCTCCATGAACCTCAGAGCTCATTGGTTCTTTTACAACAGAGAATAAACAAAACTGGTTCCTTTGCTTTTTCTCGTGAAAAGAACGCAACATTGTGGCATTTTGTCTCGTATTATTATTAATCTTTATGTACAAAGAGTATTACATGTAATATACTGTAAACATTGCTTATAATTTAGACTCATCAATTCAGAAGGTAGCTCTTAATCTTAATTTTTACAAAATTCTCACTATTTGATCTTGTTTTCTTTGGTTCTTTTATGCTTTTTATGTTTTGGAAAGAGAGAGATATAAAATTGGAGCAAAATTATATATTTAATCCTATTTTTAACGGAAATGGATTACAGAACCCTAATTGAGCTAACTTTAAGTGAATAAAGTGTCAAATTCCAAATCACAGATAAGCATCTTAAATTTCGGTCAAATTACATGCGGGGTAAGTTGTAATTACCTTCTTTTTCTTTTTTTTTCTTTTCCTAGGCCGTACACCGTGGCTCTCTTTTGTTTTGGTTTTCTTCTTTTCCTTTTTTTTTTTTTTTTTTCTTTTGACCTTTTGGTTGCTTTCTTTTTTCTTTTTTCTTTTTTCTTTTTTCCCTTTCCTAGGCTGTGAAATTTCTTTTGTTTTGGTTTCCCTTTTTTTTTTTCTTTTCCTCTTTTTTTTTTTTGGTTTAACTAGAAGTGATTTTCTTTTTCTGGGCATGATTTTTATTTTTTAAAAAAATTTGGAGATTACCTTTGTTTTTTGTTTTGTTTTAATTGTACATCATTTTTTAATAAAGACATAAAAGTAAATTTATTCAAACTTATTTTTTTCATTCCTCTACTTTTCCACTCTCAACCAAACACAAAAGAGAGATTAAAATCTCTTATATCCTCCCAATTTTCCATCTCTTCCCATTTTCTATCCTCTCACTTTTCCATCTCTCCAATTAAACGAACCCTTATTCCCTTGTTAGTATTATAGATAAATTTATGATTAAAAATAAATCATGTGTACTTCAAGATTTAATCTCTTACTCAAGATTTATCTTCTAAGAGAACTTGTGTTAACTTGAAAAAATTTTCCTTCTAATTATGGGTTATGAAAAAAGATCACATCTTATCATCATAATGATCAACATGAAATAAGAAAATATCATTTACAAAAAGAGCAATGTCAGCCTGGAGAGTCACTGAAAACACAGTATGAAAACTTAATGATTACACATCTTAGATAAGAAAATAAAAATAACAAGTGTCTCTTCTTCCTTTTTTTCTTTCTGGAAGGAATAACAAACAAATATATTTCTAAATGCTTTAATATATACAAAATAATTACCCTTAAACCATACAAACGAAAAAAGAAAAGAAAAGAGGAATAGCATTAAACCTTACCTTTGTGTCACCTCTAAGACAAGAAGGTATCTCTTGCACTAAGATCTTGCACCCTATGTGAGACTGATATGGCGGTCTCACATAGGGTGCATGAATGCAATGCATTTGAAAATTCGCCTCTGGGACACAACTCTTAATAAAACCATAATAATCAGACACTAAAAGAAAACAAAACCAAAAAAAAAAAAAAAAAAAAAAAAAAACAACACACATATATAATGACAATTAGCGACTACACAACTATGCGTTGCCTTACCCATATTTCCCATAACACGTACCAGCCTCTCTACTTCTTCAACGTCACGTTGATCTCTTTTTCAAAATTTTCCTCAAAGATGTGCTACAAGATCCATAGATTTTGTTAGCCTTTCCCTCACTTTGCTAAAACCAGTTCTACCTGTCTGGTTGCTGATTTCGACAATCGAACAGCTTGCCGGTTTTGTTGAATTTCTAGTTTTGATTGATAATCGGATTGGTACCATGGTTTCAGTAGCTTTTATTTTATTTTTTATTTTAATGAAAGTTTTGATAGCTTTTATGATCCGTTTGGATTGAGAGGAAGTGGGGAGGAATAGAATAGAATAAAGTAGACTTAACAAAAAATTAACTTATTTTTAGCTAACACTACTCTACTCTCTCTCCTTCCTCATTCCATCTAAACAGGCCATTAACTTCAACATATCTGATTTTTAAAAGTTAAATTACAATGAGGATATATTAATAAGAGAAGTGTTTTCACGATATTTTTACAATACTTTTGCAACAAATCATAAATGGTAAATTGTTATTATTATTATCTATATATATATGGGTTTGGTTAAGGACACACATTAAGTTATCTATTTTTAGAAGCATTTTCTCTAGAATTGAAAAAGCTATCAATACTTTTTCAATTCCTAAGAAATTTTTTTTCTAAAAATAGAAATTATTATGTGTCCTTAGGCACACATTAGCAAAATCCTATATATATATATATATATATAACCAAAACCTTTGACCTCTTCACAATTTTTCACATCAGTATTATTTAAATAAAAATTATAATTAATAATATTTATTAATAAGGAGTGAAACTCTATCTTTCTAACAAGCCCATCTTAAACTCAAACTCAAACGTTGATGATTTATTTTCAAATTTGTGAGGTTAATCCCAAACACTATGACAGCAATACAAACCTCAATATTTTAACATCTGAATTGTTCTTTTACATTCTCACGCAACAATCTCCTTCCCCCAGAACCCAAAGCTCAAATCATTTAAATATTATCCACACAAAAAAAAAAAAAACCTATAGAAAAAAACGGAAGTTGATACTAGATAACTGCTGTCACCTCCATCTTCTTCATCTTCTTCGATAAGACTCCTTTCTTTCTTTTTTGCTCAAGCTCCTTTCTTTTTGCTTTGTTTCTTTTTCCTTTTGTTCTTTTGTCTTCTCAATCTTATTTTGTTTTGTGTGCCTTTGCCTAACCAAGCTTGTGAAGCTTTCAAATTCAAGTTTGTATGCCTTTGCCATGTCATCAAGCGTTAACTTCGTGCGCTTGCATTATTTATTTTATTTTTTATTTTTTTTTTATATTTTTTTTTAGAATACTAAGTATTTTTAACACACACACGGGAAAAGGGATAAGTTCTTTTAAAGAAACTTACAGTGGTGTATATCCAAAATGGCCTATTATAGTCTCATATTATGTATTTTGTGGTTTACAACAACCACTATTTATGTTTTATAATTTTAATTTACACTAGTTATAGGCCTGTGCATTGCATTATTTTATGAAAAAAACTTATAAAATATATGTATAAATAATTATATATTTTAATAATTATTATAACAAAGTAAGTACAAATTTTTTAGTGACTTGAAGTATTGTTAAAAATAATATTTTTTACATTTGGAAAATCTTTGAATACCTATTTGTACACTATGTTTTTAGAATATCCTTATTCTTCTTCATCATTGTTCTTTATTAAAATCTTTAGACATACTATTATAAAAATTGGCCACTTTTAAGAGATATAACTATTCGGAGAATACTAACCTTTAATTTGTTCTAAACATAAAGTCATATAATACAAAATTTATTTGAGAAACAAAAAGTAAATGAATAGTTTGAATTGTAAGAGAGCCACTACGAGTAAATGAAAAATAAAAATAAAAAAATTGCAGAGCTCTACATATAGATTACACACCTTTCTTAGGATGCTTGGAATCTTTAATGACAAACCTGGAAAACAAAATCAAGAAAAAAATTAAACCAAGTTAAAAAAAATAATTGAACCATATAGATTGTAAAATTGCACATGAGTCTATGACCATTTAATACCAGGCTTTAAAATAATTTTTTTTTCTATACAGAGCTATCATTTCCACTTTGATTTTACTACTTTAGTCAAATAAGTTCCATAATCACAAGGAAAAAAAACCTATTTTATAACGATGGCCCAAGAGTAAAAATAATCAATGCATAAAAACAATTGATATTGGAAGAATGACAACTATGATTCTAAAAAAATAAATAAATAAATAAATAAGAATGATGACTTTTTAAAGATTCTAAAAATTTGGGAATTAAATTTCCAAAATTTTGCAATTTAAAACCAAAAAAATAAAAAGATTATTGAAGAATTTGTTGGGAATAGAAAATTGTACTAATAATTAGCAAAAAAATATTAATTAATGTTGCAAATGGATACATAATTCTATGCACACTTTACATAAATAAATGCTGATATTCAAAATAAAAAATAAAAAGTAAAAAGGGAACAACATGAATAAATCATACTCGACAAAATCTATTTCATTTTGTTTGATAAATTATATAAAATAAATCCTATTAACTTAGTTTTAGTGTATTTAAATGATCTAGAAAAATAATGAAGCATATAGTTTTGAGCCTAATCACATCTAGCAAAATAATAAGGCATTCAAAATATTGAGAGGCACTTTAAGTTCATATATGCTTGCATGAGATACGTACATGTCCATAGTAGCAATGGAAGCCTCATATTTGAGATGAAGAATCAATGTAATGCTTATAAAAGCTACCTAAAAAGTTAAAGATTCAATAAAGATAAAAGAGAAAATTATCAAGTGTAAATAATTATCTCACTAAAATAAGGGGTAAGATTTCTTTCTAAAACTAAATTAAATTGATAATTTCAAATTGAATTTAAATTGATAATTATTTAAAAAAAAACGTACTAAACAATTGATAAATATAAAATTAACATAATCTTGATAATATTATAAATTAAAAATAAAATTGATAATTCAAGAATACACGTGTAGAACATTTTGATAATTTGATGTAACATAAAAAATCAAATAAGAAAATTGTTAAAATTAATCTATTAGTTCTAACCATATTTAATCATTAATTCTAAGACCCTAAGCATATAAATTAGATCAAATCTAATAAAATTAGTTTAAACAAAAGGCAACCAATACACAAAACCTAATCAATTTGATAAAAACAAAATACAAAAACAAAGAAGGAGCCTTCAGAAACTTGACAATGTTTTCAAATGTTTTGAATTCATTAATTAAAATCACATGAAGACAAAAAACCAATAGTAACACCAAAGAAAATAATAATAATAATAATAAAAGAAGAATGCACACCTGCATTGTCATGGGATTTAGGCATTCACATATTGAAGTAAGCTTCACTCCTAAAAGGATATATAAGGTTATATATATATTGGT
The DNA here is from genome assembly GCA_030820535.1 of Quercus parvula. NCBI lineage: Eukaryota > Viridiplantae > Streptophyta > Magnoliopsida > Fagales > Fagaceae > Quercus > Quercus parvula. The sequence goes on from JAUAME010000008.1 coordinate 14,964,820, forward strand.
AGAGTTCCATTTGAAATATAATTCATTTAAATCTTATTGAAATTAAGATATCTAATCAATGTGTTTGCTTTTATCCCATAAAAATTGGAATTAAAAAAAGGTCATATGAATAGAATTTAAAAAAAAAAATTGATTCAACATAACGTAAAATATAAAAAATTAATATAAAAAAAAAAAAAAAGATAAAGAGAACGTGGTTGATAGTTATAAGGAATTCTGATAAAAAAAAAATTTTAAACATCATTAATGTAAAAATTATCAAATTAATGGAAATATACACTCTTTTTGGGGATAAATAGAGATTATCAAATTAATAGAGATATATACTGTTTTTTGGTATAGATAGAGATTATCAAATTAATGGAGATATATACTGTTTCTTGGGATAGATTTATAGTATAATTAAAAATTTGAAAATTTAGTAAATTAAATTTTTTTATGTTAAATATTATCCCTTAATTTAAGAAATATATCCTAAGAAATAAAAATAATAATAATGTTAATTAGATGATAAATATTATCTAAATTAAATTTTTGTATGTTAAATATTATCCCTTAATTTAAGAAATATGTCCTAACAAATAAAAAAATAATTTTAATCTAATTTTATTTAATGATAAGAATGAATTAAAGTCCTGGTAGTATACTATTCCTTTTTAGTTCTTTAAAAATCTAAAAATTTAATAAAATTTCTGTAATTTGGTGAAGCCACGTGGCACAGCATCTAAGCTCAACTTTTATTATATATAATAATATGATATAATATGATTTAGCCTTTTGTTTTGTTTCTCTCTTTGTATTAATATGAGACTTTTTCTTCTTCTTTTTTCGTTTGTTTGTGTTTGGATATAACTTAAGCTTATGAGTTGTATTTTTGTTATTGGATGGGTTAACATATTTGCTATTGTTGTGGTTCATCTTGATTAATTAGAAATATTGAATAATTTGTTCTTTAAATTTGTCTTTCATACATTTATTAAATAATTGAGAATGTTAAACCTTCATACCCAATAGCTTTCCCGTGTATTGCACAGGTTAACGACTAGTTATTATTATTATTATTATTATTATTATTATTATTATTTTGAGAACTGATAGTAAGTTATTATTAATTCTAATTTGAACTTACCACTGAAATTATTTTTTTGTCCACTAATAACAACTCATAACAAAATGGTACTTCTTAGAATTTATTACAAAAATACTGTGGACATATCATTTCTCTATATTATTAATAAACCATCTTCATTTTTGGTAATAATAATTAGATTTAATAATATTATAATTAAATAATCATGAATTGAGCTCTATATGTTGAAGTTAGATTTTTTTTTTTTTTTTTTTTTTTTATACTAAAAGAAAACATTCATTAAACAAGCAAGACAAACAAAGTCACAGTATTACAACAAGTTGGGATTTAATCTACATAAGTGAACAGGAAAACAAGTTGTAATAAAGGCTAAGTCAATTACACGAGAAAGGACTAAGTTAGGAACAACAAAGGAAAAAGTTATAAGCCCTTGCTGTTGAAACTAGGTCAGGTCTGAGCAAAGAGTAAGCTCCTGCAAAATCGGTGTCCGAGCTTTATTGCATATTTGTTCCAGTCTTCTGCTATTACTAAGGATGATGATTTCATTAACTCCCAGATTTTTTGCTTTAAAAACCGCCTCACTCACTGCTTCCAAAAGAGCTAGGTAAGGGATCTGTCTTCCTTTACTGGCACCACCTGTGAAGATGACTCTGCCCTCCATGTCCCTAGCTTCATAGGCATACCCACTCCTCCTTGTTCTCCTATTTCGGTGAGCTGGGACCTTGATAATGAGCTGCCAATCACGATTTGAGGGCCTCTGAGGTTGTTGATTCGGTTTGTTACCTTGGGGTTGGCAGTTTTTGAAGGTTTCCTGATACCTACAAATGAGAGAATGGGAGGTTAATACAACTTCAATGGGGTTAGGGGTTTTGCCCTGATAAAGAACCAAATTTCTATGTCTCCATATGGACCACAGGATGGTGAAGAAGGCCTGTAAAAAATCCATCTTGCTCTGCTCCCACGGGTAAGTAGAAGATAGGTATCCAACAATCCATTGTTTTACAGAAATATCAGTTAAAGAGGATGTTCTAATTGCCAAATTTGATCTGTGCCTTACAGCTCTAGAGAAAGAACAAAGAAGAAAGAGGTGGTTGATAGTTTCATCATCTTGATCACACATAAGGCAACATGTAGGAGTAACAATTCCCCTGTTATTCAAAACAGAAAGAACAGGAAGACTGTCCTGAAGAAGCTTCCAGATGAAGTTCAGAATTTTCATAGGAAGTTTCACTTTCCAAATAATTTTCCAGCAATGATGGGGTATACCAAAAGGTCTCTCATATGAGATTACAGAGGAGTAGGCGCTTTGTTGTATAATCTAGTAGGCTTTCTTAACTTTATACTCTCTAGATTCAGAATGTTTCCATAACAGTCTATCCTAGTTCCCATCAATTCTGGGGAGAGGCAATTGACAAATTTCCATACAAACAGGAAAAGGATACAATTTCTTAACCAAATCAAATCTCCAAGTTCTTGAATTAGAATCAATTAGATTAGCAACCGTGCCATCGAGGAGGTGATTATCTGCTAAGGTTTGTTGTTGACAATGAAACCAATCAGGGTGTGTGAGAGGTATAAGGTGACCATTGCCAACAAACCAACGACCCTGTAGAAGAGTAGAGTGATGAAAGGTAGCAATATTCCTCCAAGTCCAAGAGTGGTGAGGTTTAGGTTTGTAGTTTTGAAGACTTGAGTTAGGGAATTATTTAGCTTTGAAGGTTTTAGCCATGAGGGAGTTTGGGTAGTTTTGGACTCTCCAATATTGTTTAGAAATCATAGCTTGATTTACAAAACTGAATTTCTTAAGTCCTAGCCCACTCCTAGCTTTTGGTTGACAGAGAGTATCCCAATTTATCAAATGTAGCTTCCTTTCTCCAGGATCATGACCCCACCAAAAAGCTCTGGTGATGGCATCCAGTTTATTGCACACAGCCTCCGGAATTTTAAAATAAGAGAAAGAGTATAAAGGCATGGATTGCAAAACAGAGGAGATTAATGTATATCTAGCAGCTTGAGAGAGTAGTTTGGCTTTCCAGCCTTGAAGTTAGAATTAATAACACTATTTTGAATTAAATCAAATATGGTTAAAAATTTAGGCATATATGTATGGATATTCAAAAAATTATGGGCTAGCAACAATTGTCTTAGAAGGTTTAAAGAGATAAATAGGCAATGCTATAAGTTCTCTTTGCATGTCTTTTATATACTAAAAATCATAGTCCTCAACTATTTTAAGATTTTTATTCATATGTCAAACTATGGTATGGTGTTTGGCAAAGCTGTGAATAAATGGTTGTCCATTAAGATGTAAAGTACATTATGCCCGTGATTAAGACAAACAATCACAACACATTAAAAGCATAAATAACTCTGGTGACCCAACTAGCAATGAGCAATGGTAGAAAGACTGTTACAAAAGACTTAATGAGCCACCTAGGCATTACAAACCTCCAATTAAAGAGAGGCTTCATTGCCATCAATGTTGTAATTCCTTCAAGTGCAATGGACAAGAGCATTAACCCGAGGCATTGGCTATATAAAGCCAGCTAACTCAAGTAAGTACTCTCATAAGACATTTTTAGATATCATAGCACTCACTTAAGATTCTTAAACTGAGAAAGAGATTGCCTAACTAAAGCATCGAAGGGCCTTTGGCTGGCACCATCCTAGTGTCTTTCACTCTTACTCTTCTCTGTTTTCAACAAGCAAACGAGCTCTTCCATTGATATAGAAGAGGAACATATTGACGAGGCGATTTTGTGCTTCATCAATTTGACGCTGTCTGTGGGAAAGCAAGAGTTGTAACACAATACAGCAAGTCATCGCATCTCTACCAACAAAGTTTCTTAAGATCGATGGATTCAACTACAATGGCACCTCTAGATCCGGTGGTGATGGCCTAGCAAATTCAAGCATTAATCTCCAATGTGCAAGAGCTAATGAAACAAAATGAAGATTTGGAGCAACGTGCACGTCCTGAGGGCAGCAACACTTCTAATTAGAGACGCAACCGCAGCCGACATGATGACGAAGCTAACAGCCTAGAGAACAGTAGAGGAAGGGACACTTCCGAATAGATCAAGTAATCGACGCATGGTAATGATCAAATGATGAAAATCTTAAGGAAAGAACTAGATGAAATGAAGAAAGCTATGAAGGGAAAGACAGCTATCAACCTTGATGGCATGCTCAAGAGGACATACTCACCCTTCACCAGTAATGTTCTAGAATGTCCCTTACTTGCCAAGTTCCACCACTCGTAGCTGGAGTTTTATGACGGTACTAAGGACCCCCTCGACCATATAAGGGAATTCAAGACGATCCTGAATCTCCAGCAGTCTCCAAATGAGGTAATATGCAGATCTTTTCCTACTACCCTTAGAGGAGCTACAAGGTTGTGGTTCAGCAAACTACCAGCATCATCAATCTCAAACTTCGAGTAGCTAAGCAACTTGTTTGTCCAACATTTCATTGGAGGACAACGCCATAAAAGGCCTACTTCTTACGTGCTGACTATAAAGGAGCAGGAAGGGGAAAGCTTAAGGGAGTATGTGAAGCGTTTCAATAAGGCTATTCTAGAAATTGATGAAGCTGACGATCAGGTTATCATGATGACCTTCCAAGCTGGGCTAAACAATACTGATCTCGTTTTTTCACTAGGAAAGACACCTACAACCTCCATGACAAATATGCTGTTTAAGGCTCAAAAGTACATGAATGGGGAAGATGCCCTAAATGCAAAGGGTTTGAAGAAACCGGTGACTCACACCATAAGAAGAATGATCGGAAGGATCAATCCTTAGAAACCAAGTCTAGCAAGAGTACCCCAAAGGCTTCGAAGAAGAAGATGAACTTCACTCCACTAGTGATGCCTGCAGATAAGATCTTAATGCGGATTAAGGAGGAACCCAGCTTGAAGTGGCCGAAGCCATTGAGCTCGTCCTCTAAAAAGTGAGACCTAAAGAAGTATTGCCGTTTCCATAAAGATCATGAGCACTACACTGATAAGTGCCGTGATTTGAAGGAGCAGATTGAAGAGCTGATCCAGAAGGGGGGGAAACTTCAGAAGTTTATCAAAAGAGACTATCAATCTCGGTCAATGAGTGAAGACAAGTCCTATGACAACCATAAAGATGATGAGTGAGATCACCCGAAGTAAGTGGTAGGAGAAATTAGAATGATTACAGAAGGGCTAGTAACTGGAAGGTCATACAAGTCCTTAAGAAGGGCATACCAAAGACAGATCAATAGCATCCACATTAAACACCCTTTTGCAAAGCACCGTCATCCCAGTGAGGAAGACATTTTTTTTTTTTAACGTGATGCCAAGGGGGTCAGACAGCCACACAATGATCCACTCGTCATTACGTTGACAATAGAAGGATTCAACACCAGGAGAGTGTTGATTGATAATGGAAGTTCAGCAGACATTATGTACATGACAGCCTACCAACAATTGAGGCTCATCCCTAAAAGGCTTCAACCCTTCGAGTCACCTTTGGTCAGTTTTAGCGAAGATCATATTTACCCAAAAGGCATTATTTCACTTTTGGTCATAGTGGCGACACATCCTACATAGATTACGAAAATGGTGGACTTTTTGTTCGTTGATTACCCCTCATCATACAATGCGATCCTTGGATGACCCACACTGAATCGATTTAAAGCTATAATCTTGACTTACTGTCTTAAGGTAAAATTTCAAATCCCTCACAGGAACAACGAGGAATTGAAACTTGCCCTGGATTGCTTATCTAAGGTTAGAGACAATGCGGCTAAAAGAATAGGGAAGACCTCGAAGGTAAAAATTTACCTTGTCATTGGCATGCAGAGCATATTAAGAAGTACTACCATTAAAAGTACTACCTACGCTAATAAATTCCAGCACTTGGAATACCTCGTCTTACTCATTGACAGATAAGCAAGACTTTATTTTGTTTGCAAAGCATTTTACATTTTTGGTATTCTCTATCAAGTTGTATTTTCTTTTACATTGTTAAGTTTTACCTTTGTAATAATTTCTTAATCAAGGGTGAATAAAGAAAATAAGGCATCATTAAGCCATTTCTTTCCAAAGATCAAGTCCTTAACATGAGTACCTAGCGACTAAGCACAAGCCATGCAAAACAAGCATATCGGCAAAGTTTAAATTATCAAATGCATGGTAAAAACTCCATCTACTAACAATGATTTTAAATCATTAAAAGCGTGATAAAAAAACTCTGTCTTCTCACAACGAGTTTAAATCATCAAAAGCATGGTAGAAAACTCTGTCTACTAACAACAAGTTTAAATCATTAAAAGCATGGTAAAAAACTCTGTCTACAAACGATGACTTTAAATCATCAAAAGCATGATAAAAACTCCGTCTACTAATGATGAGTTTAAATCATCAAAGTTCATGGTAAAAAAAAACTTTCCACCAAAGACGAGTTCAAATCATCAAACTCATGTTAAAAAACCCCATCTAACTAACGGGGAGTTTAAATTGTAAAGTCCATGATGAAAAATCCGTCTTCGAAATGATGAGGCTTGGTGGAGAAGTTTGTTTAAAAGACAAATTTTGAATCAAACAAGCTCAAGACGCAAAATGACCCAATGCAGATCATCAAAATCTTCTGGAAGCGAGATTTAATCACACGAGAAATCATTGATAAACGAAAAGCTTAGCCAAAATAAGGGAAAATGCATGATTAAAAAAAAAATTCTATAGACATTAAAACAAAGAGGTAATTTTTGTTCTTAAACAAAGGTAAAAGCCTTAAAACAAGGAGGCAGCCATTGTTCCGAAAAAAGAAATAAAAAGTAGATTATACTAAGTTAAGAGAGCCACAATCTCGTCCCTTTGGCCCAAATCAGTTCCTTCAACAATGATAATGTCTTCCCCACCACAACCACCAGCCGTCGCTTCCTCTTGTTCCTTAGGGTTAGCCAGAATTTCGGAGTTGATATTTTCAAAGTCGAGGTTAGAGGAATCCATGCTAGACTATGGTGCTTCATCGTCCACCTATGCAGAAGCTCGAAGCCTTTGAAGTATTGGATGAATTAGAGGTTAAAAAATGCTCAGACTTCATAAACTTTTGGATGACCTTTTCTCGCTCAGTATCGGTCTTAAGAATAGCTGCCTGGATTTCCTCATCCTTCTGAATGATGAGCATCTTCTCCACTCTCAGGGCTGCGTTGAGTTCCTTAGCCTTCTCCCTTGCTTTGTTCGCCTTGTTCATCGCCTCAATAAGGTCCTTCCTTAGCCTGAAAATTTCTACCTCAACAGACTCCAGTTTGGAGTTAGCCACCACAATCTTCTCCTCACTATTATGGTAATTTTTTGTCAAGCACAAAGATTCTCCAAGGACCTTAAAAGAAAAAAGAGAAGGTTGCAATATGATTAGCATAAAAAATAAAAAATAAAAGGATTTGGAGAAAGAAAATGAGAAGAACTTTATACTTGCCCCATCTTATGGATATGACAAGTAACCAACTTATGAGAAGGAATGAACGACAATCCTCTGAGCTTATTGTCAGTAACCACATTATGAGCTCATCAAAGGGTTGTAGCTGGATCGTCCCAAAAACTCTTCCCAACCTTGCCTATTCCCTTCAAGCAAATGGTAGGAGGAGTAGAAGGCGTAATTTTTGGAGACGGAGTCAAAGAAAATGGGATAATTTGGATGGACAGGGAAACTGCGGCATCACCCTTCTCATCGTGAAGCTTTCTCCTCTTCAAATCTGTGGCAAGCTGAGACAGGGTTTCATTCTTCATTCCTCTAATGCAGGCATACTTCTCCATACTATACCTAGTAGCCATTTCTGCTAGCAAAGAGAGCAAGATGAGTAACCATACAGAGTGACAAGAAGACTTTCATAAATGAACTTACTTTTTAACTCTCAACAAATCTTTTCTAACCCATACTCAAAAGGCTTGGGTCCAAGATAGTAATCAAACAAGTGACAAGGATCGACTAAATCATCAAAATCCTCAATTTCTCAGGCAAAAGCAAGGGCAGCTTGGACTCACTCACGGTGTTGACTATCCAATTCAGGATGATCAAAAGCTGCAAGATCATGAAAGAAGCAATGTTATATATGTAAGAGTTAAATGAAGAAGTCAGGAAAAATGATAAAAATATATGCACCCAATGCTGGGACTTCCCATTTTCGCAATAACCTTAGGACTTCACCCCAAAGGTCGTCAAACATGGTTTCCCATCCAGTACTAGAGATGAAAAATATCGTGATTTCCAGTCACGAAAAGAAGAAGGAAACCTAGAGACAACCCTAGATTTTCTATCCTAGGGCAAAAGCTCAAAATACCCATAATGGGTAAAAGGTTTCAGACGGTATAAATACAAAAATTCATTCAAAGTTATCATGTCCCCCTCATAGGCAAACATCCAAATCGACATACAACTTATGATCATCCTCTAGGCGTTAGGATGAGCTAGCCACGGGCAACTTGGAAATTCGAAAGAAATTTCATAATAAATGGATGGACGGGAAAATGAAGACCGCATAGAAAAGCAACTTCGTAGAAACACACTTCGCCATAAGCAAAACTACAAGGCTTCTTGCTAGAACAAGGCAAGCGAATAGTGGTTCCTTTGGGGAATCGAAATATTTTTCTAAAATCTTTCAAGTTCTTTGCCTTTAAAGAACAAATTTAGAAAAGGCATGCAAAGGAGTTGAAAAAGAAGATGAAGGAAATTTCGGCACAACTATATCAACCTCCATATAGAGAGGTTCAGCATTTGATGATAACCCTGTCTCTAGCTTACTCAACCTAACATCATCTCGCCTATATTCTGCAGAAGTCATTTCTAAGTGGTGTTTCATCAAATAATGGCGGATTAAAAGATAAAGGGCAAGTAAAATGGGTTTGAAAGCAATAAAATGAGAGACAAAGAGACTTGCTTGGGGATGTCGACAAGAAGAATACTCAAGATACACTCTTAATCTCGCAAAGAAAAAGGAAATAGAGGGGCACTGTTGTCTAACGAAATCAAAATCAACCACTAAGAAAGCATGAAGAAGAGGAACCTTACTAGTAAGAGAAAGGGTTTGAAATGTGAAATCCTTCAAAGCTTCAAGCGCAAAGAAAATAAGAAGGAGCAGAATGGTTTTTTCTTAAAAAGGGGAAAATAAAGTTAAGGCGTGCCAAAACCAAGAAAATCTTGCACACACCATAAATAAATCAGGGACACATGTTTGTCATCTGACAAAGAGGTCGTATCACATTAACTATGATAGAAAATTTTTGGGAAGCGAAAAGATGCGAACCGTCACAACTGATCATATTCCTATTCTAGTCCAAATACTAGATGATAAAGGAATATGGGGGCAACTACAGAGCCATGAATAAATAGTCGTCCATTAAGACGAATGACTGTAAAGCACGTTATGCCCATCATTAAGACAAACAATCACAACACATTAAAAGCAAAAATAGCTCTAGTGACCCAATTAGCAACGAGCAACGGTAGAAAGACTGTTACGAAAGATTTAATGAGCCACCTAGGCATTACAAACCTCCACTTAAAGAGAGGCTTCATTACCATCAATGTTGTAATTCCTTCAGGTGCAACAGACAAGAGCATTAACCCGAGGCATTGGCTATATAAAGCCAGCTAACTCAAGTAAGTACTCTCATAAGACATTTTCTTATATCATAGCACTCACTTGAGATTCTTAAGCTGAGAAAGAGATTGCCTAACTTAAGCATCGGAGGGCCTTTGGCTAGAACCATCCCAGTGTCTTTCACTCTTACTCTTCTTTGTTTTCAATGAGCAAATGAGCTCGTCCATTGACATAAATGAGGAACATATTGACAAGGCGGCTTTGTGCTTTATCAGTGTTGATGGTCATGAGTGAAGTGCTTGGTTTTCATTACTCTATTATTGCTAGTTAATGTTGATGGAATTTAATATGTTTAGATGAATAAGATTTCCTCATCCAGTAGGCAAAAAGAAAATTTTCCTTGTATAACATCCAAACAATAAAACTAATATTTGACATGATTTTAATTTAGATTTTCATGCAAATGTCAATTTCTCCAAACACAACATAACTAAAGCTTTCAAGATTGCAACAAATAAGG